>VDFB02058242.1:189545266-189783105 GCA_007258455.2 Sequoia sempervirens
CAAATGGCTTTCGGCGAGAGTTGTAAATTCTCTTAGCGAACAGGTGTGCTCAATGTCCTTCGGTGTGACATGAAGATTCTACAAGGGGTCTCCTCGATATCTCTGAGCTACAACAAATATGAACAATTCCAATGGATTTCATCAGCGAGAGATATCCGTATGTCTCAGTGACAAGAAGGCACGTAAGGAAAAGTATATCGGCAAAACATAATCAAATCTATGTGACATCTCACCGATGGCAGAAGGCTATAGCGAAATGCAAAAGAACAAAAGGATGCTTCTTGTCTTTGGCATAGCAAATAGGTAGTCACGACGAAGCACAAAGAATAGAGGAACACAGGCAGGAGCAATTAGCAATATTTTGCCTTCAGCATACCTTCAAGATTGTCTTGGTGATTGGTTGTTAAATAAAATAGAAATTCTAAATACTGTTGTGGCCAACATGTTTTGGGCTCGATTTCTACAAGGGCCGACATGAATTTGAAACAATATGATTCATAATGCTGGTGTATTTATATGCACCTAGATTGTAATTGAAGATTATTAGATTTTAGATGAGATTTGAGATTAGAGACAGTAAATTAGGGATGGCTGTAGTAGAATAATTTTCTCTTATCATAGACTATGTGCATGTTTTAAAATGGCGAATTCAATATGAATCAGCTAGTGTGGGAAGTTGTTTTGGTATCAATTGTCTATTGAGTTTATTGAATAGTATTGCTAAAGTTGTCTCCAATTTGATTCTTTCTAGTTGTTTAAATTGGAATAACAAGTTTATGTTTAGTTTTTCAATGCACATTTACTGTATTTGTGTGATTAACTGGTTCTCTCAAGTAGAGATTAAATCCTTTTCATTGATCATAGTAATCAGGAAGATTCATTTGGATTATTAAAGAAGAGCTCAGTAGTCATAATCTAGCATTTTTTATAAAAGTTATGAACAAATCATATGCCTGCAATTTGATTTTCTACCAAAATAAGTTGCCCACTTATATTTCATTTGACTCTGCATACCCAACAAGGCACTGGTCTCTACAATTTCATTATTTAAATTAATTCAATCTCTTTATATCAGTTATTTAAGCATTTTAGTATTTAGCTCTAAAGATTGCTATCAAGTTTGGTTTCATTTGTTCACTGTCATCTACCATTGTGGACAAAGTATTTCAGAAGGATAATCATAAGATAAGTCTGCTCAATTCAAAAGGTACACCCGCCTAGGTTTAGCAGCACCTAAAGAGTAGAAGGTTGAGTTCTCTTGACCTTGTCTATTACCCTAAAGTGTATCAAGAGATTGGCAGCCTCTTGAGGCATTCAACCTGCATTTTTTAGAGCTAACAATTCACTAATGCAATTTTAAAAACCCTAGGATGCAAAACAATGTAAAATCTAATGCAAGGAGTCTTAGGATGTAAATTTATACGCAAATCAGAAAGATAATGTTCAGAATGTAGGTTCACCAAAATGAACCATAGATTTTTGTAATGTGTTCTATGACTCTCTTACTCTATTAGGTTTTTTCACCTAAAGGAGAGAGATAGACCCAAAAATCTAGGTGGTTCACTCAAACTAATGCAAGTACAATAAAAATATGCCTAAATGTAAAGATATAAATGCAAAGGACTGCTAAAATGAATTTATTATTAATGCAAAACTAAGGACATGCAGCTTGTTGGAAAACACAATGATGTATGCAAACACATGAACTAGAAACATAAACAAACGAAAAATAGAACTTAACAAAACTAAATGAGCTGCACCTGGAGGTATAATTTTGATGCTAGAAGGTTCTGGAATGTTTCAAAAATTACTATTGATGACCACTAGGACTCATTCGCCACAGATGGTGAATTAGTCCTACTTCTGGTAAATTCTACCGAAACAGGTTTGAGGGAGCTAGAAACTAAAAACCTTAGAAAACACTTTCTCTAGCTTGGTAGTGGGACTGATTCACCATAGATGGAAAATTAGTCCACTTACAAAAATCTACAAATTCTGAAGTCAACTCTACGGGTCCAAATCTATACTTGTCTGCTTGTCGGGTTGATAGAATTGAAACTGCAAAAAATGGGTTAAATGTTGTCTCCAAGCTTGAATTAGGTCTTTGTTGACTTGAATACCTTTGATGACTTGTTTGACCACTTTTCAATACGTATCTCTTTGAAATTTTTTCTTTTTATTCAAGATCTCCAAACACACATGCAAAGAGGGGGAAAATAGTTAAGGGTTAAAGTATAGATGTTTTCCTTTGTCAAACCCCACTTTGGTAATGAAACCCTTGATAATGAAATGAAATAAGAAAGGAATGATGAACAAATAACATGCAAGTGTCATGAACTCACCAAACCCTTGTTGTTGAATTCTAAAGATATGATAATGGTTGCTCCAAGATGCTTGATAATTGTTTGTTTGAATGATGCTAAGATGTTTGAATGCTTTGAGATATTAAATGAAAGGATAAATACTTGAATGAATAGGCCTCAAAATGAATAGAAAATCATGTATTTATACACACTTATGCCCTAATTTCTTGAAAATACATCACAGGCCAACCTAGGGTCTTAATGAATAAAAACCCGAAAGAAATTTGAAATGATTTTGAATTTTGTGCCAAAAGGGACTCATTCACCACCCATGGTGAATGTGTCCTACTCAAGGCATGCAAGTGGGTGTCTAGAATTAAGTTGTATTTAATGATGTTTGTTGGTTTTATATTAAAAAATGCACTTAATTATGACCTGTAAGTGCATAAAGGGGCCAAATAAGGCATAAGAAAGGTGTAATTAGTGATGACAAGTCTAGAAAAGTGTGAAAGTTTGTTACAACTCTTTTCAACACTTTAAAATAAGACCTGGTAAGGGATAAAAAGTGAATATTTAGATGAATTATAATAAGAAGAGTCTAGAAAAGTGTAGAAATGTGTTACAACACTTCACAACACCTTTACAAGATATCATAAAGTCTTAATAATTTAAATATTCAAGACCTAATGTGAATACATTATAAGTTACATTACAACATTAAATATTAGCAAAATAGACCAAGCATCATAGGAAAAAGACCCAAATAACTGTGAAAATGTCCAGAGATCCATTTTTCTATGGTACAATAGTACAACAGAACTTGAAGGAATAAATCATAACATAAAAATTCACAGTAAATCCTAAAGGAAATGTAGTCTAAATTCACAATTATCAAATGCTTATCCCTTGACATATTAAAATAAATCATAGCATATAAAATAACAATTTTAATCACATACCATCCTAAATGAATGTTATGTGGAATCGATGGATTTTTTAGAAACTTTCAAGTAAATGCATTTAGTAGTACATCCTATCGAATGCTAAGCATATCGAATGAAACCCAAACTAAAACATAAAGCATACTATTCTAGACATAAATCGTAGGGGATATTCAGTGATGAAAAACATAATGAATCCAACGATTTACTTACCTAATATTCAGTGATTAACATCATAAAACATAAAAAAATCAAATGACAAAGTAAAAAAGCATCGACTAAAATCAATTTAGATAGTATAGAATATCAACATTAACCATAACTATCAAATATTGATTATAATGAGAAAACATCAAATTCCTTTCATTAAACTTATACATGGAAACACAGGGTATCGATTGCCAAATATGAAGCATATACATCCACACCAAACACAAGTGTATTCACCAATTACTATATTCAATGCATACAAATTGAACTTCTAGCATAAAGAAACTTCATCGACTACCTATTACATATACTAAATGTAAAACACAGGCCATGGTAAATCCATTGGATGGATTTAAAATATTTAACATTGGTTATGAAACGTAGATCCATTATTCATAGTACGACAAACTCATCCAAATACGCATGCAAATGGTGAAGGAGAGGCACATAAGCTGAGGTATTCATCTGGGATGAATAATAGGTCAATTCGACCCCCTCTCTCATGAAAGCTCATTCATATTATAATTTGGTTCAATCCTATAATGGTAGAGGGTGGATAGGATAACATTGGCCACTACTCCAAGGAAATGGTTAAAGATAGCCCACAACCAAAGGGTTTTTCATTGCCATAATTTAGACTAGGATGGTTCAATACAACTAAGATACACCAATTTGGTTAGAAGAAAAGGCTTAAGAAACTTCCAAACAAATGCAATTGGCAGGCATTAAGGGAGGCACACAATCAGATATATAAAATAGACTTGAAAAACTTGCAAGTAAATGAAAAATGGTTGGGAGTTAAATAATACAACACCATTATGTAGATTGAGATTATAGAATATGAACAAGATAGATTTTGCAAGGAAGCAATCAAAATCTTTGAATTTATGAAGCATTCTGATACACATCCAAACAATCAAGCAATCATTTTCAACAAGCAGAAGGAGAGAGAAATCAATTGCATTAATCAGAGAAACAAAACAAAGAACAACAAACAAGCCAACCTGGATCCAACATTGGCTAAGATGGTAATCTGATGTTGAGATCAAACTTCTATAGCATCAACAATTTCTTCAAAATCCCCAATTCCCACAAATCCCCAACATAGGAAATTTTGTTGTAGAAAAAAATAGTTTCCTTCCCAAAGACCCCAAAATGAATAATAATCATGAAAATATCACAAAAAGGATAAGTATTTACAAAAGGAATTTGTTCGATTTTTGAAACCAAAAATCTGATAAAATATATAAAATCCCCAATAACATCAAGTTTCTTTTTTGATAATTAGTTTGAAGTTATGCATGTGCAACATTAAAAAACCTTTCTATTTTTTTATATTATTTTTACTATTTACCAATCATCACATCCCATTATAATCATTACACTTTTAATTTATTATAAACTATAATTTTTAATTATCAAAGTGCCATTTTAACTTAATAATTTATTTTAATGCATTAATTAACCAAAAAAATAATTATCAAACAAATTTAAATTAAACAAACCAAATATCAACAACAATTACCTAAACCCTAACCAGGATCAAAAAGCAAGACCAATTGACCACACACATCTAACAACACTGACAAGGTAATAGATTAGATACTCATCCTCTTTGAGGATGATGGCTAGGGTAGTGGACAAAATGTTATCTCCAATAATCTATTCCATTGGGTTTAAGGCATGCTCAATCCTTTCAATTTAGGTGGAGTTGATGCCTAGTACCTACAACCTACAACACAAAAAATAGTCGTACATATACATAATCATACAATCAGGCACATCATGAAAGGAAATCATAGTGTAGAAGGGTACTCACAAGTGAGTAATGTGACACTGTCCCTTTTAGCCAAACACAACAATCAAGTAACCACATCAATTCATAACAATTAGTTATATAACAAACAAGATAAGAATAATCACAAGATAATTGCATGAAATTCATGATCAGATAACCTCATAATGCTCATGATAGAATTAATCCACATAATCAAATAAACCATATATCAGTTATAACATGTGCATAAACTCAAGTAATAGAAGTATCACCAAAGTATCATCAAAATATCATCGTAGCAGTAAGTCAAACATCAAACAAAGTGTCATAATGTCATATCCTAAGTAGATCAACTACCAGTCTAACAGAGAATAGTATGAGGGGCACTACAGTTAAAAATATGTAAAAGAATCTTCCAAACAATGAAATTTGTATGATATAGATAAAAACCATGATATTTCAGTTACAAAAAGAATGTGGGGACTGTTGGAATGCTCAAAATGGTCCCCCATTTTTTTATATAATTCACAAAATGAATATCCATTTGAAATAGATATCTGTTTCATTTAGTTTTAAAAAAAACTAAAGTTCATAATTTTTTTTATGAATTAGTAATAGCATGATATATATTATGATATATATATTTATTATATATTAAATTAATATATATTATATATTAAATTAATATATATTATATATTTACATAATATATATATATATATATATTATATATTAATATTATAATTATTAAGGTATAAATTATATATTATAGTATATAAATCATATTATATATTAATATGTATGCATAGGGGAAGCTTCAAATCTTATACAATAAATAACATATATCCATTTTCTTTAGAATTTTACAAATCGAATACTACATAAAACCAATATTATGCATTCTTAATGCATAATAAATGTGCTATATATTAATATATCATAATATATTTAATATATATACTCTATATATTAAATATTAAATATTATATAATATATATTTTATATAATACATAGTATAATATATATAATATATACTATATATTGTATATATTATATATATTATATAGTATACAATTCATATTATATATTAATATGTATGCATAGGGGAAGCTTCAAATCCTATACAATAGATAATGGATATCCATTTATAACAAATATTTGTTTCCTTAAGATTTCTATAAACCAAAAAATACATAAAACCAATATTATATATTTTAATATATAATAAATATATTATATATTAATATATCATAATATATTGCCCGTTAAGGGGCCTTGTTGGGTTAAACCAATTGCAAACGTATCTATGGCAATGGCATGGGAAAATCCAAGGGAGGGCTAGTGGAAAGTTAACTTTGATGGAGCATCGAAAGGGAATATTGTACCATCAAGTGTAGGATTCATCATCCGAGACTGGGAAGGGAATGTAGTAGCATTTGGAGCAAAGAAGTTGAGGGATGGAACCAACAACATTGTTGGCGGTTAAACTAGGCAAGAAACTGGGAGCTTTAAGAATACATTTAGAAGGTGATTCACTGATCATTGTACAAGTCATAATCAAGGGGGAAATAGGTGCATGACACATTCAAAATGCAATTGCAAAAATTAGAGAAGAATTAAAATCATGTGAAGATTTTTTTGTAAGTCAGATAAGGAGAGTTGGTAATTTAGAGGCCAACATTTTGTCGAAGTGGGCTATAAATTTTAAAGAGGCCAGGGAATTAAGGATTGAGGATTTAAGAAGTGTGGTTTTAATAGATTAAGTTCAAAAAGTTGGCAAGGATGCAACATTTATGAAGTGTGTTAGTGGGCAGATTGAAATTGGGTGAAACGACTGGAGAAACGATGTGGAAGGTGGTGGTGGCAACTCTAGTACGAGGGGCCATGGAGATTGGTATGTGTGAGGTAAAGAAATTTATTGCCTCTCATCCCTCGATTATCAAAGATAATTATAGAGATTTGTGTGGAGAAGAAGGCTTAAAGAAGAGTGGTGGTGTCGATGGTGTCACAACAGACATCAAATGGATGCCAACTTCACTCTTCAATCAAGGTGGCAACTGAATCCTTTCTATGGTGATGCCTCTAATTAAATATTAATGGGGATGTTTTTATTCAATGACGGGAGGTTGGTACAAACTGTGCGGATGATTTTGGAGAAGTCTTTTAAAAATCTGAGGTATAGATACAAGACAAACATGGATGTTTACTTGCTGATAGTAGTATGGGGTTTGGACTTGGGTGAATTGATAAGCAAAATAAGAGAAGTGATAAAAATTATTGTGCATGAAAATTTCTTGGAAGGATTGGGAACAATTTTAGAATGGGAAGTACCACCTGTGAAGGCTTGGACATTCGGGAAGGCATAAAAAATGAAGAACTAGAAGGGGAAAAAGGTTGCATTCATTTTGTGTGTTGGTTGAAGGATGAAATTAAAACCCATTGCAAGGAAGAGGCAAGGATAGGCTGGCAAGCTCTGAAGCTCTTTACCGAGTTGATGAAGGTGGAAGCCATTATAGCCCAGGAGAAAGTGGAAGCAAGGAGGATGGAAGCTAAAGGATAGAAAGTGAGGTTGTAGAAGGTGAAAGGAGAAAGGAAATTAAGTTTTGAAATGGGCAGCACAAGTTAATTTCATGGCTTTTTTAAGTGTCTGTGGAAGAAATGAATAATTGCTTCTCTTTTTTTGGTTTTTTGGGGTTGAACTCTATTGAGGTTAATTAGAGTTTATAATGTGATG
Source organism: Sequoia sempervirens (assembly GCA_007258455.2). Lineage (NCBI taxonomy): Eukaryota > Viridiplantae > Streptophyta > Pinopsida > Cupressales > Cupressaceae > Sequoia > Sequoia sempervirens. The sequence goes on from VDFB02058242.1 coordinate 189,553,232, forward strand.
GGTAAATTTTTTTTTGAATTTATGTAGATGTATGTAAGGAAGTTACAAAAGGAAGTTGAACTAGTTTTAGCTAGGTAGGGTTACAACTTCTACTATTAAGCATGTTAAGATGCTTTTTGAAAAACTCTGTTAGTTGTAGGAGCTTTTCTGGATGGAAGATGGAATTATGAGTATTATGATATATATAGTGTATAATATATTATATATATTATATATTATGCATCTTATAATTTCTCTCTATCAACTCCCACTCTTTTTATCCCTCCCACTCTTTCTCTCTCTCTCCATATCCCTCTCAAGTCTCTCTCTCACTCCCTCTCTCTCTGTCTCTATCAAGTCTCTCTAATTGTCCATCTCTCTCTCTCTCAGGTCTCTATGTTTCTCTGCCTCTCTACCTCTCAAGTCTCCCTCTCCCTCCCTCTATCTCTCCTCCATCTCAACTCTCTCTCTCTCTCTTCCCCCCTCTCAAATCTCTCTCTCCATCCCTATATCCCTCCATCCTCTCTCTCTTGGGTCTCTTGTAAGCCCTTTATCCTTTCCACCCTACTTGGATAACTCTCTCTCTCTAAGTCCCTCTCTCTCTTAGGTCTCTCTCACTCTCCATATCCCTCTTAGGTCTTTCTCCCTCTTTCTCTCTCTTCCTCTCAAGTCTCTCTCAATATTATATATATCTATATATATATATATAAATGTATATATATATATAACGTAGTATATAATATATACTATGCATCAAATATATTATATAATATATGCAAATACAAAATATTAATATATCATATCTAATATATACTATATATAGTATATAATATATATAATATATAATATGTAATATAATATAATATATAATACATAATAAATAATATATTAGTATATTAGTATATATTAATATATAAAATATCATGTATTATAAATTTAGTATAGGTAATGGATATTTGTTTGTAACGAATATGCAATGTTGAAACTCACCAAAACCCTGGAATAAATGCTACAATCTTGTATGAAATGGCTAGCATGAATGTGGATCTTGACTCTTGATTGTTGATATGAGATAATTCCTTTGAATGTTTGCTTGAATCATGAAAACCTACATCACAAATGTTAGCTCAAAAACACACGTGATGCATGATGATTTTAACATTATGCTTGAATCTTGAATATAGCTCCAAATGCTTGATGATTTTCTCTTGAGTTCTCTTGTAAACTCTTGCATGAATAATTGAAGGCTCTTAGATTGCTTGCTAGGTATGTACAGGGTCATCATGGAAAAAATAGGCCCTTAAGTGGCAAAAAATTCAAAAAAAATCAATGTTAGGCAACTTGACGTAAAAATTTGAATAAGTTATCTATATTATTTCAAAAATATGTAAGAATAGAATCTATTGAAAATTGAATGTAGTTTCTAAACTACTAGGTTTATTTAAAAATAAATAAAATCTATTTAGTGAAAATTTGAAATTTCAATGCAGTAGTACTTAAATTTCAAGGAAAAAATAAGTAGGTTTCTGTCTAATCACCCTAACCATAATAAAATTATAATATTTTTTAAATAAGATTTTATATATAAGTAGAGGACTCATGTCCAAATGTGATGCATATTTTTTGTAATTTTTTTTCCAAGTAAATAATTAATTATGAATTTTTATTACAAATTTTAAAAATATAAAAATTTGTATGTCTCTCACCACCTTAACTTGGTCAAAAATTCATGAAATTTATTTTTTTTTTTAATCCTATAGTATGTGAAGCATAGAATGTGATGCATATTTCAGATTCAAAATGTGATACCGTTTGAAAGTTATAGATATTTTTTAATCAGCCTATCAATTAGGACTTTAGTCGTAATTCTAATAGAAAATGAATAATAATTATTTATTAAATTAAAATTAAAGTATAATTTATATTGGTGGAAATATGAGAATCTCCTCTAAAAACCCTTTTTCGTTTCATCAATTTAGGGTAAAAAAAAAGTTGTTAGCCACATACCCTACAAATACCCATGATATTGCCACTTTTTGGCCCATCATGATCCTACACATACCCTGCTAGGAGAAACTTAATCAAATTACCTTGTATTTATACTCTGGTTTATGCCAAATTTCCCAAAATTACAACACTACAAGTTGACATCAGATTTAGAAGAATAAAATCCTACCAAGAATTGAATTCAAAATAGGTCCAAGCTAAAGTGAGACTCATATGCTAGTTGGAGCATATGAGTCCAAGTAGCCTAAGCTTGGGACACAAATTTTAAGAAATGTTAAGTTTTATGCCATATTCAAGACCAGGCCGTAAGACTTGGGTGGGACCTATACACCCAAGGTGGCATATGAGTTCCAGATCACCAAATATGGGACACATAACCAAAAAAAAGAATTATGGTTGGTCATTAGTTAAGTGTCACGATTATCCTTAGAGAAATACATTAAATAAGGTTTGTGGATGCAAAATATGACCAAATAAGGCATAAAGAAGCCCAATTTCAGTAGGGAGGTCCCAAACAAGTGCAAAAGTGTAAATGGATACATTTTTCTATACTAAATTTAGCCCTCACTTTAGTGAGAGGAGCAACATGCTTCAAACGCTTACTAAAGTAGAAAAAATTGCATCAAGAGGGGTCCAAGTGTACCAATGCTAGTGAGATAGGATGACAATGATGAAGAGGGTTGTGTAAGCCCCCAGGATCAAGATCCTATGGTAAACCAACATAGGCACAAAGGAAAACACATGAGAATGATGCACAAAGAAACAAAAAGGTACAAGCATATACTACCAAAGACATAAGTAAGAAAAAGAAAGAAAAGGGTGGATCAAGTCTTGACCGTTTGTACAACATGAAGTGGATAAGATCGAAGCTGTTTATTTAAAAAAAAATTATAAGCAGAGCATGTGTTGAGTATGCAAGCTAAATACACACTCACAAGGGCTAGTGGAACCTTAGGTTGTCCAGTAGGTGAGCCCCTAGATAGGTGAGACACATGTGCATGTGGCCGATATGTGCTCACACACACAAGAAAGTGGCTATGGGAAAGTCATGCCTAAGTTTGGCTCCTATACATTAACCATACCAAAGCTATATCTCCTGATAAGTTTGATAAGGCACCACGCAAAACGAACAATAGAATTCACGAGGAAAGAAAACATTTATATTCTTGACACTCATGAACAAACATGACGGCTCCATAGGAAAGCAAAGTGTGTTGTGCAAGGTGGCCATATAATAGTTATTGTAAATGAGAAATAGTGTAAGGTACGTTCAAAGTATTTTTTCTTACTTCATGTGAGGTCTTAACTTAGGGAACATTGTGCCTAATTTCTCCAAGAGAGGACTAATCAAAGAATAGAAGATTTACAACTTAGGGGATGCAGTGTGTCACAACAAGCCACTAAGAGGAATATAATATGCTAAGAGAGATCACACTATTGAAGGACATGACACCCAATATCACCAAAAAGAGAAAGATGCATCACATGAAGTAAGAAGACTACATGATGAAATGTGAGTAGTAAAATGCAAAAGAAAAATGATAATGCATGCCCCCACTTTAAAGAAATTGCTAAACATCATGTTATGAGCAATTACTTTAAAGTAGCAAATGATAAACGCTAATGATAAAGATCAAGAAAAGAGAGCTTATTCTAAAACCCTATGCCAAGTCATATGTTTCCAAATGAAGCTACATCATGATAGGGGGTTTCCCCCAAAATGAGATCCCAAAATAACACACAAGGGATCCATAGATTCAGGGTCAGTATGTCTTTGCTACAATGTTGTTATAGAGCTCAAAAATGTCATCATTCCCTAAGTACTCATAGAACTAGAAGAATGACACAAAGAGAGTGAAAACAAAGAAAATATTTTGGGTCAACATGGAAGAGACCTAAATGTCTCATCACCTTGTGTCATCCCCAAAAGGAAAACACAAGACAAAGAAAAGATAAAGGAAAATATTTTGGATCAACATGGAAGATACCTAAATGTCTCGACACCTTGTGTCATTCCCAAAAGGAAAACATAAGACACAAGAAAATATTAAAGTTTATAACATATAGAAGAATGTAGATTCAAATAGAGGAATTTCACAAAGAGAAAGATGCATCAAACATAATGGTATGAGGGGATCACATTGCATACATGCAATCAAATGAAGAAACATGGAAAAAGAAAATAATGTAAAGAGCTAGTAAGACACATGCGATTTAACCTATAGCTAGTCGTCCACATCCCAATATTGTTCAACATATACAGAAGGTGAACAAGTAGCCAAAGGGACAACATCAAATGCCAAAACTAGGACAAGGCTATCTAATTCTTACCCCCACTATGAGCAAGACAAGAATGAGCTGAGGTAGTTGATGAAAAAGAGCTCCTTGTATTTGGAAATGATTTGTAATGAATATAAAGCATGTAATAGTGAGCATATTATAATCCTACAACTATTGCATGGCAAGGAGCGAAAGGACATGCTTTAAGGGATTATTTCTATGATATCAAACTTTTTAAATATTTTTTTTAAAGCATGACACTCACCGGTACTATGTCAAATAACTCTATGATAAGTCCTTGACTTAGAAGCATCTGTAGGTTTCTTTCAATTTCAAATGGTGGACAAGGGAACTTTAATTTCTTGAGTTTGTATGGCCTTTGTTGCTTGCTAGATTCACCAACTTATTGAGGAGGAGGACCTAACATGTCCTATAATCCTTATCATTGTTACAAGGCATTGGTTGTTCTTTAGGAAGGAGGACACTTATGTCGGGAGGGAACTTGATATCCTACTCCCTTGGTAGATCCTCAGTTGGTACTTGTTCTAAGAGTTGATGAATTTCATGCTCACTTTTTGTATCTCATCCTTGTTTTCTTAAGATCATGAATCCTTTTCCATATGTCTCTTCTATGTTGATTGATGTGTTGGTTACTTTGTTAACATTGGGTGGTATAATTTTTACTTGATTAGAGGTGCTAGGCTCACCTATTGTAGGGAGCTTAGGTTTAGTTTGTGTCTCAATTTTAGGATGTAAAAGACCAAACATCTCAAGTTGTGTTGGTTGTTTCATAGAAAGATAAAAGGATGCATTGGTCTCAAGGTTGTTGAGGCAATCATTTATGAATTTTTTCATGTTATCATCATATTCAAGATCCAATGATGTTAACTTTATGGGGAGGACATGCATTAGGAGTTGATTGAGCATGAGTGAGTTCAATTTAATTAGGGTAAATTTTCTAAAAGAATAGATTGATACAACCACTAATAATTTTAATGGCATCCAAAGCAAGTAGCAAACCACATATCCATTATGAAATGTAATGCAATGACCAAGAATGAAATGAAATTTTAAGATTCTACATAAGGTAATTTTCTGATTACACCATGCAACAATATGAAAATGAAATGCTTTAAATGCAATTTTTAAATTAAGTAATGCATGATATGAACCAAATTAAGCTAGGTCTACTAAAATGAATGAAATATAAGATCAACAAATTGAAATAGATGTCTATTAATAACAAACAAATGCATATAAATGATGTTTTTAATGCTATTAAATGTAGTTTTACATTTCATATAGGACTAAATGACCCAAAGGGGAATACGAGTCCTAGTTAGGGTTTTTGGAAGGTTAAGATGATGAAAAACACACAACACAAAATTCCCAAAAATTTAGTAAAACAACTTGTATTGGGACTAAATCACCCAAGTGAGCAAATGAGTCCCAGATTAGGGTTTTGAAACTAATTTTAGTAAATTCTAAGTGAATGCTTAAGGTTTCCAACTTTTATGTTGTCTTGAATATTTGTAATTACAAAATTTTAGTAAAATTGAATGATTTAAGATGCACTTTCACTAATGCAAGATTTAGAAGCCCTAAATGCAAATGAACTAATGCAAGATATAATGCAAAGTTAATGTAAGCTATATCTAGGACTTTAATGCACTCTAAATTAGAAATGCAAGTGTTCAAAGGTTAAGTTCACCAAAATGAATCAAATGAAATAGGGTGCTCCACCCTTTAGGAGATGGAACACACAAGGGGGGTCCTCCTATTTCACTCTTAGTTCATTAAAGGAAACCCTAGAGATCCCCCAACCAAGTGACTCAATTGAGGGAAGGACTACAAGTGTCTTCCTTAGGTGTGATTCAAAGTGTGTTCAGCATAAATTTAATGCTTAGAAAGAAAGAGATAAAAGTAATATAAAAATATCACTATATGACCTAGAAAATGAAACTTGAATTCAGAATAATAAATTAAGAATGAATAGAGAAGCACTTGGAAGATTAGAGATGTACAAAATGAGGACTACAATCCTAAAATTATGAATTTTGATGTGAACTAGGAATAATAAGCCAACATGGCGATTTAGTCCCATTTTAGGGTTTTAGACTGAATCTCGAATCTACAACTGATAAACTAGGATCTATAGAAAAAAGATGAAAAAAGTGGTATACTAGGAATCATATGCCCAAGGTGGAAATCTAGTCCTAGTATTAGGGTTTGGTTGAAAATTTGGTATCCTCTAGTGATCTTTTGTAGCTTCTCCCCTTTCTGATCTCCAAGTTTGAAAATTTGAATTCTGGCCTACATGTGAGTTTCTGTGAAGATTATGACTTCTGGACGACTTTGAAAAATTTCTTCAATCTTACAACTTTGTCTTCAAAGGATCTTCAAGTCTCAAAACACCTAGATCTACAATCACACATCTAGAGAGACAAAATTTTTGATTTGTTAGTGGATAGTGGTTTGCCTTCGTCAAACCTCATTTTGGTAATGAAACCTTGAAATCAAATAGAAAAGCATGAAGGGATCATGAATAAACAATATGCAATGTTGTAACTTAACAAACCCTTGGAATAAAGGCTGCAATCTTGTATGAAATTTCTAGCATGAATGTAGATCTTGACTCTTGATTGTTGATATGAGATAATGTATTTTAATGCTTGCTTGAAACATGAAAACCTACATCACAAATGTTAGCTCAAAAACACACATGATGCATGATGACTTTGAAATGATGCTTGAATCTTGAATATAGCTCCAAATGCTTGATGATTTTCTCTTGAGTTCTCTTGGAAACTCTGCATGAATACTTGAAGGGTATTAGATTTCTTTCTAGGAGAAACTTAATGAAATGACCTTATATTTATACTAGTTTATGCCAAATTTCCAAAAATTACAACACTACAAGTTAACATTAGTTCTAGGAGAATAAAATTCTACCAAAAAATGAATTCAAAATAGGTCTAAGCTAAATTGGGATTATATGCCAGTTGGGGCGTATGAGTCCTAGAGGCATAAGCTTGGGACACAAATTTTAGGAAATTTTAAGTTCTATGCCATATTCAAGATCAAGCCCCAAGACTTAGGTGGGACATATATACCCAAGGTGGTGTATGAGTCCTAGATCACTAAATATAGGAGAAAACCCAAAAATATGAATTATGAGTGGTCATTAGTTAAGTATCAGGATTATCCTTATAGAAATGCATTAAATAAGGCTCGTGGATGCAAAATAGGACCAAATAAGGCATAAAGAATCCCATTTTTAGTAGGGAGATCCCAAACAAGTGTGAAAATGTAAAGGGATACATTTTTCTACACTAAAATAAACTATTCAAATTTTCATGTCAAGTTTCCTAACTTTGGTTGGGTGATCCCAGAATAATGGTTTACAATTTTTGGCCAAACTGGACACTGAATTTTTGATTTTTAACTAAATCTTCACATTTGGGCACCTATAGCGGCTAAACCATGAGGAATTTGTAGATGATGCAAAGTAGAGTCTAGTCACATTTATTCTATAGATTCTAAAAATATTTTTTTCAATTTTTTTAGAATTAGATTACACTTTTTTTTCCATCTCCCACAAAAACTTTTTTTTTTAGAAAACAACATTTTTAAAAAGTGACGCACACCGTATTATGCATAACTTTTTTTCCATGAAGGATAAAATTCCAATTTTTTTGAATTTACATTTTTGACTCTGATATCTAGTGCTTCCACTTGGTTAGATAGTTTTTTAATGAATATTTTTTCTTTAAGCAAGTTTCGAAGTCAATCAAATAACAATTCAGACATAGCACGACCGTATAACGCGTAACTTTTTTTGTATATATCAAAATTCAATATTTTTTTTGGTTGGATCAAGGACTTCAATATCTGGTGCACTCATATTTTTCAAATTTTCTTTGATAATCTGCTATTTTTCCACATGTGAAGGACAAGGACCTTCATTTTTGATGAAAAACCTATGTTTAATAAAACTAAAAAAACAAATACATAATAAAACCAAAACATATTAAATCTATATTCATTGGATAGCTCGTTATGAAGGCTACTTGATTCCAAGTTTGGTTTCTAAAGATTCCCCCATTTTCATCCTCAACTGGAGCTTCAAAGTGTAAAAATTAGGGAAAAAGGGGGTTCACTAGAACCAGGAGGGTTCTAGCGAACCCCATTTAATATGCATTTTTCCTTTTTTTTTTGGGCGGGAAATGTGGGTCCAATAATTAATGGGTTCACTCGAACCCTAGTTCATTCGAACCCCTTTATGGTTTGGTTGAACTTGTAGATTCATGCGAACCCCTAAAACCAATTTTTTTTCCATGGGGTCATTTTTTCTCAATTTTCCTTCCTCCATCAAATTGTAAACCACTATTGTGGCTTCACCCGGTTGTTTTGAATTTCCATTACCCCTTAGGGGCCTAGTTTGGACCCCCATGATCTCGCACTAACCCTAGACATATTATTACATGAGCATCATCCTCCTTGCCACCATTCTTCCTTATACTCCCCTACAGGTTTCCTCAACTCATAGCAACTAACTTCAAAATATGTACATATTTCAACAATACATTTAACATCAATGAGAACACTTATTACAAACAATCTCACCCTTGTCATTGATGGAAACACACATATATACTTCTCTCCCCCTTTGACATAAAGGGTAAAGGGCATACCATCTACTATTTACAATATTCCAAAACTAAATAGACCCCCACTTACTATATGCTCCCGCTTATATGGAGTTTCCTCAGAAATAGATGTTATGTACAAGAACCACAAAAAAGGAAATGTTGAAAATATCTACAAAAATCTTGACAAGTACAAATATGTATTACTTACATCTTTGCATAATCCTTAGAAGGTAATATTTCTTGTGAGATTCTTTGAGTTGTGCCATAGTTACAACCCTTTCTTTTGTAGAGACAAGGATATGATTCATATATTCAAATTTTATTCATAAATCCTCTGCCTCAACTATACTGAATGGAGCCCCCATAATTACATAAGCTTTTCTTCTCTCACAAGTATTCCAGAGAGTGAAGCTAGTCTCAAATTGACTGCTTCCCTCAATTGACCAAATAGTTTCTCTAATTGATTCCTTTGATCTCGAAGCATGGACCACTGAACATGAAGATTTTTCAAATGAGCTCTAGTAGAACCATCCTTATCTTTCGACACATGATATATTCTAGCCATATGAGATATTTTTGACTCAATGGAGTCAATTTTATGCTTGATACTCTTCATGGAGATAGGCCATCTCAAATAGAATTGATATAAATATGTGGATTCATCAACAATATTTTTGAATATTTTCAAGTTTTTTTGCATTTTTTTGTGTGCACTAGCACACCTATCAAACACTTCAACCATTCTTTTGTTATTTTTCTCTACCTTTTGTTCAATGTGAGAGTAGTTATCCTTAATAGAATCCATTAATAGATTTAGCTTTTTTCCCAGAGGTAGGGAGGACTCTATGTTTACCTCAGGTAAGCCTTCTTAAATGATCTTTACAACATCCTCAATTTGTTCATGTCCTTTTTTAGGTTCTCTTGAATAATCTCCTTTGTTGCAAAGTAATACAAAATGCCACCAAGTTGTAGCTTGTGGAGAGAGATTTTTGATAGGCCAACCTGTCCTTCATGAGGGAATTTTTAGAAGTTAGGGCGTTACCACATGTTGGAAATGCATTTGTAAATATATCAATTTTTTGAGAGAATATGAAGAGATTTAACCTTTACCCACAAAGACATCTTGCTTCTCATCACCCTTCTCTTTTATGTCTGGAATAATCTCATAATATTCTTTCATATATTCATCACTTCCTGGCTTCTTCTAAGAAGCAACATTGTGTTTTGGAGGAGAAACATCAACTTTATTTTGAATTTTTGTGAGTGGTGTACTGGTATTCACTAAAGGAGATATATCCTCATTCTACTTCTTATTACAATCAGTTATGTTTCCTTCAAAAATAGATAAACCTATGTCTAAAGTGGACACATTAGGAATATCTTGCAGAAAAGAGTCATCTTGAGAGGCATGATCCATACTCATCTTCATTTACTTAAGGATCTTGGTGGTATTTTCTTCAAACTATTTCTCTTATTCCATCACTGAGACACCTTATTGTTTATGTGGTCTAAAGAGTCCTCATTTTCTTTTTAACCAGATGTATCTCTTATATTTGTATTTATCAAAGGAGCTTGTGATGAACCATCAACATTGATTAGCATCTCATCAATAATTTTCCTTGTAGCAACTTCAGTTTCATTTTGAATTTTATTTTGTATATCCTCATCTAGGCTCATTAGAAGATATATTCTTCTTTTTGTCTGAAGCTCTTTTTTTTTGTCTTTTGACAATATCTTATTTATCTTCATGGGAGATAGAAATACCAGACATAGAAATTTCCTATTGCTTCATTTCTTCATCAACCTTGATGGCTTCATCTCTTCTTTTCCTTAGTGCCTCACCAAGGATATATGGTGCCCTACTAATAATATCTTTCAATGATATGTTTTTCCTTAGCTTGTATTCAATGACAACATTTTCAATTGTCCTTTTATCTCTAGGAGGATCATTCAGATGTAGCATCATTGTGTCATTCAACAAATCATTTTCTACAATTGTATTTAGTATTGCATCAAAGTCAAGGGGATCATAAGTTACCAAAGGATCTTCTTTTTCTTTTCATTGGAAATACCTTTTCGTTTAATTTTTTTGTAGGGAGATCTCTTCTTCTTTTCTTTTATTTGTACCCTTTTCTCTATTCTCTAAAAAATAAGATTTTACTTCTTCTTCTTCAATTTCCTCAAGTACATCATCTAACTCTTCCTCATTTATTTTTTCTCCTTTTTCCTTTCTTTTTGGCCTATCATGTGTAATTTTTGTGTCCTTATTTTTCATAGTAATTTGATATGTGGATTTTCTTTTGCTACTAATAGTTTGAGTGGATTCAGAAGGTAGTGGAGAAAATGAAACAACATGAGAGGTTCTACATAATCTCCTTGTACTTAGACTAATTTTTGGAAGTTTTTTATTTACTTTAGGAGGCTCTATAGGAGTATTAGATGTATCTTTTGGAGAGCCTCCTAGTACTTTGTAAAGTTCCTCTTTTATTTTAATTTCTAAGTATTGTGGAATACCCATTTCCTTCAATGCCTTGACAACTTTATTTTCACTAGTTACTTCTCGATCTATTTTTGATAGAATTTATCCATGATCTCTCTATAGGTACCAAATCTTTTTATTTTGGGATCCTTCAGACTTGACAACAAAATATCGATGTACCTTTGTACAAAATCATCCTCAATATCATAAGGAAACTCAGTTATCCATATAGTTATAGGTTTTATAGCCTCCATAAATAAATGATCTACCTTTAGCATAAAATTTATTCCTTTTCATATTTTTGAACCAAGCTAGATGAAATCTTGTATCTACCTTGCATATCATTTTCTAGATTTTTGAAAAATACCCAATAGGGAGGGTGTAATATTGAAAATTCTTCATGTTTTGTTTAATCTATGTTGCAATTGGAGATAATTTATCCCATATTTTACCTTCACACCTAGTTAACTCATTCAAAATGAAGAAAATAAGGCAATTGATTAGGGAACCAAACCTAAAGTTGTACTTGATTTCCTTTTTCTTCTTCAAATTTTCCATCAGCTATTCCCGCAATAGTTTGCATAGATCAAAGTTGGAATTTTATTTCACCATATGATAAGTAGTGTGAACTATAGTGGCAAAGATAGATTCTTCTCTATTTGTGAAGTTGATCTTCTACATTCAGTGCTCATTGAAGCATATCATACACTTGATCAATAATGTTTCATAATTAGGGCCCTTTTGTCAAATTTAGCACTTGTGAGCTCTATAACTATTTCATTCTTTATAAATTTTAACACAGGCATGGGTCCAGAGTCATACAAACTAGTAATTACCCTAATAGCATCCCTAGTGATCGTGTAGGATTTGTCTAGCTAGACTAAATTGTCATGAATGTGGCTTAGCATGATTCTTACCCATTCCTCATTTTTGTAGAAGTCTAGGAAATATTTCTAGAGGTCCAACCCTTTTGTACTAATGTTTGCATACTCTGGTTTGTATCCTCCATTTTCATTCAACAACTCTTTTTGGACCACTTCAAAGGATGAAGTGTGATCAATTTCATTCAATTATGTACATGTATTTATCTATCCTTGTATCTTCACAATGCATGAAACCTATTGGAACATTTGAAAATACACCATCTTTTTCCACTTTAATTGATTTGAATGGATACTTTTTATATTTGGGCCTTTTCCTTTCAATATTATTGACAACAATAGGTGTAGCCATGATTTCTAATACTAAGGTTTATAATCAAATACAAAGAAATACCTTTGAACACCATTGTTAGGGTTTTTGCAAAGTTTGTTGAACAGTTTCATCAATCTCTTAGCTCTTGCACTCACTCGAGATAGTATAAAATGATATTAATTTATCATAATGAGCTAAATATACCCAACACTTACCCTAGTTGCTCTGCAATAAATGTGAACTTGTGTATTTAGTAGCTTTTGTGGTTGGTGACATTACAATAATGCATAGAAAGGGTATTTTCTCTAGAAACATGAACAAATAAGTTTGGGAAACATGAAAAAATAAGTTTGTATCACATTTTTCCAATATGCTGAAGATTTCAATATCTCAAGTAAAATAGGGGTATGATAAGTTCTGCAATTTGCAACTCCCCTTGAGACAACGCTTCTTCTTTAGTTACCGAAAAAGTCATCTACACCAAATTGGGGTACAAATTCATTCTTCACTTCACATTCTTCCTTCTTTTGCAAAACCTTGTTCATCTTTTTCTTTTGTTGACTAATGATAGGCTTTCATTAAGGAGAAAAAAAATCACATTCTTACAAAATCTTACAATGTGTCATTTTTTATTGCAATTGTAGAAAATGATACTCAGTTGCAGAGCATAATTACTTCTTCTCACATTGAATCTATAGTCAACAACTTTATGACCAAAATTTTTGCATGAGTAACAATATCCATAGAAGGATTGAGAGCTCATATCATGATTATTCCTTACTACTTTAATTCTACATTTATTTGGCATGTGGAAATTTTTTGTCCAAGCATAACACTAACCTTTGAATGATAGAGAAGTCATATTTTTGTACCTTCAAGGCCTCAAAGAGTTTTGACTCATTTTACTTCTGCATTCAACTACCTTATGACAAAACTTGTTACAAGCAAAAAGGTTAGCAATGAACCTAGCCAGAGTAGATTGATTTGAAGTGGGATTTCTAAAGTTCTTCTTTTTTCTCTAGATAGGAATGAAATCACCTTCTTTCTTTATGCCATTATTTTTCTTTGCATCTTTGGAGGATGTCTCCTTTGTTTCATATATTCCTTATGCTTTGAAGTTATCATACAACTTTGTAGATACCTTGAACAGAGAACTTTTCCATTTTTCAAAGCTAAGTCCACATTTATCTTTAGGGGGGATTTTGAGAATTAATCAATTCATCAAGAATTTCAGAACCTCCTTTCAATTTTTTACCTTTATCAATTTTCTCATTTTCCTTTTCAAGTTCTTTTATTAGAGTAATAATTTCTTCCTTGGGTTTTGAGCATTCAACATTTTATCTTGAAGCTTGGTAGTCAAATAGTCTTTGATCCTTTTTCCTTCCTCAATCTTAACATTTGAGTCAAAGATCACAACTTTTCCTTCCCTAAATTTTCATCCTTCTATTTGAGATTTTAGTTTGTTGATTTCTTCTTTTGATTCTTTTTCCTTTTCTTTCAATTTGTCAATTGTCTCTTTTTATTTTTCTAGCATACATTCATATTTGATATTTTACAACCTTGCTTCATCCAAATCCTCAAGAGTAGACTTGATTTCACCTTCAAAATCAATTTCACATTCTTCTAGATTGATTTCCCATTATTTAGGTTCCATTGATTCTAGGTCTAGTTTTCTAATGAACATATCATTGATTTTTTCTATAGACTACATGTGTTCAAGAGTAGATCTACCTTAGTTGTTAGGATTATTCAACGCACTTCTATCTAATGCCAATTGTTGAAAACAAGTCAATGCTGAGAGGGGGGTTGAATCAACTATCTAATAAAACTAAATCTTTTCCATTTGCAGATAAAATATCACATCACATGAATTGAAAGAAAAACATAAAGGAAAACATGCACCACACAATAATGCAAGGATTTTTATGTAGAAAACTGATTAAGGGAAAAAACATGGTGAGAGTTACCTCACAAAAAGCTCATTGCTTAAAATGATTTACAAAGAGTTTAAGGCTCACTACCTATTGACTTGCAAATATTGAATCAGATATAACTTTAGGAGAAAGATACATAGGAGATTCAATGAGACTCACTATCTCAAAGTATGGTATATGAGAATTATGAAAGTAAACTAAGGCTGAACTATTGAAGATGAGGCATCTGACTTATTCTGAAATTGTAGCTCCTTTTTTTCACATTCACACCATCACACAAATTCTAGACACTTAGTATTATCATTTTTCTTAACTTGCATCACACATTCACTATTTCCCTTCACAAAGGATTTTTCCTATAAATATCCTCTACAACAATACAAAACTTCTTGATTAAGTTGGCTCTAAGATGACCATTGAATGAAACACTTGGTGTTGCATAGGTCAGATCCACAACATATTCAAGATGAAAGCACTTTGTTTGTGGATTAGAACACATTTTTTTTAGGCTTAGAGAATTACCACACATTCACCAAATTTAACATATTAGGGTGACCCCATAATAGTGGTTTACAATTTTTGGCCAAACTGGACACTGAAATTATTATTTTTAACTAAATCTTCACATTCGGGCACCTATAGTAGCTAAACTGTGAGGAATTTGAAGATGGTGCAAACTAGAGTCTCATCAAATTTTGTCTGTAGATTCTAAAAATATTTTTTTCAAAATTTTTTGAATCAAATTGCACTTCTTTTTCCATCTCCCACAAAAATAGATTTTTTTCAGAAAACAACATTTTTAAAAAGTGACGCACACCGTATAACGCATAACTTTTTTTCCGTGAAGGATAAAATTCTAATTCTTTCAAATTTTGATTTGTAACTCTGATATCTAGTGCTTCCACTTGGTTAGATAGTTTTTTATTGAATATTTTTTCCTTAATCAAGTTTTAAAGTCAAACGAATTACAATTCAGACACAATGCGACTGTATAACGCGTAACTTTTTTTGTATATGTCAAAATTTAATTTAATTTTTTTTCTTGGATCAAGGACTTCAATATCTGGTGCACTCATATTTTTCATTTTTTTTTTTATAATCTTCTATTTTTCCACATGTGAAGAACAAAGAAATTCATTTTCGATGAAAAACCTATGTTTAATAAAACTTAAAAAACAAATACATAACAAAACCAAAACATATTAAAATTATATTCATTGGATAGCTTGTTCTGAGGAATACCATAATCATTTGAAATAAATTTTAAATGAATTCATTTGATCCCCCAAAATCTAAATCAAAAGTTATTTTTTATCAGCATTTTGATAGGTGTAAAGGAGACACATTTATAGGTATGGTTTAAAACTAGCGAGGTTCTATCTAAGGGGGTTTGATCTAAGGTGATTTGATCAAACCCTCTTCAATTGGAATCCTTAAAATGGAACTTTTTAAGGCTTAAATCATTATATTTTATAAAAATATGTGATTTCAGCTAAAATTCGTTCCTCTTAGGAATTGTAAACCACTATTATGACAACACCCATTAACTAATTAGGAATAACCACAAATGCACAAAAAAAATCATGTTATCCCAATTAGACAAGTGCAATCAACACTATTACTACATAACTTCACACCACCAGGGAGATACCAAAAACACCATGCAGATCAAGATATGAACACTAAAGGTACTCCACAATATTCTTGTGACCTTTTCCAAGAAGATTTGATCATTAAATGCTAGCACAACTGAAGAAGCATACTGGAAATGCACAAATAGAGCATTCTAAAACAACTATAACACAGTTGATTGAAGATTAAGCTTGCAAAAATCAAACACACTTGATACTATTAGATAATACATATTGATTGATTACTAGTGATCATTTCCTTAAAGCCACAATATCAACCCTCCATCTCTTGAGGAATGTAGAGCATTCCAACCAATCTTTTTTGTGCATTGCACTATTAGGGCACAAACCAAAACACTGTCAGCTATAACTTTGATTGTGGAAGGTCTAAAGACTTTATTTTTTGGATATAAGATCTTCAAAGCATGGTTAACATTTCATTTCAATAGTAAGACATAATCTTGCATAGTGGATGGATGCAAACCAAAAAGTCATGATACTACCTTAGGATATACACATTTAGTGCCTTGGCCAATCTTCTACAACTTATCTCATAATGTGGTACATGAAACCTAAATGATATCAAGGTATACATATTGTAGACATATTAGGACATGAGTATCATCCTTTGCACCACCATTCTTCCTTTTATTTCCCTATAGACTTCCTCAACTCATAGCAACTAACTCTAGAGTATGTACATATTTCAACAATACATTTGACATCAATGACATACCAAAATGGGGTTGACATCAATGACAACACTTATTTCCAACATGGATATGTTAGGAATATAAAATAATACTATGTTTCCTTCAATATCTTGTCAATCAATTATTGTTGTCACTAGGATAGAAATAGAACCCCTAAAGAATTTCCAGGGCTCAAAAATTTGGTTACTTAATGATGTGCATTTAATTATTTGATTTGAATATGTTTAAATTCATGATATTAAAAAAAAATATGTTTAATTTTATGACTATTATTTTAATGAATGGTTGTTCATTACATCACCTTTCAATTAAGGTCCTTCTTTATTCCAAGTTGTTATACAATTTTTGGTACGTTACGCTCATTTTTTCCCCCGATCACACAATAATGAAGAAATATGTGCACACAAGATAAGACAATAAGCATTAGAAAGTATGTGAATACAACTAGATAAATAGGATCAACCTTATAGAAGATTACACAATTTATCATCATGTGCATGATCTAAAGAATTTATTTAAAATAGAAACAAAATTAAAATGAAAATGGCACAAATATCCTAATTTCAAGTTATTACACTCACAATAATAATTATATTCATTCTACAAGCCCTATTTATACCAACATATTATTTTTACCATATAATTATCAAACCTTAATGAACAAATTTTTATTTCCTCTATTTTCTTGTCAAACACACATATTTCTTATTAGTTCCTGCTATAGCACAAGCGAAGGGATATAATTTAACTAATGATTAAATTACTATATTTCTGTCAATCAAAATTTGAGATTTGCTTGTTAGTTCCTGCTATAGCACAAGCGAAGGGATATAATTTAACTAATGATTAAATTACTATATTTCTGTCAATCAAAATTTGAGATTTGCTTGTGTAAATTTTGTTCCATATGTTTCTTTGTATACAACTTGCTAAAATTGTAATTATTTACAATGAAAATTTAATTTTTTCAGATTTGGATTGGTATATGCATGTAGTTTTCAAGGCAAGACAAGGCTCGACTATCACAGCTTTACTGCTTTCCTGTTTCTAACTCCAATAACGGTAAAACCAATGATGATTCGACTATTCTAAGAAGAGGAAATGTTAGATTTTTGCAAGCAAAGATACAATTTTGCACTCCATATTGCACAGAAAGTTGTTGCCGTTATACTTACTCATTTTTAGCTATTTTATAGCAAATATATAGGACTTGTGATAAAAGGTGAGGATTCGGGTATTTTTTGACTCATCCATTCTTTGCCAATGTAATTGGCTTTTGCTTCATATAGGATTTCAAATTTTCAATTCAAAATATAGGTGCCACATTACTGGCACTACTTTTGTTAATGTTGTTTTCCTATTCAACTTGTATATTGTCTTAATTTTTTATTTTTTTTTCTGTTGACACCTTCTCTTGTTCTGAACAACGATGAAGGAACTGATGAAAGAATACTTCTACAAATTCACTGTTCAAAAACTTTCAAAGTAGCATGAATAAAACAATGAACCTAGCTCTTACGGGTCCTTGTGAGATCAAAAAGACTTGCAATAATATAATAGGGTATTAATAAAAGGTTGATTGCATGATAGAAAAAATTGTAGTTAGTCATAACTGAAATAGAATCAATACATTTTATCAGAAAAAGGATATACAATAGATTTTTTTTCAAAGTATTTTGTGGTGTAACATGGTCCCCACAAGACTCAGAGGGCTTTAGGGTGAAAGAAAAACAAGAGTACAGTTTTTAACAATTTCACAAATATGAAAGGCACATATATCTAGAATAAATAATTTTGTCAAATGCATACATAAAAGTAATACAATCAAGTTATTATAAGTTATTATATATGTGTTAATGTTTTTTTTTAAACTCTTTAGATAGAATAAGTTTAATTTTCATAAACTCTTTAATTGAAATAAGTTCTTAAATTTTTTGATTGGGATAAGATGACATGAATTTTGTTTTCATCGAATTAATACTCCTTATAAGATGTGATGGAGAAAATATTAAAAACACAATTTTTTTATCTTCCTCATTTTAGTTAAGACTAGGATTTTGGATGGTTTACAATGTCTGTCTCATTTACAAATGATTGTTGGACATATAATGTAATTTGTTTGATGGATCAATTCTTTTTATCATATTTATAGTGGAGCCTTGTTAGATAAATGATGCTGAAGAGATACCAATTGGCTCATCGCACAATTTGGTGTTTCCTTGTTTTATTTAGTTTAATCAATTTTAATTAGTTTTTAAATCATTCCAACAATGTTTAACACATGTAAAAATAGTCTATTATTAGTTTGCTTTTTTTTTTTTTATTATTATATATTAAGCTCTCTTTGCTTTAAAACTCTATCGAGAAATGTTAAGTACAAGCAGCTTGGTTTTTAAGCAATAATAAAGACAATTTGTAACATGCAAATATAGAATTGTATGTGCTTTGCTTTTCCTAAGCTGGTTGGTTTAGTTCTCTACTATCATTTGTTTTTTGTTGCTATCTTTCTAACCCGTTGGTGTAAGAATTTGACATGCTTTTAAATTCTACATTTGGTATCAAAGTAGGTATTTTTTGTTTTTTTTCTCCTTAAATTAATCATGTCAGGTTTGAAGTCTTTTCCAATTCTTGACTTCAATGGAAGTGACTAAATGTTGGTGCATCAAGATGATGACCTTTTTGACAGGGAAAGATTTGTGGGAGATTGTAGAAATAGATTATGAAGAACAAGCATGTTGGAGTGCTCTTATAGCTAATAAAAGAAAAAATAACAAGGAGATTAAAAAGAAGAATTCTCAAGTCTTATTTCATATTCAAATAGTTATTAATAAGAGCTTATTTTTGAGGATTGTCAGAGCAAAGCCAACTGCAAAAGCCTAGAAGACTCTATAGGAAGCTTGTCAGGCAGTGACCAGGTCAAAGTTGTCAAGCTATAGACTTTGAAGAGAGACTTCAAAAATTTGAAATTGCTAGAAAATGAGAAAGTAAATGATTATTATGTAAGAATCAATGGTGTGCCCTGTCACAATCATTTATATGTTTAGCCTAGATTTACACTCTTTCTTGCAATAGCTAGTTGTCTAAGGGATTCATATCTTACTATAGGAACATTCTTGCTTTATGCCATC
The DNA here is from genome assembly GCA_007258455.2 of Sequoia sempervirens. Lineage (NCBI taxonomy): Eukaryota > Viridiplantae > Streptophyta > Pinopsida > Cupressales > Cupressaceae > Sequoia > Sequoia sempervirens. The sequence goes on from VDFB02058242.1 coordinate 189,573,229, forward strand.
ATATGTATTTTCACTTCAATCTTTGTGGCACCTTTTATCCCTGAAACTAAAGGGAGAACTCTAGAGAAAATTGTGGCATCGTTTATATGAGATTAATTAGAAACTTCTACATATGCCTACAATTCTTCAATATCATATATAAACTATTATGCCTAAGAGAATATCAAGTTAGTGTGGTCATGATAGGGCTAGCAAAGGTAATTGACCGATAGACTTTTTTAACTCAAGTTTCAATCACAATGGTTTGATCTAAAGATATAAATCATAGTAAAATTTTGAATCATTATAAATTGGATATCATAACAAAATAGTCTTGTCAGCATTTGGTAGGAACTTCCCTGCAATACAACCTTGTTTACTTATACAATCAATAATATTATCCTCTCTTTCAAAAGAAATGTATCACATAGACCCAATTCCACTAAACCAGTATGAACACCAAGAAAACCATAAATTATAATTTATTTCTAGTACAGGTTATCAACAACTATACGTGGCACATTCAAAATTTTATTTTCTTCACCTTTCATCAGGGGCATCATCACCTTTTTCACCTTGACATTTTTGGGCAAACAAAGGTAATCATAGGGAAAACAATAACCTTGGTTAAGAATGTAGATCTTTATTTCATCTTCCCTCATAGTTACCATAGTTATAGTTGGAATATTATATTCCATAGTCAATAGACTTGACAACGCAACCCCACGTCAGCTGAAGAATTTCAACTTGCAATAGCCCAATGTATATCATCAACATTTATTTTGGCAGATAAATTTGGATTCAAATTAAGCACATGTTTTTAAGTTTGAAATAGTTTTTGTAGCTTGCAAACAATTAATAAAGGTAGGTAGATTTGAATTTTGAATCTAAGTGCTCATTCTCATGAGCTTGCTAATAGAAGACAAAAAGAATGTATTCATTGGTTGGAAAGAAGTTAGAAGATTTTTGTATTGGAAGGTGACCTTGTAGTAGCAGATGAATTAGAGAATGTTCAACATAGAACAGTGACAATAGCAACACAAGGAATGTTTTAGCAGATGCAACACATTGTCAGCTACGGCTACATGATTGTAGCAGTTTATGTATTTTGGTATGAGAGTAGCACCATTTGTATTGGAGATCTATCCAAGTTAGTTTAGTTTTATTTTGTTCATGTAAATCAAAGAATATCCTCTGAGTTTTTGTATTTTGAAGAAAGCAAGGAATATATGCAAAGTTAAATTATGTTTGTTTATCTTGCTTTCACTGTGCATACTTTGTGTTTTCTTTGTGTTTATTTTCTATTCTATCAGTCCAGTAACAATAGTTAAGTTGTGTATCAACACCCCTGCTGCCTGACAAGTGGTATCAAAGCTCGATTTTTCTGGAAAGTCAAGCAATCAGTTAGTTTGTTTATTATGGGTAAAGCCCTAGGTTATCTAGGCCTTGTCTAATCTTTTCAAATTTGAGAAATATGACAAGAGGTGAGAGCAAAGATTAGCAGCAGCCACCAAATTTTGATGGGAAAAATTATGATATATGGGCTAAGAAGTTGAGAACCATCTTAGTTGCAAATGACCTATGGGAGTTAGTCATAAATGGGTTCAATGATATCACAAACCCAAATGCATTTGCGACTCTTTCAAATGTACAAAAGAACCAATTGAAGGAGACCCAAATGAAGGATGAAAAATCCCTCAGCTTGATTGAGGTAGCCTTGAGTGAGGCTATTTTCCCACATATTGTTGCATCAAACTATGCAAAAAGAGCTTGGGATTTATTGTAAAATAGTTATAAAGGACTGATAAAGTGAGGTTAGCTAAGTTGCAGCTCTTGAGAAAAATTTTTGAGACTCTACAAATGAAGGATAATGAGTCTATTTCAGATTTCCACACTAAACTCTCCACCTCGGTAAATTAGTTTAGAGTCAATGGAAAAATAATGGAAGAGCAAAGGATTGTTGAGAAAATCCTAAGAAGTCTACCTACTAAGTTTGATTATGTAGTAGTTGTCATCGAAGAGGCAAAAGACTTGTCTCAAATGACCATAGATGAGTTGATGGGTTCACTACAAACCCATGAGTAGCCATTGAATAGATCTGCTCCTTCCCTAGAGGAAGCAGTCAAAGCTCAGACCAATGCAAGAGGTCAAGGAAGAGGAAGAAATAATAGAGGAAGAAGTCAAAGAGGAAAAGGTAGAAACAATTATGGAAGAGGAGGTACTGACATCATAGAGGGGACAAGCAGCTCACTGTCAACAAACTAGAACCATAGGATGAACAGTAATTTGAATCAAAGGAATGAAAAAAGTAATGTGCCATGTTATTACTATCACAAATATGGCCATTATGCTAGTGAGTGTAGAAAGAAGTGTGACCATGGAGGCCAAAATGTTAATGTAGCAAATGAGAACAAAGATGAAAATGACAAACAGTCACATATTTTCATTGTTTGCAATCTTGTTGAGTGCAACAATGATGAAGTATGGTACTTGGACAAGGGATGCAACAACCATATGAGTGGTAACAAGAATTTCTTTACCTCCATTGATAGTAGTATAAAAATTGAGATCAAAATAGGAAATGATGAGAAGGTTCCCATCATTGGAAGAGGTGTTTTCAGCATCCAAACAAAGAATGGTGAGAAGAAGCAAATCCAGGATGTCTATTATGCATCCAGAATAAAACATAACCTATTGAGCATTGGACAAATGGTTCAAAAGGGTTACAAGATCCTCATGGAGAATGGAGAATGCAAGATATTTGATAAAGGAGGTAGAAAAAGAGTGATGGTTGTAGCCCAAATGATGAGAAATAAAATGTTTCCTCTCACGATGACAAGAATAGTAGACGGTCAATAACAATAGTGTTCACCAGCACTAACAACAATTTCACAATAGTTGGTAGTTGAACAACAGTCTACATTCAATATAGTCATCAAAGACCCATCCAAACTATGAAATTTAAGGTATGGGCACTTAAGCTTTTCAAGTTTGAGATTATTATCTAGGAAAGGAATGGTTAAGGGTTTACCATCCATTGCAGAACCCGATGGCAAGTGTGAGGCTTGCATTTTAGGAAAGCAACATAGGCAACCATTTCAATTTGGGTATTCTAGGAGAGAAAAAGCACCCCTTGAGTTAGTGCACGTAGATTTGTGTGGACCCATGAAAACCCCCACCTTATTTGGAAATACATATTTCATGACTTTCATAGATGACTATAGTAGAAAAATATGGGTCTATTTCTTTAAAAACAAATTGGAAGCCTTTAAGAAGTTTAAGTGGTTTAAGACAACAATTGAGAAGGAGAGTGGTCACTATACCAAAGCCCATAGAACATATAGAGGGGGAGAGTACATCTCCAAATAATTCCTAAATTTTTGTAGGAATGAGGGCATTCACAAACAATTCAAAACTAGGTATACCCCACAACAAAATGGAGTGGTGGAAAGGAAGAATAAGACCATTCAAGATATGGCAGCCAGTATGCTGAAGGAAAAAGGGTTGTCACACATATTTTGCGGAGAATATATAGCAACACCAGTCTATATATTGAATAGGTGCCCCACAAAGGTTGTCTATGATAGGATTCCACAAGAGGCAAGGATAAATAGAAAATGGAGTGTTGAGCAGTTAAGGATATTTGGGCGTGTGGCATACACACTCGTGCCAAAAGAGAAGAGGAAAAAATTTGATGAAAAAGGATAAAAGTGTATCTTCATAGGCTATAGAGAGGAGTCAAAAGCATACAAATTGTAGAATCCCATCACCAAAAATCTTGTAATCAGTAGGGATGTTGTATTTATTGAGAATGAAGCATGGGATGGAATGGTGGATGACACCACAGGTATTTTAGTTACAATACCACTTGATGACGAAGAAGTTGTAGATGATAGCAACATAGGGGGAGCTCATGAGAGTATTAGCTTAGGGAGAAACCAATGTAGAGCATTGGAAAATAGCATCTCTTGTGATCTGTAGTAGAATAGTAACTCTAGCAGTATTCAACAGAGACAGTAGTCTAGTAGCACTGAATAGAGACATCAGTCTAGCAGCTCCAGAATTTAGCAGAGTAGTAGCTCTGATAGTCAATAGTATAGTAGCTCTAGAGGTCAGAGTAGCAACAATTCAGAAAAAAACTCAGACCCTACACTTGCATCATTCATACCAAGAAAAACAAAGAGTGTGAGGGAGATCTATGATAGCACACAACATGTTTTTTATGAGAACTTGGATTTTGCACTATTCTCCTATAGTGATCCAACATACTTTGAGGAAGTGGTAAAAGAAGAGAAATGGTGTAAGGCCATGGATGAAGAATTGGATGCTATAGAGAGAAATCAAACATGGTAGTTGACTAATTTACCCAAGGGTAAGCAAGTGATTGGAGTGAAGTGGTTCTATAAGACAAAGTGCACAGCTGAAGGTAAAATTGAAAGACAAAAAGCAAGGCTTGTGGTCAAAGGGTACAAAAAATAGCACAGTATTGATTATGATGAGACATATGCACCAGTTGCAAGGCTAGACATAGCATTGATAGTGATAGCAGTTGCAACACAAAATCAATGGAAAGTGTTGCAGATGGATGTAAAGTCACCCTTCTTGAATAGAGTGTTGAAGGAGGAAGTTTATGTGGAGCAACCACCTGGCTATGAAGTCCCAGGCCAAGAGGACAAAGTGTATAGGTTCTGGAAAGATATTTATAGGTTGAAACAAGCACCTCAAGCGTGGTAAAACAAAATAGACTCCTATTTTTTAAGCAATGGATTTAGCAAGAGTAGTAGTGAGCCCACACTCTATATCAAATCAGCTAAAGGTGATATTTTAATTGTTGTTCTGTATGTAGATGATCTAATTTTTACTAGTAATAATGATAGTAGAATTGTAGATTTTAAAGAGGTCATGAAAAATGAATTTGAGATGACGGATTTAGGTTTGTTGAAGTATTTTCTTGGGATAGAAGTTCAAAAAACATAGCATGGAATTTTCACTTCACAAACTAATTATGCCAAATAAATTTTAAGGATGTTCAAAATGAATAACAACAAACCTACCCCCACACCAATAGCAATAGGTCTGAAGTTACGCAGGAGTGACAACAGTAAGGAGGTGAACCCAACCCTCTACAAAAGCATGGTTGAAAGTTTGATGTATTTGACATCAACTAGGCTTAATTTAATGTATGTAGTAAGCTTGATATCTAGGTTCATGGAGGAACCTAAGGATACACATTAGCAAGCAAGGAAAAGGATTTTGAGGTATGTTAATGGAACAACCAGTTATGGCATTTTGTATGCATTGTCTAATGAGTTCAAGTTGGATGGTTTCACAGATAGTGATTGGGTAGGAAATGTGGATGATAGGAAGATCACATCTAGCTATTTCTTCAACATGGGATCAGGTGTAATCTCATGGGCATCAAAGAAGCAGCCAATTATCTCTCTCAGCACAATAGAAGTAGACTACGTAGCGAAAAATGTAGCAACTTGTCCATCTATTTGGTTGAGGAGGATCCTTGCAGATTTATAGCAACAACAAGTTGACAACATAGTCATTCATTGTGGCAATGTGTCCTCCATAGCACTGACAAAGAATTCAGTCTTCCATGGACGAAGAAAAAACATTGAGATTTCATATCACTTCATAAGGGAGCTGGTAGAACAAGGTGAGATAGAACTTTAGTATTATAGATCCAGGTAGCAACTCACCAAAATATTCACCAAAGCATTGCCTAAGGATAGTTTTGAATGCTTAAGAGATAGACTTGGAATTGTGGATAGCTTCAAAGATCAACTCCGAAAAGAAACAACAGAGTGATACCTGACTTGCAAATTAAGGGGGAGTGTTGGAATATTATATTCTGTAGTTAGTAGGCTTGACAACTCAGCCCCACATTAGCTAAACAATTTCAACTTGCAACAACCCAACATATATCATCAACATTTATTTTGGTAGATAAATTTGAATTCAAATTAAGCTCATGTTTTAGAGTTTGAAATAGTTGTTGCAGCCTTCCAATAATTAATGAAGGTAGGTAGATTTTAATTTTGAATCTAAGCCCTCATTCTCATGAGCTTGCTAATAGAAGACTAAAAGAATGTATTCGTTGGTTGGAAAGAAGTTAGAAGATTTTTTTATTCAAAGGTGACCTTGAAGCATTAAATGAAGTAGAGAATGTTTAGCATAGAGCAGTGACAATGGCAGCACAAGGAATGTTTTAGCAGATGCAGTGCATTGTTAGCTGCAGCTACATGATTGTAGCAGTTTATGTATTTTGGTGTGAGAGTAGCACCATTATTGGACATTTGTCCAAGTTAGTTTAGTTTTATTTTTTTCATGTAAATCAAAGAATATCCTCTAAGTTTTTTATATTTTGAAGAAAGCAAGGAATATATGCCAAGTTAAATTTTGTTTGTTTATCTTGCTATCACTGTGCATACTCTATGTGTTTTCTGTGTGTTTATTTTTTGTTCTGTCAGTCTAGTAATAGCAGCGAAGTTGTGTATCAACACCCCTGTCACCTGACACCTTGTTTACTTATACAATCAATAATATTATCTTCTCTTTCAAAAGAAACGTATCACATAGACCCCTTTCCACTAAACCAGTATGAATGCCAAGACAACCATAAATTATAATTTATTTCTGGTACAACTTATCAAAAACTATATGTGGCACATTCAAAATTTTATTTTCTTCACCTTTCATCATGGAAATCATCACCTTTTTTACCTTGACATTTTTGAGAAAACAAAGGTAATCAAAGGGAAAATAATAACCCTGGTTAAGAATGTAGCTCTCTATTTCATCTTCCCTTGTAGTTACCTCGGTAATTATCCATTCACCTTGGAACACCTCAAATTTCACCTACCGATACCAATCACTGTCTCTCATAGACTCATTAATAGCCTTTGTTGCAACACAAGTATTAACCACAACCAAGGTGCATAAAATGATTGCACCCACAACATGTCTCTTGAGATAATTGCAAGTGTTCTCAATACCAATTTGGATGAATGAATTGGCACTACTAAAGTCACAGGCAAGATTCACATTTAGGGTTGACTCCGCTCCATCTATAGCTTAACCAATTACTTTCATAAAGCTCGATGACAACTTTTGTGTTAAACAAACAAGACCTAAGTGAATTAACACTACATTCTATTCATAATTTAAGTAGTTAACACTACATTATCTTCATAATTTATGTAGAAAATATATGCTATCTTCCCACTAGAAAGGGAAAACCAAAGGTGAATTAAAAAATTCAACTTCTAAAAGAAAATTAAGGAGCATGGAAATCAATACCTCCATGTCTAGACTAAAATTTTGAATTACATCATTGTTGCAATCTAAGAGCTGCATCTTTTCCAATGAATGCAATTTTTTAATACCTGGCATTTTCTCTAGCTGCGGAAAGTCGTAAATGTTCAATTTTTGAAGGTTCCAAAATATTCCATTTACATTCATCAAACTTTTGCAGTCTTCCACTTGAATCCTCTTCAGCGTTGGAAGATTTGAATAGAAACAAAATTTTAGATGGTTGAGTCAAACAAGACTCAACTCCTCAATCTTTCCACAGTTACTGATATGCAAATTGTTTAGGCACGTAAGATCAGATATTCCTACTGGGTATGTGCAGGATCATCATGGAAAAAATAGGCCCTTAAGTGGCAAAAAATTCAAAAAAATCAGAGTTAGGAAACTTGATGTAAAAAATTGAATAATTTATTTATATTATTTCAAAAATATGTAATAATAGAATTTGTAGCAAATTGAACATATTTTCTAAACTACTAGGTTTTTTTTTTTTTAAAATAAATCTATTTGGTGAAAATATGAAATTTCAATGTAGTGGTACTTAAATTTTAGGGAAAAATAAGTAGGTGTATGTCTAACCACCCTAACCACACTAAAATGATAATATTTTTATAAGATTTTAGATATAAGTAGAGAAATCATGCTCCGATGTGATGCATATTTTCTTGTAATTTTTCCAAGTAAATAATTAATTATGAATTTTTTATTACAAATTTTTATAAAATATAAAAAACTCGTATGTTTGACCACCTTAACTTGGTCAAAGCTTCATGAAATTCATTTTTTCTTTTTTTAATCCTATAGTATGCAAAGCATAGAATGTGATGCATGTTTTGGTTTCAAAAAATGTGATACTATTTAAAAGCTATAGATGTTTTTCAATCCACCTATCAATTAGGACTTTAGTCATAATTTGAATAGAAAATGAATAATAATTACTTATTAAATTAAAATTAAATCATAATTTATATTGGTGGAAATCTGAGAATCACCTTTAAAAAACCTTTTCATTTCATTAATTTTGGTTAAAAAAATAGTCGTCAGCCACATACCCATCATATTACCACTTTTTGACCCATCATGATCCTACACATACCCTATCACACTTTTCATGTGTTTAAAATGATCAATTGTAATTATTTGTAGGAATCCAAGTTGAACAAAACTTAACTCCTCAAACTCAAGTGCCCCACATTTACTAATGTTCAACTCTACTTCGTAAGATCAGATATTCCTGTCACACTTTTCATATACCAACAATCATGAATTGAAATTCTTTTTATATAGCTGAGTATAATAAAAATTAACTCCTCAATCATTACACGATGACTTATGTCAAATATTTGTAGCTTTGGAAGATTATATATTCTAATCACACTTTTCAAGAACTTACAATCATGGACTGCAATTATTTCCAGACTGAGTATATGACCCAAGCTTAACTCCTCAAGCTCAAGTGCCCCACATTTACTAATGTTCAACTTTACTAGCTTTCTAAGATCAGATAATCTTGTCATGCTTTTTAGGTACCTACAATTATAAATTACAATAATTTCGAGAGAGCATAGAAGGCCCAAGCTTAACTCTTTAATATTTTCACAATGACTGATGTTCCTATATACTGAGATATTCATGTCATAATTTTTAGATTCTTACAATTCTGGATTGTAAATTTTTTTAGACAATACTAATGACACACGCTCAACTCCTCAAACTCAAGCTCCCCACACTTATCAATATTCAACTGTAGGATATGTGCAGGATCATGATGGGCCAAACAGTAGCAATATGATGGGTATGTGGATGATGACTTTTTTTAACCCAAAATTGATGAAATGAAAAGAGATTTTAAAGGAGATTCCTAGCTTTCCACCAATATAAATTATGCTTTACTTTGAGTTTAATAAATAATTATCATTCATTTTTTATTTGAATTACGATTACAGTCCTGATAAATAGGCTAATTGAAAAACATCTATAACTTTCAAACGGTATCACATTTTTTGAATCTAAAACATGTGTCACATTATATGCTTCACGTACTATAGGATTAAAAAAATAAAAAACGAATTTCATTAAGTTTTCACCAAGTTTTTTTTAAAATAAAAGGGGAGGTAAAAACTTTATTGAATTATAACAGCATTACAAAGTCCGAAGAAGGGAGCCACAAGGGGCCAAAAGCAACAAGCATTAATTCACACCCAAGAAGCACCTCATATCCTTAGCAACCCACTCCTCGAGAATAGGGGGCATATGTTCAAGAAGATTGCTCCAATCATCCACACACCAAGAATTAGTCCTTTCTGAAGCCCACCTAGCCAGCCCATCAGCCACCCTATTCCACTCTCGCAGAATATGGCAGAACACAATGGACTCCAAAGTAATGCACAAAGAAACAATCTGCTTGACAACCACAACTAGCTTCCAATTTGCATCCTCCAAATTGTGATTATTCAACATATCAATAACCACTTGAGAATCAGCTTCACAAACAATCAGCCGCCATCCAAGGGCAACCACACGCTTAATTTCCATGAGAATAGCACTTGCCTCCATAAGATTATTAGTTTGCAAACCATGATACATGGAAAAGAAGAAAACCACCACTCCAAGGTTGTTTCTACCAATACCACCAACCCTAGCATGCCCAGGATTACCTCTAAACGACCCATCCGTATTGATTTTTAGCTCCCCAAGAACAGGCAGGCACCAAAAGCCCTCACGAGCAACCCTCTCATGCCCACGCCTACACAGCACTTTGATCAAACTACTCATGTCCCCAGTGGAAAGACCTAGGGCATTTACAACAACCAAGTCCCCTGGATCAATCGACATAGACAAGTCACACTTTGCAATCAAAGTCTCCTGCAAAGCCCCAATAATACATCTCCAAAGTTGCCCCATGAGAAAATTTTTATCCAAAAAAACTTCTTCTGTTACGCTCCAACCAAATTTTCCAAAAAATCAAACTAGGACCAATGCTCCAAGAAATTTTAAGAAAAGAGGTTTTGGCAGGAGAAGAACACTGTCTCTTCCAAAAATCTTCCAAAGAAGAGACATGGCAACACGGAAAGCTCTAAAGATTCCACCAGTGATGCCAGATAGTTCTAACAAAAGAACATTGAAAAAAGAGATGTGATAAGAATTCTTCATGCTAACCACATTGAATGCACATGGAGGGGCCCTGGAACCTTCATTTCCAAAGATTGTCCCAAGTAAGACACTTGCCTTGAACCACAAGCCAAGAGAAAAAATTACACTTAGGCCAAGAAAATTTATTCCAAACATGCTTCCACCAAGAAACCTGGGAGCTCCCAAAAACCTGCTTATCCAAAACCTGATACCCAGAGGCAACCGAGAATTTCCCTTTCAAGTCAGGACCCCAAGCAAGCACATCCCCCCCATGGAGAGAATTACAGACACGACCCGATAAAATCTTAGCAAGCTCTTGATGATCCTCCACCACACCACCAGGAAGCCAATCCAAGGGGTTCTTCCACCTAGACATAGAAATCTGACCCAAATAATGTTAAGATTTGAAATCAGCCACATGACCCCAACCTGCCTCCACAAAAATCTGACACAAGTCTTGGATGGGGATGGGAGGACACAATGGGTGGGTGTCCATCCCAAGAATCATGCCAGAAGAGAGCATCCTGACCCCCATTACAAATCCAAAAAAGTCCATATTTAACCAACTTGGCACCTCATTTAAGGGTACTCCAAATCACAGAGCCTTTCCCCTCCATACTGAATCTTGCAACCTCCCTACTTTCCACCGCCCCCAAATATTTGAAGGTCAGAATTTTAGCCCAGTACATGTGTTGTTGAGAACACCAATGCCAATACTACTTAGCAGCAAAGGCCTGCCCATACAAATCCGTTTGCCATAAACCAAGACCCCCCTCCTACTTTGGCCTACAAACCACATCCCACTTCACCAAACTCCATTTTCTATGAAGAAGATTACCAGCCCATAGAAACTGACGAGAGAATTTCTCAAAATATTTAATAAAACTTGAAGGAGCAAAAAGAACAAAGCATTTATAAACAGGGAGAACCTGGACCACCGACTTGAGAAGGGTCACTCTACCTGCTAAAGAAAGCCACCTACAATTCCAATGACTGACCAATCTTTGAAACTTATCAAGAGTCTCATGCGAAAACCTTTTGGGGAGAGAATGAACAGCAAGAGGGATTCCAAGATAGGAAAAAGGAAGCGAGCCAATCTGGAACTGAAAGATACCAGCAAGTCTCCTTTGAATACTCTTAGGGGTGTGGAAGAAATATATGAAGGACTTCCCCTCATTTATGCGCTGTCTTGAAGCTTCCAAGTAACTGTCCAACACACTGTGCCAATTGAGAGCCTCCTCAACCTTTGCCCTGCCCATCAAGGTCATATCATCAACAAATTATAGATGAGACTGAGGGGGAATATCATCTCCCCAACTCCATCCCTGAAGCAATCCGCTAGCAACCCAAGCACGAATGAGCCTTCCCAGGCCTTCTGCAAGGAGGATGAATAAGTAAGGTGATAGGGGATCTCCCTACCTGAGGCCTCTAGAAGCACCAAACAAACAAGTGGGCTCACCATTAATAAGCACCGAAAAGGAAGAGGAAGTGACACAAATCCTAACCCATTCAATCCAACCCTCATCAAAGCCAAAAGCTCTAAGAATCTTAAACAAGAAGCTCCATTTGACATGATCATATGCTTTAGCCATGTCCAACTTGATAAACATAGATTTATCTTTTGAGGATTCCATAGAATGGATGGCCTCAATAGCAATAACCACCTCGTCCATGATCTGTCTGCCAACAACAAAACCCCCCTACTCTTTAGAGATTAAATTGTTTCAGCCTTTCTGCAATCAACTTAGTAATAATTTTATACACAACATTACATAGCACAATAGGCCTAAACAGATCCAAGGAATTAGCTCCCTCCTTCTTAGGAATAAGAGCTTAAAAAGTAGCATTCAGGGACTTCAACATTTGTTTATGCATAAAGGATTCTTGAACCACCTCTAAAAGCTCCAACTTAACCACTTCCTAGAACTCCTAAAAAAATTCAATAGGGAATCCATCAGGCCCAAGAGCTTTACCTTTCTTCATTTGGAACACAACATTCTCAAGCTCCAATAAGGTAATAGGAGCAAGCAATGATTCATTCATTTCATTAGTCACCAGCTTCGGGATACAATCTAAAATCCTTGCTTCATCCTCCTTCATAGGAGGTGAATCCTTAGAGAATAGGGTAGAGAAATATCGAATGCATTCAGTAGAAATAGAAGCAAAAGAGGATAAAGTTTCCCCATCAGGCAACAAGATAGAAGAAATAGCATTACCTTGTCTCCAATCCATAACTTATTTATGGAAAAAAGAAGTGTTCTGATCACCAACCTGAAGCCATTCAATACAAGACTTCTGTTTCCAAAAAATATCTTCTCTTAACTCCCATTCCTCAAGCTCTTTTGTTGCAGCAACCTCTAACAAACTCAGCTCCTCCAAGAGACCTTGATCCTGAATCTGTCTGGTAATTAGGTCCAAATTATCCTGTGGCTTTTTTTTTCCTAAAATAAATTACCAAAATGTTTCCTATTCCATCTTTTCAATCTGTATTTAAGATACTGAAACCTCTTTGAGAAAGAGTACATAGCAGTGCCATAAGCAGGCAGGCTTCCCCCGATCCCACCAACCAGGGAGAAAATCATGAAGAGATTCATCCCTAAGCCACATGAGTTGGAACTTAAAGGTTTGTCTAGCACACTGTTAAGGCACATGAGCCACCAGCTTAATAGGCCAGTGGTCAGAACCTTAACCATCCAAAATTTCTAGGATAATCATCCACCTATCCCCCAACCAAAAACTAGACACCAAAAATCTATCAAGTCTTTTTGAAATAGAAGTATCTCCAGTTCTCCTATTATTCGAAGTAAAAATACCATTTCCCGGCTTGATATCCACAAGGTTTAGAGTAGAGATGTTGTCCTGGAGCAATAACGTGGAAGCCTCCATCCTTGCAATACACCCCGCTTCTCAGCAAGCTCCATGATAGCATTAAAATCACCTCCAAGAATCCAAGGATGGTAAGGAAATAACCTGCAAACTAAACGAATGTTGGACCACAAGAGTTGCTTGCCCTACAACTCCACATGCCCATACACATTAGAGAAAAGAGCAATTTCCCCTGACATAAAAGAAGAGGCCACCATGGAAAGGGAGGACTTAAAAGAAACCCACCAAAGGGGGCAGATCATCCACAGATTCCATAAGCATGCCACCCCACCAAAAGACCCCTAAGCATCAATGCATTGGCATCCACAGTTCCTCCATAACTTATGAACTAAACCATCATACCCTCCATAGAGAGCTTAGTCTCCTATAGAAAAAGAACATCAGGTGAATGATTTCTAATCAAATCCCGAACAACTTTTTGTCGAGGGCCACTATTCAAGCCCCTTACATTCCAATAGAGAACTGTCATTTCAAGGGGCATGGAAAATGCAAATCCAGAGTCTTGACTAACCCCAACTCCACCAAAGTCTCCCCTATCATCTTAATCTTCTTCTCATCCTTCTTCCTTCCCAGCTTAGAGTTTTTCTCTGGTTCCCCCTTCTTGAGAACTTTTTGCAAAACACCCAACTAAGAGGACATCTTAGTATTATTCTTACCCACCTCTGAACCAACTTTCTGCAAGAGGTGATCCTTTTCCATACTATCCTTCACTACCTCAGCACTACCACCCACCTCCTCCTGAACCCCCATCTGTCGATCTATCCCTAGAACCAAAGTCCCATCAACAAGCGGAGCCATAATCACCTCTGAGTTGAGCATTACCTAGCCAGGATCTTTCCCAACCACATCTAAGCATGGCACTCTCGTACCCTCCACCTATTGGGGAGCATGCATTGCCTCAACTGAAGGACCATGCTGATCAATATCCAAAGTCCCATGATCTAGATCCAAAAATCCTAGGTTCACCTCCTGCTAACTAAGATCCTCCAGCACCTCAAACCTATTGAAGGTGTCCTCCTCCTTCCTATCCTTCAAAGTCCTTTTATTTCCTTTATTTCTATTTCGGCCTCTAACAGGAGTAAAACCATCTTCCCTACCACCAAAACCTTGAAAGGGATCCTTGCCCTTATCCACCCTGGACGGATTAGCTGAAGGCTGAGAAGATTGAGCCTCCAAAAGATTGGCCTTTGGACATCTACGCAGGAGGTGACCATACTCATGACAGAAATGGTAGTGGAAAGGTAGCATTTCATAATCAAGTTGTTGCACCCATGAATAATCTCCTGCACTCACTTCTAAAGAATCTGACAATGGCTTGCTTAAATCAATTTCTACATAGAATCAGGCAAAAGTCATTACCTTTTTGAATTGTGTTTGTTGTGATGAACCCACAGGTTTCCCCAACTTCGAGGCTAATAGGAACAACACATCCTCTCGCTAACATTCCACAGGGAGCCTTGGAAGACGAACCAAAACCAGAACCCGATTTAGAAGTTCCTCCGCTAGGTTGAAGCCAACATGCCATGGCTTAATAAACAAGCCCACCCAGTTGTAAAAGTATTGGCCCCCTTTAAAAATCCTATTCTGATATGCCAAAAAGTCAAATGAAACCATGAAATAGTTATTTTCCAAGAGGTAGATCTCCATCTCTCCCTTAGGCATCCATGTCCTTTGAGCCCACATTTCCAAGAATTGCAAAGAAATTTTCAAACCTAAGAATTTTTAGTAAAGAGAATGCCTAAATAATAATCAATGTCTTCAGCCAGCATCTCCATCGGAATGACTACATTTGGCCTCTCCTTGCACCGTTTGAGGCACCCATTAATCTTCAAAATTCTAGGCCCTCCTATCGAGCCCATCTCAACTTTTTTAGGTTCCACCAAAAAAAGATTATTCTCAAAAACCTTTGATCCCTGAAGAAACGGTTTTGAACCAAACACCGAGCGAAAGTCCATTTTGGAGCAAACCCTAGAAGATTCCCCAAGCAACATAGAGGAAAAAATTCCCTAATCTGACATGCAAACCCACGGAAGCTCCAAGAATAGGAAGAGCATCCACGAGAAAAGCACACCCCTAACCACCTGTCGAAACACCACACCACACCCACTTTAGCACCCAACCCACACTCCACACTCCACACCGAACCCCACCCTCTTCTTGGTGAATCCCACCTTCCAACACAAGCACCCCTACCAAAAACTCCTAAACCCTTGTATGCCCCAGCCACCTCCAGCAAACACCAAGGGAAGGAGAGAAGGTCACGAGCAAAAGAAACTGCCCAGCCACCGAGTGCCCTCCACACAGTAGCCACCGAGACTTATAGGACATACGCCCCCCCTGCACACAAACAAATGCCCACCCCGCACGATGCACAGCCAGGAAAAAATGAGAAGGAGCTAGGGCGCGGATGCCCTAGCTCAACACACAGGAACCAGAGATGCCATCACCATTTCCTACCTATATATATGAAATATAATATCAAGTTTTCACCAAGTTAAGGTGGTCAGACATATGAGTTTTTTATATTTTTTAAAATTTGTAATAAGAAAATCATAATTAATTATTTACTTGGAAAAAAATTACAAAAAAATATGCATCACATCCAGACATGAATCGTCTACTTATATCTAAAATATTATAAAAAAATATTATCAATTGTGGTTAGGGTGGTCAGACAAACACCTACTTCTTATTTTTTCCCTAAAATTTAAGGACTATTGCATTGAAATTTCAAATTTTCACCAAATAGATTTTTGTTAAAAAAAAAAGTCTAGTAGTTTAGAAACTACATTCAATTTTCTATAGATTCTATTCTTACATATTTTTGAAATAATATAAATAACTTATTCAAATTTTTACATCAAGTTTCCTAACTTTGATTTTTCTGAATTTTTTACCACTCAAGGCCCTATTTTTTCCATGATGATCCTACACATACCCTGTACTAGCTTTGTAAGATCAAATATTCTTGTCACAATTTCCAAATGCCTACAACCATGAATCTTAATAATTTTTATGCAACTAAGTCAAACAAAACTTAACTTTTCAATCTCAAGCTTTGTCCAATCACTAATATTCAACTCTACTAGCTCTGTAAGATCAGATATTCCTGTCATTCTTTTCAAATGCTTACAATCATAAATTTGAAGTTTATCGAGACAATAGAGAAGGCCCAATCTTAACTTGTTCAACTCAAGGATTCTATTGATCACCAACTCTTTTATTTTGAAGGGTGCCTAAAAATCAAGATAGTTTTTTTTCATATTTTCAATTGTAGATAAAAATTCACCAAAAGTATTATACAATAATGCATTTGATTACCATGACTTATCTTTTCAGGATGAGGAACAAAATACCTGTATAGTAGCCTGCCACAATCCTTCTAGAGCTACACCAAAATTTCTACTGATGATTCTTAAACATTTCAAACTTTGAAGAGGAATCCAGGGAGGGATGTTTCTAAGTTCATGCAAGCAATATTCAAGTTCAAGCTATAGTAAAGTAGTTGACGACTCAAGTGTATTGTCCAATTCTCCTACAAAGTATTTAATATGGCAACCCATAGACCAATCTGTAGATTTTGAAAAAACAGGCCTCTCTAAAACTAACTAATTAAAAATGAATAGAATAGTAGAAAAAGAAATGGAAAAATAGTTATAAGATAAATCACATGCTACGCTTATTCAAAACATTTCATAAATAATTAGCATCCAATTTTTTTCAAAACCATAATAGTCTACTCTATTTCAAAACATATTTTTCTTCTTATTGCAGAATATAAAATGAATACAAAATAGAGAAATATATAGAGTTTAAGATGCAACCTCAAAAATAGTACATTGCCCACTAAAGGAAAGCTTTAAAAACAAAAAAACTGCTGATGTTTTTTTTTCTTAATTACAAAGAAAACTTAAAGAAAATATTCTAGACTAAGCATGCATTGCATGCTTTATTCGATATATGCAAGAAAAACAAATCTTTAAAGAGAAACTACTTTAAAACTAAAAAAAACTAGCAAGGTAGCCACGTTGGAAGACATCTCAAAGATATGTAAAGGAAGCATCAATTATCTTCATACTCCCCCTTGATGTGAAGAGGGAATTTAATCTCAAAGTGACAAAAACTAATCTTTTGCAACTACTTTGGTGAATATATCTGCTAACTAATCCTGAGTGTTGATGTGTTTCAATTCAACTTCCTTCTTTTGTACTAAATCATGGATGAAGTGATACTTCAAATCAAAATGCTTTGTTCTACTGTGATGAACCAGATTCTTTTCTAACTTGATGGCACTTACATTGTCACAATAAATCACTATAGGCTAAATCTGGTTCTCTCCAATTTCTTCTAAAACTTTTCTAATCCAAAGAGCTTGTGTACCTGCTGAGGTGACTGCAGCATACTCTACTTCTATGGATGATAGAGCAACCATGCTTTCTTTTTTGAAACTCCAAATAATCTAACTAGAACCAAAAGAGAAACAATTTCCAGATGTAGACTTATGATCATCCATACTACCTCCCTAATTTGAATCACTAAATCCAACAACATTAAACCGTTTAGAAGAGTAGTAATGAATACCAAAATCTAGAGTGTGTTTCACATACCCCAAAATTATTTTAGCTATCTATTCCATAGGAAAATGGCCCCTTGTCATTTTCATGGCCTTTTAGGTCTTGCTTGATGATGTTTTACATATTTTCTCTTAATTTTATATTGCAACATGGCTTGAACATGCTTATTTTAGTATTAAAATGTAAATATTGAAGTCTTTTGAATATGTTGTGAAGTGTTGTAAAGAATTTCTACATTATTCTAGACTTTATTTAATACAATTCACCTAAAAATCATCATTTGACACATCAAAAAGTCCTATTTCCAATTGTTGTTAAGTCTTGTAATCAAGATTCATGATTTTCTAGGCATTTTCCTATTATTTACATCTTTCTCATGTCTTATTTGGCCTTTTTATATACTCATATGCTTTATTTAAGTATATTTTTGAATATATCCTTGATACATAACATTAAAATTACATTTAATTCTAAACACCTAAGCTTATGTCGCAGGTGGGACCCATTCACCATGGGTGGCGAATGAGTCCACCCTAGCTCCAAAATTCAAATTAATTCAAATTTCTTTTAGTATTTATTCAAAATTATGCTTGATGTCAGCCTGTGATCATGTATGAACAGGTACTAAGGCACAAGATTGTTATAAATAAGCTAATTTCACCTCATTTTAATATCTCTTATTCATCCAACAAGTCAATTTCCTATGCACTTACTCACTTAAGCATTCAAGCATCTTGTAATACATCATTGAGGAATTATTGAAGCATCTTGGAGCAGCCATTGACATTGATTTAGACTTGCATCATCAAGGATCTTGGTAAGTTGTAGCATCTTTTATGTTGTTCATTTATCATCTTTCTTGCATTTCATTTATTTCTATTGGGTTTGAGTACCAAAGTAGGGTTTGACCAAGGCAAACCCCTATTTGCTAACCCTCCAACATTTTTCTCCATTTTGCATGTGTTTGCATCCTTTGTTTTGCAGACTTGACAAGTTTAAAAGGTGTTGAAAAATGGAATCAATTCAACTAGGTTCTTCAATTGAATTTTTCATCATTTCAAGCTTGATCGAGTGATTTATGTCCATTCTTTGCATAATTGACTTCAACAACCCGACATTCAGACTTTACCAAATCTAGTGTTGCAGAGTTGATGACTGAATTTAAAGAAATCTAGGAGTGGAATGATTCACCACCCTTGGTGAATGAATCCCACCTAAGATTAGAAATCATTTTTTTGTCAGATTATAGATCTTGATAGACAAAAACCTATTCTTGATAGTTTTTCACCTATAGGTGGACTGATTTGCCACCCTTGGCAAATGAGTCCCAAAGTGAATTTTTAGTGACTTCAATTTTCCTTCTAGAAATCTTGACAACAACATTCTCAATCCAGGTGCACTTAGATTCATCCTTGTTAGCTTCGTTCTGCATATTTTCTTTAGTTTTCATGTTGTATACATATCACAATGTGTTTTCAAACATTGTATAAAACTTAGTCTTGCATCCATTTAGATTAATTTCATTCAATAAATTTCATTTATTTAAGTTAATCTAGGCATCACATCATCCAAAATTGCATATTTGAATGAACTTGATAGGTTTTTGGCTTCCTTATCTCTCCTTTTTTGGGTGAAAAACCTTAAATGTGTTAGAAACACCTTGAGTGCCAAAAATATACGGTTCATATTGGTGAACCCAATTTTTGAGCACTTTGCACTTTCTATTTTCATTCAAATATTTAATATTAAAGTACATTTTGCATTATAGTCTAATTAGGACATTGTTTTGTTTTTGCATTGCAGGTGTTCTTTTTCTTGCATTAGTGAAAGTTAGCTTATTTTTCATTCTTACATCTCATATAATTGAAAAATTAAACATTTTTCATTTTATACCTTTGATAGAATTCTATTTTTGCATTGCATACATTTAAAAAATTTGATAATCATAAAAATCTTGCATACTAGGACTCATTCACCACCCAGGGTGAATCAATCCTTATGTAGTTTTTTAGCATTCATTTATAGTGTTTTCTATCATATTTTCTACATTTTCCTCTACTTTTTTTGCATTTTGTTTTCATTTATAGAGTCTTTATCTTCATTTATTTATTTTATTTTCATTTAGTTAATCATGGCATTTTCTTTCAATAAGTTTTGGACCTCCTTGAAATCCTTGGTTGATATGTCTAATTGCACCTTTAGTTGTGACCCTAATGACATTGAACTTCCACATGCTCTTTCAACTCCTAATGATTTTCCTCCTCATGATGTAGACACCATTGGAGATGATTATGTTAGCACGACTAAGTTATACAATGATTGCTTTGAAAACTTAGAAAAATATGCAAAATTTTACCCTTCCATGAAATCACAAGACCTTCCTCCTTTTACAACACCTGCTCATTTTGCATAATTACATCCTAAAACCATTAATAGATCTAGGATTCCTCCTTCAAGTGATCCTAGTTCCTTTCCCCAAACACAAACATACTTCATTTACAACCATCAAGTTACCAACACTCCAATCAACCTTGAAGAAACATATGGTAGAGTCTTTACTATTTTGAGTAAACACGGTTGTGACACAAACACTAAGCATAAAATTCATCAACTTCTTGACCAAAATCCAACTGAAGCACACACAATAGGATTAGGATATCAAGACCCTTCTCATTCTGATAGACATCCTTTGCAACCTTGGAGACCTCAAGATTCTAGTATAGTGATCTTGAATGCTCCTCCTAACTTGAACTTACTTCTCGCAAGAGAACACCCCTTTTCTCCTTCTAATGCTAAGGATGATATGACCCCTAGGAATCTTCTTATTCATGAACAAGGAGAATCCAACAAAAGAAAACAACCTTACAAA
The DNA here is from genome assembly GCA_007258455.2 of Sequoia sempervirens. Lineage (NCBI taxonomy): Eukaryota > Viridiplantae > Streptophyta > Pinopsida > Cupressales > Cupressaceae > Sequoia > Sequoia sempervirens. Next base: position 189,593,989 of record VDFB02058242.1, read on the forward strand.
ATGAAGATAAAGTTTCCCACACATCCTCCAACTTAATATGAAAGGAGACTGCAATTACTTTTAAACAAAGGTCTTTTACTCTTTCCACCTTCCAATAGGTTGGTCATTTTCCCTCTTGATTATAATGTTCCTTATTGCAAATATCATAGAATTCTTGGACATCAAATGGAATCATGTCAAACATTGAATGTGATACTGGAAAAGTATCACTTCACTGATACTGACTATTTTCCTCTCATCCCTTAACACACTATTGCCCTCTCATGCAATAGTTATAGAATCTTTTCATTCTCACTATTGCATGATCCTTTTCATCTTCACACTTAGGCTCATGCTTGTTTTTCTCTTGTGCATACAAGAAATTGTTAGCCTTTTTCCTTGTAATGCACTTTTCTTTGTCTCTTAACTATGTTATTCCTTTTCCACTTAGCCATTTAAGATTGAGAAACCAATAACTTAGTTAATGGTTGGCTTACATTTGCATTACTTTCTCCTAGATATATTATTTTTATGTGTGTTTGATGTTAGTCTCTCTCTTCGTACACTTCTATTCGTATCTCTATTCTTCTATATGTTGTAGCTTTCCTTTCTTTTTGTTTCATTTTTGTCCTTTGGGGATGATGCAAAGCATAGACATGCCCTTAGTATCTTACATCTTGACCCAAATGGTCCTTGTATTTATCATTTTTTTTTGTGTTTGTCCTTTGGGGATGATGCAAAGTGTAGAGATGACCTTAGTCTTTTCCAAGTTGACCCAAATGGTCCTTGTCTTTTTGTTTTTTGTTTTGTGATTGTCCTTTGGGGATGACACAAAGCGTAGAGACACCCTTAGTCTCTTCCATGTTGACCCACATGGTCCTTTTTTTCTTTTTTTTTTGTGTTTTCCTTTGGGGATAACACAAAGCATAGAGACACCCTTAGTCTCTTCCATGTTGACCCATAACATATCTTTTTCTTTCTCTTTTATTTTGTTTTTCCTTTTGGGGATGATGCAAGAAATTGAGACCAAAATATATCTTTCATGTTGACCCACAAGATTTTTCATTTTATTTTATTTTTTATCTTTTCACGTGTGTTTTCCTTTTGGGGACGATGCAAAGCATTGAGACTGTAATGTCTCTTTCATGTTGACCCAAAATGATTCTTTGTTTTCCTTTTTTTTTTCGCTCTCTCTATGTCATTCTTCTCATTCTATTTCTTTGAGGAATGATGACAGTTCCATGCTCTTTCATAAAAACATTGTAGCAATGAACATAGTGACCCCAAATACATAGATCCCTTATGTGTTTTCTTGTACTTTATTTTCATGGGGGAAACTCCCTTTTCTTTTATTTTCTTTATTTTCTTTTTCATTCTCCTTGACATGACATAGCCTAACTTTGAAACATGTGACTTGTCATAGGGATTTCCTGGATTGGATCTCATGTCTTGTTTTGTTTTCTTTTTCATTCTCTTTCTTCTTCTACTTTAAAGCAATTTCTCATGAACAAGGTGTAGCAATTCCTTTAAAGTGGGGGGCATACAATACAATTATTCATTTGCATTATTTGTTCCTAGTGTAAGCCTTGTCATTTATATAAAGCATTTATTACTTTGTGGATGACATTGGGTGTGATTTCCTTCATAAGTGTGATATTTCTTAGCATATTATATTCATCTTGGTGGTTTGATGTGATTCACTGCATCCCCTAAGTTGTGAAATTACTATTCTTTGATTGATCCTCTCTTGGAGACATTAGACACAATGTTCCCTAAGTGATTGACCTTGCATAAACTGAACAAGACTCCTTTGATGAATATTTCACATTACATTTTTTCATTTTACACTTTCAGGTATGTGCAGGATCATGATGGGCCAAAAAGTGGCAATATGATGGGTATGTGACTGATGACCTTTTTTTTACCCAAAATTGTTGAAACGAAAAGGGTTTTTAAAGGAGATTCTCAAATTTCCACCAATATAAATTATTCTTTACTTTGAATTTAATAAGTAATTATTATTCATTTTCTATTCAAATTACGACTAAAGTCTTGATCGATAGACTGATTGAAAAAAATCTATAACTTTCAAACGATATCACATTTTTAAATCCAAAACATGCGTCACATTCTATGCTTTGTATACTAGTGGATTAAACAAAGAAAAATTGAATTTCATGAAGTTTTGACCAAGGTGGTTAGATATACGAGTTTTTAATATTTTTTAAAAGTTGTAATAAAAAAATCATAATTAATTATTTACTTGGAAAAAAATTACAAAATAATATGCATCACATCGGGACATGAGTCCTCTAATTATATCTAAAATATTATAAGAAAATATTATCATTTTATTGTGGTTAGGGTGGTCAGACATACATCTACTTCTTATTTTTTCCCTGAAATTTAAGTACTACTGCATTGAAATTTCAAAATTTCACCAAATAGATTTTAATTATTTTTAAATAAGCCTAGTAGTTTAGAAACTACATTCAATTTGCTACAGATTCTATTCTTAGATATTTTTGAAATAATATAAATAACTTATTCAATTTTTTATGTCAAGTTGCCTAACTTTGATTTTTCTGATTTTTTGCCACTTAAGGGCCTATTTTTTCCATGATGATCCTGCACATACCCTTTCATTTGACCACCTTGCATAACACAACCTGTATGCCTATGGTTTCATCCTCTTTTTTTCATGAGTTCTAAGCATATGTATTTTTCATTGTCTCATGAAGCTAAAGTAGACAACCATTTCCTTTTTTGTGGCACCTTGTTAAAGTTATCAGGAGCTATAACTTTGGAATGGTTAAGTGGGAAGGCCAACTAGCGGCATGAATTTTACCCATAGTCACTTTTGTTTTTGAGTGCATGCCAACTAGCTTATGTATCTCTTTTCTTTTTGGCCCTTCTCACCCCGTGGATGATCTAAAAGTCTATGGGCCCAAAGTGAGTACACATTCTCTTTTTTCCTAGATTTGATTCACAACTAGTTGGATCGATGATCGAAACTTCATTTATTTTTCAACATATATGTGTTCCTTTGTTCTTATGCTTATTTTTCCATACAATTTTCATCTTGGGGCTTGATCATCCCTCTTGCTTGTTGTTATTCCATCTTACTAGGTATGTGCAGGATCATCATGGAAAAAACAAGCCCTTAAGTGAAACAATTTTAAAAAATAAAATTTAGGCAACTTGACGTAAAAGTTTGAATAAGTTATCTATATTATTTCAAAAATATGTAAGAATAGAATTTGTATCAAATTGAATGCAGTTTCTAAAATACTAGGTTTATTTGAAGAAAAAAACTATTTGGTGAAAATTTAAAATTTCAATACATGTAGTAGTACTTAAATTTCAGGGGAAAAATAAGAAGTGGATGTCTATCTAACCACCCTAACCACAATAAAATGATAATATTTTTTTTATAATATTTTACTTATAAGTAGAGGAAATTTCATGTCCAGATGTGATGCATATTTTTTTTTAAAAAAATTCCAAGTAAATAATTACCACTATAGATGTTTTTCAATTAGCCTATCAATCAAGACTTTAGTGGTAATTCAAATAGAAAATGAATAATAATTATTTATTAAAATTAAAGTAAAGCATAATTTATATTGGTGGAAAGCTGAGAATCTCCTTTGAAAACCCTTTTCATTTCATCAATTTTTGGTAAAAAAAACCTTATCAACCACATACCCATCATATTGCCACTTTTTGGCCCATCATGATCCTGCACATACCCTACTAGTTACATAAGTGCATTTGAATCCTCTTCTCGATGTTCATGGCTACTTTAGTGTTAGTCTAAAGCAAGTTCTTCCTCTCACTAAAGTTGGGGCTAAATGTGTCATAGAAAAATGGGCCCTTGTCATTTTTATTGCCTTTAAGGTCTTGTTTCATGATGTTTTTCATATTTTTTCTTAATTTTATATCACAACATGACTTGAACATGCTTATTTTAGCATTAAAATGTAAATATTGAAGTCTTGTGAATATGTTGTGAAGTGTTGTAAAGCTTTTCTACATTATTCTATACTTTATTTAATACAATTCACCTAAAAATCATCATTTGACACATCAACAAGTCCTATTTTCAAGTGTTGTTAAGTCTTGTAATCAAGATTCACACTTTTCTAGGCATTTTCCCCTTATTCACATATTTCTCATGTCTTATTTTACCTATTTATATACTCATATGCTTTATTAAAGTATATTTTTGAATATATCCCTGACATAACATTAAAATTACATTTAATTTTGGACACCTAAGCTTATGTCCCAGGTGGGACCAATTTTCCATGGGTGGTGAATGAGTCCACCCTGGCTCCAAAATTCAAATTTCTTTCAGGATTTATTCAAAATTATGTTTGATGTCAACCTGTGATGATGTATGAATGGGTACTAAGGCACAAGATTGATATAAATAAGCTAATTCCACCTCATTTTATCATATCTCATTCATCCAATAAGTCAATTTCACATGAACTTAATCACTTAAGCATTCAAGCATCTTGTAATACATCATTGAGCAATTATTGAAGCATCTTGGAGCAGCCATTGGCATTGATTCAGACTTGCATCATCAAGGATTTTGGAAATTTGTAGCATATTTTATGTTGTTCATTTATCATCTTTCTTTCATTTCAATTATTTCTATTGGTTTTGAGTACCAAAGTGGGGTTTGACTAGGGAAAACCCCTATTTTCTAACCCTCCAACATTTTTCCCCTTTTTCCATGTGCTTGCAACCTTTGTTTTGTAGACTTGACAGGTTTAAAAGGTGTTGAAAGGTGGAATAAAGTCAACTAGGTTCTTCAAGTCATTTTGTCATCATGTCAAGCTTGATTGAGTGATTTCTATCTATTTTCTACATAATTGACTTCGACAACCCAACATTTAGACTTTACCAAATTTGGTGTTGCAAAGTTGCTGACTGAATTTCTAGAAATCTAAGAGTGGACTGATTTGCCACCCTTGGTGAATGATTCCCACAATGAATTTTTAGTGACTTCAATCTACCTTCCAGACATCTCAACAACATGATTCTCAGTCCAGGTGCACTTAGATTCATCCCTATTAGCTTTTCTTTGCATATCTTCTTTAGTTTTCATGTTGTTTACATATCACACTATGTTTTCAAACATTGTATAAAACTTATTCTTGCATCCATTTAAATTAATTTCATTTAATAAATTTCATTTTTTTAAGTTCATTTAGGCATTACATCATCCCACATTACATATTTGAATGAAATTGCTAGGTTTTTGGCCTCCTTATCTCTCCTTTTTGGGTGAAAAACCTTAAAAGTGTTAGAGACACCTTGAGTGCCAAAAATCTACGGTTCACTACCTTCATGTCTATTTCTAATGGATTTGTCATATACCTTGAAACAAGTGAAACTAAATATGAAATATCAAGCCTTGTGTGGGTTAGAAACATTAAACTCCCAACTATACTTCTATAATTTTTCTCATCAACTAATTCATTACTATCATTCCTACTCAACACAACTCCATGAGCACTTGGAGTGGAGTATGGTTTACAATCAACCATGTCAAAATTCTTCAACATATCTTTTGCATATTTGGTTTGGAAAATGAAAATTTCACTCTTACTTTGATAAACCTCCATTCCTAAAAAATATTTTATGAGACCAAGATCTTTCATCTCAAATTCTTTCATCATAGCAATTTTGAACTCATCTTTCATCTTAGAACTTCTACCCATATAAAACAAATCATCAACATACAAACTTATAATAAGAGTATCATTACCTTCTTGTTTGTAGTAAAGGGTAGGTTCACTCTTACTTCTCTTGAAGCCATTATCCTAAATTTATCCATCAATCCTTGCATACCATGCTCTCGGTGCTTGCTTGAGGCCATACAAATCCTTTTTCAATTTGTAGACATGTTTCTCTTTTCCTTCCACTTGAAAACCTTGTGGCTATTCCGCATATGCTTCCTCTTCTAAGTACCCATTCAAGAAGGAAATTTTCACATCCATATGATGTATGCTCCAATTCTTTTGAGCTAGTAATGAAATTAATATTTTGATGGTCTCTTGTCTCACAACTGGTGCAAATGTCTCTTCATAATCAATCCCATACTTTTGTGTGACGCCTTTAGCAACTAGTCTTGCCCTATGCCTTTCAACACTTCCATCACTATTATTCTTAGTCTTGTAGATCCATTTGGTGCCAATCTTCTTCTTCTCATGTGGAAGCTCTGTAAGCTCCCAAGTATCATTCCTATGAATGGAATCCATTTCTTCTTGTTTTTCTTGCATCCAAACCTCATTAGTGCATGCTTCTTCAAAACATGATGGTTCAAAATCAGCCTTGGTAAATAAAGAAAAATTAATTGTCTCACCTATTGGTTTCTTCATGTACTTGATTTGCACTCCTTTGATAAATATCACTCAAACTTCTTACCTTCCTTCTAGAACTTGGATTTGAAGTTGGACTTGAAATTGGAATTGAACTTGGACTTGAAGAATTAGATGAGGGGCTACTTTGTGGATTTATAGCACTTGGAACAACAACATTAATGGGTTGCTCATGATCAATATCATCATTCAAAATAGATTTTGACTTCTCCATATGACCTTTTTGATGACCTTAAACTCCCCCTTCATCAAAAATCACATCTCTTGAAACAATAAGCTTATTAGTGAGAGGATTATATAACCTATAAGCTTTTATTTCCTCACTATACCCAAAAAAAAATACATGACTCACTTTTTGCATCTAACTTTTGTCTATTTTGATCAGGTACATGAACATAGGCTAAATAACCAAGATATCTAAAATGATTAACATTAGGCCTTTTCTCATACCATGCTTCATAAGGAGTCATCTTCTCAAGTGCGTTGGTGGGACTTCGATTGAGAATGTACACTTTTGTAGCAACTACATCTCCCCAATAAGAGTTACTTAATCCCTTGGTTTGTAACATGCTCCTTTTCATTTCTACCACAGTGAGATTTTCCCTTTCAACTACCCCATTTTGTTGAGGTGTGTATGCAGTGGTGAGTTTCCTCCTGATGCCATTCATATCACAATAATCCTTAAAGTTTCTTGAACAAAATTCACCTCCATAATCAATCCTTAAAAATTTGATTTTACACCCTCTCATTTTCCGCAAGTGCTTTAAATCTCTTGAATGTATCAATGGATTCATCCTTAGCCTTCAAAAAATACACCCAACATTTTTGTGAGTAATCATTAGTAAAAGTGATAAAATATGAGGACTTACCCAAATTTTTTTTTTGCCTAGGACCACAAATATCATAATGAACTAGTTGAAGTGGGTGATAGGCCCTCCATTCATTTCCATTTGAAAATTTTTCCCTTGCATGCTTTCCTTTAGCACATCCTTCACAAACCTCCTTGTTCTCTTCAACCTTGGGCAAGCTAGAAACTAGTGCTTGTGATGTTAGAAGCTTCAAACTGTGAAAATTTAAATTCCCATACTTGAGATGCCACAACCAACTTTTATCCTCATATGCCATTTTGGGAAGGCTTCTATTATGTTCACCAAATCTTAATGGGAACATCCTATTTTTTATCATAGGCACAACTGTGACCATTCTATTGCCCTGACTCTTATCATAAATTTTACATTTCTTATTTTCAAAGACAACTCTATAGTTCTTCTCACACATTTTTCCAACACTTAACAAATTATGTTTTAACTCGGGAGTGTAATAAATTATTTTAACACTCTTCATACCTTGTTTTGTGTGGACCTCCATAGCTCCTTTTGCAACAACCTTCAATGATGTATCATCACCACACTGAATCTTGGATTTGAAACTTTCATCTTTTGTTGAAAACAACTTCCCATTTCCTAAAATATGGTTAGAGCATCCAAAATCTAGGTACCAAACATCTTTACTAGTACTTTCACCTTTAGCATAAGATAAAAATAAATGATCTAGAGTATTTTCATCACCTTCTTGAGCATAATTAAGACTTTTACCTTCTTTTAACCTACATTCTCTTTCAAAGTGTCCATACCTATTACAATGGTAACATTGAACATTCCTTTATCAAATTTGCCTCTACCTCTTCCTTTGGAACCACCTCGTCCTCTTGAGCCACCCATGCCTCTACCTCTTGAATTATTTATATTTTCACCTTTACCTTTCCCTTGATTTCTTTTTCTACTACTCCTACCATCTTCATTCTTTGTGATTTGTAGTTTGGAGGAAAAGGCTTTCTCAACACTTTCTCCAAAAGAATCTTTTAATCTTTCTTCATGTGACATCAAAGATTCAATAAGGTTATCGAACTGAAGGGTTGTCGAATCCTTTCTTTGTTCTATGATGATGGAAACATCATTGCATCTTGGTGTGAGAGTCCTCAACACCTTTTTTATCATAACCTCATTGTGCACAATTTCTCCAAGTGTAGCCATCTTATTGACCATATCTTTTACTCTTACACAATATTCACTCACACTTTTAGCTTCTTGCATCTTTAAATTCTCAAATTATCTCTTTAATGTCCACAACTTGACAACTTTGACTTGATCACTACCTTGGTAAGCTTCTTTTAGAGTCTTCCAAGCACCTTTAGCTATCATTGCACCTACAATTCTTGGAAATAGACTCTTATCTAGAGCTATTTGAATATGAAATTAGGCTTGAGAATTCATCTTCTTAGCCTCCTTCTTAGCTATTCTATCATTCACTGTGAGAGTATTCCAATCAGCTAGCTCCTAGTAACCTAATTCAATAATCTCCTACAAATATTTTCATATCAAAAAATTCATCATTTTTATGCACCAATAATCATACTCATTTACATCAAATTCTAGAATGGCCAAGGTGTTAGAATTTGACATGATAATATTTGGAAAAATTCCAACTACTAGAACTTAAACCCAAAAGAAAACACCTTCTCTTATGCCAATTGTAGATTTTGAAAAAGCAAGCCTCTCCTTTAAAACCAACTGATTACAAATGAATAGAATAACAGAAAAAAATGGAAAAAAAGTTATATGATAAATCACATGCTACACTTATTCAAAAACTCTCATAAAGAATTAGCATCCAATTTTTTTCAAAACCATAATAGTCAGCTATGTTTCAAAATAGAGTTTTCTTCTTATTGCAGCATATAAAATGAATACAAAATAGAGAAATATATACAGTTCAAGATGCAACCTCAAAAATAGTACGCTTCCCACTAAAGGAAAGCTTTAAAAAAAAATGTCAATGTTTTTTTCTTTATTACAAAGAAAACTTAAAGAAAATCTTCTAGACTAAGCAAACATTTCATTCTTTATTCGATGAAAGCAGGAAAAATAAAGATTTAAGGAAAAACTACTTTGAAACTAAAAACAACTAGCAAAGCAGCCACACTAGAAGATATCTCAAAGATACATAAATGCAACATCAGTTACCTTCGTGATCCCTACAAGAATGCAAACACCTAAATTTTAGTTGGGTGAGAATGTTCTCGAATCCCTTTGACACCTGTTGGGTGGTGAAGCCCAAATATTCTATTTTAGTCAGTAGTTTCTCTCACAATTTCCTTCTTTGTTGTGACTTATTTTTGGCATGTGTTCACTAATTTAGAAGGTGTTTGTTTTGATGGATTTTTCCATTTTGGAGATGACACCAAAATTATAAAGTTGTTGTTGCTTGAATGCATAATGTAATTTGAGAATTAATAAAAGAGATAATCCCTATTGAAAGTGGACGTAGTATTTTAAGCCAAGCCACTATAAATATTGGTGTTTCTCTATTTGTGTTCAGTTTTATAATTCTGATTTAGTTTTCTATTTTTATTTTGTCTACAAATCTTTTCAACAATTGGTATCAGAGCTTTGGTGAATTTTTTTTTTTGGAAATCCTAAAGAATTTCAAGGAAAATGGATATGGAAGCTTTGTCTGATTGGGCTTGAGATCTCATGTGTTGGTTGTGTCGTCATAAAGAGAGTTTTGATGGAGTGGGAGCTATGGTGACAACTAAAGATAGTGACCTAGAGCTAGATGAAACTATGCCAATGGAAGTAGATGAATCTCCTATTGTTGATCTTGATTCCTTGAGCACTACCCAAGTGTGGGAAAGGCCTTCTTAGGATTTGGGAGGTGAGGATTTTGACATACTAGAAGAATCACAGAGCCTACAAAGGCTAAAGAAAATAGAGGATACATTAGATGTTGATGTGAAAGATACAATGAGATGGTGTATACATTGGTGGGATGGTTGGAAAAATGAAGAGGATTTAGCTGAAGAGGAGAAGGATGTTAGATTTGGAGTTGAATCTAAAGCAAATGAGTTTTTAGAAGATATCATGATTGAGCTTTGAGCACTTCTTGAATGCACCAGTGATGTACAACATAGGAAATCCATCATGGAGGAGTTATAGAAGAGTGTAGAGGTAGATAAGAGTGGTAACTCTGTAAAGGACCTGGTATTTCTCCTCTATGAAATGGTTTTTCTCACTTTTGGCTTCTGCCTCGATGATCCAAATACCTTTCTTCAAGAATTTTTAGGATGTTGAAACTAGGTATTACCATTTCTGAAGACAAAGATGACGATGTGTAGGTAGAAATTCTAGTTCGAACCCCAAATGAGGAGGGTGAAGATGTTGTCGTAATCTCAGAGGAAAAGGAAGAACCAAAGGTAATAGTTGTGGAAGATTTTTTTGAAGACTTCTGAAAGGATTCAAATGTAATGGTAGTTGAGACTAAGGAAATTCAATCCCTTATGTTAGCAAGGGAAAAACAAAAAATGGTTGGAGGTATAGCTAGAGGCAGAGGAGCTTATACAACAACCGTGGTGTAGGTTAGCTTTTATCGCAACTATGGTTTTTCTGTTTGTGTTTGGTTTTATAATTCTAATTTAATTTTCTATTTTTCTTTTATCTGCAAATATTTTTAACAACATCTGCATTCAAAAAAGTAGATGAGCTTTTTTACCATAGTAAAAATTTAAGATATTGAATATCACACTAGAAAGCAGTAATCTGAAGAGAAAAACATACCAAAGATTGGAGATGTTGAGAACACCATAGGCAACTAGGATCCTTTAGTTCATTTTCCATTTTTCATCCCAAGTCCCACAAGTGGTCATCCATTCTAAATACTAGCTTTTCTTCTCTATTATAAACTTCTATTTCTTCAACTAGACATTTATTTTTGAGTATTCATAGTGCATGTTGAGTGACCCATCCTGATCCCTCCCACACTCTAATGGCATCTATCATTAATTCTCTTATGAAAAAGCATGCAACATCCATGAATTTTTTTTTTCTTCATTTTCCAATGTTTGGGTATGTGCAGAATCATGATGGGCCAAAAAGTGGCAATATGATGGGTATGTGGCTGACAAAGTTTTTTTACCCAAAATTGATGAAACGAAAAGGGTTTTTAAAGGAAATTATCAACTTTCCACCAATACAAGTTATGACTTACCCTTAATTTAATAAGTAATTATTATTCATTTTCTATTTGAATTACAACTAAAGTCCTGATTGATAGCTGATTGAAAAACATCTATAGATTTCAAACAGTGTCACATTGTTTGAATCCAAAACATGCATCACATTCTATGCTGCGTATATTATAGGATTAAAACACTAAAAAATGAATTTCATAAATTTTTGACCAAGTTAAGGTGGTTAGACATACAATTTTTTATATTTTTTAAAAGTTGTAGTAAAAAAACTCATAATTAATTATTGGTACATGAGTCCTCTACTTTTAAATCTAAGATCTTATAAAAAAATATTATCATTTTATTAAGGTTAGGGTGGTTAGACATACACCTACTTCTTATTTTTTCCCTAAAAATTTAAGGTACTACTGCATTGAAATTTCAAATTTTCACCAAATAGATTAAAAAAAAAAAAACTAATAGTTTAGAAACTACATTCAATTTGCTACAGATTCTACTCTTACATATTTTTGAAATAATATAGATAACTTATTCAATTTTTTACATCAAGTTTCCTAACTTTTATTTTTCTAAAATTTTTGCCACTTAAGGGCCTTTTTTTTCCATGATGATCCTGCACATACACGTCTCAATGCTTATTCTTAATCTCTTGACTATGTCTTGAGGTAGAGTCTTTTTAGCTTTTTCCAATTCTAACTTCCAAAACTTCTGATCTTCACCATGAACATGCCTACTGAGAACTTGAAGAGACAACAGTAAGCTGCCACTGATTGAAGAGACAACAGTAAGCTGCCACATGAAGAAGTCAACCAACCTCTTGTATTCACTATATGGAAAAGATTGGCTAAAAGCATACAAACAAAACAACTCTTTCACCTCATCTTTTTCTAGTACTTTCATATTATAACGAACCATTATTTGTGCATATATTAGCACTCCTGCATCACAAGTTGTGATGATTACAATGCTATTAGTATATTTTTTCAGCATTTCCCCAATCAATAGGTTATCTAATTCATCTAGGTGATAAATATCATCTAGAACAATTAGGAAGCTCAAATTTTTTCTCCTTTGGATATAATCACTGAGATGGATTTTGTCATCCTCCATGCTTGGATAGTTTTGATGAGCTTTTGCATCAAAGAGATTTGTGAGGAGCTTCACTTGCAATGATGGAAGATTGCATTTTATAAAGGCTTCCCTATGAAAATTCTATTGTAGTTACTGATTACTAATCTCCTATCTCTATAAATTATTTGAATGCAAAAAATTAATTCATATAAAATATTGAAAAATAACACAACTGCAACTTCAAAAATAAAATCACAAGAATAGAGAAGAAAACATGAAAAAAAATGAACACAATATTTTTTGACAAATTGTCCTTGGAAAAACCTAGGAGAGAAAACCAGTACTGTATAGATAAGGAAATTTATTAAACTTCAGCAAATTAAGAGATACATAAACTGCTTTCCTCTTACTAAAAAAGCTCTGGCAATATTCTTCTTTGGAAATTCTTCCTTCAATTTCTCCAGCTAAAATTCCACTATTGTTGTCCCCAACACTATCACTACAACCTTGCTATCACTGCAAATGGTTCTCAAGCTTCTCAAGTGTGTGTTCTACAAATTCCCATTGATCCCCTTTTATAATATTCTCATTGAAAAACCAATTGCCATAATTTAATCTCAATCAATGGCTAAGATTAATTAGACTTTAACAAACCCTAGAATGAACTAGATTCTAGAAGTCTCTAGAGGAATCAATTAATTAATTAAATAATTATCTGGATAACCCACTCCTTTCTAGAAGATTCTAGAAAAATTAATTAGTGTTGATGGGTGTTTTATGCACCTCTCAACATACGCAAAGCTTGAGTGCAATGCCTCTCTTGAAAGGTAACTCCCAATAATGAATTAATGAAAATCGCCCCAAGGTCCCTAAGGTGTCAGGTATTGTCAGTTCTTGGAATACCTCAACTATTTGATGTGATTTTCTAGAATCACAAGGGAGACTTATGGATGCATTACAAAGCATGGAAGTTGGATCTATAAATGGAGTTCTCTAAATGGGAAGATGGTTGCAAAATTGTCGCAGCTTTAGGACAACAGTCTAGAAATCCACTTTTATCTTCATATTTGGCTTTACAATGTTCATTGAACCTTAGCATAGGTCACTATTAGAAGAAAATTCAAAAGGGCAGGGAAGAGAGTAAGTTCCTAGACTTGAAACTATGAATGAATAGTGATCATGGAGGCTGCTACAGTAGAGAAACTTCCTAAACTAGGTTTTTCTTGGCCAAGACGATCCTACAATTACACAAAACTAGTGCAATATTCTAAGAACTGCATATTTTCATATTGCACATGCACATCATGAACATGCAATTGAACTAAGTTGTAGCAATGAAATAGATAAGCTGAGGCTAACTTTACACAACAATTTTTCATCAACAAATGCTAAAAATATGGGCTAAAATTTCATTAGATACTGTAACAACAAACACCATTATCACTTCCATTCAAGAAACTACAACTAAAACTAACATGGAAGGAAGAACCATGCATACATAATGAAAAAACTCAAGAGAAACACCTATAAATCATACAATGTAGCTCTCTATTGCTACATAATTCCTTTACAACAGCTCTCCAACCATTTACAAATGAGGGGGGGACCCCTATTGATAGTTTTCCAAAGCCCAAATGAATGGATTGGATTTAATTACATTGTGTGGCTCATATTGATTACAAGTTAGGGTTTCACCTACCCCCCATTAAAAAAGAATATACAATACATCTTTTGTCTCATTACTATTTCATCTTTTAGTGCCTTGTTGCTATAACACTTTTGTCTTCTAGTTGATTTCCCTTTGTATTGTAGCAGGAACTATTTGAAGGATCCCTTTTGTTTGATGGACTTGTAGCATTCTTCATTTGATCAAACAGGCCTATCAATGAATTGCATCAATGGGTCAGTTGCCCCTAATTTGGGCAGACATCTCCATAGAGATCATCATCATCTAGTGAAATGTAGGACAACTCCCTCATGCTTTTGTTAAGGCCACCTTTTGTGGTTTTTCACTAACTTCCTTTATATAGGCCTGCTTCTAATGCTTGTTTAGTTGATGGGTGTGTAAAATGAATAGTGAAAGGAGCAATGCACCTTTTCCTTGTTCAAATTTCTCAATGGGCCTCCCCAACAAACCCATCATAGGTTTGTTGAATCCTGCATACATGAAGTGTTGTAAGTGCATTCATACAAAAATCAAGGAAAATTTTAGTCAAACCTACAAACTCCTTCTTAGATCCACCCATGCATCATCAATAGATCATAATATTCATATTTGGAGCTAATACAAATTAATGCATGATTAGGGTGTGGGTGCCATAGGATGGAAGGAAGGAAAAATGACGATAGAGGGATGGAGTCCCAAAAATGGCCATGGAGGGGAGAAGTCTCGAAATCAGCCATGAAGGGATGGAGTCTTAGAAATGGCCATGGAGGGTATGGGTTCCAAATGCTGGGTGAAAGGTAGACGATGAAAGGAAGGAAAAACAACCATGGAGGGACATAGTTCTGGAATGGACATGGAGGGGTGGAGTCCTAGAAATAGGCACAGAGGGGTCGGGTTACAGATGTCGAGTAGAAGGTGAATAGTGGAAGGAAGGAAAATTTGCCATAGAGGGATGGAGTTCTGGAATAGACATGGAGGGGCAACGGCTCGAAAGGCAAGTTCTGGATGCTTGGCAGAAGGTAGACAATGGAAGGAAGATAAAACAACCATAGAGAGAGGAAGTTCCAGAATGAACATGGAGAAGCGAAGTCCCAAAAACAGCCACAGAGGGGCAGAGTCCCAAAAATGGCCACAGAGGGGCAGAGTCCTGAAAATGGCCACAGAGGGACTGGGTTTCTAACACTAGGCAAAAGGAAGGAAAAATGACCACAGAGGGACAAAGTTCTAGAATGGCCACAAAGGGAAAGCTCCCTAGAAACATCCATGGAGGGGCAGAGTCCTGAAAATAGCCAGTATGGAGGGGCAGAGTCTTGGAAATGGCCATGGAGGTGCTGGGTTCTGGGAGTCAGGCAGAAGGTGGATAGCGAAAGGAAGGAAAAACGGCCATGGAGGGATGGAGTTATGAAACAACCAGGAAGGGGCAGAGTCCCAGAAATGGCCATGGAGGGGCAAAGTCTTGGAAATGGCCACAAAGGGGTGGAGTCCCAGAAACAGCCACAGAGGGGCTCGGTTCTGGATGTTGGGCAGAAGGAAGACGACAAAAGGAATGAAAAATGGCCATGGAGGGGTGGAGTCCTAGAAATGGCCATGAAGGGATAGAGTCCCAAAAATGGCCAAGGAGGGGCAGAGTCTAAGAAATGGCCATGGAGTGGTCAGGTTTTGAGAGCTAGGTAGAAGGCAAACAATAGAAGGAAGGAAAAACAACCATAGAGGGATGGAGTTTCAGAATGGCCATGGAGAGGCAGAGTCCTAGAAATAGCCAAGAAGGTTCAAAGTCCCCAAAATGGACACAAAGGGGTGAAGTCCCAAAAATGGCCATGGAGGAGCCAGGTTCTCGGAGTCAGGTGGAAGGTCAAAATCAAAATCTTGTTTGATGAAAACAAAAGAGTGATAAAAATATAGTAAGACCAACCCGAATAGCTAGGCTTGGTTGGTTCAAGGGACACCCAATTTGCAACTTGAAGGAAAAAACTCAAATGAGACCTAAGAGGACTCAAGACCTAGAAATTTTAAGGGGGTAAAAAGGCAGTCAACTCAAGATGACTTTTCTAGGACTTACTAACCACTTCAAACACTGAAATAGGGGCATGCAAAATGAGATGGGAGCAAAGCAACCCATTGGGAGTGAAAAGAGGGGGGATCCCTACCTATGGTGGGGTGTGTGTGTAAAACATACACAACAAATGGCATCTTATTTGGGAAATGCTCCAGAGCATTTCGATGACAAACTAGAATCATGAACCTAGAATCTTTGGCTCTAATCTTCATGCAAAACCAAATGCATGACCAAAGGATCAAAACCACCTATCAACCCATCCTTCAGTATGCTAAAAATCCAAGTGTGTACGATTGCATTAATTACCATCCTTTAGTTGCTGCAAGAACCTAAGCTCCATTGAGTTAAGCTATGTAGTTTATTCTAACTCCAAAAGCATCTAATACATTTCCTCACTACCAGTTAGGCATCCATAGCCCCAAGGAGGTTGTCATTGTGATTCTTCCAAACATTTCTCTACTACCGATTAGGCATCTATAGCCCCAGTAGAGTTGTTCGTAATCTCCTGATAGTTTGAATTTTCTTTTCTTTTCTTTTGATTTTCTCTTTTTAGTTCTTTTATTTCAACCCGTAAGTAGTGAAGCTCGCATTCAGGGCTGAGAATCACAATGGTGCTGAAGTAAAATTTTAGATTTTTCACTTAACTTCACAAAGGACCTAAAACAACCTCTAGATTCTTTAAATATGTAAAAGATATAAGATTTCATAATACATCAAAGTCGAACTGAACCAATGGCTTATCCTCCTTGGGTCAAACATCTAGATTACTTGACACTAACAGAAGATCATCACCATCCACTCTAAAAACTTGATTAAGTTTGACGAAGAAATAATCAGAATAGCCCCAAGTACTTAAAATGAATGTTGTGTGAACAAAATGCTCATCTAAAAGTAGAGTGATCCTGAGCAAAGCAACAAGAAAGTGGAAGCAAACAAAAGAAAACAAAAGGAAATGAAAAGAAAACACCTAGAAACTAACCAAAGTGGGGAAAGCGGAAACAACAGAAAGGAAACTAAACTAAAGCAAACTAACCTACAACAAACCAACTACTCTAATGAAACCAAGAAAGCAGAATATTTATAGGAAACCTACACTACTAAAAAATGAGCTATGTACAAAGGGATTTACAAAGCACTATGTTCAGGTAAGGAAAAATGACACTCACACGCATTGGATTTTGTAATGCATGCACTAATAAGAGGGAAATCATTATAGTTCTTAACCATGTAGGTTTATCCTTATGCTTAGAAAAATAAAGTTCCACATAGGAGCATTTGAGTTCAGTCATAAGTCCACAGAAAATTAGCAATTGAGGTGGCTCATTAAATCAATGGTCAATCCATAAACATGTTCGTTCCCCTTGTTCTGATATTCAAAATCAAGCATGCAGCTATAAGTATTCATAGGATTAAGGAAGGATAGAACCTAGATTTTGTCATGTAGATGTGGTAGTGTTTGACAGCTGAGAGCGAACACTGCATCGTTGATAGGTGGATTGGCAGCCTCGGGAAAGGGCAGTGGAGGGTGCAACACTTCAGACATTAAGCTTGCATACGGCTGGGAGAATGGGGTAGCAAACACCCCTTTCAATCTTTGGGTGGGATCGACAACCCCAGTTGGTTGTTCTTCAAGGAGGAACACCTTGTCTCATCGATCACTTGTAAACAGGATATGGCCTTGGTGGCTACCCTCAGATGGTAGCATGTTATCCCATTTCCTCTCCCAATGGTTGACCTAACTTTTGTGATGTTTAATGTCATGGGATGACAACATGCATGAATCTTTCTCATTGCAACTCTCTGGTTGCAAAGGAAAATCAGTAAGGGTTGAGGCAGAAGGACCGTTAGTTGCAGCCTATAGTTGACCAAGCCCTTGTCATATTTGTTGGTAGCCATCAAAATACCTCCACCTTTATCTTCTTCTTTTTGTTGCTCATGTATCTCCTCATAGTGCCCACTTGTTTCCTCTTGGTCTCTATCATCGTAGATGAAGAAAGAGCCCCTCTCCCATTCCTGAGGCTCTAGCAAATTGTTCTCTAGAGGTTTAGGTAATATGTCCTCATTACTACCAACCTTTGAAATATACTCTTCCTTATCATAGGTATACATTTGTGGCTCAATTCCAAGTGGGAAGAGAATAGCAAGAGACACCAGTCCATCAAGGGGATCGATGTATAATGAGAAATCCACCTCTGTAAGTCCTCCATATAGTCTATCATCCCTCATATACAAGTGCTCTATAGAGGGGAAGGACCTTGGGTGCTTGTTGGACAACATTTCTATCTACTCCACTTCGTCATTTGGAAGCTTGGGACTATTTCGCTATCCCAATATCCTTTTGATAGAAAAAATAGTACCAATATCATTTTTGGGTTCACTTTTAGATGATTCATCACACAATTTAGGCTTTTGTTGTTCTTCATCAATTCAGACAAGTAGAGGAGGATGGGTACTTGGCTGCTCTACTTGTCCTCTAACTTGTTGGACAGCTTCATGGCATAGCTCGCATGCCCAATATCCTTTTCAGGCTCCCTTTTAGATGATTCATCACTCTATTCATGCTTTTGGTATTCTTCCTTGATTCAGACAACAAGTAGAGGAGGTTGGGTACTTGGCTGCTCTGCTTGTCCTCTAACTTATTGGACAACTTCATCGCATAGCTCACATGCAAACTCAAAGTGTGATGAATGATGGAGTTTGCACCAATTTTGTAGCAACAACACCTCCAAATCCACTTGAATTCTAGATTAGACCAATCCTTTTCTAATCTTGACACTAGTTGGTCATATCTTTTTGCTATCGGGTCCTCATCATCATTTTGGAAGGAAGCTGAATAGTAGACAACCATGGCGAGTGGTTGTTCCCGCTTCTCCAAATCTTTATTTTCAAATGCTTGATCATAGCCATTCATGAAAGAGAGTTCCTCTAATCTAATCCTGCTTATTTTTTTGTCATCATTCTTTGTTGTCCTGAGACTGTCAACCTTTTCTTCTTTTTGATTTTTAGCAACTTTGAGGGTTGTCTTAATATGTGTTGTTGCAAACCTTGTTGATTCATCCCTGGCTTCCAATGTCCTCTCTTCTAGAGTGGGGAACTACATTTGGTTGATGGAGGATAAGCTTTTTGACTTCTTTCCAAGTGAATCTTCACTAAATCTTTTGTTGTCCTACAAAAATTAGCTCCTTCCATTTCATTTTCATCTTCAATGTTTGTTGTCCCAACAATAGTTTGTGTCAAATCCCTTGGTTCCTCTTCAATGTGTTGTCCTCCAGGTGTTGACAACTCCTTTTCCTCATGGGATGACTCATCCTCATTGAAATTTATCTGATCCAACTTGTGCAAACTATCTTTGACCTGAGTGATAATGTGTGTTCATGATGAACAAGTAACTTCTAAATGAGGTGCATTGTGAAATATACACCAACTTGTCATCATTACCTCCTCCATTCTTGGTTCATATTCACTGCCCAAACATTCTTGGACCAGCTCCTTGAATTCCTTAGCTACCATGGTTTTCAACTCATCTTTTGGATCTTCAAGAGCCAAGGGCCGGTATATTTCCAAAAGGGAATTTCTCCTTGAAGACTCTTTCAATTTCATCCAAGAATGTTAGACACCCCAATTCATTATGTCCGCAAGTGCAATGGATTCTACGTTTGTCTATCAATGCAAATTGATGCAGTGGTCTTCTCAACCTTCTATTTAAATCTACATGTAGCTAAGTGATGTCAATTTGTACATACTACTCCATTTTGACTCAGCTTCTTTTGTCTTCAGAATCTTTTTATTTTAAGTTTTAGCATGTGATGAGATCTCCTTATCTCAAATTTTTACTGGAAAGTGCTTGTTTCAACTTCCAACTTTTAGCTTTGTAGCCTCAACATGTTTTCCCTCCTTCTAGCGCTAGTTCTATTGATGGGTGTTTTATGCACCTCTTAACACAAGAAAATTTTGAGTGCAATTCCTCTCTTGAAAGGTAACTTCCAACAATGAATTGCTAAAAATCGCCCCAAGGTCCCTCGGGTGTTAGGTCTTGACAATGCTTGGAATACCTTAGGCATTTGATGTGATTTGTTGGAATCACAAGGTGGACTTACAGATGAGTTACAAACTAGAGAAGTTGGATCTATAAATGGAGCTCTCTAAATGGGAAGATGGTTGCATGATTGTTGGAGGTTCAAGATAACAATTTGGAACTCCACTTTTATCTTTAGATCTGGCTTTACAATGTGCAATGAACCTTAGCATAGGTCACTATTAGAAGAGAATTCAAAAGGGTAGGGAAGAGAGTAAGTTCCTAGACCTAAAACTATGAATGAATAGGGATCATGCAGGCTGCTATAGTAGAAAAACTTCCTAAAGTGGGTTTTGCTTGGCCAAGAGGATCCTATAGTTACACAACTAGTGCAATCTTCTAAGGACTACATAGTTTCATATTTCCCTTGCACATCATGAACTTGCAATTGAACTAAGGTACAACAATGAAATTGATAAGCCTAGGCTAACTTTACACAGTAGTTTGTCATCAACAAATGCTAAAAGTATGGGCTAAAAGTTCATCAGATACTGTAACAGCAAACACCATTATCACTTCCATTCAAGAAACTACAACTAAAACTAACATGGAAGGAAGAACCATGCATGCATAATGAACAAAATCAAGAGAAACACCCATAAATCATGCAATGTAGCTCTCTATTGTTGCAGAATGCCTCTACACCAGCTCTCCAACTATTTACAAATGAGGGGGGGCCTATTTATAGTTTTCCAAAGCCGAAATGAATGGCTTGGATTTAATTACATTGTGTGGCTCAAATTGATTACAAGTTAGGGTTTCACCTACTGCCCATTAAAAAGGAATATAAAAATGTAGGGAAGCTCCCTCATGCTTTCTTTAATGCCAACCATTTTGGTTTGTCACTAACTTCCTTGATATAGGCCCACTTCTAATGCCAGCTTTGTTGATGGGTGCATAAAATGAATGGTGAAAGGAGCAATGTGCCTTTTCCTTGTTTAGCTTTCTCATTGGACCTCCCCAACTCACCCATGGTAGGTTTGTTAAATCTTGCATACATGAAGTGTCATAAGTACATTCATACACAAATGAAGGAAAACACTAATCAAACTTGCAAACTCCTTGTTAGATCCACTGATGCATCATCAAAAGATCATAATATTCATATTTGGAGCTCATTTGGGCCATACACATTAATGCATGCTCAGGGGTGTGGGCACCACAAGATGGAAGGCAGATAGAGGAAGGAAGGAAAAACAACCAAAGAGGGACAAAGTCCCTGGAAAGAGCCACATAGGGGCCAAGTTATAGACATTGGGTGGAAGGCGGATGGCGAAAGGAAGGAAAAACTACCATGAAGGGGTAGAGTCCTAGAAATGGCCACAAAGTGGCGGAGTCCCAGAAACGACCACGAAGGGATTAGGTTCTGGACATTGGGTAGAAGGAAAATGACATAAGGAAGGGAAAATGAGCATAGAGGGACAAAGTTCTGAAATAGCTGTGGAGAGGCAAAGTCCTGAAAATGGCCATGGAGGGGTCAGGTTTTGGATGTGGGGTGGAAGGTGGATGAAAAAATGAAAGAAAAACAACCATGGAGGGATGGTGTTTTGAAATGGCCGTGAAGGGGCGATGGTTGGGAAAGTGGGTTTTGAATGCCTTGTGGAAGGAGAACAACAGAAGGAACACAAAACAACCACAGAGGGGCAGAGTCCTAGAAATGACCATGGAGGGGCAGAGTCCCGGAAACGGCCATGCAGGGACCGGGTTCTGAACGGTGGGTGGAAGGTAGATCATTGAAGGAAGGAAAAACGGCCATAGAGAGATAGAGTTCTAGAATGGCCATAGAGGGGTTACATCCAAGAAATGGCCATAGAGGGGCAGAGTTCCTAAAATGACCATGGAGGGATGGAGTCTCAGAAATGGCCATGGAGGGGCTAGGTTCCAGGAGTTGGGCAAAAGGTGAATGGCAGAAGGAAGGAAAAATGGCCATGGAGGGTCAGAGTTCTGAAACAACCATGGAGGGGTGGAGTCCCAGAAATTGCCATGGAGGGACGGAGTCCTGGAAAAGACCACAGAGGGGTCGAGTTTCAGACGTTGTGTGGAAGGCGAACAACAGAAGGAAGGAAAAATGACCATGGAGGGGCGAAGTCCCAGAAATGGCCACGAAGGGGCGGAGTCCTAAAATCGGCCATGGAGGGGTGAAGTCCTAGAAATGGCCATAGAGGGGCCAGGTTTTGGGAGCCAGGTAGAAGGCAGACAACATAAGGAAGGTAAAATGACCATAGATGGATAGAGTTCCAGAATGGCCATGGAGGGGCAGAGTTCCAAAAACAACCACGAAGGGGTACAGTCCCCTGAAACGGCCATGGAGGGGCCAGGTTCAAGGAGCTAGGTGGAAGGTTGGAATCGAAAGGCCATTTGAAGAAAACAAAAGAGCGATAAAAATCTAGCAAGACCGACCTGGCCAACCAGGGGCGGGTGGGTCCAAGGGCACCCAATTTGCAACTTGAAGGGAAATGGTTAAAGGAGACTTGAGAGGAGTCAAGGGTTAGAAAAATTAAGGGGGTAAAAAGGTGGTCAACTCAAGTTGACTTCTCTAGGACTCACTAACCACTTCAAAAATTAAAATAAGGGGCACACAAAATGAGATGAGAGAAAAACAACCCATTGGGAGCAAAAAGAGGGGAGCTCCCTTCCTATGGTGGGGTGTGCCTGCAAAACATGCACAACAATTAGTTAATTAAATATTTCTTGGGAATTGAGACACATGTCCAAGCTACAAAATTTAACACTCCCTCTTAGCAAGGAAGGTGTTCTAAATGATTCCCAACATATATTTGAAGAAGATGAATTTTTCCTTCCACAATGCCTTTGTCAAAATGTCTACTACCTATTGATTTGTAGGTATATACTATAGTTGAATAATCCCTTGTTGTACACAATCCTTGATGAAGTGATATCTGATGTCTATATGCTTAGACCTATCACGAAACATTGAATTCTAAGATAATTTGATGCAACTCTAATTGTCATAGTGTATCACTATAGTCTCAACCCTCTGACCAAACAAGGCTACCAACAACTTCTGAAGTCATATCACCTCACACATCGCCATGCTAGCTGCTATGTATTCTATCTCTGCAAAACTTAGAGCCACATACTTTTTCTTCCTACTGAACCAAGAGACAACTCTTGATCCCAAGCTAAAGCAACACCTTGAAGTGCTTTTCCTATCTATTATACTACCTTCCCAATTTGTGTCAGTATATCCTATCAACCTAATACCATCACCTTGAGCATATCTGATCCCATACTCAATTGTACCACACAAATACCACAACACATGCTTTTTCACTATCCAATGCACTCTCTTTGGCTCAACAATGAACTCACTAAGAGGCTTTATGACAAAGGATATATCTGGCCTGGTGTTGACTAAATACATGAGAGATCCAATCAACTTCCTATATAAGGTGGGTTCTACATCCTTCTCCCTAAATGAGTCTACCTTCTTCTAATTTGTGATCATAGGAGTAGACATGGCTCTGCAATTGTCCATCTTGAACCTCCTCAAGATTTTGATGCAATATTTCCCTTGTCCAAAAAAAATCTCTCCATCTGTCTGCCATACCTCCATGCCTAGAAAGTAATGCATAAGCCCCAAATCCTTCATCTTTAACTCTATTGGAAGGTCTCTCTTGCACTCCTCTATGAGCCCTAGTGAACCTATAAAAAATAAGTCGTCAACATATAGAACAAGAATGAGAACCTCACCCCCAACCACCAAGTAGTAGAGGTTAGTATCCACTTCACTCTTCATGAAGCCCATTCCTTGCAAGTATCTATCAATGTGCTCATACCACACCATGGGTGCTTGCTTGAGTCATATGAAATGACACCCCACTGTCTATTTACCAAACACCCTATGAGATTGAGTTAACCATACAAGCTATGAGTGCAAAATCATCCTCCATTCTACTAGAGAGCTCATCTGCACTTGTTGAAGTTTTTGTTTGTTTCTTTCCTTTTTTTTCATTATTCTTCCTTTGTGGGAAATCGCTAACATAGTGGCTAAACTTGTCATAGCCATAACACTTGATCTTAGACAAGTCCTTCTTCTTCTCACTTTGTGGATTTGATCCTTTGCTCAACCCCTTCTTCACTTTCCCTTTTCCTAATAGTGAAATGTTTTCTTGTTCTGCCTCACCTTCCTGACTCTTACTATTGGTTCCACTGACAAAAATTAGTCTAAGCTCCTCCTAAGTGAAGTCACTCCATAGTTGATCCCAACTCGGTAAGATGTCACATCCATTGATAACTTGAACAAATAAATCCCACTGCTTAGTAAACCCATTTAGGACTATTCACACTAGCTCATCATCATCTAGTTTATCTCCAACAACTGTCAACTCATCCTTGACAAGTCTAAGTCTAGTGAGGTAACTTGTAATGTCTTCTCCATTTTTCATCCAGTTATTCTTCAACTTTTCTCTACGAATCAACTTTTGATTAGTAGTAGCATTTATAGATTTAGAATGGTGTCCCACATCTTCTTCGATGTATCTAATTATGCAGTATGTAGAACAATATGGTCCTTGAAACCATCAAGAATCAACCTCCTTTCCTTCGCATCTTCCTTCTTATATGCTAATAGTTGTGTTGGATATATAGGTACAACTACAACATTGGTCACATATTCCTTGGTGCATTTCTTATCCAAAAATAAAGAAATTTTGGCTTTCCAAACACAAAAAATTTAAGGCTCCATCCAATCTACCCTAATCTCTTAAACTTGGTGAGGCCATCTCAAAAGAAAAATAATAATAATAAATTTGAAGAGGTAGAACTAGGTTTTATAAACCCTCAATTTTTCTTTCTTGTGCTTGTGTTGAGTCTTTTCTACCCTGAAATCAACTCTATTACAATGTGAAAATTCTATTGCAGTTACTAATTATTAATCTCTTAAATATGTAGATTATTTGATTGCCAAAAATTAATTCGCAATAAATATTGAAAAATTAATTCATGATAAATATTGAAAAATAACACAACTACAACTTTACAAATAAAATCACAGGAATAGAGAAGAAAACATGCAAAATAATGAACACAATATTTTTGGATAGATTGTCCCTAGAAAAAATCTGAAGGGAAAATCAATACTGTTGATGAGAAATTTTATTAAACTTCATAAAATTAAGATATACATAAACTACTTGCCTCTTACTGGTAGAGCTCTAACAATATTCTTCTCTGGAAATTCTTCCTTCAATTTCTCCTGCTGAAATTCCACTACTGTTGTCCCCAATGCTATCACTGCAAATGGTTCTCAAGTGTGTGTTCTCCAAATTCCCATTGATCCCCTTTTATACTATTCTCATTGAAAAACCAATGGCCATAATTTAATCTCAATCAACGGTTAAGATTAATTAGACTCTAACAAACCCTAACTAACTAGATTCTAGAAGTCCTTAGAGGACTCAATTAATTAATTAAATAATTTTTTGAACAACTCACTCCTTTCTAGAAGTTTCTAGAAAAATAAATAAATTAATTAAATATTTCTTGGGAATGGAGACACTTGTCCAAGCTACAAAAATTAACATTCCCAAACATCAAATAGAAATAAAGATCAACTATAATTTGAACATTTTTGATTGAAAAGTTCTTTAGACAGAGTTGTTTTTCCCACCCCACCCATGCCAAAAATATCAACTATCATAGGCTTCCCTTCTACTTATTTGTTCATCCCACACTGACATTCAAAATCTTGTACAAGCTTATCAATGCACTACTTTTCAAAATCCTGTACAAGCTTAGGAAGTTCTTCTGGATATTTAGAAACCTATAAATGCCTCTTATTTTCTACTTCCTTTTGTATTGTTGGCACTAAATTCTAGCAATCACTAAAAATTTATAAATGGAAGGGGAGTTTGATGAGAAAAATATGTGACCACTTTCAAAGAAGGAAAAACCTATACTAAGTAGAAATATTAAATACACCGAAGCAATAAAAATATTACCTATTGACAACTTCTCCAGCAATAAATGAAATAGATTGTAGGGCTTCCTTCCACTCCCTAAGTTTCTCCATATACCTCTTCTTCTTTCCATATTGAGTGAATGCTTTGGCGTACTCTTCCTTTTCTACGAAGTGAAGATCAAAAGGCTTCACTCCATAAACAATGGAATTATCTTAGCTCTACTTTTTAACATGAGAACTAGCTCTGCCAAATGCCATGGGGACTCTGCATATCCTTTGGAGAAGATAGCTATGTGAATTGTAGCTGAGCGGATGGCTATCTCAATTGTGGATGTAAACGAATATCCAAGTTCTTTCTCTTTCGAATCAAGAAATGCCTATATTTTAAATTTCTGAAGAGAATTATAAAGCTCAAGAGCCATGGTTTCTTTGACATCACAACCTCTATGGTTGATGAAGTTATTGTATAATCTTGAAGATTTAGAAACCTTCTTGCTCTCATGGGGAGGTTTGAATCCAGAGAATGTTGGACGATCCTCACCTTGTTTGTGGGAAAAGGAAGAAGATGCCTTAAAGATAGCACTTTGTTTGGGAGACGAAGAAGATGCCATAGAGAAATCATGGCATTCATTGTTTTGTTGGGGAGGCGAGGAAGAAGATGCTATACACCCAAAACTGTTGGAGGGCGGCAAGGGTGTTGATACACAACATTGTAGCTGTTACTGGACTGATAGACAAAAATACAAACACACAGAAAGCACACAAAGTATGCACATTGAAAGTAAGATAAACAGACAAAAATAAACTTGCATATACTCCTTGTTCTTTCCAAAATACAAAAACTCAGAGGATATTCTCTGATTTACATCAACAAAATAAAGCTAAACTAATTTGGACAAATGTCCAATGGCTGGGTGCTACACTCACACCTCAAATACATAATTTGCTACAATCCTGTAGTTGTAGTTGACAATGTGTTGCGTCTACTAAAACATTCCTTCTGTGATGCTACTGTCATTGGTCTGTACTGAACATTCCCTTTTCCATCTGTTGTTGTAGGGTCACCTTCTAATACAAAAATTTTGTTGTTGTCTTCTCTTACTCCAACGAATACAAAAGACATTCCTTTTTGTCTTGTTTCAAAATGCTCATGAAAAATGAGTGCTTGATTCAAAATTTGAACTCACCTAACAGAATAATTGTTGCAAGTGTTTGTTGGCTATAACAGGCCCAAAGTTGAGCACTCCTTTTGAATTTCAAATATATCTACCAAAATAAATGCTGGGGGAATTCGTTGGCTGCAAGTTGGGGTCTTCATTCTAACGTGGGGGCTGAACAAACTGTTCTGCTGACTGCAGAATTAAATAATATTCCAACACTCCCCCTTAATTTGCAGGTCAGCTGTCAATCTGATGTTTCCTTCTGGAGCTAATCTCTGAAGCTATCCACAATGCCAAGCCTATCTCTTAGGTGTTCAAAACTATCCTTAGGAAATGCTTTGGTGAAGATGTCAGCAAGCTGCTGCTCAGATCTGCAATACTGCAATTAAATCTCACCTTGTTCTACCAACTCCCTTATGAAGTGATATCGAATCTCGATGTGTTTTCTTCTTCCGTGGAAGACCAGATTCTTCGTCAGCGCTATGGAGGACACATTGTCACAATGAATGACTATGATGTCAACTTTTTGTTGTTGTAAATCTACAAGGATCCTCCTCAACCAAATAGTCAGACAAGCTGCTACATTTGCCACTATGTATTTTGCTTTTGTTGTGCTGAGAGAGACATTCGGCTGCTTCTTTGATGCCCATGAGATTGCACCTGATCCCATGTTGAATATATAGTAATATGTGCTCTTCCTATCATCCACATTTCTGGCCCAATCACTATTCGTGAAACCATCCAACTTAAATTCATTTGATGCTACATACAAAATTCCATAACCGGTTGTTCCATTGACATACCTCAAAATCCTATTTCCTGCTTGCCAATGTGTCTCCTTAAGTTCCTCCATGAACCTAGATATCAAGCTAAGTGCATACATTAAATTAGGCCTAGTTGATGTCAAATACATCAAACCTCCAACCATGCTTTTGTAAAGGGTTGGGTTCACTTCCTTACTGTTGTCATTCCTGTGCAGTTTCAGACCTATTGTTGTTGGTGTGGGGGAAGGTTTTTTGTTATTCATTTTGAACCTTCTTAAAATATGTTTGGCATAGTTAGATTGTGAAATAAAAATGCCATGTTGTGTTTTCTGAACTTCTATCCCAAGAAAATACTTCAACAAACCTAAATCTGTCATCTCAAATTCATTTTTCATCACGTCCTTAAAATCAACAATTTTGTTGTCACTGTTACTAGTAAAAATCAAGTCATTTACATACAAAACAACAATTAAAATATCACCTTTGGCTGCTTTGATGTAGAGTGTGGGCTCCCTGCTGCTTTTGCTAAAGCAATTGCTCAACAAGTAAGTGTCTATTCTGCTGTACCACGCCTGAGGTGCTTGTTTTAGCCCATAAAGAGCTTTTTGGAGCCTATACACTTTAACCTCTTACCCTGGGACTTCATAGCCAGGTGGCTGCTCCACATACACTTCCTCCTTCAGCGCTTCGTTTAAGAAGGCTGACTTTACATCCATCTACATCACTTTCCACTGATGTTGTGTTGCAACTGCTATCACTGTCCACACTGTTTCTAGCCTTGCAATTGGTGCATATGTCTCATCATAATCAATATCGGGTTGTTGTTTGTACTCTTTGACAACAAGTCTTTCCTTATGTCTTTCAATTTTCCCTTCTATAGTACACTTGGTCTTATATACCCACTACACTCCAATCACTTGCTTACCTTTGGGTAACTCGGTCAACTCTCATGTTTGGTTCCTCTCTATAGCCTCCAACTCTTCATCCATGGCCTTACACCACTTCTCTTCTTTTACCATTTCCTCAAAGTATGTTGGATCACTATAGGAGAATAGTGCAAAATCCAAGTTTTCATCAAAATCAACATGTTGTGTGCTATCATAGATCTCCCTCACACTCTTTGTTTTTCTTGGCATCAATGAAGCAAGTGTAGGATCCAAATTCACTTCCGAACTACTGCTACTCTAATTCCTGGAGCTACTGTACTGCTAACTGTCGGAGCTACTACTCTGTTGAATTCTGGAGCTGCTAGTCTGTTGCCTCTGTTCAGTGCTGCCAGACTGTTATCTCTATGGAACACTACTAGATTTATTGTTCTATTGTAGATCACCAGATCTATTATTTTCCAATGCTCTACAGTGGTTTCTTGTTGAGATATTCCTCTCTTGAGCTCCCCCTATGTTGCTATCATTTGCAACTTCTTCATCATCAAGGGGTATTGTAACTGAAATACCTGCAGCGTCATCCACCATTCCATCCCATGCTTCGTTCTCAATGAACACAACATCTCTACTAATCACAACATTTTTGGTGATGGGATTGTACAGTTTGTAGGCCTTTGACTCCTCACTATAGCCTATGAAGATGCATTTTTCTAATTTTTCATCAAATTTTTTCCTCTTCTCTTTTGGCACGAGTGTGTATGCTACACACCCAAATATCCTTAAGTGCTTAGCACTCCATTTGTTGTTTGTCCACGCTTCTTGTGGAATCCTATCATGGAAAGCTTTTGTGGGGCACCTATTCAATATATAGACTGTTGTTCCTACAGCTTCTCCCCAAAATATGTTTGACAACCCTTTTTCCTTCAGCATACTGACCACCATGTCTTGAATGGTCCTATTCTTCCTTTTTGACACTCCATTTTGTTGTGGGGTTGATCTGTATACGGATCTAGACTAGATTGCAGTATTTAAATGCTTAACTTTTACAATGCTTTTACAATGATTATTTCAAGTTAATTAAATCAAAATTAACTTATGGAAATAACAGAATGAAAGTAATAACAAGGTGATTATAACAGAAAGAAAGGAAATGAGAGAAAGAAAGAGAGAGAAGAAGAGAAGTGCAAACAATGCTTGATAACGGAGTTCGTCAAGAAAGTGACTACGTCTCCGGGTCCACTCCAATAGAGAGACCGATCCGATTAACTCCAAAATCGATTACAATAGCACCATAACCATTCTCCAAGCACTTCAGCAGCGTAACGACACTCTGACATGCAAGAATGATTTGAAAACTCTTCAACAAGACCCCTCTTCCGTCACCTCAGCATCAGGACTTCATCACCTGAAAAAAACTTGATCCACTCTCCTCTTACACCCCTTTTTATACATAAAATTTCCTCAATTTGGCTCTCAACCAAAAGATTTACAAGATATTCCTTATCTCTCCAAAATTACATAAAAATATCCTTTACTTAGTAAAAATATTTTAAAATCCTCCCCTAATAACATAAAAATCTTTGATAAATTCCCAAAATTAAATTTAAGCCCTTCGAATATACTTCCCTCGGGCTTATTTTGTTTTCGAGATTTTGGTTAATCCTTGAAAAGGATTCTTGTTTGTTTTTTAATTTAAAATTAGGAGTTTGTTTTCATTTAAAAGGGATTCAGCTTAAAATAATCCAACAAATATACCCGATGCCTGTCATATACTTAAGCCATTGAATGGCTCATTGGTGGCCAACGATTTTGTTACCCGCATGGTTCCGGGTTCCACTCCCAAGCGGTCCGTTTGTTTTCAAACTATCTCAACAAACTTATATCAAAAGGAACCGGAAGGCACATACTGTTAGGCGCGGATATGTAGGCGAGTTGGTTGCCGGCCGCTGTGGAGAGAGGAAGGTATGGGGTTCGAATCCCCCAACTACCAAACATTTTGTTAACAAACATTTCCAACCGACTTTCCCATTCGGAGGTGGAAGAGCAAGGCCACGTGGCATGCCGAGGAGATGCCACGTGGAAAAACTTCATTTGCTGACAGAGATATTGAATACCCACGTGTCTGCCACTAGGTGCCGACATGGAGCTGACGTTTCTGCCACGTGCCCTACTTATTGCGCACTGACTCGGATGATGACTGTGCAACTGATGACGTGTCTGCCAACTCGGATGTCGACTGTGCGGATGACTGTACGTACGGATGCCATGTGTCGCGATCTGATTAGTTCCGTACAACGCTGACAGGGAAGCCATGTGTCAGAATTTGGCCACTTCACAGTCTGTACGGTACGGAATGCTAACGTCAGCAACTGTACGGTCCACTTAAAAAAAGTCAACTGCAAACTTTGACCGCTGATAAGTTGAGCCTCTGATGTCGGATTTCGACGAAACAAACACTGTCAGAATCGTCTCGACGAGCTCTTCGCGATGACGCCAGTTTCATTGATTTTTGACAATGCCATTTTTTCCGCTCCCTGGATGCCCTCTGACTCTAGTTTGACCAAAAGTTTGACTGGCTATAACTCGTGCAAATGGACTCCTTTTCTCTCCGTTCGAGTTGCGTTGGAAATAGGACGCCGAGCTCTTTTTGATGGTGCATATTCTAGAAAAAAAATGAGACACTTCAATTTTCACTAAAAAATGTCCACCGGATCAGGCCTCCCCACTGAAGACCTTTTGGACCTCCAAAAGTGGCATTTACTCTGACATTAAGTGAGGACTTGGCCTCCCCACTTGTCCTGTATCCTCTGTACATCTGAAAACCTGGCTCACAAGCACAATGAAGACTACAACAATATTGTTGAACATAAACATAACTTTATCACTTCCATAAGCATCTACATCCAATGTCGTAGCCACTAACCAACAGAAATTGACTAGCATCAAGTTGAACAACAATGCATAAATGAAAGAGAATAAGTCAACAACAATTCGATCCTTTACAACAGGAACATTTTTACCCAAGGATTCATCAATGCTTTCAAGCATCCTTTTCTCATGCTGTATTGCAAGTGCATCCTACAACATTTGACCCTGGTTAGCTACTCCAAGTTCAAGTGTAGAACCACCTGTACTGACAGACATAAGAGTTAACTCTTTACTTGCATTAATTACTCTCTTTAACTGCCCTGTGTTTGCAAAAGAATGATCAGTCTTAATCCTGTGAGAATGTACAATATACTGAATTCCATCTTTAAACAAGTGATAATGATTCTTTTCCCTGTAGAAAATAGCTTTCCTGTCATATAAATAAGGGCTTCCAAGCACTATCCCACAGATATCCAGTGGAACTACATCAAATTGTACTTCATCCACAAATTTACTAGTGATTGTGAATCTTAATATGCATTGTCTTGTTACTTGCAACTTATCATTTTCACAAATCCAGCCTAGTGGATAAGGTTTCTTAAGTTGTGTAGTTTTTAATCCCAAGTTCTTTACAACACTTTCTGAAATTAAATTCACTTGAGAACCACTATCTATGAGTGCATCAATTTTACTGTTCTTAGCAACAACCCTTAAATGAAAAAGCTCATTCCTTTTCTTATCTTCAGAGAAATCATTAACTATAGAAGAAGAATCATAACTACCAATAGAAACACCAGAAATAGGGGTTTTACCTTTTAGACCCATCGCTGTTATCTTAGTCTCATCATCTGAATCTGAACCAAGATCCATAACAACATTTGTGGATTTGTCCTTACCCTTCTGTTTCTAATTACGTCTTTGAGCCAACTTAGGCCTCAGTTCAGGATGTAACTTTCAACAGTGATCTTCATCATGACCTTCCTTGTCACAATGAGTTCAAGAAAGTTTCTCATCCTTCTTAACTGTGACTACCTTCTTTCCTTTCCCTGTCTCTGCATTCTTAGAAGATTTCTTTACATCATTATCAAACTTGTCAATGAAAGATCCTTTACCCCTTGACTCTAAGTGTGTAGCTTGAACAGACACTTCATCCAAATTACAAGGGTTCAATACCAAAATAGAATGCCTAAGGTAGGAATGCAGACCTCCTATGTACTTCAACAACGTGTCTTGGGTGTACAAAGGAACATTCAAAGCAATAGCCCTTTTCCTGAATTCATGGGTGTACTCTTGGACAGTTTGACCTTTCCCTTGCCTAAACATTTGCCAGTCCATCATTAATTGCTGCATATGTCCTAGGGGATAAAACTGCTTCTTAAGAGCATTAATAAATTCTGCCCAAGTTAAACTGACTCTACCATGTTGTGAAACTTCTCCCTTAGATTTACTCTCCCACCAAGTTAAAGTTGTACCGCCTAAATGAAGAGAAGCCAATTGGATCCTATCAACATCATCTAACAAGTTTTGGACTCTACAATAGACCTCTATTTGTTGAATCCAATCATCCAATTTTTCAGCATTAAGTTCTCCACAATACTTTGGTAAATCAAATTTTACATCCAGTTTAATTTTAGGTTTATACCCACTCTTGAAAGGATTAGAAGAAATAGAATGAGGAGAAGATGGAGAAGAAGGAGAAGGAGAAGAGGGAGGAGAAGAAGAAAAGGGGTGATTTGGTTGCTTGTCACCATCTCCATGTTGTTTCCCTTTCTTGTCTTCACGAGCATCTTGCTTCGACGAACCTTCTTCACGTTCCTTCCATTCTTGTCTCTCTTGAAAAAGAATGTCCACCTTTGCCTTCATCTCGAGGAATGCTTTTCGAAACTCCTGCTCACTGATTTCTTCAGGAACCTCCATTCCAGAAACTGACATCTTTGGAAATGATCTTCACTTCCCGATCTCAGGATCAAAGTCTTCGAGCTTGCCTTCACCCTTCTGAATCCTGGATCTCGTTAGCATTCAATAAAACAAATAACTACAATAAAAGTCACCCTAAAGCTCTGATACCAACTTGATCTGTATACGGATCTAGACTAGATTGCAGTATTTAAATGCTTAACTTTTACAATGCTTTTACAATGATTATTTCAAGTTAATTAAATCAAAATTAACTTATGGAAATAACAGAATGAAAGTAATAACAAGGTGATTATAACAGAAAGAAAGGAAATGAGAGACAGAAAGAGAGAGAAGAAGAGAAGTGCAAACAACGCTTGATAACGGAGTTCGTCACGAAAGTGACTACGTCTCCGGGTCCACTCCAATAGAGAGACCGATCCGATTAACTCCAAAATCGATTACAATAGCACCATAACCATTCTCCAAGCACTTCAGCAGCGTAACGACACTCTGACATGCAAGAATGATTTGAAAACTCTTCAACAAGACCCCTCTTTCGTCACCTCAGCATCAGGACTTCATCACCTGAAAAAAACTTGATCCACTCTCCTCTTACACCCCTTTTTATACATAAAATTTCCTCAATTTGGCTCTCAACCAAAAGATTTACAAGATATTCCTTATCTCTCCAAAATTACATAAAAATCTCCTTTACTTAGTAAAAATATTTAAAAATCCTCCCCTAATAACATAAAAATCTTTGATAAATTCCCAAAATTAAATTTAAGCCCTTTGAATATACTTCCCTCGGGCTTATTCTGTTTTGGAGATTTTGGTTAATCCTTGAAAAGGATTCTTGTTTGTTTTTTAATTTAAAACTAGGAGTTTGTTTTCATTTAAAAGGGATTCAGCTTAAAATAATCCAACAAATATACCCGATGCCTGTCATATACTTAAGCCATTGAATGGCTCATTGGTGGCCAACGATTTTGTTACCCGAGTGGTTCCGGGTTCCACTCCCAAGCGGTCTGTTTGTTTTCAAACTATCTCAACAAACTTATATCAAAAGGAACCGGAAGGCACATACTGTTAGGCGCGGATATGTAGTCGAGTTGGTCGCCGGCCGCTGCGGAGAGAGGAAGGTATGGGGTTTGAATCCCCCAACTACCAAACATTTTGTTAACAAACATTTCCAACCGACTTTCCCATTCGGAGGTGGAAGAGCAAGGCCACGTGGCATGCCGAGGAGATGCCACGTGGCAAAACTTCATTCGCTAACAAATATATTGAATACCCACGTGTCTGCCACTGGGTGTCGACATGGAGCTGACATTTCTGCCACGTGCCCTGCTTATTGCGCGCTGACTCGGATGATGACTGTGCAACTGATGACGTGTCTACCAACTCGGATGCCGACTGTGCCGATGACTATACGTACGGATGCCACGTGTCACGATCTGATTGGTTCCGTACAATGCTGACAGGGAAGCCACGTGTCAGAATTCAGCCAATTCACAGTCCGTACGGTACGGAATGCTGACGTCAGCAACCGTACGGTCCACTTAAAAAAATTCAACTACAAACTTTGACCGCTGATAAGTTGAGCCTCCGATGTCGGATTTCAATGAAACGAACACCGTCGGAATCGTCTCGACGAGCTCTTCGCGATGACACCAGTTTCATTGATTTTTGACAACACCATTTTTCCGCTCCTTGGATGCCCTCTGACTCTAGTTTGACCAAAAGTTTGACTGGCTATAACTCGTGCAAATGAAATCCTTTTCTCTCCATTCGAGTTGCATTGGAAACATGACGCTGAGCTCTTTCTGATGGTGTAGATTCTAGAAAAAAAATGAGACACTTCAATTTTCACTGAAAAATGTCCACCGGATCAGGGGTATACCTAGTTGTAAACTATTTGTGAATGCCCTCATTCCTACAAAAAATTAGGAATTCTTTGGAGATGTAATCTCCCCCTCTATCTATTCTAAGGGCTTTGATAAGTGACCACTCTCTTTCTCAACTATTGCCTTAAACCACTTAAACTTCTCAAAGGATTCTGATTTGTTTTTCAAGAAATAGACCAATATTTTTCTACTATAGTCATCTATGAAAGTCATGAAATATGTATTTCCTCCTAAGATGGGGATTTTCATGGGTCCACACAAATCTGAGTGCACTAACTCAAGTCGTGCCTTTGCTCTCCTAGAATACCCAGATTGGAAAGGTTTCCTATGTTTCTTTCCTAAAATGAAAGCCTCACACTTTCTATTGGGTTCTACAATGGATGGTAAACCCCTAACCATACCTTTTCTAGACAATAAACTTAAACTTGAAAAGCTTAAGTGCCCATACCTTAAATGCCATAGATTGGATGAGTCTTTGATGACTGTCTTGAATGTAGATTGTTGTTCAACTACCGACTGTTCTGAAACTATTGTCAGTTTTAGTGAACAATTCTGTTGCTAACTGTCTGTTGTTCCTCTCATAGACACTATATGCATCCTGAGAGGAAACATTTTGTTTCTCGTCATCTGCACTACAACCATCACTCTTTTCCTGCCTCCTCTATCAAATATTTTGCATTCTCCATTCTCCATCAAGGTCTTGTAACCGTTTTGGACCATTTGTCCAATACTCAATAGGTTATGTTTTATGACGGGGGCATAATAGACATCCTATATTTTTTGTCTTTCGCCATGCTTGGTTTGGATGCTAACTGCACCTTTTGCAATGACGGGAACCTTCTCATCATTTCCCATTTTGATCTTAGTTTTCATACTGTTGTCAATGGAAGTAAAGAAATTATTGTTACCACTCATGTGGTTGTTGCATCTGCTGTCCAACTACCATACTTCATCATTGTTGTGCTCAAAAAGGTTGCAAACAATAAAAACATGTGACTGTTTGTCATTTTAAACTTTGTTCTCATTTGCTACATTAACATTTTGGCCTCCATGGTCACGCTGCTTATTTCGACATTCACTAGCATAATGGCCATATTTGTGATAGTAATAACATTGCACATTTCTTTTGTCACTCCTTTGATTCAAACTGTTGTTCGTCCTTTGGTTCTGGTTTCAAGAAGTGTTGGTCGTCACCTGTGTGTTGTCAGAACCTCCATTTCTAGAATTTTTTTTTCCTTTGCCTCTTTGACCTCTTCATCTATTGTTTCTTCCTCTTCCACGACCTCTTGCATTGGTTTGAGCTTTGAATGCTTTCTCTAAGGAAGGAACAGATCTGTTCAACCGCTGCTCATGGGTTTGTAGTGAACCCATCAACTCATCTATGGTCATTTGAGACAAGTCTTTTGCCTCTTCAATGGCAATTGCTACATAATCAAATTTAGTAGGCAGACTTTTTAGGATTTTTTCAACAATCCTTTGCTCTTCCATTGTCTCTCCATTGACTCTCAGCTGATTCACCAGGGTTGAAACCTTAGTGTGGAAATCTGAAATGGACTCATTATCCTTCATTTGTAGAGTCTCAAAGTTTCTTTTCAACAGCTACAACTTAGCTAACCTCACTTTGTCAGTCCCTTTGTAGCTATTTTGCAATATATCCCAAGCTTTCTTTGAGTAATTTTCTACTACAATACATGGGAAGATAGCCTCACTCAAGGCTTCCTCAATCAAACTCAAGGCTTTGGCATCCTTCATTCTTGTGTCTTTCAGCTGATTCTTTTGTGCATTTGAAAGGGTTACAAATGCATTTGGGTCAGTAATGTCATTGAACCCATTTGTGACCAACTCAAATAGGTCATTTGCAACTAAGATGGTTCCCATCTTCTTAGCCCATATATCATAAATTTTTTCCATCAAAATGAGGTGGTTGCTACCAACCTTTGTTCTCACCTCTTGCCATATTTCTCAACCTTGAGAATATTAGACAGTGCCTAGATAACCTAGGGATTTACCCATAATAAAAAAACTAATTGACTGACTGATTATCTGCCCAGAAAAATAGGGGTCTAATACCACTTTGTTGGATGGCAGTACGGGTGATAATACATAGCTTTGCAACTGTTACTAGACTGACAAATAGAAATACAAACACACAGAAAGTGCACAGAGTACGCACAGTGACATCAAGATAAACAGACATGAATAAACTTGCATATATTCCTTGTTCTTTCCAAAATACAAAAACTCAAAGGATATTCTCTAATTTGCATAAAAAAAATAAAGCTAAACTAATTTGGACAAATTCCCAATGGTTGGGTGCTACACTCACACCTCAAATACATAATCTACTACAATCTTGTAGCTGCAGCTGATAATGCGCTGTGTCTGCTAAAACATTCCTTATGTGTTGCTGCTATCACTGGTCTGTGCTGAACATTCCCTTTTCCATCTGCTGTTACAAGGTCACCTTCCAATACCAAAATTTTGTTGTTGTCTTCTCTTACTCCAATGAATACAAAAGACATTCCTTTTTGTCTTGTTTCAAAATGCTCATGAAAATGAGCACTTGATTCAAAATTCAAACTCACCTAACACAATAATTTTTGCAAGTGTTTGTTGGCTATAACAGGCCCAAAGTTGAGTGCTCCTTTTGAATTTCAAATATATCTACCAAAATAAATGTTGGGAGAATTCATTGGCTGCAAGTTGGGGTCTTCATTATGACGTGGGGGCTAAGCTAACAATTCTGTTGACTGCAAAATTAAATAATATTCCAACAGAAACAAGGTTGGGGCACAAATCTTGAAACAAGAGACATTAGTTTTGAGAAATAACCTAGAAAAGAAGGAACACATTGTTTGGAGGATGAGGAAGGGGATGCATTAGAGAAAATATATCTTTGGGGAGGCGAGGACGAAGATGCCATAAGCAAAGCATGGTGTTACTTATTTTGTTGGGAATGCGAGTAAAGAGATGCCATAGATGGAAGACAAGATTTAGACAAAAATGTTGAACCAAGAGAGGTTGGTTTTGAGGAAGGGAAGAGTGAATTGAGGTCAAACAGAGTGTTCATATAAATAGATGGTATTGATGAAGCTTTGTAGAAACAACTTGGAAAGGAAGTAACACTTCCCTGCAAATAATGAACTGAAGCAATGAAGAAAATGGTTGGAGAAATTCAAAAGGCTGAACATATGAAACAAAGCAATAAGTTAATATATGGTAATTAGTTTCCAAGGTCGTGAGAACATGACACAAGTGGAAATCTTTTAAAAAGTAGGCATCTCCCTCAGAGCTAGGGGCTCCCATCATAGTGACGCAAAACCTGATTGAACAACACATTATATAACATAAGAAACTTTTTTTGATGGGTGAACAACACGTAGAACTCCGTCGTTTCAAGTTAAATATATTGATTTGTTTGAGAATCATACAAAAATGACACAAAACCTAATAGAAACACCACAAGTTACAAAATGATATTTAAGAAATTTATTTTATGGGTGACAACTACAGTGAAAATATTTTAGTTAAATTGGTAAAGAGATTGTTCAATTTACGAGATGGTTGAAATTGTTAAGGGAGGAAGTATCTGAAATGAGACCCAATTTCCTTAGTATTGATTAATAAGGTGTGTGGTTAATAGATATGTGAATCATGTTTATGACTGCATTTTTTTCTCACGGATGAGTTTTTTCTATTGGATTAAGTAAATAAAAGAGAATTACATGGATTTCAATGATAATAAATAATGAGTATTTTGAAAACACTTTGATTTAGGTTTTTTTTTTTTCTGTTAATAATTGGGTTATTCCCACAATCCCATTCAACAGTCCATATTTTGGGTACCTAGAGTGAACAAGGGCGAGACTACTCCCCTGTAGGGGGCCCAACAACCAGCAAGCCCGCTTGACAGCCCAACAGCCTGTATTTTGGATACCTGGGTGAGCAAGGGCAAGAGTACTCCCCTGTGGGGGGACCCAACAACTGGCAAGCCAGTCCCAATTGGATAAACCCAGGAGCAAAGTTGAACCTGAAACCAATGGGGAGCAAATCCACAGTCCAAGCCAACTCCACTACCCATGCTGGCTAATTTGATTTAGTCTTTCGATAAAGATTTAAATTTTGAAATTCTTTTTATTTTAATTGGAAGTCTTGGTGAACATTTAAGTTTCATGTTTTGATAAAGATTCATGTTGTTCAAATGTTTTGTATTTAGTTTGAATTACATGATTTTAATTGTAAATTTTGTAATCTATTAATGTTGAACAATCGCATTTATAATTATGTTATTTGAAATTCTAAATAGTTTGGAGCAATTATATTCCACCAACTTTACATTAAAAAATATTTATTTTATTTTATTATAAAAATACAAACATTATTTATTTTTCTTCTAATTTACTGAGATAAATAAGATTACAATCAAACCCATATTTGAGACCCTCCCTACCTCTCCTAATCTTAAAATCAAAACTAAATATTTCTTCTAACTTTTCAAATAATTTGTTATTCTAGACTATTATATGAAGGTTGTGTCTCAACTACATTTTATTTGAGCATATTACTAGTAAAATATGCAATCATCACTTTATTTGCTTGTAATATATATTGTTTGGAAACTTCGCAATGTTTTTAAATTGTTTGTGCCAACTTTTTCCAAGAAATTTGTCCTGTGTTCACTTTCTTCCCAATTACTGCTATTTTTCAATCAATTAGAATTACAAATACATTGAACCTCATATCAAAGTAGATTGTACTTTTATCAAATCACATTTTAAAAAAATTCTATCTTATTGCCTATGAGATATTTGATTTCTATAAATTCTTACTCCCTATGATATGTTCAAACCGATTTTTACTTGAAAAACAAGCAAGATGAAGATGCATCAAATTGACCTCAATGGATGCTACCACCATCTTCCAGAGCTACTCTTAACTATTTAGGTTTTTCCCTAATTTCCATATATTTAAGGCTTAGGGCATTAGAAATCATCCTTTAGGATAGTTGATTATGCTACATGCATTCAATTCCTCTTTTGATATGTGATTTTTGTGGTGTCTATTTAGTGTTTGCTAGATATGAAGTTTTTGCGTGTAATGTGTCATTTGGAGCATTGAAGGCTTCAAATTCAAAATTATCATCATCTAGTGGAGATGATTGATTGCCTTAAAAAATTTCCTATGTTTCAGATCTGCAAAATCTGAAGGGATTCATAGTGAAGCTTGCAAGGGTTTAATTTTTCTTATGTTTAATTTTGTGTACTATTGGCTTTGCATGAGAGAATTTTTTTTCTTTGGTAGGTCAGTTCACATCTATCAATTTATTTGTTTCTCTTATAATTTTCTCTATGATATGTTTGAAGGTGATCAATATTGCTTTGACAATAAAAAGGTTTTTTTGTTGATGAGTGGATTTGATGGCAATTTTTAGATTGGTTGGTCAGATGCCTACTTGAGATTGTTTTGTGAGAGTTCAACCACAACTAAATTAAAGTGTTTAATCTTTGTGATTATAGCTTTGTTTAATTATGTCATTAATCTTTGTGAAAATGAAAATGAAAAATATTTAATGATGTCATTAATTGGAATGAACACAATTTTAATTCAAATATTGTTCTAAAAATATTTCACCAACACCATGATTTCGAGTACCTTCCAATCCGAATATGTATGCATGTTATGTAAAAATAAAATATACTTTGTATTTTTAATTTAATCATTCTCCTCTTTGACCAATGATTTTTTGATTCCTTATCTACTTGGAATATTTCCAGTTGTCCGATACCCCTTGCGTGGAATCGTTCCATGCCGTGGCCCATGGTCTTTCGTGGAATTTGCGCCCCTACGCAGGCTGTCTGTTTCAGCTTGACCCGTCGAGTTCGGTACCCAAAAACAAGCGGAGACATCGAAGAACCCACGCGTGACATAGACATTTCCTTTCATCTTCATTTTTCCATGGGAATAAGTGGCTTGTGACCCGTGAGTCAGCCGACCAAGTCATTTTTATAGACTTTACGAGCAGACTTTGACTAAATCATTTTTTATTATGAAGCCTTTTCATAAATAATTCATTCTCATGAATATCCTTGGATTTCTTTTTGAATAGAAGACCTCAGTTAATTTGAAATAG
This sequence comes from Sequoia sempervirens, assembly GCA_007258455.2. Lineage (NCBI taxonomy): Eukaryota > Viridiplantae > Streptophyta > Pinopsida > Cupressales > Cupressaceae > Sequoia > Sequoia sempervirens. Next base: position 189,635,795 of record VDFB02058242.1, read on the forward strand.
GAAAATAAGATGAGAAACAATTTTATTTTTCAAGATGACAAGTTTAAAATTAATAAATTTTAAATTTTAAATTTCCGGATGAGACTATACATGTAGATCTCGCAGGGAGTAGATAATACTCAATCTGATTTAGAAGGAAATGCCTATGAATTGAGATAAACCAAATTTTATAGTAAAAAAATATAAAATTAAATTATTAAAAAATAAATATTTCTTTTTTATTTTTATATTTAATATATATTCATGTATTAATTTTATCTAAAATTATAAAATTTTACTCAATTTTTTTATTAAAAAAATTAATAATTTTTCATAGGCTTTACATATTTTTCTTATAAATTCTATTAAGAAAAATGTTTAATGATAATGTTACTTCCACATTAATATTGAGTTCTAAAAAAATAGGCATGTTACTTGTATAATTTAAAAGTGGGATAACCATAAGACCTAACAAAGTCATATTATTTAATTAATTTCTCCTTCTATACAAAATCTATAGATGTAGTCCAATAGAGAAGCTTCATGAACTATTTTCATACAGCATAGGCTTTCATGAGACAATTTTTATTTTTTCTACAAGATAAAATAGAATACCTTAAAAGTAAATAGGAGCCTCTACTTTTTAGTTCTTATATTTAAAGGAGTATGTTTGGGGTGGGCTTGGAAATTTCTCCCATCAAGTTAGAATATTTTGTTACTAAATTTAGATACCCACCAATAAAATTAACTATAATTTTTTGAAGGGTCAACCATCATCTTCCTAACAAAAACTAGCTAATTTATTTAACATTATTTGTTGTCAACAAATCTAATGGGGCCGCCAACCTCCATAAATTGAAGCTTAAATCTTTAAGTTTATCCAATACTACAAAATTCATGGGATCACTTACTTTAAAATACTCCTAAAAAATTCAGCAACACACATTGAAATATTTCAAGAAACCCCTTTCCATAAAATTGCAACCTAAATAAGTTAAGTAGATTTAATTATAAAATGATTTATTGATATCAAATTTTCTCATGACTTTTTTTAATGCTAAATAAAGTTATTAAAAAAAGGTATAGAAAATATCAATGCATGATTTAAAATTTTCAATAAAAACTTTTGCTTTCTCTAAAAGATCAAAGTATCAATTTTACCATCTACTTTTTTTCTTAAAATTATTTTTTCTTCTTCTAACATTCATGTTAGATTTGGATCTACTTCCTAACTTATTTTTATTAAGGTTGTGTTAACAAATCTCAAAGTTCTCTCACTCCTCAGTAGGTTGACTAATTGATGAATTGAAGATTCTTAAGCTTTTTTAACCCCTAAATCATTGAGGTTTGCTAGTTCATAAAACCTGCAAAGTCTAAAAAACTCTCTATAAAATGAAGTAAAATGAAATAGTCATTGATGAGTTCCCAAGTCTCCTAACATTTTGACATGCTAACATAAATCATCTAGTCCATAATTATATGATAGATTCAAGTTCTAGTAGATCTATCATGTCCAATAAAATAGATGATCTCCTTGGTATCAAGTATGAGTCAGTGTCCAAAGGAGTTGCAAAATTGGATTGCATTATTGTTAAGATAGTAGGGGAAATTAAATATTTAAAATGAACCTTACATCCATGCCTAGACTACACAATTTTGTAAAATATATCATTCATTGGCCTTCCTACATTCTTTACTATATGCTTGTCCAAGAAGTTCACCTTGAAAATAGGATGGTACCTATCTTTACATTGGTCCCACATGTTATTTAAAATAATGTATGGTGTACAAATATGAGGAGTCTTACACATTTGTTCCCAATTTATTTCTGTATTACTATCATCCAAAACCTTTCTTGTTTTCATATATCTTGTTCGTGTTTTTCTACTCAATCCAATTTTACTTGAAAGTGAATAGATTTTATGCTTTCTTATCATTTTTGGATTTATAATAGAAGTCAACATCATTTTTCTTGAAATACTCTTATCAACTAATCAAGATTTTTTACCAATGAAACTTAAACCTTTTGTAACATTTTGAGCAATATCTTTTTCTAGCTATTTTTTCCTCTCTTTTTTTGTGAAATATAAACCTAGAAATTGTAATGGATCTTTTATCTCATAATGAGTAAGCATATTTGATAACATTTGGGCTTGGCCAAGTGTATCACGATTTGTAAGATAATTCTCAAATATTTTCTTTGAAACTCTATTCAATGACCTCTTACTAATTGTGCTAGGTTTTTCAACATACTATTTGAATTTATTTGTACCAATATCAAGAAAATGATATATAATTCTTTAAGAAAATTTCCTATCAAACTATTTAATTAGGTTCATATGATACATATAGAAGGAAGTGATGCAACCTCAAATCTTGATTGAACCTCCTATCTAACATAAATTATGTGTGGTGGGGACTCCTCCCTAACATCAACTATGTGTGGTTGAGCTCTCTATACTTCAATATCTAGATTAGTCTTGAATTATACTCCACTTTCTATATTTCGATCCCCTACATGAATAAAAGAGACAAGACAAGCTATAATCATACATATTATTTATATAAGATATAGATCATATATATAAACCAGATAACAATAAGTGATTTAGGTAGATCTAGAACCCCTAGAGAGGAAAGTTAGTGAATTTTATGTAGGGTAAAGAAATCTAAAAATTATATTCAAACACTAGAGTTAAAGAAGTAGGAGAAAGAGATATACGAACCCTAGAGAGGAACTAGTGAATTTGATGTAGGGTCCAAAGACATCTACAAACTATGATAAAATCCTAGAGTTAAAGAAGTAGGGGAAAGAGACATACAAAAAATAGAGAGGAAATGGTAAATTTGATGTAGAAAATTCATTTTAAATCTATGTAGAATTTGAAATTTGTATGAATCTAAATCATGTAGGCATAATTTTTATTAAAATTAAATCTAAAATAAATAAATAAAATAATTCAAACCCTAAAGTTGAATAAATACTTAGATAAATACAAATCTAATATTTTTGAAACATTTTTTTATAAATTAAAAAAATATACATATCTTGTCAAGTTGTGAGATAAAACTTCGAGTCCTTTCCTCATTTCACACTTTAACCTTTTCTACTAAATATTTCCTCACAGTCTTTTTTATTTGTCCTCTTATTTCCCATTTCCTCCTTTGTAAAAATATTTGTTTATGATTTCTTTCTTGAATAGTTTTTCATTCATAAAAACTAAAAAATTACAAGAAAAAAGAATTCACTTCAAAAAATTCACTTCACTTCAAAAAATTCACCTTAGAAAAAATCAAATTCTAGATATATTTATTTTTTAATTGCAAGAATTTTCTTAAGCTTATATTAGATATAATCCTTACTTAGAAAATTAAGTTTTCTTAAATGGCCTTCATTTAGAGGTCTGCTTCTATTGAAATTTTAATCATTTGGATCTTTTGTACAAAAGAATAAATATCAGTTATTCTATTGCTTCTCATAGGAATCCAAGGACCTTCAAACAAAGGTACAAGTACCTTCATTTGAAGATGCTTGAATGGCCTCTCCCTCTTCATATCTAATATTTTTCTTAGGATTTTCACTTGCAACCTCAACTTGAACCTTCAAATGCAAACAAGATTTTTGGTAAATTTGTAACACTTGAAGTAAGATTTCCAATGAGTATAATTTTAAATATATTTTATTTGATTATTAGATTTGTTTTCTATTTTATGGCGAAGATAGGTTTTCCAACAATTGTGAAGGTCTCTATTCCACACACATGGAAAATGGTAGAATTGATAAAATTTTAAAAATATATGTGCACTAGGTGTTGATGTTCTTACTTCAACAAGAAAAAAAATTATAATTAGAATGAATACAATCAATGTTAAGTTACCAAAATAACCTATGTTTGAATTATAGTTAATCTTAATTCAAAAATCTATTAAAAGAAGTGCAACAAATAATTATGAAAAAATATTTGTGCACTATATATTGGTCTTACAAATATATGTTTCAATATTTATAAAAATATGTGCACTAGATAAAAATAAGTTATTATTTAAATTTAGGTAAAAACTAAAACACACACACACACACATAGAATCTATAGACAAAATCTTAAAAATCACTAGCTCACATCATCTTCAAATTCTTAGTGGTTTAGCTATTATAGGTGTCAAAAAATGAAAAAAATTAATGAAAAATATTGATTTCAATGTCTCACATTGACGAAAAAGTGGGACACACTATTGTGGGATGACCCACTTATGAAATTACACTTCAAATGAGGTTTTTGCATGGATGCAAGTGTTGTGCATAGCAAGGAGACTCAAGACAAACATGCAAGTGTTGGATGTGTGCCATGTGGCAATCCTAGGCATCCACCTTCTTTCATGGAGTTGCATATATTTGGTGCTTGGTCATTTTGCATGGAAGTATTGGTTTGAATATTTTATGGATAAAATTATAGTACCAAAAACACTCCAAAAATATTATTGTTGAAAAATCATAAATGAGCTTAGCTACATGTAAAATACAAATAATACAAAGATTTGTGCTTTTGAACTGTGGTGTTTTTCTCTCGAAAGGGTTATTTGAGTTGTGCTTTTGAAGTGCAGAGTTGTGTTTTTGAAGTGTGGAGTTGCATGTAAGAAAAAGGTGATTATTCACGAGATTGTAATAGTTTTGCATTGGATAATAAAATCATTAGATGACTGTGGTTTTATGGATGTAGCCCAGATTGGGTGAACCACGTTAAATTTTGTGTCTTGATTTTTTCTATGTGTGTTTTATTTCTCTACTTATTGAAAATCTTCATTTAATTTGTTAGATATCTTCCTTCTAACCCTAACAAGGGTTTTCTCCAAATATACATTGTGTTGTGACATATTATCAATTTTCATGTTTTATTTACTTTATTTGAATGTGCATTTGATTTTGTAACTACAAAAGGGTTTTAAATTTTTTTGTATAATCTCACCCACTTAGATTGGTGTAGGAAGTTCTTCTACTTACTTGGCTTCCTTTCAATCAAGAGAAAATGGTTTTTCTCTAAGAATTAAACACTATAACTAAATGGGATAAAGAAAATGTGAGGGAACATGAAAATTTGTCAAGTTCCACCATTCAAGGGATCAATTGCAATGATAAATCAATAAGAAATTTATCATGTTGCACCCTCTCCCAAGTGGAAAACATAAAATGAATTTTGATAAAGCTTTTCAAAGGAAAAAATGGTGTCTCAAGAGCTAGATGTATAATTCAAGATGAACATGAAAATCTAATTATTGCATCTTCCAACTAAGTTGTCACTATGAACAAGTCATTAAGATAAATTATAACCATTATTACTGAGTCTATAGACATGTGAAAGAATATATATAATTGATATCTAAATAGAAGGTGATTTAATGATCATTCTAAATAAAAATTCAAAATTGAAACACCTCCAATTGGAAACTAAGAAATATTTTAGATAAAATTTGATGAATAATAGACCAAAATGATAATTACTCCATATGGTGCAGTATTATAGGGAGACCAATAGATTAGTGGTCATGGTGATAAATTACACCATCAAAAAATAAAGGAGATGACCATTGCTAGCAACATTACTACATGGGATAGGATTCACTTGTAATATTAACCATATATTATCTTATAGCCCAGACCATTGTTGTCAACCATATTCAAAGAAAGAACAAACAAAAGGAACTCAAAAATATAAAGGAGTATGATATTAAGGAAAATGAATATAACTTGGGTGATGTATCCCCATCAAGAATTTGGTTGAGTTTGTAGCTATGAGAATAACCATTAAATTCCTACAAAAGGGATCAAAAAAATTCTTCTTAGATAAACCATGTAAACAAATGGAGGAAAGAATAACATATTAATATAAGAGCACAATACAAGATTCAAGTAGGTGATTGAGGGATTTCTTTACATCTTGCACAATAATATGTTACTTTAATTTGATGGATTTCTTGATTTCAACAAGCTAGCATGCCAAAGATCCATACTAGAATGTAAATTTCATATTTGATGTACTTCAATATTGAAGAACCATGTATTGAATATTTTAATAATTAATAGAATGAGAGTTGTCTCCAAGGAAACAACTTGCACACACACTCACACATTAGATTCTTGTGTTCTAAGTCGAAAAGGCTTTTAAAATGCAACAAATTAATTTGATAAATCTTGTAAATTTTGTTTATCTTAGAAAAATTACTATTATCAAATTTAAATAATAACATTGCATGAACTTAGTAAAATAAATTATTTTTTTAATTTTAACAATGTGAATATTCATTGATATGGTTTACCTATTTTATTATATTAATTTCATTGATTTATTATTGTGAAACAAATATTTGTTATTTAGAAAAAAAAAATTGAGTATAATTTAGTAAAGTGGTTCTAATAATTGTGCATACAAATATTATTTAAATATATTGTTGATTATCTAAAATAAATTATCTATAATAATGTTCTTTAGAACTTATAGAATAAATTTTTTCATAATCTTAATATATACGTTATAAAAATACATTTTATTTTTTTATATACATTTATACATTCTTAAATAATATTTATATAAATATCATTTGTATTTAATACTTTGAAATATAAACTTTTCAAGAACATTTTATTATCTAACTTAATAATAAGAAAATATTACATATTATTAAGTATGTATTAACATTATTCTTCTTTTAAATGGGGTCCAATACAATTAAATAGGATAACTTATAACCCCTTTCACTAAACCAATAACATCATCTTCTCTACAATGAAAACCATCACAGTAGCGTAAGCCACTGTGAACGAAAAAGGCTAACATAAATTGTACTTTATTTCTCGTACAGCTTATCAATGATCCTACGTAGCACACTCAGAGCTTTATGTCCTTCGCCTCTCTGAACGGGCACGGTCACCTTGTACCCCTTCTTCACCATTACATCTTTGGCGACTGCTCGGTCAATAAAAACATAATCGAAGGGAAAACAATAGCCCCTGTTAAGAATGTAACTGTGTATTTGATCCTGATTGATGGTTATTGAGGTAATTATCCATTCGCCTTGCCGCACCTCGAATTTCAGCCATGGATTCCAATCACATCCTCCCATGAAGTCATTAATCAGATCTGCTGCAGTAGAAGTATTAACCACAACCACAGCGCACAAGATGATTGCACTCACCAAACCCTCAGGGAAAATGTTATCGGGACTAATTTGGATGACAGAACTGGCGCTAATATTTTCACCACAAAAGAAGCTTGCATTGAGATTTGATTCTGCTCCATGTACTGCTCTACCAATTACTTGAATAAAATCAGACGGAAGCTTCTGCGTGAAAAAACAAAAAATCCGCGTGTTGATCACCTGGATTCTCTTCGCTTTAATTAGCCGATAGGCTATTATAGGTGAGGAATCGACCGGGAAAGTCTCATGTCTGATATTCCGGTTGGATTCTCACCTGCAGACAAGCCGACGAGATTTTTTCCCTGCAGAAGGTCATTAAAGTTTTATTTTCCAATGTCTGTTTGGTGCGCATTCATTTCAACCACGGACGATGGGAGTGAGGCCACTGTACTGTGCATGGTGGGTAGGTATGGCGGGGATGGTCAAGGGCATGGCACCCCTGTCCACGGACCACGTAGTACTGGCTTCATCTGTTGTCCGATGCCGTGAATTTCCTCGACATTCTTTTGGGCGGGAAAAAGATGTGGCGTGCGGAGGAAGATGGACGCGCAATCTCGATGTCTGGCGCTGGAGGACTATTCCGGTGGGAAATCAGCATACCCTATTTCAGAGCTCAGTTGGTGGGAAGGAAACCAGCGTACAATGTACAGTCCACTACGACTGGGCTAACTACTGGGACTCCTTCTCGAGCTGGAAAGTAACATTAATGATGAGAATACCGTAAGGAAGAAGACTGCAGATGAATTAATAGCACAGTTCGGGTGCCCTGACAGAATTGTTTGCGAAAAAAATAGTGGCCTTTCATCCCTCAAGGAGCGATCTGGTTGGAGACACATCTTCTTTAAGTTCTAATCCCTACTAAGATTCGTTGACTGGAGGTGCACTGGGTATGGAGGGGTAGTCGGAGAAAGATAAAAGAGAAAGAGGAGTCATCTGTGGCTGTGGCTGTGGCTGTATGGATGCCTCACGGAATAGAGTATGCTTCTCCTCTGCCTCTGGTTAAACTAGATGAAGTAGTTGCCAATCGTGATATATTTATTAAAACACCAAACCATTTCCATTTAGCTGTGGACTCCAAATATCAGGTAACATTTCCTTTCATTAAGTTGGAATGGTCGCAAATTTGAGAAACACCAAACAGATTTAATATCATCATTGGCTTGAAAGTAAAAGGGTTTTAAGAGGGAGACCAGTGAATTTGATATTCGTGTACTTTAGTTGTAGTGTTATGGTTGGTTTTATGCATTGTGCTGAGATTTTGTCCTCTCGACGATGGGTGCACATGGTGGTTTCAGCTGCGCTATTGGCTTACTCGCCTTGATTTCTTCTTTCCCGCTCATCATTGGCTGGTAAGCTGCCCCTTATCTTTTTCCAGAAATTGAATTTTCATGGTGTAAAGAATGATCTTATCACAAGTTACGACCAATTGAGCAGTGACTATTTTTGGAATTTCCTGTTTTAGAGTTCAAAGGTCAATTTGATTTGGAGTCACGAAACTCAAGTCTCACTTTAGGCTTAAGGCTCAGAGTATATGAAGCTTCGCTGCCCAGGGACTCGTCCCAGCCATTCAAATAGTTAAAATCCAATAGTTTCGTCTGTGTATCTAGAAAGAGGGTTTCTCCTTTCCAGTTAAGTATTGACTCGAAGTATTTTCACCCTACAGTGGGAAGATTAAACATCTCACGTAAGAATTTTTAGCATATCTTGTGTTAGAGTGTGTTCTAGCTTAGTGAATGAACTTCCAATTAGTCCAGTATATGGCAACAGAAATTTCAAAGCAATCAGTCATTATTTTCTTACAAAAAGAATTTACTATGAAAATATATTTAAAACAAAACAAAAATTATAATGTTGTTTTGATCTTACTGTTAATAATTTAGATGGAAATGGATAATACTAATCTTCATTGATATTACCCTCACATTACTAACAATGTAGATACAGGTATGTCTGAGGGTAATGACTGTAATAATACAGATTATAATTTTCGTCAACAACTACAACATTTATATTTTTGCGGTAAAAGAAAAGAAAACACCAAAACAAAAAAATAGCTTTTACCATAGCGATTTCATCCGCATAGCATTGTTAATGTCTAAGGTTCTCTTTTACTTCGGTCAAAACTTATAAATATGGTGTTGCTCTCGATTCATTATTCCTGCTGTACTACGCTGGGTGGCTTACTCTAAATCCAATTCTTAATAAATACTTTTGTATGTCATTGCGTTTGAAAAAAGAATTAAAAAAAAAAAAAGAGTTAATTTTAATCTTTAAATACTATACACCCTAAAAGATAATAAAAAGTTCTTAAGGCTATGAGAAGAAAGGAAATCGGGGGGTTTCTTAAGGAATTAGATTTTTATTTGTCTATTTTAATATGATTTATATAAAGTAAAAGGAGAAAGAAATATAGATAGCTTTTTCTTTGAATATATTTATAAATACATTTTAGTTGTAATAATTGTTTTATTTTTATATAATTACTTAATGTATAAGTCAAATTTTAAAAAGGTATATACAGGGATAATTTAATGGTATTACACATAAAATGATTATTCTTTAATAAAATCCATTTAAGTTAAATAAATTGAATTTTGAGATTTGTAGTTGAAAAATATTTGTATTAATGATAATAAAAAACATTTAATTCATCATAGCATTATTAATATTATCTTCATTATTAATTTTTAGCAGTGTTTTGTAACTAAATTTGATTATCATTGAAATTGTCATAATAGTAGAAGACAATATATTACATCATAGTCAAATATGAATACATGTTCAAACTTGGTTTTTTTTTTAAGCACGCAAAGCAAGTAGTTCATGTTAGTGTTTATTTTTCGTATTCTGCACCGCTCCCCTGGTCTGCGTCTGTTGCCTGGCATTTACAAAGTCACCGAATAGTTGTTAGATAATAAATGCAGGCTGGGAAAAAGGGGTTAAGAGAACGATTTCTGAGATCTGAAGAGCGCCATTCTTTCTGTTGTCAAATTCCCGTATTTTGCTGTGGCTTGCGAGATCTGGAGAGCGCCATGTTTTGTGTTGCTTCTGACTAGACGGGTCATTTTGGGATCCGTTGGCTCTTGCGTTGCTGGGCGTCCTCTGCAAATTCAGGCTGAGATATCTACAACTTCCCAGGTTCCTTTCTTGCACTTACGAGTTAGTTTGTGCAGAGTTATTTTATTTGCTGTTATAAGTCTGAGCATTACACTCCTTGATATTCAATGAACTCACAAATCTGCTCTAGAATGTAATTTCCACTACGAATAATTGCTCAGAAAATAGGACCGCAGTTTCATTACGTTGGTAGAAATTGTGAGTGGAAAGAGAAGCCGAGAACTTTCAGATGACCCTTTGCTTTCAGTTTTACGGAGTAAGGCCGAGGAAGGCAGATTGTCAGATTTTATAGATCCTGGACTTGAAGATGAAGGGATGGACGCAAAGGAGGAGGCAGTTAAAATGTTGAGAGTTGGGATGCTCTGTATACAGAATGATTTAACCAGCAGACCAACGATGTCAACCGTAGTTAAGGCATTGGAAGGGATGACAGAGTTGTACAGTACCCCTTCTACGCCGCCCCCTCCATATAGTCCATTTCCATCCAGGACCATACCTGGTCGTTTGGAGCTCTCGTACACCTCTCTGTCTTCTGTACTGTCTGGAAGATGATCCTTTGGTTTTTTAGTTGTTGTTTTCAGCCTCATTTTGTTCTTCTGCCTCGTAGAACTTCTGCCTCCCATGCCACCCTGCGTAATTTTCATGCAGTGGACATCGAAAATGGTGAAAGAGTGAAAGCGTATGGAAAAACTAACAGCATCCACTGAGTTCATGAGTTCATTCCAAAAACAAATTTATCACTGACAAGCTATCCTAAGATTCTAGATGAAGTTACAGAAATGATGCACCAGTACAAGATTTGAGTAGTAGTTGTATTTATTATCTATCCAAGTAGTATTTCCTTGTGGATTCGATTTAATGCCACAGTAGTGTTGGGTTGAAAAGTTAGCTTCCAATGCCTATAGCAACTTTTCCCCAATATCTTATTTGCTCTCACCGGTTGCCATGCTTGGGTGAGTGTAGCAATACAAGAGTACTGACAGTATCATAAATATATTAATGTGAGGCGAGGCTTATGGTATATTAGGTTAATATAATAGCTGAAGATTTTATTATTTTCAGCGGTAATGGGTGACTACATCGATAATATGTTATCATGATGGATTGCATAACAAAATAAATATTAGTTGAGTTCTGTAGTACTCAGTGTCCAAGAATTATGTATATAAACATATAGGTATACTAAATTATGAGTGCATGTTTATATAGGTATACTAAATTCTGAGTGCAGTATTAAAGAGCCAGATTCGAACTCCTTAACAAATCCCATCATCCATTTAAATTATTGGCCAACATTTATCTTATTAAGTTAATGAATAATCAGCTTTACCGTATGTTTTCACTTGAGAGATAACACACATATGCCCAGATGCACACACCCTGTAGGTAGGGGTTTCCAAGATCTTGACGGGATCAATGCACAAATATGTGTAATTCAAGATTTCAATTACAAAAATATATATATAAAAAAAAACTGTTAGATAGCTACTTGTTTTTTGTGGTGTTGGGGTCAATCGTTTTTCTTTGTGACAAAACATGACGACGACAACTTATGGCTTTTTTTGAAGATGGGGAGCATGCCTTCCCTCTTGATATGGAATGTAATACAACGCCTACTAATCATCCAACCCCTTCTTTTTCCTAGCACAACAAGCAGTAAAACCTTATATCTGGTTTTCGAAAATCTACTATGTAGTGGGAAGAATGTACAACTCCTTCCCCCCCACTCTACTACTTTCTCCTTTGGTCCTTTCCATTGTACATATGCATCAATGAAGCAGCTCACACCCATTGTGATAAAATTATCGAAGGAGCTACATACAAAAAAGATTGCATGAAAGTCAAAATAGCCCCCAACTAACAGAAGCCCGAAGACTACAAGATTGTGAGAAAAGTCGAGCTTACTATGATCGTCATAGGGAGGAAATAAATGCAGAAAAACGCAATAGATCTTTACAGAAACAAACATGCCTAGATCAACATGGAACAACATGCAACAACAATGATAACTTCATGATGGTGATGAAAAAAATTCGTCAAAGAATAGATGCACTGTCCAACCGAAAAACATGCATTGTATGCAAGGAATGTTACCCAGGCATGCACGTCCATTCATCAGGTGCTAACGCAACTTGTAAGAGATGTTTCGCTGAGAGAGGCATCCATCAGTTCTCTACACTCAACAACATGGACCCAGGAGAGCAACCGTTTGTTTTGAAAAGACTCACCCAAGTGGAGGAAATGCTCATTGCCAAAATCAGCCCAGTACTACAAGTAACCCACACTATTGGAGGCCAATATAGATATAGTGGCCACACGATTAGCTTCCCGCAAGATATCACTAACATTTCAAAAGTGCTTCCATGAAGAATACAAGAGTTGGACATTCTCATAGTTCGAAGATTGCATACAGAAGGTCATTATTATGACTGTTATGTCAGTAGAAGTCATATCAGAGATGTGTTGCAATACAAAGTCAAATATGACCCATACTATCATGATGTTGCAATAAGTTTTGAGCACTTAGAGCAATTTCCTGAAGCAAGAACAAACATATCAAATATGCTACATACCGTTGAAACCAATGAAGACATGGTCATTCCAAATAATGAAATTGACTCTGATGGGGATGATATTGAACGCAGCACAGTAAACACATCGTCATTTATGGCTAGACTTCCAAATAGATGCTGTGAGTTAGAAATTATTAAGAAAACATTAGACCTTGACGACAACACAAACAACATTATAGACTGGCCTGAAATAAACTCATCGCCGATAAATGAATACAATACTGAGGGGTTGCTTGATATGGCATTTCCAACACTCTTTCCAACTGGAGTTGCACTACAAATGCAACCACGAATTAGGGAAGTGCACATGCATGAGTATGCACTCCACTTAATGAGATTTCATGACCATAGATTTGGAAGGCATCCAAGGTTCTGATATTTCATGCTTAATCTTATGATGCGGCATCGTAGCCAAGGGCTTGCTGTAGTTTTCATTAAAAAAAATGTAGAAGAGAACATGCCAACCACTATTGAGGACCTTCGAGCACACTTGAAAAACTTACCTGACACACAATTAGCTCAAGAGCTCATGCACTTTGGCTCTTCAATGCGAGGCACAAAGACCATATTGGAACAAATGTCATGCTGAACTAACAAATATGATCAACCAAATAGGGTCTCCCACTCTATTCTTCACATTAAGTGCAGCAGACACAAAGTGGCCAGACCTACAATGTTTGATCTCGGATGGTGTGCCGTTAGGAATGCAAACAAATAAACAGCGCTTAGAAAATGTAGTCAACAACCCCCACACCACATCATTGTACTTGCATCAACGATTCACAGTGTTTTGTGAAGAGGTAATTGAGAAACTCCTCAATGCAAAAGATTGCTGGTACAGGTGTGAATGGCAGCATCGTGGGACTGCACATGTACATGGATTCCTTTGGCTCTATGACGCACCAAACATGGATAAACTTGATTGGGATGACAGTGTAGCAGTTCAACAGGCTAGGCAATTCTTTGACAGGTATGTCAGTGCTTGGAATCCCCATGCTGCATCAGCAAGAAACAACTTGATTTTTCAATCTTTCCAATACGATCCTTGCTTACTACACACATCACAAATATTTGCTACAGACCCCTCTCATGACTACGAAGAGATCATAAATCGTGTCCAAAGGCACACAAAATGCAGAGAGGGACATGCTTGCGAAAGAAAGGGAAAAAGGTAGAATGTCGATACAAAGCTCCATGGAAAAATAGAACGACAAGGACTTACATTTACAGCTATATCTAGAGTGAAATCGTTGAACAACCTTCGTATTCAGCCAATGTTCTCCTTTGAGAGATTCTCAAAAATGCATAACCACCCATACACAACTATGAGAAAAGAAGAGGAAGCCCGATTACAACAACTATCTCTAAAAAGTCAAGGTGCACAACTCTTTTCCCTTTCTCCCTCATGTCGCTCCTGCTTATTCTTATATCAGCAATTTCTCTTTTAGAAAGTAAATATAGATGTATATTTAATAGTTTTATAATAAATTGAACATGGAGCAATCATTGTACATTTCAACAAATAATGTTCCCACCTAACCATTCCATTTCTTTTGCTTTGCAGGCCTTGAAGCCGAATGGCATATATCATAGCCCCTCACCATCAAACACCAACAATTGTACTGTGTTTAGTCCAAAAAAAAGTTCTAATACAAAATTGTTCACCAGTATTTTGACTTCTCATAGCACACATTTTGTATATCATGAACTGCCAACAAATGTACTTGGTCCAGTTGAGCTATAATGTTCCGACACTTCAAACATTTAAGATAATATATTGTATTGTTCATCCACTTGGCATGTTCTACTCTACTTAAAAAAACCAAATTGCACTTTCCCCATGCATTCTCCCCCCTCTCTGCCCTTCGAATACACTACCATAGTATACCCTCCTATCGGCGTAAACCTTGCGCCTTGCTAAGGTGCAAGCGCTATATATTAGTTCACAGATTAATAAGGAGATCAGGATTATATGTATTGACAGCAAAGGGAAAGACAAGGTGAACAAAAAATCCTCCCTTAAAGAGAAAAACAAAAATGAGAGTGGAAATAAATACCTCCATCTTCAGAATGCAATTCCGAACTATTTTATTGTTGCAATAGAAAAGTTGCATTCTTTCCACTGAATGCAATTTTTCAATACCTGTTATTTTCTGTACCTTCCCATAGCTGTCAATTGCAATTGTCTTCAGCCAACTCAGTCGAGCCAAATTTAACTCATCGAGGTCAAGCTCTGGACATTTACTAATACAAAACTCTTCAACATCTATACTATCATATATTCCTGCCACTGTTTGCAATTCTGTACAGCATTGCACAGTAAGTTTGACGAGTGCTGTAGGTAGTGCTATTTTCTTCAGCTTCAGACATTTTTTCAATAAAACCTTCTTGAGCTGACGTAGACCTACAAGTTCTGGCAAGTCCTCAAGCTCAGGACAGTCACAGATGGTCAATTTGACAACGTTCTTTAAATTCTCAAGATCTACTCTGCTCAAATTCTTACAACCTTTCACTTCCATACTCTTCACCATTAGACAACCACGAATTTGTATTATTTTAAGGGGGCTGAGTTGAACAAGACTTAACTCTTGAATGTTTACATTATTGATGTTCAGTTCTACCAGGTTCCTAAGATGAGATACTGTCACATTTTGCAGATCACCAGAAATTGTAATCTTTTGTAGGCAGCTAAGTCGAACAAGACTTAATTCTTCAAGTTCCCCACATTCATTAATGTTCAATTCTACTAACTTTCTAAGATCAGACATTCCTGTCACATTCTTCAGATGTGGACAATCAGAAATTCTAATTTTTTCCAGGCAGCTGAGCTGAACAAGATTTAACTCCTCAATCTTTTGACAGCCACTAATATTCAATTCTATCAGCTTGTTTAGATGAGATACTGTAACACTCTGCAGATTCAGAGAACTAAAAATTCTAATTTTTTCTAGGCAACCGTGTCGAACAAGACTTAACTCTTCAAGCTTTTCACATTTACTGATGTTCAAATCTACTAGATTCGTAAGATCATTTATTCCTTTCAAAATTTTCAACATCTGACAATCATAAATTGTAATATTTTCCAGAAAGCTCTGTTGAACAAAATTTATCTCCTCAAGCTTTGGACATTTTTCAATTTGCAATTCTACTAGCTTTCTAAGATTAGATATTCCTGCCACACTCTTCAAATCTGGACAACTAGAAATTTTAACTTTTTCCAGGCAGCTGAGTTGAACAAGACTTAATTCCTCAATCTTTTCACACCCACTAATGTTCAAATCTATCAACTTCACAAGATGAGATACTGTCACACTCTGCAGATTCAGAGAATTAAAAATTCTAATTTTTTCTAGGCAGCTGTGCCGAACAAGACTTAACTCTTCAAGCTCCTCACATTCACTAATGTTCAATTCCACTAGCTTTGTAAGGTCAGTTATTCCTCTAATACTTTTCAAATGCCAACATTTATAAATTGTAAATTTTTCGAGACAGCTCAGAAAGCCCAAGTTTAACTCCTTCAACTCAGAGATGCTACTGATCCGCAGCTCTTTTAGTGCGAAGGGTGCCTAAGAATAAAAATAGTTTTTTTCTCAAAATCTTGATTGTAAACAAAAGTCACCAATGTATTATAAAATAATGCATTCGAGTACCGAGACTTAACTTCTGAAGATAGAGAAGAAAATACCTGTTCATTATTCTGCCACAATCTTTCCAGACATCCACCAATGATGCTTAAAGATTGCAAGTTTTGAAAAGGAATCCAGGCAGGGATTTTTGTGAGCGTATTCCCCCAAAGACTCAACTCAAGCCATAGTAAAGCGGCTGATGCCTCAGCCATATTGTCTGATTCCCCTAGAAAGTATTTAACAAAGAAATCCGTGGACGGATCCCGAAAAGAATGTAAACACCTAACTTTAGCTTGAGCGAGAATGTTTTCGAATCCCTTCGATATCTGCATTCACGGAAGTAGTGGAGATTTATATTTTAGTAAAAATTTAAGATTTTGAATATCACAGTAGAATCTGAAGGAAAAAGCATACCAAAGATTGGAGATGTTGAGAACGCCACAGGCGACGAGGATCCTTCACTTCATCTGCCATTTCTCGTCCCAAGTCCCGCAAGTGGTCATGCTTTCTCAATACAAACTTATCTTCTCTGGAAGCATCGAAGAGATCCTTTAATCGTCCCCTGAATTTATAATCTACTATTTCTTCAACCAGACATTTATTTTTTAGTTTTCGCAGTGCATGCTGAGCACTCCATCCCGATCCCTCCCACAATCTGATGGCGTCTTTCTTCAATGCTCCTATAAAGAAACATGCAACATCCATGAAAATTTGTTTTTCTTCATTGTCCAATGTGCCAATGCTTATTCTTAATCTCCTGTGTATATCTTGAGGCAGCGTCTTTTGACTTTTCTTCAATTCCAACTCCCAGAAATTCTGATCTGTTCCACGGACATGCCTGCCGAGAACTTGAAGAGACAGCGGTAGGCCGCCACACACTTGTACGAAGAGGTCAACCAGCTCCTCGTATCCACTAGATGGATAACATTGGCTAAAAGCATGCCAACAAAACAGCTCTTTCGCATCATTTGCATCCATTCCTTGCAAATTATAACAAACCGTAATGCCTGCGTTTATTAGCACGCCTACATCACGAGTTGTAGCAATTACCAGACTGTTGTCAGATTTATTCAGCTTATCACTGATCAAGAAGGCATCTAACTGTTCCTGGTGATCAATATCATCTAGAACAATTAGGAAGCTCGGATTGCCGCTCCTTGCGAAACGATTGCTCAGACAGCTTGCGCCATCCTCTACGCTTGGAAAGCTTGAATGGTCTTTTTCATCAAAGATTTCTCTTAGGAGCTTCATTTGCAAAGAAGGCAGATCCTTTTTACAGAGGCTTCCCGAACATCAAACAGAAAACAAGATCGATTATAATCTGGACGTTTTCGGTTGAACAATTCTTTGGAGAGAGTTGTTTTTCCAACCCCACCCATGCCAAAAATGCCAACCATCTTAGCCTTTCCTTCCCTTTGTTTGCTCATCCTGCACTGGATTTCAAAATCTTGTACAAGCTTATCAATGCATTGCTTTTCAAAATTTTCTACAAGCTTAGGAAGTCCTACCGGATATTTGGCAACGTATAAGCATCTCATCCTTTGTACTTCCTTTTGCACTGCGGAAACCATGTTCTCACAGTCACTGAAACTTTATAAATAGAAGGGGAATTAGATGAGAGAAAAAAAAAAAGACTCTTCAAGAAGAAAAACTTACACTAAGTAGAGATATCAAGTACACTGAAGCCATAAAAATCTTACCTCTTTAACTCTTCACCAGCAATAAATGAAACAGATTGGAGGGCTTCCTTCCACTCAGTAAGCTTTTCCAAATGCCTCTTCTTCTGTTCATATTCAGTGAATGCTTTCGCATACTCTCCCTTTTCTACGAAGCGAAGATCGGAAGGCTTCACTCCGTAAAACAATGGAATGATCTTAGCTCTACTCTGTATCATGAGAACCAGCTCCGCCAAACACCATGGGGACTCTGCATATCCTTTGGAAAAGATAGCTATGTGAACTGCAGCAGAGCGTATAGCTGTCTCAATGGTGGATGTAAACGAAACTCAAAGTTCTTTCTCTTCCGAATCAAGATATGCCTGTATTCCTAAATTCTGAAGGGAGTTGTAAAGCTGGACAGCCAGAGTATATTTGACATCAGGGCATCGGTGGTTAATGACGACATCATATGATCTTGAAGATTCAGAAACCTTCCTCCTCTTGAGGGGAGGTTCGATTCCAGAGAAAGCTGGGAGATAGGACTCACCTTGTTTATGGGACCAGGAAGAAGATGGCATAAATAAAGCATGGTGTTCGTCATTTTTTGGGGTAGGCG
The DNA here is from genome assembly GCA_007258455.2 of Sequoia sempervirens. Lineage (NCBI taxonomy): Eukaryota > Viridiplantae > Streptophyta > Pinopsida > Cupressales > Cupressaceae > Sequoia > Sequoia sempervirens. The sequence goes on from VDFB02058242.1 coordinate 189,654,555, forward strand.
AGGAAGAAGATGCCATAAATGCAAATAAGGTTAAGGCAGATATCTTGAAGCAAGAGAGGCTAGTTTGAAGGAAATAGTGAATTTTAGTCGAGCAGAGCGTGCATATAAATAGATGGCGTTGATGTTGAAGGCGGAAATGTTCTTTACTGGAAACGACCAGGAAAAGATTAAGGGAAATGCTTAGAAGATAGGCCGGCACCGAGGACTTCCACGAATTTTCCACATTTATCAAATCAAACCCACTGGCAGATCGTAAAACGAATTCTCCACTCTTTAGCAGTTTTCCAATGGAAAGTATTAACCAGGGTTCGAGTCCTGCAGCTCTTTAGTTACGGTTTGAGGGGTGTTCTTTCTTTTCTTCTTCGCGTTCCAACTTCTCGCCTTTATTATTTCGTTATTTCATGTGAAAGCGGCTTTCTATTTGCTTCCATTCTTTCGGAAGTATCGGCAAACGTATATAGGTTAAAACTATACTGTTAAATCTAGACAACTTTGTGTGTTAACTAAAAAGAAAGGAAACTCTCGAAAGAAAGAAATAACGCAAATATGCACGGAACGTTTTATGCAAATGTACATTTGCACATTTGACCCCAGAGTTTATATTCAGTTATCTTAATATATTAAGATATATATATTATAGGCCGAGAGATATCATTATCTCGGCGTATTTTTTTTCTTTTTTCTTTTTTTTTTTTAATTTAAAAAATACGCCTCGATAATGATATCTCTCGGCGTATAATATATATATCTTAATATATTAAGATAGATAAGCTAGTAGCAGTCGCGGCGTGCGTAACACATTGAATAAATTAATATATTTAGGGTTAGCATTAGGGTTAGGGTTTGGTTTAGATTTATTATTATGATTAGGGTTAGGGCTTAGTGTTAAGGTTGGGTTTATGGTCATAGTGTGAGAATTATGTTAGGGTTAGGGGTAGAATTATGGTTAGGGTTAGGGTTTGGATTATAATTATAATAGGTTTCAAGTTAGGAATAAGGCTTTGGTTAGTTTTAAGGGTAGGGTTGGAATTAGTATTAAGGTTTGGATTGGAATTATAATTAGGGGTAGGGTAAGGATTTATATTTGGTTAGGGCTATGGTTTGGGTTAGGGTTAGGGTCAAGGTTAGGATTAAGGTTAAGATTAGCATTAGGGTTAGGATTTGATTTACGATTATGATTATGGTGAGGGTTAGGGTTTAGACTTATGATTAGGGTTATTGTTAGTGTTAGGGTTTAGTGTTAAGGTTTAGTGTTATACATTGAATAAATTAATATAATTAGGCTTAAGATTAGGGTTACAATTTATATCATAGTTAGGGTTAGCATTAGGTTTAAATTTTATATCATGGTCAGGGTTAGAATTAGATTTAGGGTTAACCATTCAGGATTAGGGTTTAGTATTTAGGTTTATGATTATGGTTAGGGTTAGGGTTATAGTTAAATTTATGGTTAGTTTTAAAGAATTTGGTTTAAATTTAAAGTAAAAGTTAAAGTTAAGGTTATGGTTAGCATTAGTGTTATCATTATGAATAGGGGTAGGTTTAGGATTATGTTTAAGATGAGTGGTAGGGTTAGGGTTTGGGTTAACATATATAAAAAGGGTTATGTAATCCTAATTATATCTCTAACCGTAACTGTAACCCTAATCCTAATGCTAACAACAAAACTAATACTAATTCTATTTCTAACCCTAATTGTAACCCTAATCCTAATTAGATATCTTTAACGATAACCCTAACCCTAATTCTTACACTATCTCTAACCCTAAACCTAATCCTAACACAAACCCTAACACTAATCCTAATTTTATTTCTATCTCTAACAAAAACCCCAACCCTAATCCTAACCCTATCTCTAACTCTAACCCTAACCCTAACCCTATTCCTAATTCTATCTCTAATCTTAACCCTAATCATAACCCTATCTCTAACTCTAACCCTAATCCTTACTCAAACCCTAACCCTAATCCTAACTTTATCCCTAACCCTAACCCTAACCCTAATCTTGACCTTATGATCTCTAACCCTAACCCTATCTCTAACCACATAACCCTAACTCTAATTGAACTCTAGCCTTAACTTTGAAAGACATTTCTCCCCTCAAAAACCTCAATCCTAATCCTAATTCTATCTCTAACCCTAACCCTAACCCTAATCTTGGCCCTATCTCTAACCTATCCCCAACCCTAATCCTCACCTAACCCTATCTTCACTCTATCTCTAAAAAAACCCAACCCTAAATCCAATCGTAACAAAAACTTCAACCCTAACCCTAATCCTAATCCTATCTCTAACCTTATCTCTAACCCTAAACCTAACCCTAATCCTAATTTGATCTCTAATCTTAACCCTTATAATGATCCTATCTCTAACCCTAACCCTAATCCTTACTCAAACCCTTACCCTAATATTGAACCTATCTCTAACCCTAACCTAATCCTAATTCTATCTCTAACCCTAACCCTAACCCTAACACTAATTGCAAAACTAATCCTAATTCTATTTCTAACCCTAATTATAACCCTAATTCTAATTTTATCTTTAAACCTAATGCTAACCCTAATCCTTACACTATCTCTAATCCTAACCCTAGTTCCCTAACCCTAACCCTAATATGAACACAAGCCACAACCCTAATCCTAATTCTATTTTTATCGCTAACCTAAACCCTAACCCTAATCCTAACCTTATTTCTAACCCTAATATTAGCACTAACCCGTACCCTAATCCTAATTCTATTTCTAACCCTGATCCTAATTCTATCTCTAACCCTAACACTGTCCCTAATCCTAACCCTATCTATAACCCTAGCCCTAAGCCTAATCATAATCATAATCCTAACATAAACACCAACCCCAATCCTAATCCTAATTTTATCTGTAACCCCCTAACACTAACCCTAATCCTAACATCGATTGAGTTGTCACTATAACCCTAAGTGAATAGTAACACAAATTAAACCCTAACACTAATAAAACCTTAACCCTAATAAATCCTTAATCCTAACTCTTAATAAACCTTAATGCAAATTAAACCTTAACTATAACCCTAATCGAACATTAAACCTAATTGAATCTTAATCCCAAGCCTTTAACCCTAACACTAACCCTTATTTTAATTGAACCCTAGGCCCAATTGAACCCTAACCCAAACTCCAATTGAACCTTAACCCTATAATAACCCTAACCACATTTGAACCCTAAACCTACCACTTATCCCAACATTAATTGTAACCCTCATAGGGACTATAACCCTAATTAAATTCTAATTAAGCTCTAATTTAACTCTAACCCTAACCCTAATTGAATCATAATCCTAATTGAAACATAACCCTAATTTTACACTAACATTAACCTTGACCCTAATACTAACCCTGACCCTAATTATAATTGAATTCTAGCCCTATTTAATCCTTACCCTAACCATAATTAAATCCTAGTCCTAACCCTAATTGTAACCTTCAACTATAATATTGACCCTAACCCTAATTGAACTCTAACCTTAACCCTAACCCTAACCCTAATTGAATTCTAATTGAACCCTATTTAAACCCTAATCTTTATTACATCTTAACCCTTACCAAACCTCAAAATAATTGAACCCTGACCCTAATTGCAACCTAACCTTAAATGAACCATAACCATAACTTTAACCCTAATCAAACCCTTGTTGATTCCTAACCCTAATTGAGCTTGAACTATAGTTCTCTTACCCTAACCTTATTTGAATCTCACCCCTAACTCTAACTTGAAGCTTTATCATAGAACCCTAACCTATACCCTAACCTAAATTGAACCCTAAACCCTAACCCTAATCCTAATTGAATAATATGCCTAATTTAAATCTAAACCTATCACTAATTAAGCCTTATCCCTAATCCCTAATTGAACCTTTATTGAACTCTAATGCTAACTTTGACCCCTAATTAAATCCTAACCCTAACATTAACTGAACTCTAACCCTAGCTATGAACCCTAATTAAATCCTAACCCTAACTCTAACGCTAATTCTAACATTCACTCCAACTTAAACTCTAACACTAATTCTAACTCTAATTTAACTCCTACCCTAAGCATAACCCTAAACCTTAACCTAAGCATAACTATACACTTAATTGTATCCGTAATGTAAACCTTGGATAATTCTACGCCTAACCCTACTTAACCCTAATTTTAATTTAACCTAACTCTAACCCTAAACCCTTACCTTAACCCTCATGATAACCTTGATTCTAACATTAAGCCTAACTCTAGCCCTAATTTTAAATATAATTTTAATTTTAATTCTCACCTTAATGCTAATCTTAATTCCATCCCAAACCATGTCCCTAATTCTAACCCTTACTCTAACCCTAATTCTAACCTTAACCATAACCCTAATTGTAATTGTAACCTTTAATCTAAATTTCATTCTTTTATTTTATAATTTTTTCATATGTCATACTTTTTTGCTATTTTTTAATAATTTATCCTAGTATATGAAATGTTAGAAGTGTTAATTTTTTAGGTCATTTATTGTTCTTTTGAAATTGGTAAATCTTTTATAGAAATTATGAACATAATTATTGCTAATAAAATTATTATCCAATCTATATTTTTCCTTTTATTTAAAATCTCTACTTAGTGCATATTTAGGTTGCATAAATATGACATCACATGTGCCTAAGATGTTCCTTGCCTCAACATTAGGATATTTATTTGTGAGTTTTAAAAGGGTTATGAAATAGATAATTTTGTATATGAGAGTCTTGGTTCATATTTTAGTTAATGAACTTATTAAAAGAATTAAATTATGTAATTGAGTTATGAAATTAAAGTTTTCTCGCGACGAAGAGTAATTGTGTATTGTTTGATATGAATTTATAATTAAGAAATACACCTTAATGTATCTAATGCTATCATCACAAAATATCAATATTAAATTAATGTAGATTAAATTATGATCATTGAAAATGATAAATTAAATAATTACAATCAATATCTAATTCTTCATATACCCAAATATTTGTAAGGGTGCTTGGATTAAAGTAGTTAGTGAGGGCATTCTTCCATAACTTGAACAAAGTTTGGACTCCTAATCCTTCGTAGAAAAAGGCTCTACTTAAGTTACATCAACCAGTTTGAATTTTTTTAAATATAAAAAAAATCTATTTTAAAATGGCTAACAATTGACAAGTGACAGATGTCTAAGATTTATGGATAAATGAGTAAAGACTATTTTGGATAAAATCAACAAAGTAATGAATATTCATTAACTGCCGAAGGTTCTTTATTGACACAACTTTGAATTGCCAGTTTTTTGGAAAAAAGAAGACATTAGTATACTATATTTTCAGATCTATAAATTTCCAAAAAAAACCCCAAAACCAACATGGTTGTGCACTACATTTCTCAACCAAGGTTTTCCTCTGACCTGGGTTAAAATATCTACTTTAAATTTAATGCAATTCAGTAGAATTTTACAGATGTAAAAATTATACAAAACATCACAAATAAAACACGGAATGGGATGTGCTCAAGCCATAAAGCATCAAGGTTTTTAACCGAAGTCCTGGGTTCAAATCGCCAGGAGATATCATAAAGTTTTAAATTTGTGTAAAAATACAGCATCCAACTCATAATACCATGACTCACGGGCATCTCTTCTGTCACCAGAACTTGTAACTGGCCTTATCTGTTGCGGCGCCCTGACTCACTGGTAGCCTGCGACCCTTCTCAAAGCCAAAACGAATTTATCTATGCTGCCTTCTTCAAAATCGAACCAGGATGGAGTGTGCCCAGACTTATTAATAGAAAACTCCCACGGTTGCCTTCAGAAGCTGTGCCAATATTGATAGGAGAGACACAATTTTCTCGGAAGAAGGACGCCAAAAATCGAACTTCACTCTGGGACTGAAAATCCTTCCTACTACAAATTTCGAGCCCTTCCAAACTGATATGAATCTCAAAATTCTGTAATAAAATTTCTTCAACAATCAAACTGCAAAAAATCATTTTCTCAACTGGAAATTATCTCGTAGAATGGCCAGTGCATTCGAAATACATCTCAGAATTACCAGATGAAGAACAGAACACACTACATACATCTCAAAATTACCAGATGGCATAATAGTGCTAGAAATGTTACTAAACATACCCGTCTGCGCCACAGTCGTCCAGAATGAATGAAGAGGCGGATTAACAAAGCACCAGGCAGTGTAGATACTCCCATTAATTATACGCTCATCATAATGAGACAACCCGATATCAGGTTACCAGAAATAGCGCTGTTGACTATATTTCTTTTCAATACCAGTCGGAGAGTTGATCTAGGAAGCACGAATTTAAAATATGAAAAGCACAATATTAAGGCGTCGGCCATGATCCTCCTCCTCCGTTCACTGTGTTATTTGCTTTGGCAAGCATTAAGGGAAGACGCCAAATCGACAAAAATCTACATAATCATAATGCCTTTGTGTTTGAAGAGACTCCAGTGAATATAAGTGTTCCTGGGACTCCAAATGAATACGCACTGTAAATGCCTGAAGCCGTCTGTTATGATTGTTGTCTAATTAGTAACCATTCTGCCATATCCATTTGTGAGGATGGAACCTTGGGTCACAGAGATTGTGTTGTGCCGATGATCGCTTAGCCTCTGTGATTTCACCATGAGCATCGTACTCCTATGCATACCCGATAAAGCGATGAAACGCCTCTTCCACTACCATCGCCGACCAAACCTTTCAGCTCCTCTTTACTCGTAACTGCCGGACTTATACCCCAAAACGTCAGTAGCAGCCGTGCTGAGTGGTGGTGCCACGTAGCAGAATACGAATCATTTCTTTTTGCTAAGACAGTTACTTGTGCTGGGGTCCTATAGTGGTCGTGCTGCCATTGTAGGGTTACGCCTCTGAATTAATTTGAAATTAAAAATTATGTATTTTAATTTTTAATTAATTAATAAATATAGTAATGTGGATGGCAGTGAGAGGTTGTGTTACCGATGGTGGCTTTGATTTGCGTCATTTTCAAATGATATTACATGTGTCATATTTTTTTGTATGCGTGATCTATGAATTTGAAATTGTTTGAAGTTGATAGCTATGGTGATCTACATGAGAGTGCATGGGTGGTTCCATTTTGGGGTTTTTTCAATCATTGGATTTCTTTGTGCTTTCTTTTTCGTAAGTGTTTATTGACGAATCCAAAGTTGGCTTGATTGACATTTGTAGGATTAGCTATGGATGGATCTAGAGAGGTCTAGGTTGTCCCTTGCCTTTTTCATTTAAACATATTCAAATAGGTGAGGGTTCAATCTCTAGTAGTAAGTTTTATCATTCAAGCTTTACATGATGTTAAGATTGATCAAAGAATGAAGAATAGTTGATTTATAAATTTAAGGGTTTTAGAAAAAATTTGATTCATAGTACATGGCAGCCAGAGGGAGATATGGAGTTTTCTCTGGTAATTAATAGGTTTTCTTTTTAGTCTTCATAAAGAAGAAGGGTCATATTTTCACAATCAATTAGGGTTATTCATTTAGCCTTGGCATGTTGGATTTGATCCTATGGAGGAGCTTCCCTCTTGAATTTCAGTTTGTGTTTGCCTTCTTAGACTACCCATGAAACTCTAGAGATCTAATATTCTTTATTCAATAGTAGCAATTCATGGTAAACCTCTCTTAGACTACCCATGGAATTCTAGAGATCTAAAATTCTTCATTCAATAGTAGCAATTCTTGGGAAACCTCTAGGCCCTTTTCATTAGATGCTTAAGAGAAAGGTCACTATAAATGCCCATATCTATGTAAAGATTGATCTCAATTACCTAATTCATTAGAAATTAGGTTGGGAAATATGAATTGGATCCAACAGGTGGATTATGAGGCTTTTCCTTTCAAATGTCATTTATGTCATGATTATGGACATTTTCAAAGATATTTCCCAAAACAAGTCTCCAAGGCTTTTTCTACCTAGGAAGGTGTTTCTATAGTGAAAGAAAAAGAAAATACAAAAGGGAAAGCCCTGGTTAATATTGAAAGGCTTCACTCAAATGGGTTTATTTTCATATGGTCTAGAAATAAAGGATGGCAGGTAATATGAATCAAAAAGGATTTATCGAAGGGGAATTAAAAAAATAGATTTGATATTCTAAAGTCTTTTAAGGATCTTGATTCAACTTTGTTTGAGAAGACTTTAGCTAATTATGACTTAATACTTTTTAATTCTTCCTAGTTCCCACCACAAAAGTGCAAAATCTATTTGATGTGCAAGAGTTAACTTCTGCATAGCATGAGGCTAATTTGGTTGGTAATTATTGAAATGTTATAGTTCCTATCTCAAATTATTTGTAGTTGAAGAATATATGAATTGCACTACTCTAGTAGCCCTTCACAATAGTGGAGTTAAAGGTGGTGTTACTATAAAAAAGAAAAAAGAAAAATCCTACTCCATTAGGTCTTCAACAAAAGACACTAAAAAGAATAAAAATATCTAAGAGAAAGGAAAAATGACGAGGGAAGGATTAATTTAATCTAGGGTAATTCATACTTTAGAATCCTACTTTACTCTTCTTAAAAAATGATTGTTATCTCATGGTATACTAGGGGTTTGATCAACTCTCCTCATAAAAAGGTTGTCTGAGATCTCATCCAAATTCATGAACTGAATATTGCTTTTCTTCAAGACACAAAGATTTACATGGAGGAAATTTTGTCTATACTTATATTGATGTGGAAAGGTATGTTGCAAGTATAAGTGTTGTTTTTTTCATTGATGTCAACAAGCCTATGTTGATAAGATTGTTGCAAGAATGTGAGTAGTTGATGCTTTGATTAGTTGCATTATGTTCTCATTAGTAATGCTACTAGTGTCAACCTCTAGTGTTGCTTTGATAAGCTTATGTCTATGGATATGTGGTTGATGGTGCTGGAAGAAATGTTTTTTCTTTGCATTTCTCTGTAGTTATTTTTTAGGTCTTGTGAATCTAAAGGAGTGTTGATGGTGCTGATATCTTTGCTCAGTCAAGTTAGTTTGTCATTTGGTGCTTTGGAAATTAGTTTTTCAAGTAACAGTGTATGGAAGAGTTGTATGAGTGTATTGGGTGTGTGCATTCTTTAGGTGGAAGTTGTTGCAAATAATTTTGATGGATTTCAAGGTGTTTAAGGAATATTATATATCATGTTCAAGTGTTATGTGAGGTTCACAAGTTGTCCTTGGTTTGAGGAAGCATGTACTTAAAATTTTAATGGTATTTAAATGAGTAATGATCGACCTAGTGTTTACACTACTTGCCATGAATAAATATTGCTTATAGAAGCATTTTTTTGTGTGGTGTTATAGATTTGGTTCCTAATTAAGGTTTAATGTCTAGTTCACTTCTATCTATCATGAAAGTGTTTTCACATCGACCTAATTTAAATTTTCATGTTTGAGGTGCATAACCAACCTTGGAGAAGGGTCTCAAGGTTGAAGATGGTATAAGTATGAGTTGAATTGTTGAAGGATGTGGAGATAGATGCGAGAGATGAGAATGATGCAAATTGCAAAGTGTTAGACTGTGAATTTGAGAAGTGAAGTGTGAGATTTCATGTGTTAGTTTACTAGATGTAGTGAGTAGAAGGTTCCCACAATTCTTCAATCAGACTGTGAAGCTATTGATTCCAAATTGTGGTGGATCCTTTGTTACATTGAGATGCTTTTATCTATGTAACATTTCTTCTCCATCTTCTTTTTACTCTAGTAGTGAGCCTTTCTTCATTGGGAAATGAGCCCTTCGACAATGAGTCGGGTATTATATTCGATATTTATATTACTTATATTTTGAGCTAATCCTCACTATGGTTTTTCCCTTTGTGGGTTTTCCACATAAATCTAGTGTTCTCTTGTGAATGGTGTTGTGTTCTAGTTTATGTTATTTTCTTTTCATACTAATTCATCATAATAAATTTAAGGGTTTTGAAACATAAAGAAAATGGGAAATGGGATAGAAAATTCCCACTCCTATTCTCTCTAGGTCACTCATTAATGTCCTACAAACCCTAATTGGATTGACTATCAACCTTAAAGGTGAGTCATTTCTCAACAAGGAATACCTAGGAGGGGGTTCTTTCAACTTAAAGGGGTTCACCACCAAGCAAAATCTTGGAAAAGACACTTTAAAATTCAACCTACAAAACCTAGTAATGCAAGATAAATGAAAGATGCAAATGATGAAATTATGCAACATGAAGTTACGATGTGTGTACCTGGGAAGTCTGGAAAGGAAACAAGGATTCCAGAAATGCAATGATGTTGTCTAAAAGTGTTATGAAAGACTAAGATGCCCTTATTGTTGTCTTAGTCTTGCTGCTATTTTTTAGGGTAGATGCAAAATCTTTGGATGCCAAAACCAAATCTAGAAGATTTTCTGTAAAATACCTTTAGGAGGACTAAGACACCCTAGGTGGTGACTTAGTCCTGTCTTGAATTTTTGAAATCTCCAAATGTGGTCTCGAGGCTCAAGATCTACACTTCCTTTTTGGATCTCAGGTTCTGAAACTTCTGGATTTGGTTTGTAGGTGTGTTTTAGTGAAGACAAATTTGCAATGTAACTTTGCAACTTGCACTTCAAATGATCTTCAAGTCTCCAACCTAAATCTACAAACACAAGCAAGCAAGAGACGAAAAACTTGTTGATTGTTAGTGAATGGGGGTTTTCCTTGGTCAAACCCCTTGTTGGTAATTAAACCTTGAAATGAAATGGAATAATGAAGGGAAACAATGAATGAACATCATGCAATGTTACAACTCACCAAACCCTTGTGAAAACTACAAACTTGTGTGAGATGGCTAGCTTGGACATGGATCTTGAATCAAAGGAATGCTTGATAGATATGGAATTGAATTTCTTGCTTGAATCAAAACCCTACATCACAAATGTTAACTCAAAAACACATATGATGCAATAATATCCTTGATATGATGCTTGATTCTTGATGATGGCTCTAAATGCTTGATGAATTTCTCTTGAATGTTTGGATGCTTAGAGTGCTTGTTAGATTGCTAGGTATGAAAATATGAGGGAAGGAACCTTATATTTATACATATTTATGCTTAATATCCTAAAATTACACCACAACAAGCTAACATATGAAATCATTAATTAAAGGAGGCTAAATCCTACCAGAATTTGAAATTAAATCTTGAAAATACCTCAAGGGGGACTAAGATGCCGTAGGTGGCATATTAGTACCGAGGCATGAAACTCGGGAACCAGACTCCAAAAAGGGGCCACTTTAAGGCACATTTGAAATTAGGGTCACAAGACCTTTAGAGGACAAAGATGCCCTAGGTGATATCTTAGTCCCAACCCAAAAATCAAGGATACACATCTAGAATCATTAAATTATCATTTATCCATTGATGATTGTCGAGATTAGCCAAAACAATATATAGTTTATTGAGCTTATGGATGAAAAATAGGACCATCTAAGACATAAATAGGGATAAATAAAGCAACGCGGGCCCAAACAAGTGTGAAAATGCAAGGGTATGCATTTTCCTACACTACAAGTTTAATGATTGAATATTGATGTGAATGTTAATGATGGTTTTGAAGTTTTAAGGTTTAGTTGATTCACCCCCTCTCACTTGTTTGATGCATTCAGAAATTGGTATTGGAGGAAGGTTCCTTAGAATAAATTTTAGCCACTTAAGGTAGATCTAGGACGGTGCACAAGAAGGAGATCCCTATATTTGATGGAACATACTATGCACTCTAGAAAATAAGGATGAAAGGCTTTTTGGATTATCTAGGATATGATTTTTTTGATATTTGTTTAGAATGGATATAATATGCATACAAATGGTCCAAGAATTGAAGTTGAACTCAAAGCCTCTGAAAGGAATAATAAAGAAAGGCATGCTCTCTTGAGTAGTCTTACAAATTTTGAATTAGTGGAAGTTATGAATCTAAAAAGTGGTAAAGAAATTTGGGAAAAGTTGGAAAGTATTTATGAAGGAGATGATATGGTCAAACAAGCTAAGATGTAGAATTTAAAAATCACATAATTTGAAAACTTAAAGATTTTTGAAGATGAAAACATTACAAGCTATATGTAGAGGGTAGATGAAGTAGTTAGTTCCATCAAAGTTCTTGGTGGAAAATTCAAAGAACCAAAATGGTAAAGAAAATTCCTAGAACCCTTCCTAAAGCTTACAGTCATAAATTTTCTACTATTTAGGAATCTCAAAATCTAGAGCATTACACTAGAAATCAATTGTATTTCTCTCTAACTACATGTTTCAAATGAGATAATTTGGTACAAATAATGGTGCAAAATTTGAGGTCGCTTTTAAGGCTGCAAAATTAGAGAAGAATGAAGAGTCAGGTCATGAGGATCTTGACAATGTGGAAGCTAACTTTGTGAGAAGGATGGAAAATGGTACTAGTAAGTACAAAGGTAAGTTTCCTTTCAAATATTTTAGTTGTGGAAAAATAGGTCACTATGCTTCAAGATGTCCAAATAGAGTTGTGGATGATAATTTAACAAGGAGAACAAAAGTAAGATAATTAAGAAAATCTATTATGTCAGAGAAGATGCAAGTATTTATGAAGATGAATTTAATTATGGAGATAATGATGATGAATGCTTGTTCATGAATATTAAATATGAATCTATTTCTACTAACTCTAAAAGATGTTTGAAGTACTGCCCTCTAGAGAGAACAAATATGATTGAAGGTACTTTAGTATTTGGCTTTCATGCTAGATAGGATAAGAACTATTAGATCATTAATAGTGGTTTCTCTAACCATATGACCAAAGACAAGAGTTTTGATGATGGTTTGGAGCACTTGTTAGATTTGGTGATGATTCAAGTGCTAAGATATGTGGAATAGGTTCAATCAGTTTTGATGCCAAGCATAATATTGATGGTGTTTATTATGTTAAGGGTTTAAGGAAAAAACCTCTTGAGTGTTGGAAAAGTGTGAAGAAAGGAATTTAATCTTATGCTTTAGGATGATGGATGTGAGATTAGAAAATGGTATGAAACTATGATTTCTACTACAAGAAGGACAAATGGAAATGTGTATGAGCTGAAAGGTGCTAATGGTCATTGTTTTATGACTCAAATTAATGAAATTTGGCTATGGTATCTAGGAGGATGTTTAACATTAATTTTGATAATCTGGTAAGAATCAATTCAGTTCAAGCAGTGAGAGATTTGCCAAAGAAGGACAGATGGAAATGTTTATGAGCTTAGAAAATGGTATAGAACTATGATTTCTACTACAAGAAGAAATGTTTATGAGCTTAAAGGTGTTGATGAAATGGTACAGAACTATGATTTCTACTACAAAAAGGATAGATGTAAAAGTTTATGAGCTTAAAGGTGCTAATGGTCATTGTTTTATGACTCAAATTAATGAAATTTGGGTATGGAATAGGAGGATGTGTCATATTAATTTTGATAATTTGGTAAGAATCACTTAAGTTCAAGTAGTGAGATATCTACCAAAGATTACAAAGCCTATCAATGTTGTCTACAAGGATTGTCAGATTGGAAAGAAAACAAAAAGTTTCAAATGAAAAAACAATCTTCAACTAGATTGTTGGAATTGGTTCATATAGATCTTTGTGGTCCTACAAGGATAAGAAGTCTTCAAGGTAATAGGTATTTCATGGTTTTTATTGATGATTATTCTAGATTGACATGGGTTACTTTTTTTAGGGAAACATTTGAAGCCCTAGATAGGTTCAAAGCATTTAAAGTTATGGTTGGGAATGAGATGGACATGAAAATAAAATTTTTGAGGTCTGAAAAATGTGGATAGTTCACCTCCAATGAATTTAACATGTTTTGTGAGAATCATGGCATAAAGAGGAACTTGTCTACCTCTAGGACTTCTCAACAAAATGAAGTGGTTGAAAGGAAAAACATAACTATTCAAGAAGCTACAAGGACTATGATGAAAGAAGCTAACCTACTAGAAGTCTACTAGAGAGAAATAATTCATTTTTTTTACATACTTAACAAATTTCAAGCAAAAGGAAACAACACCTAGACTCCCTATGAGTTGTGGTATGGAAGGATACCTACTATCAAATACTTTAGAGTGTTTGGAAGCAAGTGTTATATTAGAATAGATGTAAAAAGCTTGGGTAAGTTTGATGCAAGGTTTGATGTAGGAATCTTCCTTGGATATTCTACTAAAAGAAAATACTATTGGTGCTACAACAAGAGACTAAGAAATATTGTTGAGAGTGAAAGTGACAAGGTTGATGAATATTTTTAGAACTTAGTGGTGATAAATAGATATGAAGAAAATAAGCCTAATTGTAGAGAAAAATAAAAGGATATGGAAAAGGAAATGTAGATTGAAGAGGAAGAAGCTATAAAAAAGACCCCTAGAACCCCTAACCATGTGCAGAGGAAGAATTATGAAGAATAGATCATTGGAAACAAAAGAAAAGGTGTGTTAACACGAAGGAAAGTTGTTGAAAAATAGGTAAATCTATGTTTTCTTTCTAAAGTTGAACCTAAGATAGTGATTGAGGCATGAAAAGATGAATGTTGCATGAATTCTATTGAAGAAAAAATACTATAGATTAAGAAGAATCGGACTTGGGAATTTGTCCCAAGACCTCCCAAAAAAATATAATTATATCTAAGTGGGTGTTTAGAAACAAACTAAATAAAAATGGAGAAGTGGTAAGAAACAAGGCAAGGCTTGTGTGTAAGGGCTACTCACAAGTTGAAGGAATATATTTTGAAGAGACATTTGCTCTAGTGGAAAGAATGGAAGCTATCAGGATGTTTTTAGCTTTTGCAACACACAAGGACTTCAAATTTTATCAAATGGATGTGTTAAAAGTATACTTTCTTGAATGGAGAATTGGAAGGAGTATACATGGAATAAATTTCTGGAGGGATTTCAGTTATCAGAAAAACCAAATATTGTCTGTAGATTGAAGAAGGTATTATATGGATTGAAACAAGCTCCTAGAGCTTGGTATAAAAGTTTGGATAAGTATTTGATACAACAAGGATTCAATAAAGGTACCATAGATAGTAAGCTTTACTTTAAATTTGAAAAAGATGAAATATTAATTGTGGTTGTGTATGTTGATGACATTATCTTTGGAGGTAATGAAGCTATGCATAACAAGTTTGTAGAAGAGATGTAAAAGGAGTTTGAAATATCTATGTTTGGGGAGAAATTTTTCTTCCTTGGGCTACAAATTAATCAAATAGACAAAGGTATACTCATTTCACAATAAATGTATGTCAAAGAAATGTTGAAGAAGTTTGGAATGGAAGACTCTAAATTGGTATGTAATCCTATGGTTAATGGTTGCAAACTAAGAAAAAATGATGAATCTCTTAAGGTTGATCAGAGCAAGTATAGACCAAGGATTCGTGGAATGCTATATCTAACTACTACTAGACCAGATATCATGCATATAGTTAAATTCTTGTGGCTAGATTTCAAGAAGATCCTAGAGAGTCACATGTTGTAGCAGTAAAGAAGATATTCATATATTTAAAGGGCACTTTGAATCATGGCTTGTGGTATCCAAAGGATCTTAACTTCACTTTGAATGCTTACACAAATGTAGATTGGGTTGGTTTTGTTCATGATAGGAAAAGTACAAGTGGTGGTGCATTCCTTTTTGGATGTAGATTGGTATCATGGCTAAGTAAAAAACAAGATTCAATTTATTTATCTATTGGTGAGGTTAAGTACATTGCAATAGCATCTTGTTGCACACAAGTGTTGTGGATGAGAAAAATATTGAAGGATATTAGAGTGGTGTATGATGAGCCTATTTCCATCTTCCGTGACAATATAAGTGCAATCAATATTTTAAAGAACCCAACAATGCATTCAAGTCCACAAAAAATATTTCAATCAAATACCACTTTTTGAGAGAGAAGGTTGTGGAGAATGAAGTGAAGCTTGAATTTTTACCTACTATTGGTAAATTTGGTCTCAACCTTGTAATTATATAAAGGTTATTGTTGATAGGATATATGTGTGTGTGTGTGTGGATATATTTCCTAGTTATACCAATAGGTGTAATATACAATGGCATCAAGGGGAGGAGTGGGATGTTTGTAAATAATTTTTTGTTAACTTTTTCAAGAAACTTCTAAAATGGCCGACATACACTATATAAATGATGCATTGTAAATCTAGACCATTCACTATTAGTTTTTAGATCTAATTGTGGATATTTTGTTGGCCTGTCTTTTCTTAGAATGTAACCCTATTTTATGAGGTTGTTGTATTATGACTATGGTAGAGAGAGTGATGTATTCTGAGAGTCTAACAATAGTTGTGTTGTCTCTTGATCTCTAGTGGTGATACTCCTGTGAGAAGCTTGTTTTGCAAGTATATTGTCATATTTTTTATTTACTAAAAGGACTTTCCCCACATAAATTAGTGTGTTGTTGTATGTGTTGGTTCCCAAATTTGTAATCAACTTGAATCCTAAAGCCTGGGTGCTAGGGCTAATGGTCATATTCAAGGAGAGACTTGGCCAATGAATGAGAGATTGATATAAAAAGTTCTCCCCTACACTTCGAGCTATGTGAAACCTAGGAGGGTAATCCAAATAGTGTACTTATAGATACTTGTGTGCCAAATCATATAGAACATTGTAAACATATAATTCTACTTTAAATGTTTAATGGACATAATACCCTAAGGATTTGGCTGACCTTCATGGAAATGTCTAATTTAAACATGAGAAATAATATAGGGTAAGTGCATGGATCTGCGACAGAATGTTGGCTCTTAAGATGCCACTTTTTTTTAAAATCTGCAAAATCTTATTTGCATAAGAAAATGAAGATAGTTATTCTCAAAATTTTCAGATGCAGCAAAAACAAGAGTTGAACTGCTCCAAGTATAGTTTCTGTGTGAACCCTTCTCCTAGTACCTACAAAACAACATGAGTAAACAAGTTAAAAAAGGAAATGCAATTCAAAACAAAGATTCCCCATGAAATCCATTTGAAACATTTAAATTAGGAAGAAAATATGGAAGAACACAAAGCAAATGAAAAAACAAAGATTGAATCCTAATTAAAAGGGAAAACACTCAATCCCATGGGGGACTTGGTGCCAATTTGATGTGAAAATTTTCCCTTTCCCAATTCGTATGATTGCAAGCTTCAAATGTTGAATAGATTGATCCACTTTTGATGATGGATGGTGAGAGCTCCAAGCCAAAATATATAATAACCTAACTAAGGGCTCAAGATTTGTGGATGAAAATAGCTAAGAATTTTAGCATGGTAACTTTGCTTGGATTGTGGATGATGAAATGAGGAGAGAAGCCCTTCATTTATAGGATTTCAAGATGGATGGATGTCCAAATTTGAGCAATGTGGGACTAACATTCATCCAATGATATGGTGCCACTTGTCAAGCCATGAATGGATGATGGATGTGCAAGATTTGGGGTTTGTTTCAATAAATGCTAATATTTGAAATTCAAATATCTTGAAATGACATGTAAGAGGGAAGGGAAAATGCAGTAAATGCCACTTGGCTCAAGGCAAAGGACATGTATGAAGAAGTTATTGCCTTGTTGGATGTACATGTTGACTTCAAATTTTTGAATTCAAATTGAGGGAATATTCCAAAAGATGCCTTGTGAGGGAAAATAGGGATTTAATAAATGAATTAAATCTATTTTCATGTGCAACTTGCATTATCTAGAGGATATGACATGAGATGAGGTTAAATTAATCAAAGGTTAATTAATTTAACAGGAGATTAGAGGATGTGACTTATTTGACTTAGATTTATGGATTTATTTAAATCAGATAAGAGGGGAATATGATAGTAGGCTAATTAAATAAATATTTTGATTTATTTAATTTAAAAAGGGATGATGTTAGATTAAATCCAATAAGGTCTTAATTTATTAAATTTAATGGACAAACTTTAGAGATTTAATAAAATAAATTGATTATTTAATTAAATAGGGATAATTAGATCAGATGGATTGATGTAATTAACAAAATGAATTGACTTAATCAGATAAAATGATTTATTTAATTAAGAGATGAATATTGATGAATTTAATCAAATAGGGAAATTTGATTAAATGGTTAGACCGAGGGATGATTCAAGTAGAAATGATGTTAGTAAGTCAGGATTGAATGCATGATTTCAATCATTATATTTTACGTGTCTACATGTTTCCCCTCTTTGAAGAAATGCACTTGTTGTGTTGGTTCAAAGAATAAACGATCTCGATCAAAGCCAGAAAATTTCAATATTTTAAAACTTGCCCCACTGCTACTTGGTGAGAGAAAACACACCGTTATAATGCCCCCTCGAGAGATTGGATGAAAATTTCAAATTTTTGGGTGATCTCGCAAAAAAAGGTGACAAAGTACCGATCCGGTCTAAAAGGGGTCTAGGAGGCTAAAAACGTGTCTAAACACAATAAAACGATGAAAAACAAGCCTCAAATAGGTTCAGGGGTGCAAAACCCTAGCAGGACAACCCTAGAGGGTAAAAAAATCCTAATTTTTAGGCTTACAAGGGGCCCGAGGGGTCACTTTCAAGTCATTCTCACACACCTCTGCTAGAAAACTTTGAGATTTTAGCTCTGAACCTCCAGTGATATGGCGTAATGATAGCTTCCCCTACACATTTCAGACCGAGTTCAGACCTACCAGTGACCATCTAGCATCGGTGCCCCGGTATGTGACCCTTACCCAAGCTTAATTTTTTCATTTAATGCATTTATTACATGTTTAAAGATGAGCTCGCCTCTAGCAGTGCTATTATAGCACTGCTCGGTGTTTAAAGTGCACCGCTAATTGCCCTTTTGTACTATAGTGGTGCCATATGGAGCCGCAGCGGTGCAACATGGAGTGATCCATTCTAATGTCCCAAACCCAAGTAGCAATGGAAAGTTTGAACCTAATTGGTTAGGACCTTTTGTCATCACAACAAGTTATAAATTAGGGGCAGATCAACTATCAACACCTAAAGGGGAACCTCTGCAGGAGCCCATGAATAGATCCCATCTCAAAAAGTTTTATGCCTAAATCTTTCAAGGTATAGAGCCAAAAAATCAGAAAAAGTCCTGAAAAAATGGTTACTTTGGTGAAAACCTGGAAAACAGGCATCTTGGTAACAACAAAAAAAAATCAAAAAAGCAAAAAATTAGAAAAATCAGAAAAAGGATCAAAAATAACTTAAGAAAAAAAAATCATCCTCTAGTGAAAACCACTTTGGTGGACTTTGGGCAAGTACCTCACTGAAAACCTGGAAAATAGGTGCGTTGCATAAATAAGAACTTTCCATCCACCAGGATCCTTACGACTTATTCAACATCATCCCTCCATTTCGTTTCCATCATCCATCGCATCCAAGTCTCCATCCATCACACATCCACTCGCATCTGCACCATAGCTTGGCCCATCCTCAAGGTCAGCTTGTCCTGCCTTTATCAGAGTAGTCTATTGCATCACGCTGGGGGCATGTTCTTATCGGATCAGATTCGTGTATATTCTTAAAGTCCTAAAAAAAACAAATCCAAAAACATCAGAAAATCAAAAAACTCCAAAAATATTCAAAACATATCAAAATTCAAAACAGTTCAAAAAGCCAGTCAAAAGATCAAAAAACAGAGTCATCTTGTCGAACTACGTCTTCTCTGAGCTTGAACATAGGCAAGGTTGATCCTTGATCATGCCCCGAGACATTTAGGTCAGTCCTTTAGGAGTCAGTCATAATAAACTGGCATCTCATCATGTATATTATCATTTGTAAATTAGTTGAGTCATCAGTCAAACTACATGGTCTCTGCATGTATATTTTAGGAAAGGCTAATCTCTCAATCAGCCCCCGAGGCCCCTAGGATAGGTCTTTAGGTTAGTCTCTTGGTCAAAATCTTAGAAAATTCCAAAAACATTGAAAAATGAAAAATCAAAACATTTGTAAAACCTTGAAAAATACCGAAAACAACCTCAAAACATTGCAAAACTCCAAAAACATCCAAATATTTGAAAAAATCCATCTGTCTCATCTCACTTACATGCAATAAATGCCATCCATAATAAACTAATTGTCATCATCAACCTTTGATAAAATAATGGAAAACAAGTCTAGCAGGTTATATGTAGAACTCCAAACGTCAAGTCTTAAGTCTAAGTCAAGTGCGTAAACAAGTTGGTCATCTCTTCATATCAATAACACCTCATCTAAATCAAGTCCCATATCAATCATCTAATAACATCATGTCCTAGGATGTATCCTTCCTACAAGGGGCATTATTTATCATAAAGAACACTTTGGATAAATGAAATGATGTGCCGCCCACCATCATCATCATCGATCCTACATCCAAAAATCACTAACATACTTCATAAGAATCGTTAGCATATTGCATAAGCATATCATATAGGAAACATTGTATTCTTATTGTCATATCAACAGGCTATCATAAACATCCATAAATAGGTGCACCCATGTCATTTCATTTCACACATTACATTACATCTCATGGCATATATCAATCATTTCATAAACATTCATTTGCATTTCATTTCATATTACCATCTAAATCATGACATAGCATCTACAAAAGCATTCCATAATCATTTCTCCATAATCATAAGCAATAGACATATAAGCATTTAAATCATTAGACATATCATTACATCACATACATCATCATTTAGGATAATAACATTCACATTAAACATCATATCATGACCATCGCATCATATCACATTCATCCATAAATCACCTCATACATAAGCATATTTCACACATGATTGCATATATCACATATTGCATCGGCATAAAATAAATCATCACAAAGATAACATCATTGCACATCATATCATAGGTCAGCATAATATAGATTTGTTAGTCAACCATCCTCCTGGATGATGAGCTTCCCTAATTCCATCATGCTAGGCTAGGAGAGATCCAAGGGCTGCTATTGTTGCTGAAACATATAAGATCAATGGCTTCTTTGGGATGGGTGGCATTAGAACTGGTGGTGTTAGTAGGTATTCCTTGATTTTGTTGAATGCTTCTTTGCATTTTGTATCCCATTTGTATGCTACCCCCTTGTGGAGTAGGTGAGAATAGGGATTTCGCTTATCTGCCAGTTGTGCTATGAACCGTCAGATGGATTGAAGTCAGCCTTGGATACCCTTTAGTTGTTTTAATGTCTTTGGTGCTTCCATCTCGAGGATTGCTTTTACTTTTTCTGGATCCACCTTGATACCTCTCATGGACACTATATATCTAAGAAATTTACCTAATTGTACACTGAAGACCCACTTCTTGGGATTTAGTCTAACTTTGTAGTCCTCTAATCTATCAAAGATAGCACTGAGGTTTTCTATATGATCTTGTCTTTTTCTTGACCTAGCTAGGATGTCATCGACATAGTCTTCCACTATTTTATGAATCATATCATGGAATATCAGCATCATGGCCCTTTGATATGTTGCTCCCACATTTTTTAGGTTGAATGGCATCATGTTCCAATAGTAGGTCCCCCATGGGCAAGTGAAAGCTATCTTATGTTGATCTTCTTTTGCTATCATGATGTGGTTGTATCCTGAAAATCCATCCATTAGTGTTAGCATCTTGTGTCCTATTGTCATGTCTACTATCATGTCAATGTTTGGAAGTGGGAAATCATCTTTCAGACATGCCTTGTTCAAATCTCAGAAATCTGTACAGATTCTGATGGCTCTGTCAGGGTTTGAAATAGGTACCAAGTTTGACACCCATTCTGGATAGTTGATTGGTCGAATGAATCCTGCATCTAACAACTTTTTGAGCTCCACTTTAACCAATAAGGAAATTTGAGGATGCATTTTTCGAAGCTTTTGTTTGATGGGCTTTGCTTCTCGATATACTGCTAGATGATGAACCACAGTCTCTAGATCGAGCCCTGGCATGTCAGCATAACTCCATGCAAAGTTTATTTTCCTTTCTTTTAGGAATGCTACTAGGAGTTCTTACTCTTCTGATAATAGTGATTCCACATAGAAAGTGATATGTGGGGCCTCCTTTGTTCCTAGGTTGACAAGATTGCATTTTTTGGCCAAGACTACTGACTTCTCCTGATGGCTAGCTCTTAGAGGAAGATTGAATCCTTCATCCTCAAGTGCCTCAAAGAGGTTTTCACCGTTGGATACGTCCTTTCTTTTTACTATTTTCTTGTCAAAAAGTGCCACAGTGTGGTTTTGACTCAAGGACCTAGATATGATTCTTAGTTTCTCACTTTTGCGACTGAAGGATTCAATCATTTCCCCGTAATAGGCGTGTGTGTCCAACTCCATTATGAATCCTACTTTGTGATCTCCTTCCGGAATTTTGTCCCTCAATCCCATGAATTATGAGAATGCCCATCATTTTTGAATGTGTCAAGAATCGGTGGTCCTCGTTGGTCATAGTCGATCAGTTGGGGGTATACTAGGTGAATCTCATGATTTTGATGGTTTGTTTCGAAGGATAGGGTACTAATCATACACAGGGTGGTATCTTCAAATAACCTAGGTAGATTGGTCAAGGTTTCTTCGTCATCACTACTAACATAGGCCTCAGTTATAAAGTTATATGTGTCTCTACCTGTGAATACTGGTGAGTGTATTTGTGCTAGTATTGGCTAAGGAGAAATATTAACCGTTCTAACCAGAGGACTTCAGCCACGTATGGTTATTCTTAGAGGGTACATCCAAGGCCAAGATTTGTTATAGGTTGTGTCTCTGGCAATATAGCTATTATGAGCCCATTGTCATTTTGTCCCAGTCTTCGATTTCTGTCATAGCCCATTGCAAGCATCATTTGTAAGCCCTTGCTTGTCTCATCCATTGGTAAATCTGGTATCAGTCTCTCATCTTGATATAGCATGTGTGATGGATCTGCTTCAATAACCTCCTAGCCAAGGTCTCCCCATCTTATGAATTCAGGATAATCTTTAGGATACATTTGTGATGTGGAAGCTTGATTTTCTTGTCGACGTCCCCGTGATTGAGGAGGTTTTGGTAACTCATCTATCACAAAAGCATTGTTAGGGAGTTTGTAGCTTCCAAAACCGTCCTCCTAGATGATGAGCTTGATTTCAGAGATGGTAGGGATAGCGAGAGTGGTGGGTGTCTCTATCACAGAAGTGGACGCGAGTGTGGTGGGGTCGATGTATTCTGTGGATGGGCCTTCATCATTCTTTGGCACATGGGGGATTTTGTAATATTTTGCTTCAATATTCTTGCAATATGAAAATGGTTTGAGATCTCCATGGATGGTGACCTCTTGTCCATTATGTGTAAATTTCACACATTGGTGGAAGGTTGATGCTATGGCTTTCATCACATGGATCCATGGGCATCCCAGGAGGATGTTGTATGGCAATTCGAGGTCCAAGACCTAGCAGGTAGTTTCCATGAGCATTGGCCCTACTTGAATAGAGAGTTTAATTGTGCCCTGAGACACTCTTTCTTGATCATCATATGCTCTTATTGTGATGCCCTTTCCTTTTTCAATGGAATTTTCTGATATTTTCAACTGCTTGATGAGGCTTAGGGAACATATGTTCAAGCCTGCACCTCCATCCACCAAGACCCTTTTGATTTTTCTCTTGTTTAAAATGGCTTCCAAGTGAAGTGCACGGTTGTGAGATGGTTGGGTAGGGAAATTTTGGTCAGAGAATGTAAGGAGATTAGGTGTTATGATATTTCTGACCATAGCTTGGAATTGTTCTACATCGAGATCTGCGGGGAGTATGGATGAGGCTAATGCTTCCTCAAGGATTTTCTTATGGGATAATGATATTTTTAACAACTCCATGATGGATATGTGTGTTGGTGTTCTCTTGAGTTGTTCTACAACATTGTAGCTATGCGGAACAACTCTAGATGAAGGGATTTTATTAGGTTGGGATGATCCTGTGATGGTTACTTTGCTGCCTCTTGTGGTGACTCCACAATCTTCGGCATAGGAACCCTTGATGGCAATGACCATGTCGTATTCATTTAGGGAAGCGACGACTGATTCATATACATGATTTACACTGCCCTTTCCTTTATCTTTGTTGTTGTTATTCCCTTTGTTGCCATGATTCGGCATCAGATTCGTGTAGATTTTGAGATCCTAATTTCCTATGGGTTTTTCGATGTTTATGATTCTTTTTTCGATAAGATCTTGGATGATATTTTTGAGTATCATGCAGCTGTTTATGGCGTGGCCTTTGATTTTGTGAAATTCGCAAAGCTGATTTTCATTATACCACGAGGTTTGATATTAAGTTCTTGATAATTTTCAAATGTAGGAGGCTTGATGAGTTTTTCGTTGATCAATTTTTTCATTATGTCCTCCAATGGTTCTCCCAAAATGGTGTATTTTCATTTGGGATAGCTTTTGCATTGAGGCGGTCCCCTTTGGTCATTGAGGTTATTGATGGTTGGATTGTTGTTTGGATGGTACATCATGTGATGATCGTTTTGTGTTTGGATTTGCGATGTGGGTGGATTTTGGCATGGGGAACTAATGACCACCTTGGCATCAACGACAACCTCATTAGTAACATTTTTATTCCTTGCCCATGTACGAGGCTTTTCATTGTAATTGGATGATGGGTGATTGTTTTTTTGTTCATGGTATGATGCTGATTTTGCGGGTTGGGTTGCAAGGGCTCTTTCAATGCTAAGTGCCTTGGAGATCAGTTGCTCATATGTGGTGATGCCCTGAACCTTGAGATGAAATTCCAAGTGGCCTTCAAGGTTGGATATGATGGTCCAAACTTGTTGTTCTTCTGGCATGGTCCACTTGCTCCAATTGGCCTAGGATCACCATCATTGAAGGAATGAAGCAAAAGATTCATTCTTCCCTTGTTTCAAAGCCAAGAGTTCTTCGAGACTGACATCCATTGCAATGTTACATGCATGATTTCTAATGAATGCGTCCCTAATTTCTTGGAATGTTCTAATGCCTAAATGTAAGCGAGAGAACCATTCTATAGCGGGGCCTACCAAGCTCCTAGGAAATAGTCGCATCAGATAAGTATCGTCATATGTGACCTTCATGTAATGAACCTGGAATTCCCTGATGTGATCTTTAGCATTTCCCATCCCTCGATATTTTTCAAATGTGGGGATTTCAAATCCCTTAGGGAATGGTTTCATTTCTAATCTCCTATCAAATGGATAGGGACACAAGTTGCTTTGTGTTTTGGTTGTTCGTCCTGATTGAAGATCGATAACTTCTTGTGAGAGCAACCTGAGTTATGTCATCACATCTTTTTGTGTATCAGGGGGTGGGATGAATGTGTTCATCATGGTTTGGATGGGTGGGTTGGTCGGTGTATTGTTCAATGGTATCGGTATGTTTTGCCGAGATAGGTAAGCTTCCACCTACTTCTGTATGAACAACGCTTGTTGTTGATCTTGTTGTCATGCTAGGTTTTGTGCTTGTTGTTGCACTTGTTTTTGTTCCAACAACACTTGTTGTTGTGCCTGATGTTGTTCCCACAACGCTTGTTGTTGGGCTGCCAATTCTGCTACTTCTTGTTGCTCTTGCTATTGCTTTAATGCTTGTTGATATGTTTACAATTGTGCTACTTGTGTGAGAAGTTGTGCTTGTGCTTGCACTTGAGCTTGTGCTTGTGTTGCTTGTTGTTGTAATAGGAGTTGTGCTTGAGCCACCTTTTGTGCATACAATGCTTACACGGTTTGAGTAGCTTGAGCGTCTTGTTGTTTTTTTTGTTACAGTAAAGCTTGGGCTTGTGCGGTTTGTTGCATTTGTAGTGCGGCTTGGGCTACTTGGGTGGCTTGCGTGGCTTGAGCGGCTTGTTGTACTACTTT
This sequence comes from Sequoia sempervirens, assembly GCA_007258455.2. Lineage (NCBI taxonomy): Eukaryota > Viridiplantae > Streptophyta > Pinopsida > Cupressales > Cupressaceae > Sequoia > Sequoia sempervirens. The sequence goes on from VDFB02058242.1 coordinate 189,680,372, forward strand.
TTTTTTTGGACTTGTTGGTATCCTCTTTGGAAGGTATCTTACAATGTTGCGTCGTATTGGTTTGATGTGGTGAATGTTGGTGGTGGTGGGGGTGGTGGTGGATTTGGAATGGCGTTCGTGGTGGTAGTGAATGGTGATGTTGTGTTGATTATTTGATTAGTGGATGGTGGTGTTGGTGTGGTAAGTGGTGTTGTTGATGTGATTGGTCCTTGGTAGACCATGCTTTGTGATGATGTGGAGATGTTTGATGATGTTTCCATTGCTTGTGTATTTGTCGTTTAATGTTGTGATGTCAATGACAAATTTTGGGTGTTTGGTGTAATGCTTTGATTGATGGTTGGAATATTGTTTTGATTGATACTTGGTAGAGGTGGAAGCCCTAAACTAAGGAGTGGTATGGATGATAATGGTAGTGGTGGGATAGGTGGAAATGTAAGGAGGGTGAATCCTTGAGAGAATGTTGTGGTGTCGAAAATGCCCCTTGGGCCAAACATGTCTCCTTCTTCTTGTGAATTTGTGAGGAGAGGAGTTTGAGGTGCTCCGTGGAAAGTTGTTGATGATGGATCATAATGCAAAGTGAGAGGAGCATTTTTGTGCAATGGGTTTTGGGGTATGTTTTGATCCAAGGTGGTATTTGCATCCAAGTTTTGTTATTAACAAGGGGGTGTGCTTGAAGATCATTGAGGAATGTGTTTCCCTTGTTGGTATTATGTTTGGTTGGATCAAAATATGTCATGATTTGTAGAATGTTTTGCATGATGTTTTTGGATGGGGGTGTAGATGAAATGGGAATGGTGGATGAGATTGGTGGAACAGATGTCTCCACTATAGTACTCACATCAAAATCAGAAGGTAACTTGGCCCCTTGTTTTGCTAATTCAAGCATGTATAATGAAGGGTTAAGTCTCATCATGATGTTGATGATTTTATGATTTTTAGGATTTTGGAGCATTTCAGTCATTTCCTCATGGGACATTCCAAAGGTCAGATCCCCTTCTTGGTTTTCTTCTTGCGGATTTTTTAATGATGAGAGGGTCAACGGGTTACTTGATTCTACGGGATTCATTTCAACATTTGTTTGGCTAAGATCACTTGAAGTGGGTGTTTCTTTGTTGGCTTCCATACTCTTCTTGTATTGAGATCTAGTTAGAACCATAAAACAATTATCAATCTTTGGGAATATGGGAGATGATTCTCTTGATTCTTTTGATTGATCTTTATTTTATGCCTCAAAGTAGAAAGTTTTAGGATGTCTTGAGGATCAAAGGTGATGATATGGCAATGTTTTTATGGATGGATGATATGGATGTTTTATTTTTTTGGTAAATCTCGGATGAGACACTAGGCTTTAGGACTTGGATTTGATTAGATTTTGGATTTTGGATTTTGTCCTTGATTTTGATTTTGATTTTGATTTTAAACAAAAGGATGCTAAGATGTTTGATAATGATCTAAGGGATAGTTTTGTTCAAAGGATGATGATTTTGGATATGTGTGAGGAGAAGGATGCATCTACCCACACCTATTCAAATAAGATAATTGTTTCACTTAAGTATATGAAGAAGGATTCATCTACATATACTAAGTTAAACAAGATGATTTTGATAACTTTGACTAAATATATGCAAAAGGATGCATCTACACATGCTTAGCCAAAGGTGTTTGATAAATGTTTTCAAGGACTTGGTCTCAATGATGTTGATGATTTTTTTATTTTTCCACAAAGCCTAGTATTTATGATGATTTCAAGATTTTCCAAAAGGTGATTTGTGAGATGATGGATTGGATGTTTTGAAGGATGGATGAAAGAGGTTTGATTTGTTTTGATCCTTAGGTGAACCTAAAAAAAGACACTTTTTTTTTCTAGACCTAGGTATTGAAGATCATGCAAATGCTTCCTAAAGACCTTTGTAACCAAGGATTGATTTCATTTGAACATTCATTTCAATGATCTTTTTGCTTTTGGGGTTGTGAGTCTTCAACACATATGAAAGTTCATTTTGTTTATCTTTGCTTAATGTTTTTATTTTACCAAAAAAAACTATCTTTGATTAAATTTTTCAAACTAAGATGTCCAATGTCCTAATTTCCTCAAACCCCACAAGATATGTTATGTGGAAATTTGATGAACTTAAGGAAATGGTTTCCTATTGTTTACTTAAGAAGACAAATTGAGATATAATCAAATGTTTAGAAACCTCTAAGGATGTGCATCCCAAGGGAAAGCAATAACATATGGATTGAGTCCATTGTATTTGTCCTCAAAAGGGTTTGAAATTTGAATGATGTTAAGTGTTTTTTTGAGATGTTTTCGATCAAGCAATGCATTTTGTAACCCAAGAAAAAGTACAATCCTATGGATGTGAAAGACAATATTTGTTGGATTCCCACTTGGACAAGTCTAGCTACACTTATCTCTGGCGAATGGTTAGATGCTTGAATCCACTGGCTCCCCTCCATGGCTCATTAATGTCAATTGGGGTAGCCAAGCATCAACACCCATGAAAATCCCATGGCATGTTTTCCATCTCTACTAGAAGACCATAAAAGTGTGGGTTGGCTTTAGAAGGACTGTTCTTGCACCAAAAAATAGATAAAAGGATTTTGGAAAATTCTAGCACATGGGTTTTAGTCAGGACTTTCCATTCATAGTAGTTGACCCAATGTGGCAAGAGTCCCCTTTCGGATCCATCTTGTCAAAGTCAACCACGTGATATTGGCATTTCTTCCAATATCCACATTTATATCCCAGCTGGAAATACTCTCAAGTTTAGAGTGTTACCAGTTGAGTCATTCCCTTGGGTGAGTACTTTTTCCCCAAGGCAAGCCCTCTAGGATAAACAAAAGTGAATGAAGAACAATATTCATAACTCAATAAATCCTTGTATGCAAAAAAGAGAATATACGCAAAAAATCTCCCCACTCACACTCGCACAAGATTTTGTTCAATTTTAAGCCCAAATCGAAGTGTGGAAGTGATTGCTTTACCTTAACCCGAAGTCATGAAAAAGGCCTTTTGATTCTCAAGATCTCTATAAAGCGCGAGAGAAGCACATACATCCTTTTTCAATGGCTTTAGTTTAAGTAAGCCCTCACAAAAGGAAAGCTACACTTGTTCTTTTTAGATCTACAAAGCAATATGTGTGTTCATTTTAGAGCACCAAATCACAAGTGGGAGACATTTGTTCAATTTTTTAACCCAAGAAACAAAATCTAGTAAGTTGTTGATCCTATTGTTCATTTTAGCCTTTGCACGAAGAAATAGAAAGGTTCTTTTTAAGCCCAAATGAAAACTAATGTTCTAAGAAAGAAGAAGATGACAAATTTTTTAGAGAAGTGTTAAACAAACACTTAAGTGTTTAAAAACACTTTGATGGAACAAAGTATCATCACCATGCTCCTCCTTCCTTTGTTTTCGATTTCCATCCTACAAAGAAGAAAAAAAGTTAGATTATGGGAAAAAAACATAAATTAATAAGTAGAAAACAAAAGAAGTAATCATAAATTAAAAGCACGTGCTAAAAATTAAATTCTCCCTTTTTTTGTCTCCCAGTGTTGCAACTCGTGAAGGCGTCACTTTTTTTTCCTCCCAGCGTCGCTCTTACAACGCCACTAACTGGTAAGTGGTGCTCTGTATCAGGACAGAGAGCACAATTGTGTTACAGTTTTGCCTAGCATAAGAGTTTTTGAAAGTGTCAGAGTTTAAGATTTCTTTGAAAACTTCTGCAAATCGGCGAGTCCATCGGCGGAGTTAAGAATTTGAAATTTTTGGCTGGATGAGTCCAGTGGTGCTAAAACAATGACGCTGATGAGCTCACATTGCTAAAATAGCAATGTTGACAAGCCCGCATTGCTAAAACAACGACGTTGGTGAGCCCATGTTGGAATTTCTTGTATGTGAAGAAAACACGGAAATTTCAAGGGAATGTTAGAAATAATGATGTCAAGCCCTCCTTGTAGCACCAAATGTGTGAACCTTTCTCCTAGTACCTGCAAAACAACATGAGTAAACAAGTTAAACAAGGAAATTCAAGTCAAAACAAGGATTCCCCATGAAATCCATTTGCAACATTCAAATTAGGAAGAAAATATGGAAGAACACAAAGCAAATGACAAAACAAAGATTGAATCCTAATTAAAAGATAAAACTCTCAATCCCATGGGGAATTGGTGCCAATTTGATGTGAAAATTGTACCTTTCCCAATTCCTATGATTGCAAGTTTTGAATGTTGAATAGATTGATCCACTTTTGATGATGGATGGTGAGAGCTCCAAGCCAAAATCTGCAATAACCTAACTAAGGCCTCAAGATTTGTGGATGAAAATAGCTAAGTATTTTAGCATGGTAACTTTGCTTGGATTGTGGATGATGCAATGAGGAGAGAAGCCCTTCATTTATAGGATTTCAAGATGGATGAATGTCCAAATTTGAGCAATGTGGGACTAGCATTCATCCAATGATATGGTGCCACTTGTCAAGCCATGAATGGATGATGGATGTGCAAGATTTAGGGTTTGTGCCAATAAATGCGAATATTTGAAATTCAAATTTGTTGAAATGACATGTAAGAGGGAAGGGAAAATGCAATAAATGCCACTTGGCTCAAGGCAAAGGAGATTCAAGAAGTTATTGCCTTGTTGGATGTAAATGTTGGCTTGAAATTTTTGAATTCAAATTGAGAGAATATTCCAAAAGATGCCTTGTGAGGGAAAATAGGGATTTAATAAATGAATTAAATATATTTTCATGTGCAACTTGTATTATCTAGAGGATATGACATGAGATGAGGTTAAATTAATCAAAAGTTAATTAATTTAATTAAGAGACAAATATTGATGAATTTAATCAGATAGGTAAATTTGATTAAATGGTTAGAGCAAGGGATGATTTAGGAAAAAACGATGTTAGTAAGTTAGTATCAAATGCACAATGTCAATCAGTATATTTTACATGTCTACAGTTTCTAAGCTACTAATTATTTTTGAAATTAATGAAGATTAAGGTTATCAAAAAGGAGGGGAGAAAAACAAGTCTTGTTTTTATAAAAAAACAACATAGTGCTTAAGGGATCCCCCTTTTTGATTAACTTTTTTTTAGAATTTCAAAAATCCAAACAGTGAAAAATTAGCTAACACCATGTAGTTTATCCTCGTTCTTTCGAATAAATATTTTAATGAATATAATATTTTATGAATTTTGAAAGTGGACACATGCTGAAAAGCTAAAATTTGAGCATGATCCTCCCTAAATTTGTTGACAACTAATCAAAAAATTGAATTTTTTTCATCATGTGTAGAATGGAGTCTAGTTTTATAATATGTAAATTTTTGTTTCACATTTCAATGAAAGAGTAAAAGTCTATCCTAAAACTAGCACATGTTGGTTTTTGACCAAAAACAAAGGCATTTACAATAGAAGTTATGTATCAAAATCTTAACTGAATCAAAAAAAAGAAAATTATATATTTAGATAGCTAATTAAGAGGTTAAAACCATCACAATTTTTTTATAAACTTGCATTGAAAGACATGCAAATGTGATGGTGAGCACAAATGAAAATATGAGGAAATTTGGAAAATCCTTTCAATTCACTCATCCAAAGTAGGTCATTTGGCAAGCGCCAAATTTGGCACTCACCAAATGACACATCACATTTGGTGAGTGCCAAATTTGGTGTGTGCCAAATGTGATGTGTCATTTGGTGAGCACCAAATTTGGTGATGGCCAAATGACATACTTTGAAAAAAATCTAACTTTCCCCTCTCTTTGGTTGACCACTTTGATAATGTTGAGAGTGAATGGTTTATGATAGTTGATGGATAGTTAAGGTTTTACCTTTCATATGCTCTATTATTTGGATAACTTTCTATCCCTCTAAATTCTCTCTCTCTCAAGTCTCACTCCCTTCCACACTACCTAGACTACTCTCTCTCACTCCAATCCCCTCTCTCAGGGCTCGTTCCCTCCCACCCTACCTAGATAAATCTATCTCACTCCAACCCCCTTTCTCACACTCCCTCTCTCTCTTTCCCCCTCTATTCTTTTTGTCTCTCTCACTCCATCTCCCTCTCTTAGGTCATTATCTTTCTCTCTTTGTCTCTATTTTTCAAGTCTCTCCCTCCTACCCCCTCTCCCTCTCTCAAGTCTCTCACTTAATCCCTCTATCTCTCTCCCACTCCCTCTCTCTCCTCCCCCTCTTTCTCACTCCCTCTATCTCTTTCTTACTCTCTCAATTATCTCCCTCCCACCTCTCTCTCACATACACACCCTCTCTCCCACTCTCTCTCTCTCTCTCTCTGGTCTCTCCCTCTCACCCCCTCTTCCTCCCTCTCCCAGTCTAACCCTCCTACTCCCTCTCCCTCTCTCAAGTCTCTCTCTCTAGTATCTCCCTCCCAACCCCTCTCACTCTCTCTCTCCCACTCCCCCTCTCTCTCACATGCCCTCTATCTCTCTCCCACTTTGTCTCTATCCTTATCTCTTAGGTCTCTCCCTCCCACTCCCCTCTCTCTCAAGTATCTCCCTCCTACTCCCTCTTCCTCTCATAGTCACTCCCTCTATCTCTCTCCCACTCCCTCCCTCTCACTCCCTCTATTTCTCTTCCCCTCTCTCTCTCTCTCCCTCTCTCTCTCAGGTCCCTCTCTCTCACACCTTTATCTCTCTCCCACTCTCTCTGCCTCTCCCTCTCAAGTCTCTCCCTCCCACCCCCTCTCTCTCTCATGTCTGTCCCTCCTACCTCTTCTCTATCTCACAGGTCTCTCTTTGTCTCTCTCACTCACTCCCTCTATCTCTCTCCCTCTCTCTCTCCCTCTCTTAGGTATCTCCCTCCCACCCCCTTCCTTTCTCTCTCTTTCTATATCTCTCTATCTCCCTCTCTCACTCCCTCCATCTCTCTCCCATCCCTCTATCTCTCCCCCTCCCTCTCTCTCTCTCAAGTATCTCCCTCGCACCACCTCTCCCTCTCTCTAAGGTCCCTCTCTCTCATTCCCTTTATCTCTCTCACACTCTCTCTCCCTCTCCCTGTCTCTTAGGTCTCTCCCTCTCACCCTCTCTCCCTCCCTCCCTCTCTCTCAAGTCTCTCCCTCCTGTCCCTTCTCCCTCTCCAAGATATCTCTTTGTCTCTCTCACTCACTCCCTCTATCTCTCTCCCACACCCTCTCTTTGTCTCACTCCCTCTATCTATCTCCCTCTCTCTCTCCCTCTCTCTCACGTATCTCCCTCCCTGGTCTAAGTGACCTATATATTCTCAACTTGAAGACTCAATCAAGATCATTTTTTAGGATAAGCCCAAACTTAGTTGATAATTGAAGTTCTTGAAGGATTTTTTCTATGGCCTTGCTTCTTTAGACAAAGGCAAAGAAAAATGGTGAAGCCTTAAATTAGACATTCCAAAGAATAATGGTGAAGGAATGTTCTAGGATCAGGTGCAGTTACCATGCTTGAGCAAATTGAAAGAGAATCAGAGGCATGCCAGAAAAGATGCCAAGAGATGTAGAATGTGAACTACCACCATAAGAAGCACCGAGAGACAGGTTACCATGCTTGATTTTTCTTCTATCTTTTGGTATGTTAAGTTCCATTTTTGAACTATATCTTTGTGAGCTTTTAAGACCTTCATGTTGCCAAATTGTAAGACTCCTGGAGGCAAATGTGGAAAAATCATACATTGTTGAAGTGTAAGACCTAACGAGTAGATGTGGTAGTGTATATTTTCGGGTGTTGAGACCATGTTGAGTGGCTTGATGCATAATGCGACATGTTTTCAACAGAATAGTACACTTTTGGAGACCAAAAGTTTTTTAGTGGGGAGGATTGATCCAAGTGGATCTTCGGACCTTGAAAATTCAACTATTTTGAATGTTTGTAGAAGTTGCACCATCACGAAGAGCTCATCGAATTGGACTCAACACAACTTGAATGGGCTTGATTGGAGGTTGTATGTCCAAAATATGGCCAGTCAACATTGGGTCAACCTACATACCAGGAGTGAGAAAAAGGTGGAAAATCCATCATCACCAAATTAGTTGAAGTCAATGCTATCTCAAAGAGCTAGTCGAGAGCTTTCCAACAATGTTAGTTTCATGCAAATTGGAGTCTGTATGAAGGAATTATGGGCAATCAAAGTTTTGGTCAAAATGATTATGTGGCATCACCAAAACTTGACACTTGGTGAGACACATGGCATGTGATGTGGCATGAGTAGTGAGTTGGCATAAATATTAAACCATAATTATTAAAAGGAAAAAAAAAGTATGGTTTAAAAATAAAAATAAAAAAGATAATAAGGAGGATTTAGTTGGATTTGATCCCATAACCCATTCCTTAAAATCCTCTTTCCTTCCCACTCTTCATGAAAAGGAATATCCCTTCGTATACATAAATCTTTAAATAAGATTTAATTCTCATAAATATAAAGTGAACCATTTTAAAGGAAAATAATATGTAATCCTTAAAATACGGATTTAAATCTATAAAACTAAAATGAAATGTTGACTTACCATTAAATTAAAAGGACGAGCCCCTATTTAAAAGGAAAATATCATATTTTAAAGGGTTAATCAAACCTTTAAATTAAAGGCTCGTTACATGGGATAATTAAAGGGAATAAAAAGGTAGTTTAATGGTTTATAAGGACCATTAAGGTAGATTTTTAAAAGATTATTTTTTAAGAATAGAGGATTTGGGTGGTTGTACAAAATCAACTAGTTTTCACCCAAATTGGTAATTTTCATGTATAAAAGGGTGATGGTGAGGGAGGAATTCATTATTAACTCACTTGGAGAATTATCTCCTTCAGAGTGAGTTGTGATTTTGGAGAAGAGAATTGTGGACAAGATTTTCTCTTGTGAGAAGAGTTCTTGTAGAGGAAATAGGGAATTTATGATGTAATAATACTTTGATTCTGTAGCAGAGCCTTTAGGAAAAGTCTTTTTCTTGCTCTTTGTAAATCATAATTTTGGCCTTTTGAGAGCCTTTATGTGAGGTTATTTGAGTGAGGAATTTTGTACGATAAATTTGTGGATAGGCCACAGAAGATTGTAAAGCAGTTTCCAAGAGGCTCTTTTTACAGATTGTGCTGCATTTGGAGCATTGTTAATAGATTAGTCACTCAATTGAGATAGACCTAGAGATATAGTCCACTCGGATGAACTCCATAATCAATCTTGTGTCCTCTCCTCTCTCTTTGTTTTGTGTTATAATTCTCTCTCTTTATTTTTCCTGTTGCATGTCTTTTTAGTTAAGCTTTAGGCATTAAGGATTTGTTCACCTTTACACACATTCACTTTAGCAATGTTTTTCATAGACCCCTTCCACTTCAGATCACTCCCAATCCCTCCCTATCTCTCTTGGGTATCTTCCCCCACCCCCCCTCTCTCTCACTCCCTCCATCTCTCTCCCATCCCTCTATCTCAGGGACTCCCTCTCCTTCCCACCCCCTCTCCCTCTCTCAAGTCCCTCTCTCTCACTCCATGTATCTCTTTCCCATCCCTCTATCTACCACTCCCTCTCTTTCCTACACTCTCAAGTCTCTCCCTCCCATCCCATCTCTCCCATTTTTTCTCCCTCTCCATCTCTCTCAAGTCTCTCCCTCCCACCCTCTCTCCCTCTCCCTCTCTTTCATGTTTCTCCCTCCCACCCCTTCCTCCCACCCCCCTCTCTCCCTCTCTATCTCTCTTAGGTCTCTATTGTCTCTCTCCCATCTGGGCTCTATCTCCAACTCCCTCTCTCTCCTACTCTCTTAGGTCTCTCCCTCCCACCCTATCTTTCCCACTTTATCTCCCTCTCCCTCTCTCGCAGGTCTCTCCATCCCAACATCTCTCCCTCTCCCTCTCTCTTATGTTTCTCCCTCCCACCCCCTCCCTCTCTTTCCCTCTCTCTTAGGTATTTCCCTTCTACCCCTTCCTCTCTCTATCTCTCTCTCTCTTACTCCCTCCATCTCCCTCCCACCCCCTCTCTCTCTGTGGTATCTCCCCCCACCCCCTCTCTCTATCTCACTTTATCCCTCTCTCTATCACTCTCTCCATCTCTATCTTGGGCACTTCCCCCTCCTTCCCAACCCTCCCTCTCTCCCTCTAGCTCAGGTATCTCCCTGTGAAACCCTCCCTCTCTCTCCTACTCTCCCCCTCCTGCCCCCTCCCTCTCTCTCCCTCTCTCTCAAGTATCTCCCTCCCACCCCCTCCCTCTCTCTCTCTCTCTCACTCCCTCCATCTCTCTCTTAGGAACTCCCTCTCCCTGCCACCCCCTCCCTCTCTCTCCCTCTCTCTCATGTATCTCCCTCCCACTACCTCCAACTCTCTCTCTTAGGTATCTCCACCCCACCCCCTTTCTCTCTCAGGGTTTATGGTTGAGGGTAGAGGGTAGAGGGTTAAGGGTATAGGATAGATGGTTTAATGGTTGATAATTTAAGGGTTAAGGGTAGAGGGTTTAGGGTTTAGTGTTTATGGTTTAATGGTAGAGGATTTAAGGGTTTAAGGTTTAGGGTTTAAGGGTTGAGGTTTGAGGGTTTAAGGGTTTAAGGGTTGAGGGTTGAGGGAAGAGGGTTGAGGGTTGATTGAGGGTTGAGGGTTGAGGGTAGAGTGTAGAGGATTAAGGGTAAAGGGTAGATGATTTATGGGTTTAAGGGTTAAGGGTAGAGGGTTTAGGGTTCAGGGTTTATAGTTTAAGGGTAGAGGGTTTAAGGGTTTATGGTTTAAGGGTTAAGGGTAGATGGTAGAAGGTTAAGGGTTTAGGGTTTTAGGTTTTTAGAGTTGAGGGTTGAGAGTAGAGAGTAGAGGGTTGGGGGTAGAGAGAGAGAGGGTTAAGGGTAGAGGTAGACGATTTAAGGGTTTAGGGTTTAAGGGTTAAGGGTAGAAAGTTTAGGGTTTATGGTTTACATTTTAAGGGTAGAGGGTTTAAGGGTTGAGGGTAGATTGTATAGGGTTATGGGTAGAGGGTAGATGGTAATCAATAAAAAAGAAAGAAAAGAAAAAAGTTAGTGGTAATTTTTGGGCTAATTGTTTGGGTTGTTACAAAAAATACCTCTAAATTAGGTAGTAATGCCCTTAAATGGCTCCTCAAGGAGCACAAAATCTACACATTTGCATAAGCTACAATAACACCCTGAACACTACTCTTTTTAATTTGATATTTGTCCTTTGAAATGTGAAGGATTGCACTGTATCATGTGATGGCTTTACATATTTTACAACATTTTGTTTCAATTTCTTTGAAAGGACAACCATCTTTATTTTCAACACGTCTTTGACCAAGATAAGATGATAGAATGCAATTGATTGGATGAGTGAGTTATTGATTTCATAAATTTCCTTCTATCATCTTATTTTGGTCAATCTTGCTTTGATTGTCCTATATGATAACTTTTCTATCTTTGACACCCACATTGGTTATTATTTCATGGAACTACACTCTATTATAAAAGGCCTCCAAAGGAATGCTACAATTCTTACTCATGTTCTCAGTCACACTTATTCATTCACATGATCACCATATAACTTTTTCCTTTAACATCATTGATCCCTTGGTTCTCATGACATTGAATTGCCCATTAGCTCCTTCCACAGGTTGTTTGCATTGTCTCATCACTGCCATTTGGATGACCATACATGAGGTGCATGTATGATGTATTAAATGCTTACTACCCTCTTAGAAACCTTTCTTTGGCTATCATCAAAAATAATGGTGAAAAAAACAGTCTTCATGAGTATCACCTTAAGGTTTGGAAATGTCATATAGTGTGAACACTGTCATGGTTTTCTTTCCTACATTTGCATAGACCTTGTTAATATTGTTTCTTCATTACAAGGAGGTTATTACCTTGTAAGGAATTTCTTTTGATTGGTAGCTGAGCTCATGATAGTCACTTTATGATTGATGCTTTGGAAACTATATTGTCATACTAATCTATCATTACAATAGTGCTCCCAAGAACCTTTATATTATTTATGTTTCCTATGAAAAGAACCATAACACCATGAGATCCTAAGATCTTCATCAAAATTTTCAAGCTCATCTATCATTACACCTACCATCTATCCTTAATGCCTTTTACAAAACTATGAAACTTCACTGTCCACTTTCCTCTTTGACCATTGACACTTCAAATGTTAAAAGTTGTTCTTAACTATGAAGAGTTTATCTTGGCTCAGAAAAATGCCCCAAGAAACCCTCTTACACACATTTCATGGTGAATATGCATTACCCTTGAATATTTGGAAGTCCTTAATGGAGATATGTCATCATCAACTACTATCAATCTCTTTGTCATGTTTTCCTTTGCTTCCTTTTCCTTTTGAAATGCCTCCAAAATCTCAATTAATGGCTTTGACTGCTCCTCATGCCTATCAACCTTTCTACTCTTTAGTTTTAGGTCACTATTTGATAGTGGGATCTTCATTTCACACTCTCATAGTTTTGAAAATACTCTTTTTTGACCCTAAAAAGGTGTCTTTGTTTCCTTGATGGCATGATTACTACCCATACACTTAATACTATTGATCATTTACTTGATATAGCACTGTGTATATCAATTTTCCTTCACCTTGATTAACAGTCATAAATTATAGCATGATGATTGTCCATCCATAGTCAACTACCCTTACACTCTATCTTGTCACTTGATGATGGTGTCTTTGATGGATCACCAAGTGGCTATCTTTTTGCATCCTTACCTATGGTTATAGTTTATGCATGTCTATGTGATGCATGACTTCCATATCAATGAAGTAACTATCATTGAATAGTATGACTACTTTCTTTGAACACCTACACCTACATAGACTTTGCTGTCCTCTTAGTGATGATTCTCTTGTCAACCCTTAGAGGGGACTATTATGATGCTAAGGACTATCTATATTATACCCAAGAGACTATTATGTTGATCACCACTCATTTTAAGCCCAAATTTCCATTAGCTACCATGAACTAGCAATGGTATATTAATTTATAAACTCCAACTTCCAGATAAGATACTACCCTTGTTCCTTTCAAGAAAACCCTTGGTTGGGGATGCAATCTGCTACTTGCTCCATAAGATTCCCATCTCCATGATGGCTATAATTAGGATATTCATGATTATTCCTTAAGGCGTTGACATAAGAAACCCATGAGGATAAACTACATGCATGAATACAACTAACTATCTTCAATATTGTTGATACTATCATAAACCACTTAACATCCATCATTGTCACCATGAAAAATGGGTTTATGGTTGTTATTTGTAATGATTGTTCATTCATCCTTTATATCCAATGCCAAAGGTATGTCATTATTGAAAATATCACATTTCCCACCATTTGAAAAAATCTTTATATTTTGTATGACTATACCTTTCTCCTCACAACCATAGTCACTTCTCATAGTCCTTTGCATTAATCCTTTGGAAAGATTTCACTTTCCTCCAAGGCATGCTCATTGCACCTTTTGATTTTCTTAAGGGTTTCAAAGCTCATAGCACAAGGTCACTTTCATGGATTTATAATATTTGACAAACCCATGGGTATGTGCAAGATCATCATGGAAAAAAAAGGCCCTTAAGTGGCAAAAAATTCAAAAAAATTAGAGTTTGACAACTTGACGTAAAAATTTGAATAAGTTATCTAGATATTATTTCAAAAATATGTAAGAATAGAATTTGTAGAAAATTGAATGTGGTTTTTAAACTGTAACTAGATTTATTTAAAAAAATAAAATCTATTTGGTGAAAATTTGAAATTTCAATGCAGTAGTACTTAAATTTTAGGGAAAAAATAAGTAGGTGTCTGTCTGACCACCCTAGCCACAATGAAATGATATCATTTTTTTATAATATTTTAGATATAAGTAGATGACTCATGTCCCAATGTGATGCATATTTTTTTGTAATTTTTTTCCAAGTAAATAATTAATTATGAATTTTTTATTACAAATTTTAAAAAATATAAAAACTTGTATGACCACCTTAACTTGGCCAAAACTTCATAAAATTAAAAAAAAAAAAAAATCCTATAGTATACAAAGCATAGAATGTGAAGCATGTTTTGGATTCCAAAAATGTGATACTGTTTGAAAGCTATAGATGTTTTTCAATCAACCTATCAATCTGGACTTTAGTCGTAATTCAAATAGAAAATGAATAATAATAATTTATGAAATTCAAAGTAAAGTATAATTTATATTGGTGGAAATTTGAGAATCTCCTTTAAAAACCCTTTTTGTTTCATCAATTTTGGGTAAAAAAATGTCCTCAGCCACATGGGCCATCATATCACCACTTTTTGGCGCCCATCATGATCCTGCACATACCCCCATATGTTCATTCTTGCATGAATCATATATGGAATGAGGGTTTAAAATGTAGAGACTATTCACTACCATGGATTCTTCCAAACATTATGAGAAAACCCTAATGCATGCTTGGATAAAGCCCTCAAATAGAGGTAACAACTATCATAATAAAATGAATATAGGAAAGAATTTTTTTTAATCTCCAAAACATAAAGAATATGCAAAAATAATCTTGTCAGAGGAAGATCCATGAAAAATGGAGTTGTTTCCTCATCATGGCCAGATGATGATTAGGTAACACACCAAGAAAATGAAACATGTCCCTCCAATGAAGTGAACACTGATCAAGGTGGCCATCAAGGGATTGTGTATGAAGAAAACTATGTTTTCCTCTTTAAAAAATTGTAGTTTCCTTCATGAACTAGTGCTCTTTCCTTCCTCTTGCCCAAAAATCAAGTCAAAAACTTGCGTGCAAGGAAACTCATGTATCTTTCCCTCTTAAAACAAAATATCAAAGTTGAAACTTTATCTCTTAGTTAAAATTTCCCATGGATTTTCATGAGGACGGTCCTTTGAAAGAATTAAAATGCCTTTTTCAACATTTTGACATAAAATGGAGGCCCCCTTTGACATTTACAATGAAAAATATAACACCAAAACCCCTCTTTTAATACCTAGGATACACTCAATATAAGGAAATTTATTGCAAAAACCCATCCCCTACCAAAACCTAGAGGTTTTGAAAAAAGATTGAACTTGAGGGACCACTAAAATCATTGTAAAAGGGTAGATTACATGAGACTTTGGAATAATAAACAAGGCCTTTAAATGCAAATGAAGCTTGAACTTTATTTGGATAACACTACCACAAGCAGTTAAGCTTTCTTCCAATTAACAAATTACTCTGATACCAATTACTAAATGCATGAGACAACTGAGAGGGGTGTGAATTACTTGTTCTTTAAAACATCAAAACCATCATTAATATTTAGATCCACATCAACTTTAATAACCTTTAATTTATTATAATGATTTATCATGAAAGAAAATGACATAAATTGAAACACATCAACACCATGATACACAATAGGACACAAAATTTATGTGAAAAACCCAAGAAGGGAAAAACCACAATGAGGATTAGATCACAATATAAAGTAATTGCAACACCAAATATAGTAGGCTCACTATCAGAAGGTTCACTACCCAAAAGAAAGAAGGGTTGTTGCTAATGGGAGCATTGCCAGATTAAAAAGAAGAAGAAAATAATATTGTTAAAATGAGAAATCCATCTCAATGCAACAAAAAATTCCAAGTTACAACATTGCCAACCCATTTGTAGCCTATTTGAAGATTGTAGACACCTTCTGCTCACTAATTCTAGTAGTCTAACTCATTAAATCTCACACAACACATCACAAATTTACACTTCACACCTCTACAATTTGCATCACACCCACTACTCACAAATCTTCCAACAACACAACACTTATTTATACCTTCTTCAACCTTGAACACATTCTCCAAGGTTAGCTATCCACCTCAATTATGCAAACTCAAATTAGGTTAGAACCAAAACATTCTCATGGTGGAAAGGAATGAGCATGGACCACATAACACCTTAACTTAGACCTAAATCCACTCATACATGTCATGCCACACTTCCATAATCACCAAATAAAATCTGCAATTAGTGTAAACACCCAAGGTTGGCCAAACTTGTGTAAACATCATAAAAAATTTAGGTACATGCTTCCTTTCATCCAAAGATGACTTACAGACAATAAATATCACTTGAAAAAAATCTAGAATATTCCACAAACACCATGAAATCTAACAAATTCCTTCACAAAAACTTTCACCTAAAGAACAAACTCATCTAGTAAACCTAGATAATCTTCCACACACTATAACTCAAGAAATCAACTTGTAGAGCACTAAACCACTAACAACTTCAACCGAAGGTAGATATGAACATTGTCAACATACTTCCATAAACCAAACTATGGAGAAATGTGGAGCAAAACCATTTCTCCGTAACACCACTACAATACATAGTTCACACAATAGTGAGTGCAACTTTCTTTGCACAACAATCTAGACCAAGAAACTATGGATATAATACTTATGAATACTTTTGATCAACATATCCAAACTGCTCAAGAAGATCTTCAACCTAGAAGAAATGCAAAGCAAAACTAAAACAATGCTCTATATTCCAGAACACCACTTAACCACGCTATTTCCTTTTTTATTCATTTTCTCAAAATCACTTGGAAACCAAGCACCAACACGACATTCTCATCATTTGGAAAACCTCCTCATCACAACCAAACAAACTACAACATAGCAACTCAACCATGCACATTCTTATCAAAGAAACACTAGAGGTTGACACGAGTAACACTTACTAATGACAACATAATGAAACTAACAAAGAATAATCACAACTTTTCAACCATCAATAGAATTCCAACAATAACCATTAGTATGAACCAATTGAAATCAATGACAACACCGACTACTCATACTTGCAACAACTTATAATAACCCATATTGAATAACTCCTTGGTGTGTGAAGTGTAGGTATGAGTCCATAAAGATAAGGAAAAATATCAAACTACCTTAGATGTGTCAGGATGTCATTTCATAAAATTCATAATTATCCTTTTTTAGGATGATCAAAGAATGATGAACAAAAAAATCCACGATACTTTCTCAAATGAAAAAATAGATATTGAAAAACATAGTGTATGTAAAAAAAATTAAATAAAGTTATCTCACACAAACAAATCCTTTTTAGATTCCAAGATGTCCAAGTAATATATAGAAATGTGAAATTACAAATTATTAAATAAAATATACCAATAATAGATTCTTGAAAAAGTACATGAATGGATCTAAAGAGCTCTGAAATACC
Source organism: Sequoia sempervirens (assembly GCA_007258455.2). Classification (NCBI taxonomy): domain Eukaryota; kingdom Viridiplantae; phylum Streptophyta; class Pinopsida; order Cupressales; family Cupressaceae; genus Sequoia; species Sequoia sempervirens. Next base: position 189,697,555 of record VDFB02058242.1, read on the forward strand.
TTTCCAATGCTATAAGAATCACAAAAATCAAATATAAAAGAAAAAAAAAATGAGTTCAAAAGAAAAAAATTATGGTATAACTTTGATTGAGAATAAAATGAACCAATCAAAAATTCTAATGATGAGACCTACACCACTAGAAATTTCTCAAAACCATCTTTCTAATGATATCTCATTTGTTCAATTTCAACACCACATACCCAAGTTATATCAAAAAGAAAGAAATAATTCATTTGAGGAAAATTAGGGCTAGTAGGGGTCTTAAAACCTATCATGCAACTACCAACATGCTAGAAAAAATGGAGAAATATTCTTCACCTATGTTTAGTTTCCTTGCAATATATATTTTTATGCTAGAAAATGTGTTTTGTTATTTTTTCTAATGATCAATAAATTACCAATAGCCTAGAACAATCATCGAGATTGTATCAATGGTTAATTTCTTAAGGTTAGATTGTGAGATAAACTAACATATAAAACATATAACCAAAAGATCCTATCAAGAACAATAAAAATAAGAACAATTATACCTTTGATTCGCATGAGTTTCCATGATTCACCTTGATAATACCTTCTTGTTTGTTGGTTGATGTGTTGCCCTCAGATTTGACGAGCGAGCAATTTGAAAATAAATGTCTATGCCCTACACCAAGCTTTGAAGGATTTGCACAAATTCTTAATGCCTATGCCTAAATGACTATGATAAAAATGACTCTAAAATGCCAAATTAATCTAAGTATTAATAGGCCTGAATATTGTAATCTATGTGCGTAATCTAAAAATGAGAGCAAAATAGCATTTTATAGAAAATGCCATTTTGAATGGACAGACGAGATTGATTTTTGACAAAGACCTAAAATCAATGGACATGATTTAATTTGACAATCCCTAATTAGGGTTAGGGCAAAATCCTCAAGTAAGTGGTTGAGATGTCATTTGAGAAAATCAAATCGGCGGTGGAGAATAAATGAGATAATCAATTTAGAAAATCAAGATTTTTGAAAATCAAGAAGATAAAGACTGCCTGATTTGTGAGATTCGAAAAATCAAGAAAATAAGAGTTGGATTGAAGATCAGATTTGGAAAATCAAAAATCTGCCCGATTACTTGATTTTTGGAAGATTAGTTATCATTTTGAATTAAATTAATTCAAAATAATGATTTTGTGATACAATAAATAATTTTTTTCAGATTATTTACAAAAATGGACTGACAGTTAAGAAAGTGATGACATTTTAAATAATTCCATTTATTTAAAATGAGAGGAATATTAATTTAGGCAATTAAATAATTAAAGATAATTATTTAATTTAGCAGATAAGACTAATAATTAAATAAATAAATAAATTTATTTAATTATGATAGTTAGTGACATATTAAATAAATAAATAAAACTTATTTATTTAATAATCAAGAAGAAATGACTGAAAAAGGGTGATTAAATAAATTAAGCAATTTATTTAATTAAGGGAAGACTTAGAAAATTAATGACGTATTTAATAAATAAATATATTTTATTTATTTAATAATCATGAAGAATAAAAGGACATGAATTAATTAAATAATTATGAATTATTTAATCAATAGTCGAATGTGAACCAAGGACATAATTAAATGTCACAATTATGTTAGAACGAAAGTGGTAAAAATGAAGTTTGCAGGCCTAGGTCATTTTTAGGTGTCTACATTTTGCCCCTCTTTGTCATAATGTAGCATGTCGCATTGTGACAAAGAAAATAAGTCAAAAATATGCCTTAGTGCAAAATAAGATGAGGAAGAATTACGAGGAGGGTAGCGGTATGCCCCCTCGAGAAGAGAGATAGGTTCCAAGAACATGGGAGTGCTCTCAAAATTGATGAGAAGACTAGAATATGGAGAGACAATGAAATGTTAGTGCAAAAAATATGAATGATGATATGGATGCAATGCCTATATGAGATGGGTGAGAGAAGATGACAAGACAAAAATATATGCATGTTAGTTCCTAGACCAGATCCTTCAAAACATTGCCATAGGACTTTAATATTTATTGTTTTTAATCATCATTGGAATCTTGTCCAAAATTTGTCATTTGTCGTTGTTGTTTTTGAAGCCTAGTATCAACTGTAAAAGGGATTTTCTCAAATGAGGATGATGAGAATGACAACTAAATGCAAGGATGGCACTAGCCTATGTTTTTTTATTTTTTGATAAAGGATGACAATGTAAGGTGATGACTAAGGAAATGATTGATGACGAGGTTGTCAAAGCCAATATGAGGACTAAGATGATTAATGCAAAGTCCAGGTTTAAAATGAGGACTAAGATTGTTTTTTGATATTTTGTTGAAAAGTCTGAGTTGTCTAAGGTTGATTGTTTGTGTTCAGATTTGTGACTGTTGTGTATAATATTTGAGTAATCCAACAAGCACTTGACAAGCACAATGTTTTGGGTGTAAGCAAACACACATAAGACAAGTATAATCCTAAAAGGCCAATAGGCCAAGGGTTTGTATACTTGGTATAGCCCACTGATATACCCTGGATTGGTGATAAACATGTTTCCTTCTCGAGATGGGATAGCTTAGAATTTTGATGGCATTGGCTCCCCTCTATGGCTCATTAACATCATTTGAACACACCAAATTCAAATTCTTTGGGTAATTACTTCCCAACAATTGCTATCTCTACTCAAGAGGATCAGTAGTGAGTGTCTTCAGGTATGATATTGTACCCTACACTATACCAAGTAATGGCCAAAGAACGGTTGGACACTAAAACAAGGAGTATTTAACTCAGGCATTCTATTCATGGGGCATGATCCATGCAGCGAGAGTCCCCTTTCGGATCCATCTCGTCGAAACCACACTCATGATTCTTGGGCTTTCCCCAAGAACTCATTTTTATATACTAGCAGGAAGTCCCTCGGTGTCAAGGTGCTACCGGTCTGAGTCGTCCTGGGGTGAGTACTTTTTTCCACTAGAATAGGCCCAAGTTCTAGAGTTAGTAACCATTTCTCTTACACCTAGGATTGCACAAGTGCGCAAGGGGAGAGGATACTTCGATATACCAAATTGTGAGGCTGTACAATAGATAAAATGGGTCTGGTTTTCTGATCACCAAGTTTTCACAAGGTGAGAGCATAATCACCTACCATTTGTTCAAACACAATCAGACACTTGCAAACAAAATTCATTTTAGAGCACCAAAGGAAATGTTCCTAGATTAAAAAATGCAAACAAGTGGTTTAAGAGATAAATCTTCGACAAACATAGTTGCAAAACCATATGTCAATAGTTTGAATATATGTCTTTGACCCACGAAAAACTCCAATGCCACATGCTGCCAACAAAAATTAGTAACCAAAATAAATAAATAAATTTAATTACAGCAGAAAATTAAAACAGTGATAACTTTCTCAAATTTTAATGAAATTTTAAATCGTTTGAAGTTTCGGAAAGCTAAGAATCAAACCTTCAAAACCCAGAAAATATCTTCCAAGATTCTGCATAAAAAATATGTTATATGCAAAAGAAAATGCGGGTTTTAAAAGCAAAATTAAAAAATAGCGATCACTAAAATAGCCATAACTTTCTCAAATTTTAATGAAACTTAGAACTGTTTGAATTTCTGGAAATCTAAGACCGAGATCTACAAAACCCAGAAAAAGTTTTAAAATATTTTATTTTTTCATTTTTTTGTGCTCAAAAGAAAGTGACAGAATTTTGTATGACTTCTTGGCTGTAACCTACAAAACAGTGAAAACAAATAAGAAAAACTCACAAATATTTCTATATTCACGTCAAGTTCACCAATGTATTCAATGGTTAATTTCTTAAGGTTAGATTGTGAGATAAACTAACATATAAAGCATATAACCAAAAGATCCTATCAAGAACAATGAAAACAAGAACAATTATACCTTTGATTCGCATGAATTTCCATGATTCACCTTGATAGTACCTTCTTGCTTGTTAGTTGACGTGTTGCCCTCAGATTTGACGAGCGAGCAATGTGCAAATAAATATCTATTCCCTACACCAAGCTTTGAAGGATTTGCACAAATGCCTAATGCCTATGCCTAAATGACTATGATAAAAATGACTCTAAAATGCCAAATTAATCTAAGTATTAATAGGCCCGAATTTTGTAATCTATGTGCGTAATCTAGAAATGAGAGCAAAATAGCATTTTATAGAAAATGACATTTTGAATGGATAGACGAGATTGATTTTTGACAAAGACCTAAAATCAGCGGATAAGATTTAATTTGACAGTCCCTAATCAGGGTTAGGGCAAAATCCTTAAGCGAGTGGTTGAGATGTCATCTGAGAAAATCAAATCGGCGGTGGAAAATAAACGAGATAATCAATTTAGAAAATAAAGATTTTCAAAAATCAAGAAGATAAAGATTGTCTGATTTGTGAGATTCGAAAAATCAAGAAAATAAGAGTTGGATTGAAGATCAGATTTGGAAAATCAAAAATATGCCCGATTATTTGATTTTTGGAAGATTAGTTACCATTTTGAATTAAATTAATTCAAAATAATGATTTTGTGAGACAATAAATAATCTTTTTGAGATTATTTACAAAAATGGACTAACAGTTAAGAAAGTGATGACATTTTAAATAATTTCATTTATTTAAAATGAGAGGAATATTAATTTAGGCAATTAAATAATTAAAGATAATTATTTAATTTAGCAGATAAGACTAATAATTAAATAAATTTATTTATTTATTTAATTATGACAGTTAGTGACATATTAAATAAATAAATAAAACTTATTTATTTAATAATCAAGAAGAAATGACTGAAGAAGGGTGATTAAATAAATTAAGCAATTTATTTAATTAAGGGAAGACTTAGACAATTAATGACGTATTTAATAAATAAATAGAATTTATTTATTCAATAATCATGAAGAATAAAAGGACATGAATTAATTAGATAATTATGAATTATTTAATCAATAGTCGAATGTGGACCGATGACATAATTAAATGTCACAATTATGCTAGGACGAAAGTGGTAAAAATGAAGTTTGTAGGCCTAGGTCATTTTTAGGTGTCTACAGAGATTATGTTGGCATTGGGTAACATTTGAACTCACTGTTGGCAAGCTTTTTTAAGATCCCACCATGGTTGGAGAGCTTGTTAGTAGGTATGGTTAAAATTATGAGGGGCTCATTGATTTGATACCATAGGATACAAATTATATCTTGTGACTATACAATTTTCTCTTTAAGATTCTCAAAACCTTTTTCTAATTTTTAAATTTGAAAAAATAATAGAAAATAGATTTTTTGTAGACGTACTCTGTAATGATAGTAGTATGAATGGCACTAGGAATTATACAACCTATATGGATCTATACAATCATACATTTTTTTTGTGCATAAATCTCTAGTGCTAAATAATTTCTATTTTGTGACTTCTTTGATTTTGATGAAACACCATGTGATCTAAAGGTTTGTGGTTGTTCTGGACTCAACGATGATGCCAATTTCACTCCAAGATGAGTCAATTTTTCCCTCAAGTTCGAATTTCTTAGAATTTGGATGAGAAGTAACAAATTTGGAGCTATGATACCGTGTTTTAGTTCATAGTAAACCCTATAACTCCTAGAAATCACTTGCAACCAAAATTTCTATCACAAATGAGAGATCAAAGAAACTAATTTGCTATGCAACCAAGAGAGAAAGATTGATCCACAAAATTATCTGATAGTCCTTCTATATTGAATAATGAATTTGAATGTATGTGAATGATTAAAAATTACAATATGAATTCTTATAAAAATAAAAGTCCAAGCCCTATATGAGGATTAGATTAGATTGTGAATGTTCTATTATTTCATGCAATGAGATAGTTCATGTGCTATAAATATCCCAATCTAATAATAAAAAACCATTCCTATGTTTAGCTTAACTAATTAAAGTAATAAGAGACACAATAATTAATAAATTATCAGGAAATTATCGTTATTTCTCCAACACACACAAGAAATACCTATTGACTTGTTTTAGTTCCCACTCAAATATTCATGTATTGTTTTGGAAATGGTTAAATCTTGGTGTTCATATGTTAAAATTTTAATCACAGTTGGGTATAGAATAACAAATTAGCCCTTGGTCCTTTTGAAAGTCTCCTAAAATTACCTAAGGAAAGGAAGTCTTTTACTTACAGTGGATTTTACCTATCCAACTAGACCTAGTCTAGATCACTTACCTTTCCCTGCATAGTCCTAACCAGTTGGTAATCCCCACAAGGGAAGAAAAAATGGAAAAATAACTAAGTTTTGTTATCCCAATTCAAAATAATTATTTGATTTAGTTACCTTTTCCCACATGTCCAATTCAATTATCTTTCCTACATCCTAACTGCTTATAAGAAAAACATTAATGTTTACAAAAATCTAACTCTTCTAAGAACTTGACCTTCTTCTGAATTAAACCTTTTCAAGCTAATTATCTAGTTCACTTATTTTATTCTACATACAACCAATTTATAAATCCAATTTAAAATTGTAATGTTGTAAAATTGCACCCCTTGCAATTTCACATTCTTGCATCCACTTTAGTATCCACTCCCTTAGCATCTTGTGTAGGCTCATTGTAGCCCCTACATTGGCCTTTTTCTCTCTTAGGATGCTTAGGACCCCTTTTCAACAGCTACCTTTGTGTGTTAGCTTTGCATCAAACCTTGTGTTTTTTCGGTTCTCTTCATTTTGTAACGTGATGTGTCTAGACACTAGTGTGTCATGTAGATGTTTGCATGTTGTGCTAGCATCCGATGATGTTTCAACATTCAAATGACCATTTTTGAGCATTTTTTCCATTTTTTAGTTTATTTTGTTGGTGGTAACAACCCGAGATGCCTTGTAACTACCCAAGAAACTTATTTTCCCTCTTTAAAAGTTTTCTTTTCAACTCATTTAGCCTTCTTTTGCTTTTTGGCTTTTCTCTCAAAAATTATCCCATCTTGCTCTTGCTTATAAAGCTCTCTTGTTTGTTACAACAACCTCAAGCACTCTTAAGATCTTACAATACTCTTTGCAACACTCTTCTCTATTGTAGTTATTCCTCCCTTTGGATTCCTTAAGCCTTGCAACTAATATCTCTCTCACCTTATGCTTGTGAGAATTTTAGGATTTCACACATACCCTATCTATTGCATCTTTACTTTGTGATATGGGTTCTCCTCCTCAAACGAGGATTGCTTTTATCACCTATATTTTATGATACAGGTTCTCCTCCTTGAGCAGGAATTGCATTTATCACTCTTGCATTCACTTCATTTCTATCTATTATTTTTCTTTATCTATCTAGTTGTCTGTGGAGGTGGGAACACCAAAATGAGGATTTGACTGAGGTAAACCCCTATATAGCCCCAACATTTTCTCCAGATCTTATGCATGCAAGTATTGAAGATATTCATGTATTGGAGGCTTCATTACTTGGGTTGTTGTGAGATGTTTCTATCTCTTATCCTCTGTAGTCTCATCATCTACTTTGAACACTTTATTTCAGTTCTTTTACATTTTGTTATGTTCTCACATTTTGAGATCTTTTAGCAATTAGAGTAGAAGTAGCTACTCTATCGTTTTCTATGTAATTATCAATTTCTAGTTCGTATGAGATTCCATCGTGCATCTAGGACTCCAGCATGCCATGTTTTTGTCCTTATTTTGTGTTGTCATCCTTTGACTGGGAATTGGTCATTTTGTCCAGAAAACCTATGTGACCTACTGTTTCTGATTCTGAAACTCTCTCACGTTGTTCCTTGAGGTAGTTTAGGAAAATTTTCCCCTTGGGAATCTCTTGAGAATAAAGAGACTCATGAGTAGCGAATCCCCCTTCTCTACAAAAATGTTGTGGAATTTTGAGCCTCATCTAAACTAGATTAACAACATTCGCATTTGTTTGATTGACTTGGAATTTTTTTGAAACCTTCCCATGCTTGTGTCATGCTGACATCATCCCACCTTGATAATTTCATCATGAGATCATCCCATCCAAAGTCATACCATTCCATCATGATGTCATCTTGACCTCACCATGTTCTTTTATTGATGTCATCACTAAAATTTCTTGTCAAACTAGACCTAATTGCAAGTGAATTTGATATGTTTAGTTCCATAGGTCTTTCCCATAAATCCAACTTTCGGTGACTCTCTTGTAGGTTTTGTTCAATTAGAATTTTTTACAAAAGGTCTAATTACACTTCCAAATCTTGTGAATGCACCATAATGACCAAAATTTGATGTCGACGATCAAAACAATGCCATCAATGCATTTCAATACCCTCCAACCACTAAATCATATCCAAAGGTGTTCATAAATTATTCTAAATTCAAGTTGGCATGAATCTTAATGAAAAACTTAGTTATTGTTTGTAGAGTTTAAGGTTAGAAGACCATCCATGGATCACGAATTCAATGGATTTTATGGGTGATTTTCCTCTTTTCTACACTCAATCCCATATATCAATAATGCAAATGTATGGCAAGGTGCAAAGGATTTTCTTTCACACCTTTAGGTCATTCAAATTACATTTGCAAAGGACACTTGAATACAATGTGTTGGTGGTGTTTGTAGCTATCAGTTTCCAATGGCCTTCTAACATCTTACATGCCTTCCTTTAGGGATATAGTCTATTTTAGCCTTAGTTCCTTCTCATTTCTTTCTTAGTTCAAACTAGAGAGACTTGTAATTTATTAATTTTTATATAACTATAATTGAGTTTATACCTTTGAATCAATGAAAATTACAATTCACCTCGTCTCACTTCTATCATAATGTGTACATTTCCTTGTCTCTATGATGGAATGAATGTTTTATGATTTTTGTATGTGTATGTTTTGTGCTATCTACTGTAAGATTTATCTATGGATCTTCTCTAATGTTTTAGTGCCTATTTAAACTTGGCCTTCTTGCATATTTCAAGTGTTGTGGATCAAAGACCTATGTGAGTCTTTATGGCATCTTTCTATTAAGTCCTTATATTGTTGTGAGCAAAGAAACACATCTTAATCTTGGTGCATCACCTTTTCCTTTCATATATTCCTACTTCTCCCTTTTCTACTAACAAAATTAATAGAATACAATTAAAATTCTAGTTTTATTTGTGTTAAGTTGGATCGACATTCTACATTTGAGTTTAGAAAGGATTTAGCCTTCTCTAGAGGTTTTATCTCAATAAAAAAAGGTCTCGCACCTTGAGTTCATTCTCATTGTGTCATTGGAACGTTAAACTAGTTTCAATAGGGTATAATTTTATGTGACAAGACCCTAAAAGTTAAAAATTGATGTTATAGAAACCTAGAGTCCCAAAAACCTAGAAACAAACCACTCTAGGGTCAAAAATGATAGAAAAAGGCATAAACACCATGGGACATGGAATAGAAACTATGGTACATGCATTGGTACTATGGAATTGACAAAAGAACTCATTTATATGTTATTTATGTTAAAAGTTTGTATTGAGCCTCAAAACTAGATTCCACACCATAGAATATAAATGTTAGAGACCAAAAATATTTGAAAATGTAAAAAGTGTTAAAACAAACAAAATAAACTTCAAACAGATGATTAATATTGAGAAGAGAGTCTTCCAAATATGATAAAGATGTGGACCCCATTTAAACTACAGTAATGGGTCATATTTAAAACAATGAAACCTAAAATTCTAAATAGAAGCAAGACTCGAATAGAACAATAATGGAGATAAAATAGATAATCGCAAAAAGTAAAACTAAAGCATGATACCTCCATTGTTATAACTAAAGCAATGAGAAGTGGGGTCAAAAGAGAAAGAAAAGAAAGCGTAGATGGTACAGCAGATTTAACTTTATCCAGACAACAGGTTTAACTTGTCCGAGACGACAAAGAAAATAAATGAAGAAAATAAATGAAGAAAATTTGTTAAAGCAGCATCGCCCACTACGAAAAGACGGTTGGACTTGGCCTTTACGGATAGACTGTCGGTTATGAAGTCTCCGTGTCTGCCACTAGTAGATACAACTGTAGTCCAATAATCGCTAAAGTTAGAAAATTTTCCACTCAGGCCTTGAATTTGGCAAAGGGCTTTAGGTCTAGGATTATTTTTGTCGGTAGGGGACCCCAATGATGGTGGACATCGTGGAAGGTAGCTATTCTCACCTTTCACTAAAATTACATCTCAATCATGTTTGATATTTCTTGTGCGTTCATAGGTGATCACCGAGCATGGAAAATATAAAAATGACATCGATAAAGAATGAGATATGATCTAAAATGTGCATAATAATATTAAAAAATTAGAAAGATGGGTATAAACTTTCACTTTCATTACATAATATTTAAATATATCAATTTAACATGATAAATGGTCTGAATATAATTTAGAAAAGCTCTTTGTAACATAGAATTTTTTTAATAATTTGTTATATTCTCAAATCTCTATTTTAACTTTTTCAAAGAGGTAAATATTAGTGTCAATATTGATGCAATGTTCTAACTTGATTGATATAGAGTTTTTGAATATTCCTTGAGAGAATTTGTATACAAATTAATGATTAAGAGTTAAAATGCACATACAGAACCATTCAAATTTAAAGAGGTATTTGGTCATTGATAAATTCACTAGTTATATTAATAGGTAGAAGTGTTCATTGAGGCATATACATGTTCACTTCTATAACAAATAGCAAACATGTCAAAATTGAAGAGATAACCAAGTTTAACATCACACACACACACACACCTTCTTCCTTGGATGCTCTAAAAATTTTCATACAATTCCTTTATTCTTTAAAACCAACATAAACTAACACTTTCTTATGAAGGGACACCTGGACTAGTCTTTCCTTGACTAAATAGAAAAAACAACTAGCCCTTTGATTCTAGAAATGTTTCAACTTGGTGATGATGCCTCCCCAATTTAGAGGCTTTTGGTCCCCCAAAACTTAAGGACTCATTATGTATTGAATTTTTTTTTTGCAACAAGAAAGGAAAAATAACTTCGCTTAAAATTAGCCTAGGGTAATTTAATAAAATACATGCATATTCAATCATATATCAACTAAGAAAAATTAATTGAGAGTTAAGAATGTGTTTTGATTATATCAATAATTAAATATAAACAATTTAAATATAAACAATTGTAAAAGGATCCATGATTGAAGAATGCAAAAAGAATGATGTAACACATATTCTAATAGGCATTTGGATATAGAATAAAGACGGAATCAATATATATATATTTGGGTCAAGTTAGTGATCAATTACATTGAAATAAAATGACAAATACCATAAATGCAACCTAGAAATCTCCTCAATAAGTAATAAGAACTTATACGAACTTCAACCACTTGTTATATTCCCAAACCATTGCTACAATTGATAAAGGTATGCAAATCACTTGCTACAAGAGATAAACATGAGTTCCAATGCTTATGCCATGCTTTAAATTGATTTCTATAATCTTCTTGAACACCTCCAAGAGAGTGGGCATGAAAACCAATGCCTATGAGTTAAATGAACCAAATAAACCCTTCAAACTCTAGGAATTATCTAAAAAATGACCCATTCACTAGGTTTGCTATGGGAATACATTTTTTAACTAAGGTATACATATATGAACCATGGAATTTTTCATTTTTGTCATCCCAAGTCTCCAAAAACACTATATACAAGTCCTTGATGTTATTGAACCAACATAAACCAACTCTTTCTTATGAAGGAACATCTAAACTATGTACTTGATTCTATAATTGTTTTAAGTTTTAGATCTTACCTGCCTAATTAAGAGGATTTTGGTCTGAAAAATTATAAACTCATTAGGTTTGGTGATTTTGTTCAATTATAAAGGGAAAATAACTTTCCTTATAATTATTATACACTAATATAGTAAAATATATATATTTAAGCATTAAAATCAATCAAGAAAATTAATTGAGCGTTAAAAATGCTTTTTAAAATAATAATAATAATAACTAATTGTGGAAATGTGAATAGTAATAATTATACTTAGCTCTATGAATGAAGAATGTAGTAAGATTGATGTAACATTTAACTAAGTATGCATTTGGATCTAAAGTGGAGTATTGTAGGCTATCATTTACCTTGTACTTGAAATAATTCATTTTGACTATGTGAGGCATAGTCAAGATCAAATCTACAACTAGATATTTATCCTTTACCTATATACTTAATTTGTTAATGATGCAGTTAGGGATGGAGGATCAAGAAAGGGTTGTCCAACCATGTAGCCTAGAGTTCAACACAATAGATCTAAAATAACACATAAAAATGCTCAACTAACATGATTATCATTGATTCAACAACTTGTAGTCTTATATGCATTATATGCCTCATATGTGAAATGACTAGGGCTCACAAGTCTACTGCCAAGGCATTACAAGATATTATGTTGAAGGTCTTATTGCAATCCACAACCTTGAAGGTTGATTCTTGCTATCTAACCCCTTACTTGATTGATTTCTAATGGATTAAAAATGATCTTAAATATGAATCTCAAGCTCCAATTATGATCTGTGTTGGCCTAAAGGGATTGTACAAACCCCAATGTAAGATAAAACATGTAGGTCAGCCCCAAAAAACATGAAAAGATAACCCTTTGGGAAATGAAATGTATTTTGGATCTCCAAGAAAGTTCCCCTTGGACCTAAAATCCCTAAATGATGTTACATTAAGCTACATGCACATTTCAAAAAAGTTCCACACAACCATCTAAGCTAAATGGGTATGTGCAGGATCATCATGGAAAAAATAGGCCCTTAAGTGGCAAAAAAATTAGAAAAATTAGTGTTAGGCAAATTGACGTAAAAAATTGAATAAGTTATCTATATTATTTCAAAAATATGTAAGAATAGAATTTGTAGAAAAATGAATGTATTTTCTAAACTACTAGGTTTATTTAAAAATAAATAAAATCTATTTGGTGAAAATTTAAAATTTCAATACAGTAGTACTTAAATTTCAGGGAAAAAATAAGAAGTAGGTGTCTGTCTGACCACCCTAACCATAATAAAATGATAATATTTTTTATAATATTTTATATATAAGTATAGGATTCATGTCCGGATGTGATGCATATTTTTTTGTAATTTTCTTCCAAGTAAATAATTAATTATGAATTTTTTATTACAACTTTTAAAAAATATAAAAACTCATATGTCTGACCACCTTAACTTGGTCAAAACTTCATGAAATTTAATTTTTCTTTTTTTAATCCTATAGTATGTGAAGCACATAATGTGACGCATGTTTTGGATTCAAAAAATGTGATACTGTTTGAAAGTTATAGATGTTTTTCAATCAGCCTATCGATCAAGACTTTAGTTGTAATTCTAATAGAAAATAAATAATAATGATTTATTAAATTCAAATTAAATCATAATTTATATTGGTAGAAAGCTGAGAATCTCCTCTAAAAACCCTTTTCATTTCATGAATTTTGGGTTAAAAAAAATTCGTTAGGCACATACCCTACAAATACCCATAATATTGCCACTTTTGGGCCCATCATGATCCTGCACATACCCAAATAGGCTCTAAATGCTATGCTAGAGAATTGGTAGTGAAATTATGAGAGCGATAACTTTTTGTGAATGAATGAAAACCCTCTGAGAAATCTAGATATGTTGTAGATGACCTCGTGTAGCTATATCCTTCTCCATGAGTTGAGAAATGAAAATTGTTACACCTTGTGTGTTATTACCTGTTTACTATTACCTTATTTGGTAAATTGATTTAATATATGTGAATGAGTTTTTATGAATTTTGATGGAAATATGATGAACAATTTTTTTATTCAATTTAATGTTTAATAATTATTTTATATATGAAATATATGTGATGCATATGAATGCATTGATTCAACTAACTACTAATATGATGAACTAAGTTGAATGAAGGAATAGGTTCAAACCTTCAAAAGAGAGGGGAAGTATCACTCAAAAGAACTTGGTCTAGTAACCTTTAATTCAGCCTTATTGAGCATTCACATACTCACATACCCTAGTTGGTCTTAGTTAAGTCAAGTCAGTTTAGGTAATGGGTAAGTTATCATCAGTTATGATTATGAATATTTATATTTTTTTGCGATCTTGTTTTATGAATGTTTGGAATGACAAATGTGATGAAGTCTTGATGTTAACTTGAAGCCCTACCTTGTGTGTTTATTGTTATGTTGATGAGATATATATGTATAAAATGTATATATATGTATATATGTACATATCTATAGTAAAATCATACATGCGAGTGAATATGTACATGAGTACACATAGGTAGACATACCTATGCATGCTCATGGATGGATTACCCATATGCATGGGAATACCGATTGGACTAAGGTGACATATATATGTATGTATGTATGTATGTATATGTATATAGAGTATATATATATATATATATATATATATATATAATAACAACTGTGATGATCCTCCTAAAATGATTGACTCATCATGTGTTGAATCTGGTGATGTTCCTAGTACAACACTTGTTGTTGTTCCTTTGGCTAGTTATTCGCCTTCCACATACGATGAACAATATTGGGATGTAGATGGCCTATTATAGGTTCAATTGCATATCCTTAACAGTATTTTCTTTGTCTTCTTTTCATGTTCTTTGTATGTGATTGCATGTGTGTAATGTGATCCCCCATATCATTCTATTTAACAAGTCTTTATGTTCATTCCTCTATTTGTACCTACATTCTTTTATATGTCACAAAACTTTTATCTTTTCTCTTGTCTTGTGTTTCCCTTTTGGGGATGACACAAGGTGTTGAGACTTTTAAGTCTCTTCCATGTTGACCCCAAATATTTTTCTTTATTTTTTCTCTTTATGTGTCATTCTTCCAGTTCTACGAGTATTTGGGGAATGATGATTTTTCTAAGCTCTATAATAACATTGTAGCAAAGACATATGTTGACCTCAAATTTGTGGATCCCTTGTGTGTTATTTTGGGATTTCATTTTGGTGCAACCTCTTGTTCATGACACAACTTCATTTGGAAACATATGCTTTACATAGGGCTTTCCAAATAGGCCCACATGTCTTCTTTATGGTTTAGCATTTATCATTTGATACTTTAAAGTAATTGCTCACAACATAGTGTTTATCAATTTATTTAATGTGGGGGCATGCATTGGAATTATCATTTTTACTATAACTTATGCTTCTTAGTGTGGTCTTCTTACTTCATGCAATGTGCCTTCTTCTTGGTGGTGTCATTGGGTTCGATGTCCTTCAAGATTGTGACCTTTTTGAGCATATGGCATTCCTCTCAGTGGTGATGCTACAAATTGCATTCCCTAAGATGTGAATCTTTTATCCTCAATGTGTCCTCTCTTGGAGACATTAGGCACAATGTTCCTTAAGAGGAGACCTTTCATGAACTAAGAAAAACCCCTTTGAATATATGATTTTCATGGTTTTTTTCATGAGTTCCTAGCATAAAACAACTTGCTAGCATTTTCAAGCTTGAAGTTACAACCTTTTTCATGGAAACCAAGCATAAAACACATTGCTTTCTAGTAGGACCATGTTTATTGATAAGTGCTTAGCAAAACATGGCTTGTTAAGCCTTATGAAGCTTGAAGTTCATATTGTGTGGCACCTTATTAAAGTTATCAGGAGGCATAACTTTGGTAGGGTTAGTTCAATGGGAGCCTAATAATACTATATCATTGGCCACTTTCAGGGAGCTCACCTAGTGGACAACAAATTTCACTAGCCCATGTGAATGCATTGTTGTTTGCATAGTAGACAACGAGTTCCACTTGTAAATGATTCTTTTGGAAAACTAGCTAAGGCTTGATCCTAATTGAGTTTGTCAAATAGTTGAGGCTTGATCCACCCCTATATTTTTCCTTTTCCTTTTTCTTTATTTGAGTCTTTCACATTGTATGATTGAGTATCTTGTCATTGTTGTTGCATATTTAACAAAGGTATGTATTTCTTTCTCATTTGTTGGTTTTCCATGAGATATTATACCTTGGGGGCTTGATCATCCTCCTTGACCTTTTTCATCTTACCTTTCCAACAATTGTACAATTAGACCTTTCTTGATTGTCCAATTTAGTGTGAGTTTGATGCAAGGTCATCCTCTCACTAAAGGGGAACTAAATGTAGTGTAGGAAAATGTAATCCTTTACATTTTCACAAGTTTTTTGGGCCTCTCAATTAAATTGGACTTAATTATGCCTTAATAAGCCCTATTTTACATCTACAAACCTAATAAATTACATTTTCGAAAGGGGAAACCCAATAATAATTAATGCCAACACATAATGCTTTACCTTGAGCAATGTGTTTTCCAGGAATAGGTGCTTGGGACCCATTCGCCCATGGGAAACTGGGTCCTCCCTAGGCCTTTAAACCTAAATTTAAAATAGGTTTTTAATGGTATTTTAATGTCTCCGAATTCAAACTTTAATGTTGGCTTGTAAAGTTTAATTTTTGGGAAATTGTGGATACATATCTACAAACAAAAGGTTATTTTATCAAATTCAAATCCTAAAACTTCATGGGAGCATCAATTCAAGTTTACAAGAGAACGTATTATTTTCAAGACATTCAAGAGTAGATTTATTAGTGATTTATTACAACAATCAAAATCTCAAGCATCCAGGCAAAATATTTTGCAATCTTGCATGTTTTTGGAGCTAACATTGTGACATAGGTTTCAAAAATCCAAGCAAGCATTGAAAGTCATATTTCAAGCATCAAGATCCGCATCCATTGAAGTCATTTCATGAAAGATTAAAATAAATATTGCAAACTTTCAAAGGCTTGTTCAAGGGTTTGGTGAGTTGCAACATAGTATTTTTCATTCATAATTCCTTTCATGTTTCAATATTTTAATTCAAGGTCTAATTACCCAAATGGGGTTTGACCAAGGCAAAGCACCATTCACCAAAAACAAACAAATTTTCCTTCTTGTGTTTGTGTTGCAGATCTTAGGTTGAAGAATGATTGATGATATCTTAAAGAGAAATATTGGAAAAGTTTTCAAAATTGCAAAAGTTGTCATTAATTCATGAAAATTCACCTACAAATCTGATTTCTAACTTTCTGACATTGAAACCTAGATCAAATAGAAGCTACAATTTGACATCAGAGGCTCTTGAAAGTTGTTTGAAATCCCTAATCAAAGACCCATTCACCCATGGGCAATTGAGTCCCAATTTTCCTCTTGAAACTACATTTTAGTGATTGGTACACAATGTTTAACCATTCTCAAATCTACAAATTTTTTGTTTTTTCTATTTATATTAAGCTTTAAATTGATGTTTCAAGTTTGAATGAGCATAATTGAGTATATTTATTCTCCCAAAAGTGTTCAAGTTGATACCCCTATCCTCAATCATAAGGAAATTAGTAGATTCCCTTATTGAGTTGACTCACCTAAGTGTTGTAGGTCAATTCTTTGTGTATATCCGATTTCATAATGAAATAATGGAAAATAGGTCCATATTTGGTGAACCCCCACACATTCCTTCTCCCACATTAAACCCTATTTTTTTGTTCTTTCAAATGTCTATTGCATGGAAATCACGATTCCACTCTTTTTCATGTTGTATGCTTATTAGTTCTTAATGTTATGATTTCATGACCTTATCACAAGTGTTTGTATGTAAAATGAATAAAATAGAAATATGCATAAAAATAGCTTAAATCAAACCAAATACATGCAAACCTCAAAAGATTGAATGTACTATATTGAGTTGTTGAAGATTTGAATTTTTTTGCTCATGAATCAATAAAAATTCTAGCAACATGACATTAGCATAAAATATATTGATGCAAATGGGATGAGAAGCCTCTCATTTATAGAAATGAGATAAAATAAATGAAGGGATTGGACGCATTCATGATGAATGGCTAGGATTGAATGAGAAGATAAGGTTTGGATTGAAGTTGTAGTACATGACAAGTGTCACATGAGGGATAAGGGCTAGGTTTATGGCGACATCCTTATATGGATGGCTAGGATTAAGAGGTGGGGTATTAAATGAATGGCCAAGATGAAAAGTTAGTGTGGCTTTTGGGATAAAGGCTAGACATGTGAAGGGGACACTTGTCATTTGGTGGGAAGTTTAAATTATGATCCATGTGAATGGAATCAATGGATAGGATTAAATGGATAAGGATAAGGGGGTAAACCCACAAAAGTGGTTTACAATTTGAATGAGGAAGGAAATCTCATAAAAAATGACCCCATTCCAATTTTTTTCATTTTCTAGGATAATGTGGAATTAAATAATGGAAGAAAAGGGTAATGGGAATTAGTTAACATAAATTAATGAATTAATTGAGGGTAAGTGCACCAATATGGTTCCCAAAAAGGGGGCTTAAGTGGCCACTTTTTTCTGAAATTAGAAAATGCTGACCTTGGATGTGAAATTGAGGATAGTTACACTCAAAATTTTGAGATGGAAAAAAAACAAGGATCAAAGTGCGCTGAGTATACTTTCTAAACTACTAATTTATTTTGAAAATGGTTGAGATTAAGGGGTTCAAAAGAGGTATGTACACAATTTTTTGTTGTTTTTGTTAGAAAAACATAACATAGCAACTCTTGTATGACCTGAGCACGGTGAAATTTTTTGTAATATTTTTAAAATCACTAGAGTCAGAAGTTACATAACAACATCTAGTTGATGCACAATTTCTTTGATAAATTTTTAATGAATATTTGATTTTTTACTAATTTTCTAAGTGGGCACTTCCTGAAAAGCAAAATTTTGGCCGTGCTCCCCCTAATTTATTTTGAAAATAATTGTTTTTTTTTCTTTTTTTTTCTATAAATTTGTAGAATGGAGTTTAGTTTCTAAAAATATATATTTTTAAAAAATTTTGATGAACGATTAATTTATAACAAAAAAAAACCAAACACTACTTTTTAGCAAAAAACAGACATAAAAACAAAAGAAATTATGGATGAAAGGCTTAACATTGTCAAAAAGTGAAACAAATTATATCGTTGGATAGCTAAGAGAGAACCTAACATTACCCATGTTTTTTATTTTGTCGATATTTAACTAGATGCAATCTTGATGGTGAGCATGGACCCAATTATGTGAAAACATATAGAATTTGCAAAAACATGTCTTTGGCCTTGTTGGGAATGCCCTCCAACCTTTGGGTTGGTATTCCAAGGCAAATAATTTCACTTTTTTCTTTGTTTTTAATGTGAAATAACATGAGCGTGTTTTGTAAAAAAAAATTCAAAAGTGGTCAGAAAATTGGTACCCAACTTCATGCACCTGCCCTTAAGTATTAATTAATTATTTTAGTTGGATGATTTAGGGATAAGGCTATAATTAAATAAATATTAAATTTATTTAATCAAAGTTGGGGAATAAGGGTAATGGATAAATTAATTAAATAAATAATAAACATTTGTTTAATTAAATATTAGGATAAGGGAAAAGGTTAAATTAATTAAATAAATAATAAATATTTATTTAATTAATTGGCTAGGATAAAGTGGGATAAGGGTGATGGGTAAATTAATTAATTAAATACATATTATTTAATTAATTAATGGGGTAGGATAGGGTAAAATGAGCTATGGTTAGGTTAGGACATTTTTAGGTGTCTATATTTTTCCCCTCTTTGAGATGATGTTGCAATTAAGAGAAGCAACATGTCATTTCAAATAATAAAACATAGTGGGTAGAAAATGGATGAGGATTAGAAAAATGATGCCCCAGTCACTAGAAAGGATAAGGATGGATTGCAAGGAGGTAGTGGTATGCCCCCTCGAGAGAACATGCAAGTTCAAAGAAAATGAGTGTTCTCTTGAAATGGATGAGAGGACTACAAGATGAAGGATAGAAGGATAGAGGAAAATAGAGAAGGATGATTAAAATATGGATGGAGAGAGAGGATGGATGGTCATCATGATGCAATTATATGAGAAACCTATATTTGTTATTGTACCTGACATTATGTACCAATGTATTTGAAACTAGGACGACAATGTGCAAAGTTTGTGATCAAAAAGTTCAAGTTCAAACATATGCCCCATAACTCCATGACATGGAAGACCATGATAACCTTGTGAAAATAGAATGCAAAAGGCCATGATAAATGCAAACAATGATAAAACACACAAGCAATAAGAAATCATGCACAACAAACCAAAAGAAACCAAGTACTATCCTCCAAGTCAAGCTAAAAACCAATTAATGGATTGATTATGGTGATGAATTTATGTTGTTTGATATCGAAAGTACATGTCCCAAAACAATGCGAGGATTGTGAAAAAAATATCCCTATGATGATAATGGATTAAATTGGATCAATAGACTATAAATTGATTTATACTTAAGATCATAGTGTGCTTATGGATGATTGGCTAGAGTGCAAGATTGGATTGCATGGATTAGACTTGATTGAATTGGATGGGGATGGTTGGATTGGTAGGATTGAGGATAAATGGATGGTGATGGGAGATAGGATGATGGTGGATGGAGGATACGAATATGGAGCTCCACTAGTTGCAAAGGACTAAGATTCCCAACACTAGAGGTAATTCAATCATGGACAGAAGATGATGCGTGATGTATGATATGGAAGTATAGTACATAAAGGATATGAATGCATTGATATTTGACCCCTAGTTTTATCAAGATCAAGGGTGAAAAGAGGTGAGGAATGAGATAGGATATGAGAATGGAAGTAGGATAGGGGATATAGGATGGAGGATATGAATAGGATGATCAAGATCAAGTGGATAAGATATGGATGCACGAATATTTGACCCCTAAGCTTTTCATCAAGATCAAAGATGGGAAGGTCTGATTGATTTAGATAGGATGGAAGATATGGGATGAATGATATGGATAGAATAAGAAGGATGGAAGGATATAATGCATGATGTATAGGAAGATCCTTCACCTTGTCAAGATCTGTAGACACGCAAAATATACTAATTGATGTTGTGCACTTGATCCTGACCTACTAACATCGTTTCTTCCTGAATCATCCCGCGGTCTAACTATTTAATCAAATCTCCTTATTTGATTAAATTCATCAACTTTCATCCCTTAATTAAATAAATCACTTTATCTAATTAAGTCACTCTCTTTGTTAATTAAATCAATCCATCTGATCTAATTATCTCTATTTAATTAAATAATTAATTTTATTTGATTAAATCTCTAAAGTCTATCCATTAAATTAAATAAATAAAAACATTATTTTATTTAATCTAATACCATTTCTTTTAATTAAATAAATCAAAACCCTTATTTAATTATTCTCTTATCATATTCTTCTCTTATTTTATTTAAATAAATCCATGAATTTGAGTCAAATAGGTCACATCATCTAATCTCCTATTAAATTAATTGACCCTTGATTAATTTAATCTCTTATCATGTCCCATCCTCTAGATTTTGCAAGTTGCACATGAAAATAAATTTAATCCATTTATTAAATCTCTATTTTCCTCACAAGGCATCTTTTGGAATATTCTCCAAATTTGAATTCAAAAATTCCAAGTCAACATGTACATCCAACAAGGCAATAAATTCATCTTACATGTCCTTTGTTTTGAGCCAAGTGGCATTTATTACATTTTCCCTTCCCTCTTACAAGTCATTTCAACAAATTTGAAATTCAAAAATATGCATTTATTGGCACAATCCCCAAATCTTGCACATCTCTCATCCATTCATAGATTGAAAAGTGGCATCATGCCATTGGATGAATGTTAGTCCCACATTGCTCAAATTTGTACATTCACCCATCTTGGCATTCTATAAATAAAGAGCTCTTATCCTCATTTTATCATCCACAAATTACGCAAATTTATTATGCTAAAATATTTAGCCATTTCTATCCAACCCCATTGAGTTCTTAGCTAGGTTTTTTGCAGATTTTGGCTTGGAGCTCTCATCCTTTATCAACAAAATTGGATCAACCATCTTCAACATATGAAGCTTGCATCTTAGGAATTGGGAAAGGGCCAATTTTCACATCAAATTGGCACCAATTTCCCCATGGGATTATATGTTTTCTATTCTAATTAGGATTCAATCTATTTTGTTGTTTTTATTGTGTTCTTCAATTGTTTTCTTTCCTAATTTGAAGTTTGCAAATGGATTTCATGGGGAATCCTTGTTTTAGCTTGCAATCTCTTGTTTAACTTGTTTATTCATGTTGTTTTGCAGGTACTAGGATTGGGGTTCACACATTTGGTGCTAGAAGGAGGGCTGGATATCATTCTTTATCATCTTTTCTTCAAATTTCCACAATTTTGTTCATACACAGAAAAATTCCAACGATGGGAGCTCAGTGTCACTTTTTTGGCAGCGTTGTCTCTTCAGCATCGCTATATAGCACCGCGGGAAACGCTGGACTTGTCTCGCCAAAAAAATTGAATTATAAACTCTGCCGCTTGACTGGTTCACTTGCAAGAACTTAACAAAAAAAAAACTGCGACGCTAGGTAGAAATTGCAACGCAGTTGAGCTCACTGTCCCGACACAGAGCGACACTGAATGGTAAGCGGCATTGTGAGGGCATTGCTGAGAAATCAAACTACAACGCAGTCACGAGTTGTGCCACTGGCGGGGAGTAAAAAGTGGAAATGAAATTTTAGCACATGCTGTTTGATTAATGATCAATTTATATTCTATTTTATACTTTTTAATCTCTGTATTTTCTAGAATTTGACTGGTTTTTCTCCCTTGTAGGTTAGAAATCAACAACAAAGAAAGGAGAAGCATGAGGAGGATGTTTCATCAAATCAAAGTGTTTTTGAGCACTTTAGTGTTTTCTTAACACTTTTTAAGAAATTGTTATTACTTCTTCCTTAGGACACTAATTTTATTTGGGCTTAAAAAAGAATCTTGCCATTTTTTGCAAAAGGCTAAAATGAACATTAGGATCACAATATACTAGAGTTTGTTTCTTTGGATAAAAATTGAACAAAGTGTCTATCATTTGTCTTTTGGTGCTTGAAAAGAACTCACATTTCA
The DNA here is from genome assembly GCA_007258455.2 of Sequoia sempervirens. NCBI lineage: Eukaryota > Viridiplantae > Streptophyta > Pinopsida > Cupressales > Cupressaceae > Sequoia > Sequoia sempervirens. The sequence continues at coordinate 189,720,548 of VDFB02058242.1, forward strand.
CTTTGTGGATTTAAAAAGAACAAGTGAAACTTTGTTTTTGTGAAGGATTACTTAAACTAAATTCATTGAAAAATGACACATGTGCTTCTCTCTCGCTTTATAGCGATCTTGAGAATCAAAAGGCCTTTTTCATGATTTTAGGTTGAGACAAAGCAATCACCTCCACACTTTTATTTGGGTTTTAAAATTGAACAATATCTTTTGCGAGTGTGAGTGGGGGCATTGTTGCGTATATTATCTCTCTTTGTTGCCAACAAGGATTGATTGAGTTACAAATATTGTTCCTTATTCACTTTTGTTTATCCTAGAGGGCCTGCCTTGGAGAAAAAGTACTCACCCAAGGGAACAACTCAATCAGTAACAATCTAAAGCCAAGAGTATTTCCAACTGGGATATAAATGTGGGTATTGGAGTAAACACCAATATCACATGGTTGATTCCAACAAGATGGATCGGAAAGGGGACTCTTGTTGTATGGGTCAATCTCCATGAATGGAAAGTACTTATTAAAACCCACGTGCTAGAATTTTCCAAAATCCTTTAATCTATTTGTTGGTGCAAGAACGATCGTTCTAAAGCCACCCCACACTTTTACAGTCTTTTAGTAGAAATGGAAAGCATTCCATGGGAGTTTCATGGGTGTTGATGCTTGGCTGCCCCGATTGATGTTAATGAGCCATGGAGGGGAGCCAATGGGGTCAAGCATCTACCCATTCGCTAAAGATAAGCATAGCTGGACTTGTCCAAGTGGGAATCCAACAAATATTGTCTACACATCCATAAAGTTGTACTTATTCTTGGGTTACAAAATGCATTTCTTGATTGAAAACATCTTGAAAACAAACACTTAACATCATCATCCAAATTTCAAACCCTTTTGAAGACAAATACAATTGACTCAATGCATATGTTATTGCTTTCCCTTGGGACTTACATACTTAGAGGTTTCTAAACATTGGATTACATCTCAATTTTTCTACTTAAGTAAACAATAGGTAAACCCTTACCTTGAGTTCATCAAATATCCACATAACATACTTTATGGGGTTTGAGGAAATTAAGACATTGGACATCTTAGTTTGAAAACTTAATCAAAGAAAATGTTTTTGGTAAAATGAAGCCATTAAGCAAAGCTAAGCAAAATGAACTTTCATGTGTGTTGAAGCCTCATGATTCTTGAAAAAGACCAAAATGAAAATCATTGGTTGAAAATCCAAAAATGTATGTCCAAGTTGAATCATTCTTTGGTTACAAAGGTCTCTAGGAAGCATTTGCATGTTCTTCAATACCTAGGTCTAGGCAAACAAAGTGTATTTTTTTAGGTGCATATTAGGATCCAAGGGAAATCAAAATATTTTCACCCATCCTTAAAACATCAAAATAAACATCATCTCATCATCACCTTTTGGAAAATCTTGAAATCATCCTTAATGCCGGGCTTTTTGGAAAAATCAAAATCATCAAAACCATTGAGACTAAATCCTTGAAAAATTTATCAAAATCACCTTTGGCTAGGTATGTGTAGATGCATCCTTTTGCATATGCTTAGTCAAAGTTATCAAAATCATCTTGTTTAGCTTAGTATATGTGGATGAATCCTTCTTCATATGATTAGTGAAACTATCATCTTGTTTGAATAGGTGTGGGTAGATGCATCCTTCTCCCTACACATATTCAAATTATCATCCATTGAACAAATATATCCCTTAGATAATCATCCAAACATCTTAGGGTCTCTTTGTTCAAAATGAAAAACAATAAAAATCAAAATCAAGGACAAATCCCAAATCCAAAATCAAATTAAAAAAAAAATCCGAAACATATCTGAAAGTCCCAAAATCCTAGCATCTCCTTCAAGATTTATAAGAAGAAAAAAACATCCACATCACCCATCCCTTGCATCATCATCATATCACCTCTTGATCCTTAAGATATCCTAAAATTTTCTACTTTGGGCATAAAGTAAAGATCAATCCAAAGAACCAAGAGATTCATCTCTCCTATTCTTGAAAAAATGATCCTCGTTTTATGGTTCAAACTAGATCTCAATACAAGAAGAGCATGAAAGCCAACAAAGAAACACTCACTTCAAGTGATCTTAGCCAAAAAAATGTTGAAATTAATCCTTCCGAATCAAGCAATCCTTTGACCAACTCATCATCGCAAAATACGCAAGAGGAAAACCAAGGAGAGTATCTTACCTTTGGAATGTCTCATGATGAAATGACTGAAATTCTTCAAAATTTGGAAAACCATAAAATCATTAACACCATGATGAGGCTTAACCCTTCGTTATATGTGCTTGAATTAAGAAAACAAGGGGTCAAACTACCTTTGGATTTTGACGTAAGTACCATAGTGGAGACATCTTTTCCTCCCATCTCATCCACCATTCCCATATCATCTACACCCCCATCCCAAAACATCACCCAAAACATTCCACAAATCATGACATCTTTTGCTCCAACCCAACCCAATCCAATGTTAATAAGGGAAATGCATTTCTCAATGCTGTTCAAGCACACCTCCTTGTTAATAATCAAAACTTGGATGCAAATACCACCTTGGAACAAAACATACTTGAAAGCCCATTACATAAGAATGTTCCTCTCACTTTCCATCATGATCTATCATCATCATTTTTTTGTGCAACACCTCAAACTCCTCTCCTCACAAATTCGCAAGAGGAAGGAGACATGTTTGGACCAGGGGGCACTTTCGACACCACAACATTTTCGCAAGAACTCACACCCCTCACACTTCCACCTCTTCCACCATTTCCATTATCATCCACACCACTCCTTGGTTTAGGGATTTCCCCTCTACCAACTGTTGGTGTGAATAAGTCTTGTACCTAGTTTATTCCTTTACTAGGGACTTAGGGGACTTAATTAACATGTTACGTTTACTTAGGATATTAGTTGTCTTATCTAGAATTTCCCCTTTCCTAGGTAGTTATGAGTTAGTTGTCTCATGTGATAGGATTAAGACACTTGTCATCATCTTGTCTTATCCTATCTCTCATCCTTGCCTTTATAAGCAAGGCATCTCTAGAATTTGCATTGCATAACATTGTATTGTATTGCATTGATCATATTGTATCATATTGCAATCCTTGTTTGGTGGAATAGCATCTTCCATTGTTGCTTCTCTCTATCTCTTGTGGAGGTTCTTTGGTGTTGTAGATTGAAGATCTTGGGTTGACCACTTCAACATGGTATCAGAGCTTTGAATCTAGCAAGCCCCTTCCAATTATTTATTAGAGGGTTTCCATCAATTTTTATTGTGATTTTTGAGTTTCTTGTATCCTATATTGCATGCTTGCATTTTGGTGAAATCTGGTCATTGCAGCGCTTTTGGCTATAGTGACAGTATTTTAGGCTATCCCATTGCATCCAGGAGGCTCGAAAAAGTTAGATTTGGCTTTGTAGACATGTAAAATATTCCAATTGACATTGTGCATCTGATCCTGATTACTAACATCATTTCTTCCAGAATCATCCCTCGGTCTAACCATTTAATCAAATCTCCTTATCTGATTAAATTCATCAATATTCCTCTCTTAATTGAATAAATCATTTTATCTAATTAAGTCAATCTCTTTTGATACTTAAATCAATTCATCTAATCTAATTATCCCTATTTAATTAAATAATCAGTTATTTGATTAAATCTCTAAAGGTTGTTCATTAAATTAAATAAATTAAAACCTTACTTTATTTAATATAACACCATCTTTTTTAATTAAATAAATAAAAATCCTTATTTAATTAATCTCTTGTCATATTCCTGTCTTATTTGACTTAAATAAATCCATAAATTTGAGTCAAATAGGTCACATCATCTAACCTCTCTCATTAATTTATTTAACCCTTGATTAATTTAATCTCATCTCATGTCCCATCCTCTAGATAATGCAAGTTGCACATGAAAATAGATTTAATTCATTTATTAAATCTCTATTTTCCTCATAAGGCATCTTTTGGAATATTCTCCAAATTTGAATTCAAAAATTCCAAGTCAACATGTACATCCAACAAGGCAATAAATTCATATTACATGTCCTTTGCCTTGAGCCAAGTGGAATTTATTGCATTTTTTCTTCCCTCTTACATGTCATTTCAACAAATTTGAAATTCAAAATTATGCATTTATTGGCACATTCCCCAAATCTTGCACATCCTTCATCCATTCATAGATTGACGAGTGGCATCATGCCATTGGATGAATGCTAGTCCCATATTGATCTAATTTGGGAATTCATCCATCTTGGCATTCTATAAATAAAGAGCTCATATCCTCATTTGATCATCCACAATTTGAGCAAAGTTACCATGCCCAAATATCCATCAAATTTCATCAATCATTCTTGAATCATAGTTAAATTTTGTAGATTTTAGCTTGGAGCACTCTTCAACATTAAGAAAGTGGATCAAATATTCATCAACACATCAAGCTTGCATCTTAGGAATTGGGAAAGGGCCAATTTTCACATCAAATTGGCACCAATTCCCCCATGGGATCATGAGTTTGCACATCTAATTAGGATTCAATTTTTGTTTTATCATTTCCATTGTGTTCTTTAATATTTTCTTCCAAGTTTGAATGTTGTAAATGGATTTCATGGGGAATCCTTTTTTTAGCTTGTAATTCATTGTTTAACTTGTTTATTCATGTTGTTTTGTAGGTACTAGGAGAAGGGTTCACACAGGATTTTATTTCACTCAATTTCGTCACCATTTGCAACTTTGGCAAAGAATGGTTTGGAGCTCAGATTTGGTGAACAACTTTTTATAGGAGCACTTTGAAAAAAAATTAAGCCTACCAATGTGTCTGGGTGACAATTTCTGAGTTTTTTGATATATAATTTTCCTATATTAAGAAAAAATTGTTTCTCGGGAAAAAAAAATTACCCGGAGGCCGAACGGCCCCCAGGTCGACGATATGATTTTGCAGTATTAAAAAATAATAATTTTTTAATTATCTGTGATTTTACTTTTTTGGGATTTTATCAGGCATTTTATTTGGTCCACATATATATTAAAAAAAATTCAGAGGTTTTTTGGTGGACGACTTTATTTTTCTCTAGACATCGTACCTGCGTCAAAGCCTTTGGCAGATTTTTGTCCAGATACTTTCCCCAGCGTTGTCAAAAATTCTTTGCCGATCTTTGATCTTATCGCCAACCCCTCCAAATTACCACTAGCCATTTGAAGTTTGTGGGTGGCTTTCTCTAGGTGGCCGCTAGCGGGCTCCCCTTAAGCCGCCAACTGTGACCGTTCTGAAGACTGCCGGTGAAAATCGACAATGACCACCAGCCGCCACCACTAGCCACCGGTGATAGCACTAACTACCTAGAGTTAAGCCCTTCACCGCCATGGGAGTAGGTGAACCACCAGGCTGGTGGTTAAGTCTGCCAGACCGTCGACATTTGTTGTAGCTGCCAACATTCACTGCTAGGAGCAGACCCTCACCGCCGCCGACAACAAACTGCCAAGAGGGCAATCTATTCACCACCGCATGTGACCCGAGCTATAAACTGCTAGTGGTTACACTAACCGCCTATTTTTTTCAGCCGCCTAGTGCTAGGTCATGTGGGTGACCACCGGGTATCCCCCGAGGGCTTAACGTTTGCTCCTGTTTAGTGTTCTAGGTGCCTAAAATAGAGCATTTTTTCAATTTTGCATAACTTTTCACCACAGAGTCGGATTTTTGAAAATGAGATATCATCATAAAGCTGGTTTGACAAAATTTGTAGTGGTATAGGTTATTTTTCCATATTTTGATATTTTATGCTAGTTTTTTCAGCTTGAAGGTACAAGTGTATTTATTGCTTGTTCTTGGCTTAACTTTTGCAAACGAAGTTGAAATTTGGCAATTTTTTTTTGAAATTGCTCAAAAAATCACAACGAATCTATTTGTAACCTTAGCTTTCAGTTTTGGAAAGCTCTTTTTTCTAAAAATTGTAAAATCACTATGTGTTATAAATGGTTTATTTGAGCTTGTCACTTGTAAAAATTGCAAAATTTCTTCATTGTAATTTGTTGGGGGGGTTGCAAAATCAGTTTTAATACATTCTAGGGGGTGAAAGGCACAATTTAAGTGCCACATAGTCTTATTTCTTTTGGTGTTCATGGCAGATCTAAGGAAAATTGAACCACTCACTCCACACAATTATCATACATGGAAGCTAAAAATGACTCAATTGTTACAATCTAAGGGTCTATGGCCAATGTTAGATGCAGAAAAACCTGAATTCACAAGGGATTATGAAAAATTTGTCCATAGATGTAAAATGGATAAAGCAAAAGTGATCATTGGCTTACATGTATCTGATAATTTGTTGTTTCATATTTCAGAGTGCAAAATAGCTAATAATGTTTGGGATAAACTTGAAGATTTGTATGGTAAAAAAAAATCATTTAAGAGCCTTGCAACTTCAAGCAAAACTACAATCCCTCTCTCCAGGTGCATTTCCTTCAATTCAAGATTTCCTTGCATAATTCAAGATGATTTTGTCACAATTGAAAGGGTGTGGACATGACGTATCTAGTGATGAATGTATCTTCTTGATTTTGTCTAAGTTAAAGGGCCCTTATCAAGTGTTTTTTTCTACATTCTATTCAACTATGGATGCAATGGGGAAAGATTACAAAATGCCTACATTTGAGTTGTTTTGTGAGCGTCTTACTAGGGAGGAGGCCAATTTAATTCAGTTGGATTCCTTACCTAATTCTAAGAATCATGCTCTAATGGCTCAATCAACCAAGGGTAAAGGAAAGAACAAGAAGAAGCCCAAAGTAGAATCATCTTCTAGTAGTGAGAATCCCTCCAAACCGAAGTTGAAGAACAATAAAAAGTCCACTCAATCTCCTTCTTCTTCTACCTCTGGAGATTCTTCTTCCAAGTCCAAGAAAAAGAAAGGAGATCCTTGTTCATTTTGTGGCAAAACTGGGCATGATGCAACTCGTTGCTTTAAGAGATTAGAGGCCTTGGAGGAAGCTATGAAAAATCACAACATTTTAGTGCCTAAGACTTCTTCCATGGGAAAAGGGAAAGCTCTTTTAGCACAGGCCATTCATTCATCTTCAGACAATTGGATTCTTGATTCAGGTGCTTCACATCACATGACCAATTCATGTGATCTTCTTGATTCCATTGTTCATACTTCTACTTCTCATATTGTAGTTTTGAACTCTTCGTAGACTCCAGTTTTAGGGATAGGCTTCGTTCAGATGCTAGATGGGTGCATTGAGGAAGTTCTTCTTGTTCTTGATATTTCAGCGAATCTACTTTCCATATATCAGATTTTTCATTCTGGAGATGGGAAGTCAGTTGATTTTACTCCACAGAATGTGACTATTAGACATTTACAAGATCTTGAGAATGTTGTTGCTATAGGGATAGTTTATCATGAGAATCATTTGTATCAATTTGATGGATTTGAGTCTTCATCGGGTTCATGTTTTGTTGCTCATGCTGATTCAACGAGCAAGCTTTGGCATGAGAGATTTGGGAACTTGAATTATAGATATCTTCAACAAATGCAAGTGCATAACTTAGTGGTTGGTCTACCAAAGATCACTTACATGTAGATGGTGTTTGTCAAGGTTGTGTTCTTGGCAAGCAACATCAAGATCCTTTTCCTAAGGGTCAAGCTACACGTGCAACCACACCCCTTGAGTTGGTCCATAGTGATCTCATGTCATTCCCAACTCCTTCATTTTTAGGGGCTAAGTATGTGCTAACATTCATTGATAATTTTTCCCACCAGACATGGGTCTATTTTCTAAAGCTTAAGAGTGAAGTCCTCACCAAATTCAAGACCTTCAAAAACTTTGTGGAGAAGCAGTCAAGTTTTTCTCTTCAACAAATATGCATAGATAATGGGGGGAGTATGTCAATCAGGAATTTTAGGATTTTTGCAATGAGCATGGTATTCTTCATCAGCAGACATTTCCTTACACTCCTCAGTAGAATGGTGTGGTAGAGAGAAAGAACAGGACTCTCAAGGAAATGGCCAATTGTATGATTCAGTCTAGGTCCATGGCTCCTGCTTTTTGGGCCGAAGCTATCGATTGTGCCAACTATATTCAAAACCGTATGCCCCACAAGGCAGTGTAGAATATGACCCCTAAGGAGGGTTGGTCTCATCGTAAGCCTAATGTATCCTTCTTCAAAGTATTTGGTAGTGAGGCTTGGGAATTCATTCCGAATGGTCAGCATAAATCCATGGAGAAGAAGAGTTAGTGGTACATCTTTGTTGGCTATTGTGAGGATGTGAAGGCATATAGATTTTTTGATCTTGACACATGAGAGGTTCATTTCCGATGTGATGTTCAGTTTGCTAAAATCTTCACCCAGTCAAATCCTCCTTCGACTTCTTCATCACAACCTACTCAGTCTTCTTCAGGTGATGATACTTTGCTACTTGAGGAAGATTTTGATGATGGTCTTGATGCACCTCCTCCTCATTCACCTACTAGGCTAGGATGGGGTCGAGTTACTATTGAGGAGGTTGGTCCTCTTGTTGGTGATCCCACAGACACTCGCCGCACTCATTCTCATACTTCTAGAATTAGTCTTTTGAGTCATGTAGTTTGAGATGATCCTTAGAAGTTTTCAGATGCTTCAGGTATTCCAGAGTGGGATAGTGCTATGGATGATGAGTATTCTTCCTTGATGAAGAATAATACTTGGGATGATAATTTTCAGATTGTGGGATTAAAAGACAAAAGACAACTCCGTATTCTCTACAACAAAATGGAGTTGCAGAAAGAATGAACATAACATTGATGGAGAAGGCTAGGAGTATGTTGAGTGGAGTTGATCTAGAATAAAAGTTTTGGGATAAAATTGTTGCCACTGCTTTTTGTTTGATAAATAGATCTCCTACATCAGCACTTGTTGATAAAACGCCAATGGAGGCGTGGTTGGGGAAAAATCCTTCACTTAGACATCTGAGAGTTTTTGGTTGTGAGGCATATGCACATGTTCCTAAGGAGAAGAGAACAAAATTGGACTCTAAGGTTGTCAAATGTATCTTCATTGGCTACAAGTATGGTGTGAAAGGATACAAGCTTTGGGACCCTTTTGCACAAAAGGTAATTTATTCCAGAAGTGTTATTTTTAGAGAGATTAAATCTTCTATTAATTTTCAGCTAGAACAGCATAAATAAATTGAACAGGAAAAGGATGTGGTTCAAATTTCTTCCACGCCTGAGGAAGTTGAAACGATACCCCAAAATAGAAAAGAAGTTGAGGAGACCTCATCAAGCTCTGAAGAGGAGGAAGAAGTCGAAGAACCTCCACCTCAACTTATTCAAAGGTCTACAAGGCAAAGGAAACCACCTCAAAGGTATGGGTATTCACCTGATGATTGGAAGTGTATATTTGCTTTTTGTACTAACGTTGATGAATCGAGATCAGTGCAAGAGGCATTGGATATGAATGATGCAGAGTCCTGGAAATTAGCCATGGATGAAGAGATGGAAGCTCTTAAAAGGAATGAAACATGGGACCTTGTACCATTGCCTGAAGGTTAAAAATATGTTGGATGTAAATGGGTGTTTAAGAAAAAGATTGGTTCAGATGGAAATGTTGAAAAGTATAAGGCATGGTTGGTTGCGAAGGGATACTCTGAGGTTGAGGGTATTGACTATGGTGAGATTTTTTCTCTTGTTGCTAAAATGAAATCCATTTGGTTTTTATTATCTATTGTAGCAACTTATGATCTAGAGGGGGAACAAATGGATGTGAAAACTGCATTCCTTCATGGTGATTTGGAGGAAGAAATTTATATGACACAGCCAGAGCACTACATGGTAAAAGGTAAAAGCAAGTTGGTATGTAAGTTAAAGAAATCTCTGTATGGCCTTAAACAAAGTCCTAGGATGTGGTACCAAAAGTTTGATACATAGGTATTGAGTTTGGGATTTGTGCGGTCTAAATCTAATCACTATGTATATTTTAAATTTGATGGTGATTATTTCTTGGTAATTGATTTATATGTTGATGACATGTTGTTTATTGGGAAAGGCAAAGGTTTGATTGCAGAATTGAAATCTCAACTCTCTGTGAAATTTGAAATGAAAGATCTTGGTGCAACAAAACACATACTTGGGATGGAGATTAGAAGAGATCGTAAGAACAGAAAGCTATGGCTTAGCCAGGGTAAGTATGTTCAGTTTTACAAAGGTTTAACATGCAGGATTGTAAACCACTTTGTGTTCCTATTGGATTGGGAATGAAGCTCTCTATTTCACAATGTCCAACATCCCCATCGAAAATGGAAGACATGAGTAGAGTGCCTTACTAGAGTGCAGTAGGAAGCTTAATGTATGCTATGGTCTGTACAAGACTAGACATTGCCCAAGTAGTGCGTCTGCAGATATTTGCGGGGTACAACAAAGTACTCTATATGTTTTCATGGTACAGGAGATCAACATTCCCTGAGTATTTGTGGTTTTGTTGATTCAGATTGGGCAGGTGATGTCGATAGTAGAAGGTCCACTAGTGCATATGTGTTTACTCTTAATGGTGGTGCAATTAGTTGGATGAGCAAGTGACAAGATGTGGTTGCTTTGTCCAGTACTTAGGTAGAGTATATGGCAGCTACTCATGCCTATAAAGAAGCCATTTGGCTAAAGTTTTTGTGTTCAGATATTGGATTTAAACAGGGTGCAGTTACATTTTATTTTGACAATTAGAGTGCAATCTTCCTTGCGAGGAACCCAACTTTTTATGCAAGGACCAAACACATTGATGTTCAGTATCACTTCATGAGAGATATGGTCGAGGATGGTAGGGTGAAGCTGGAAAAGGTAGAGACAATGGTGAATGTTGAAGATGCATTAACTAAGCCCCGTGAGCACATCAAAATTTAGGTGGTGTTCCGAGTCTATGGGCCTTTTGGCCCTTAGCAGTTGATCCACGGTATTTTTCCCTTGGCCCTACAAGGTATTCGACAGGTGGGAGAATGTTGGCAAATGAGGTGTCTCAACCTTGCTACATATTTCCCATAATATTTATTTTTATTTAATATTTTCCTACAGTTGTTCCACACTGTTGGTGCATTAAAAATTGGTTTATTAGTTTTCATAAGATGCCTATGTGATAGTATATCATGGAAGGACTATTTTTAGAGATTCTATGACAATTTTTATGACATCTGTAAGGGTCAAAAATCTAGGGGATTTGATTTTGGAAGTGAGAGTTATTTTAGTCTGGAATCTTGGTAAGAGAAGCCAAGCACATGGTTTTGTAAACTGTTGGTGGTTTCGTGTATTGTTGGAAGTCTATAAATTGGAGGCTTGAGGAGTAGTTTGTGTGAGAGTTTGCAGGTACTGTTATGCTGCTGGAATGCTGCCAGAATTCTTCTAGAGATGTTTACTAGTGATACTCTTGTAAAAGACTTGCTCTGCAAGTGTATATCATCTTGGTTTTGGATTTGGAATACATTAAGCAAGTTTTGGAGTGTGGGGTTTTTCATCCAAAATGGTTTTCCCCATGTATATCTAGTGTTTTGTGTTTGCACTGCTCATTTCATATTATGAATGTGTTTCTTGATTTTCTATAACTATTAGATCAGTTTTAAAGTTTTGCATAGTGTTTCTCCTCAAGATTGGTAGAGGAAATTAATTCCGCTACTCTAATTTCCTTACACAAACATATACAAAGCAGTCAACCAGCTTCTCGTATCCACTAGATGGATAAGATTGGCCAAAAGCATACCAAAAAAACAACTCTTTCGTGTCATCTATATACATTCCTTTGAAATTATGACCGACCGTAATTCCTCTGTTTATTAGCAGTCCTGCATCATAGGTTGTAATAATTACCAGATTATTTTTAGATTTATTCAGTATATCCCTGATCAATAGGGAATCTAACTGTTCTAGGTGATCAATATCATCTAGAAAAATTAGGAAGTTTAAAATGTTGCTCCTTCAGATATGATCACTAAGGTATCTTGTACCATCTTCTACGCTTGAAAACCTTGGATGATCTTCATCAAAGAGATCACTGAGAAGCTTCATTTGCAAAGAAGGAAGATTGCATTTCACAAAGGCTTCCCAAATATCAAACAAAAAGTAGGATCGACTATACTTTGGACGCTTTCGGTTGAACAATTCTTTGGAGAGAGTTGTTTTTTCAACCCCACCCATCCCATAAATGCCAACTATCTTAGCCTTTCCTTCTCCTTGTTTGCTTATCCCACACCACCTTTCAAAATCATCTATAAATTTATCAATACACTGGTTTTCAAAATCTTCTACAAGCTTAGGAAGTCCTACTGGATGTTTGGCAACATATAAAGGTCTCTTCTTTTCTACTTCCTTTTGCACTGCTAACACTATCTTCTCGCAGTCATTGAAACTTTATAAATAGAAGGGGAATTGAATGAGAAAAAAAATTAACCACTGTTAAAGAAGAGAAAACTTATACATAAGAAGATACACTGAAGCCATAAAAATATTACCAGTTTAGCTCTTCTCTAGCAATAAATAAAATAGATTGGAGGGCTTCCTTCCAATCCTCAAGTTTTTCCAGGTATCTCTTCTTATTTTCATATTCAGTGAATGCTATGCCATACACTCTTTCTATGTGGGGCAGTGTCGAAGGCTCAACACCATAAAAAATAGGAATAATCTTAGCTTTACTTTGCAACATGAGAACCAACTCCGCCAAACACCATGCTGATTCTGCATATCCTTTGGAGAAGATAGCTATGTGAACTGTAGCAGAGCAGATGGCTGTCTCAATCGTGGATGGAAAATATTCTCCAAGTGTTTTTCCCTTCGAATCAAGAAACACCCGTAGTTTCAATTTCTCAAGAGATTTGTAAAGCTCAAGAGCCAGAGTATCTTTGACATTAGGGCCTCTGTGGTTGATAAAGACATCATATAATCTGGCTGATTTAGAAACCTTCCTCCTCTTGAAGGGAGATTCGATTCCAGAGAAAGTTGGATGATCCTCACCTTTTTTGTGGCACGACGACGAAGATTCCATAGAGAAAGCATGGTGTTCCTCATTTTGATGGGGATGAGATGAAGAAGATGCCATAGATGCAAAGTAAGGTTGGGGCAGAAATCTTGAAACAAGAGAGGATAGTTTTGAGGAAAGAAAGAGTGAATTGAAGTTGATAGAAATCAGATGACTTTGATGAAGCTTCATAGAAACAAGCTGTAAAAGGAGGAAAATAATGATCTCAAGCAACGAGGAAAATGCTTAGAGAAATGTAAGCACCAGACGTTTTAAAGAAAGAAAAAGTTTAATGAATTGTAATTAGTTTACAAGGTCAAGGTTAGAAGACGACAAAAATTGGGTTTCATATTAAAAGGAGATGTCCCCATCAGAGTTAGGGGCTCCCACAAATGACACAAAAACTAGTTGTAATTACGACATGAAATATTATAAATTCATTTTCTAGGTCACAACCGACCGCGACACTATTTTATTTAAATTGATAAGAGAGATTAATTTGTGTGCAACTTGACTCATAATTTTGTCGAATACAGAATTTGTAAGAGATTATTCAAATTGTAAGATGCTGGAAATTGTTATAGGTAAGTGCATGAAACGATACTTTTTAATTGGGACATAAATTTGTTTATTTATTTAATTAAAGATATAAATTAAATTTGTTTATTTATCTAATTAAAGATATAAATTAGTTTGTTAGTTTTAAATTTGATTATGTATATATTTTTTATTGTTAATTTTTTTAATCACATTTTGTGATTTATCATCAAGATGAAGTAGTTAGATAAGAGATATTAAAGCAAATAAAAAGACAAAATGATTAAATAGATTGAAGAGGGATGTAGTAAAAACTCGAGAGACCTTAAGAATAAGATTAAAAAGGGAAGAAAAAAAAGAAGGATAAACTAAAAGTATAAATATAATTATATTTAATATTCAACTCAAAATTATCTCTCTCTCTCTCAACATAATCAAATTGAATGTTATATATATAATTTAAAATTATATGTACATGATAAGCAAAAATATTAAATAAAAAAAAAGAACAAATAAAAATCACAATTCAAATATAATATTAGACACACCTAAAAACCAAACAAAAGACATTGAACTAGTCAAAGTATACATATATAGTTTTAACTATTACCAATGGTTAATATGTGATACATAGTCATTTTCAACTTGGAAAGATGTTTATCCCAATAGTATCATTAATAAATTCATTCAACTTGCTATACATATTTGATTAGTAATAGAAAAATTGATACCCAATCAATCTCTATAATTAGAAATATTTGAATTGCATAATTTTTCCTTTAGATTAATCCCCATATCTATCAGTTTTCAAAAATTTGAGAGCATTGTTTTTTCTTCAAAAATAGTGATAGCACCAAAAGATAGAAAATGATAAAAACAAAAGTCAGATTAAAGACATGAACTTTTTATATTCCACAAGAATGAGTTGAAATGTTTCACATAAAAACTTGTATAAAAAATTTTTATCGACATTTCAGATCACACTATGTGATCCACCATCGAGATAAGAACATTTTAAAAAAAATGTAAAACTTGAATCTAAAATCAATCTTGACTATCTAATTCTTATGACCTTAACAAAACTTTTTATTGTCTTTGTAAGAAATATTTCCCCATTTCTACATGGCCGTTGAAGCAAGGAAGATGATTCCATAGAGAAAGCATGGTGTTCCTCTTTTTGGTGGGGAGGAGAGGGAGAACATTTTGCTACAAATAATGACCGGAAGCAATGAGGAATAGGGTTAGAGAAATTTAAGCACCAGCCATATGAAAGAAAGCAATGAATTAAATAATTTTAATTAGTTTTTGAGGTCGAGGTAAAATATAAGAAATTTATTTTATGGGTGACAACATGAACAACCAATATTTTATTTAAATTATTAAGACGTAAATTATTGTCAACTTTGACTCATACATCTATCGAATATAGAATTTGTGAGAAATTATTCAAATTGTAAGATGCTATAAATTGTGAGAGGTAAGTGTGTGAAGTGAGATCTTTTTGAGAACATAATTTCCTTAGTTTTGTTGACGTAGTGGTTTTTTCAAAAGCTATGTGAATGATATTGATGATTGCATTGTTTTTCTCGGGGTTTTTTTAAATATCTTAGTTTAGTGTTTAGATAAAGAATCATATTTTTTAATTATTTAGTCTTTAGTTTGAATTATGGGGGTAATTATAAAGTTTGTAATCTATTAATGTTAAATAGTCACATTTAAAGTTACTTTATTTGAAAATTTAAATAGAAGAGAGTAAGTATATTCCATCATCTTTTTATTAAAAAAATAATTTTAATTTAGCATAAGCAACACAAATATTTTTTCTTTCTAATTTATTAAAATAGAAAATACTACAATCTAATCCATATTTAAGGTCCTCCTTACCTTTCCTAGTCTTAAAAGCTCTACGAAATACCTTTTTTTACCTTTTCAATTTTTTTTAGAATATTATAGAATAGCTATGTCTCAATTACATTTACTTAGAAATATTACTACACACAATCTTCCCTTTATTTTCTTGAAAATGATATTATTTGGATTGAATTAAAATTCTCCTTTAGTCTTAATAGATAGAAGCATATTTTTTATATTGTATTTAATTTTTTAGTGTCTCTTTATTTTTCCCTACCTTTGGACTAATCTTTGTGAACCATCAATTTTAGGGTGTGTCTATGTGCTTCTCTTGCACTCTTAGGGTTTTTCAGCTAAAACGAGAGAGATAGAACCCAAAAATTGAGGTGGTTCACTCAACTAAGGAATGTATGATGTAAATATGACTAAATGCAAAGATCTAAATGCAACTAAGTGACGAAATTGACTGATTATGAATGAAAAACTAATGAAATATGCAATTTTTGAAAACACAATGTGATATGTAGAAAATGAACTAAAGACAAACAAATGTAAACAAAATTGAATGAAGTTTAATAGAGTGCACCTAGAAGTTGAATGTTGATCCTAGAAGGTTATGAAAACTAGTAGAATTCATTGTTAATCACTAGTGAGACTCATTCGCCACTGATGGTGAATCAATCCTCCTTCTGGTAAAATGACCTGAAACTACTTTTTGACTATCAGGAATTAGATTCTGACAAAATCAATTTTTCTAGCCTATAGGTGGGATTCATTCACCACTAATGGCGAATCATTCCTCCTCCAAACTTCTACAATTTCAAGAGTCAATTTTGTAGATCTAGATCTGCGATTGTCTTCTTGTTGAGTTGACAGAGTCAAATCTATAGAAGATAGGTTGTATGTTGTCTCCAAGCTTGAATTAGGGTTTAGTTGACTTGAAATACTTTGATGACTTCTTGACCACTTTTCAACACCTATTTCCTTACCAAATCTACCTACAAGACCTGCAAACACACATGCAAAGAAGGGAAAAAATGGTTAAGGGTTAGAGTATAGGGATTTGCCTTGGTCAAATCCCACTTTGGTAATCAAACCCTTGATAAAGAAATGAAATAAAATCAACAAGGAATGATGAATAAACAACATGAAAGTGTCCTAAACTCACCAAAACCTTGTTGTAGAAGTCTGAAGATATGTCAATGGCTGCTCCTAGATGCTTGATAAATGCTTGATAAAATGATGCTTTGATGGATTGAATGCTTGAATGAACTAGTGAATGAATTAGGATGAATGGGGTGAACTAGCAATTAAAATGGATGGAAAAAACACTTATTTATACAAAATTATGCCGTAATTACCCAATAATACATCATCACAAGCCAACATAAGGTCTATTTGAATAAAAACTTAAAAGAAATTTTGAATTATTTTAAATTTGGAGCCAAGAGGGACTCATTCACCACCCATGGTGAATGGGTCCCACTCTAGGCTTGTAAGTGGGTGTCAGGAATTAAGTTGCATTTAATGTTGTTTATCGGGTTTACATTCAAAAATACACTTAATTAAGGCTTATGAGTGCAAAAAGGGGCCACATAACGCATAAGAAATGTGTAAACAGTGATAACAAGCCTAGAAAAGCATGAAAGTTTGTTACAAGACTTTATACAACACTTTGAAATAGGACTTGATAGGAGATAAAAAGGTGTTTTTAGATGAATTATAATAAGAAGAGTCTAGAAAGGTGTAGAAATGTGTTACAACACATCACAACACCTTCACAAGATGTCATAATTTGAATGTTTAGGACCTAATGTGAATGCATAAGTTACATTGCAACATTAAATCAAGGAAAAATAGGTCAAGCATCATGAGAGAAAGACCTAAAAGACCATGAAAATTTCAATTATCCATTTTTCTATGGTACATTTAGCCCCCACTTTAGTGAGAGGATGAACTTTCTTCAAACTCAACTAAAGTAGCCATGCATATCGAGAGGGATCCAAATGCACTTATGCTAGCAAGATTGAATAACAATGATCAAGAGGGATGATCAAGACCCTAGGATGAAGATCCAATGACAAACTAAATATAAGAACAAAGGAACACATGTGTGAAAGAGAAATATAGAAGGAAGAGGGAAAAGGAAGAGTCAAATCAAGCTTTGATCGTTTGTCTAGCTAGTTGTGGATCAGATCTAGGTTGTTTGTCCAAAAAAGAAAATGCATACTCACTTTGGGGTGATGGAACTCGTGGTGATCCGCTGTGTGAGAAGGAACAAAAGGTGAGAAACATACAATCGGGTGGTATGCACTCACAAACACATAGGTGGCTATGGGGAAAGTCATGCCATAGAATGGGCTTCCTGCTCAACCATATCAAAGCTATACCTCTTGATAACTTTAATAAGTCACCACAAAGGAAAATTTTGGTCCATGCTTCATGAGACAAGCAAAGCTTCGTATGCTTAAAACTCATGAACAAGCAAGATGACACCACAAGCATACAAGCTGTGTTATGCAAGATGGCCATGAAAATGCAGAATGTAAAATGTAAAAGAAATGTTCAAAGGAATATTGTTAAGTTCATGCAAGGTCTATAACTTAGGGAACATTGTGTCTAATGTCTCCAAGAGAGGACCACTCAAAGAATAGAATATTCACAACTTAGGGGATGTAGTGTGTCACATTAGGCTCCTAAGAGGAATGTAATATGCTAAGATAGATCACGCTTATGAAGGACATCACACCCAATGTCATACACAAAGTGAGAAACATATTGAATGAAGAGATAAGGCTACACTAAGAACCAAAAATGAAAATGAATAATGCTAATGTATGCCCCCCACTTTAAAGGAATTCCTACACACCATTCTATGAGCAATTACTTTAAAGTAGCAAAGGGTAAAATGAAAAAAGAAACAAGACATGAGAGCCAACATGGATATCTCCTATGCCAAGTCATATGTTTCTAAGTAAGGATGCATCCTGTAAACAAAAAAGGAATAAAATAAAGAGGGGTTTCCCCCTAGAAAGGAACACACCAAACAGATAAGGGATCTATGGATTTGGAGTCAGTCTGTTCGTTGTTGTAATGTTTTGATTAAAGTGCTCAAAACTATCATCATTCCCCAAAACACATAGAACTATAGAAGAATGACACAAAGAGAGCAAAAATAAAAGAAAAATAAAGTCCGTTTTGAGTCAACATGGAAGAGACATTGCGGTCTTAATGCTTTGTATTATCCCCAAAAAGAAAACACAAGTAGAAATAAAATGAAATGATGAAAGAAAATAAAAATCTTTTGGGTCAACATGAAGGAGACATTTCGGTCTCAATGCCTTGCATCATTTCCAAAAGGAAAAACACAAGAAAAAGATAAAGTAAAAAGGAAAAGGGACCAATTGGGTCAACATGGAAGAGACATAGGTTGTCTCAACACTTTACATCATCCCCAAAAGGAGAACACAAAACAAAAGAAAAAAAAAAGGATAAAAATGTACGACCTATAGAACAATAGAGGTACAAATAGAGGAAGTGCACAAAGAGAGAGAACGTCAAATGCACGTTATGAGGGAACACGATACACACACACAATCACACCAAAGATAATGTAAAAGGCTAGCAAGGCGAATACAAGTCAACCATCTAACAAGTCATCCACCTCCCAATCATGTTCATTGTATTGTGAGGGAAGTTGTCTTTCCAAGGGGAGAATTGCAAGTGCCAAACTAGGGTAAGTGCTAAGTTCTTCACTTGGTGTAGGAAATTTATCATTTAAGCTCATGGAAGAGGAAAATAAATAATTGAGATCATTTTGCACCTCTTCATGTATTTTAGAGATATCCTGACCATTATCATCATCCATATTAATCACAATGAGAAGACAAAGGGTAATTTCCAATGAAGGATGTATCAAGAGTTGTGGTTGTGGTAGCAAATAATTTTGTTGTGACAGTTGTATTGTACTATCTTGTGGCAGGTCAAGAGGAGAAGGGTTATCAGGTATTGCTTCTATCAAAGGTGGAGGTTGGTTGTCATTGTTTCCTTCTATTTGTGATTGACGAGGAAGGAGATGACAATGACGCCTACGCTCCCTAGCACCGCTATTTATTTTAATTCTATTTTGAAGCTGTTGAGGTGTAAGAGTGGGTTGATCCACCATAGGATCCTATTCTTCCTAAGGAGGAAGAATGGAAAGAACCAAAGGAGATGGGTTAATCACTTTCTCTTTGGCTTTGTAAACTTGTTTAATGTGAGGAGGTGTGATAGGAGTGGTTTCATTATCTCTTGGCTGTTTAGACGAGGAAGGTGAAGTTTTTATTGTTAGTTGCTCATGAGGTTGCATTATTTGGTCAGATTCAGACTCAAGATGAAGCATTTTCTCATCTATGATAGGAATAACGGAAGCAGACGGGGACATGTGGCAAAGAGACAATTCAGCTATTCATTTTGCTTTGAAATTTTGATAGGCAATGAAAAAGAAGTCTTTTTGAGGGGTGATGGGTTCCATAGGTTTATTCCAAAAGGATTCTAAGGAAAAATTACCTTTAGAAGACAATGGATTAAAACCACTATGATTTATGGCAAATATCTCATTGTCATGTGGAAACTTCAAACATTTGTGAACAACTAAAGGGACAACTTTCATCGAGCCAAGCCAAGGATGACCTAGCCATAGATGAAACTGATTTGATTGTGGAATGATAGAAAATGTTACATCCAATGTTTTGGGTCCTATCTATAATGGGAGTACAATCAATCCAATTGTAGGTCACGCAAAACAAGAATGTTTTTTAATCCATGTGATTGGTTTATCATAATCATCTTGATAGAGATCATGTAATACTAACATTCTTCTGTGATCACATTCTTGCCACAAGAAGGATCTATTAATATCCTATTGGTGGGCTTATCATAGATGCATTCAACTATGTAAAGAGGACCATCGAGAATATTTTTAATTATATAATGAGAAGAAAAGGTAATATCAAGAGATTTGTTTGTTAGGCCCTTACAAGGGATAATGTCTATCATACCCACAAGCTCATCCATAGGATTAACTTGGGTAATATTTGGGGTAATATCATGTTGTTCATGATTTGTATCAATGTTCATTACATGAGTGTTTGAAGGTTCACTAGCTTTGACAAAGGAAACATTTTCTTTAGGTGCAGGGTTGGTAAAAATTTCTAAATTCTTATTGGGGGGGTGCAATGGACTTATTGCCTTGATCATTGACACCCACAATGGACAAACAACCAGAGTCAATGAGGTCTTGAACTAAGTATTTGAGATGCATACATTGTTCGGTGTCATGTCTATTTTGGTGATGAAAATGACAATAAGCATTTGGTTTAAAGGTGGGTGGTAAAGGCTTGGTAGGATCAAGTAGTTTAACGGTAGGAAAAGTGATCATCTATTGTTGTAGTAGTTGAGTCATTGTGTTATGGAGAGTATCGGGTAAGGGGGTAAATTGTCTCTTCAAGTCCCCATAGGTAAAGGGCACTGTTGTTTTAACAACTGCCACTTGACTCTGAAAAGGTTGAGTTGGTTGTGGAGGAGGCTGATTGAACTATAAGAATCCTTTGTTTGGTTTTCAAAAGTTTTACGCATTGTTTTGGTTATTTTGTTTAGACTTCTCCACTCAGTTAGAAAGTGGACTTTGAATCACGACTAGTAACCAAGTTGTGATAGTCACAAAGGGTTTTGCATAAATGCATGAATGAAGGAAATTTCATCATAGCCAACTTATCCTGAGGGTGAGTGTGCAAGTTTTCAATAAACATCTTTTGAGATGTGAATCAGGAATCTTGAAATCTACTTGAGCATACAATGACTGATAATGTGAAATGAAATCAATTACTTTTTCATCCGCATTTTTTTTACATCTCATTAAATCAAACATTATCTTTTTGGGAGTCATATGGACTTGGAAATGATTGATAAAGGAATCAACAAGAGCTCATTAAATGATCAGATTGAATGATTGGGTAAGTTTGAGAACCACTCCAAAGCAGAATCCTTTAACATTCTAGGAAATAGTTTAGCTAACAATTTATCATCAAGGACAAAATCACTGCACAATGTTGTATAGGAATTAACATGATTAGTGGGGTCTTCTTTACCTTTGTACTTATCAAACCTAGGCATCTCAATTCCTTGTGGCATTAGTGTTCTTAATATTTCTAAAGATAATGGGCTACTATGGACATAGTATGAGGGTGGAGCATTTTGACTTTGGCTTATGGTGTATATTTGTTGTTTCATAGAGGAAAGAGTGTTAAAGAGTTGGGTAATGAGGGGGCTAGTGTGAGTGGTATGAGGTGGAAGAGAGAATGGTGATGGAGTGTATGTATTGTTAGGAGAAGTGAAGGGGACACTAAGAGGGGTGAAGGTGGAAGATGGAACATTTGATGCCACAAAATAATTGGGAATGCTATTTGGAATAGCAAAAGAAGGATTCACATGACTAACCTGTTGCATGGTTGTTGTAACTTGAGGAGTGGTATAGGTGGGTATAGATGCTACAGTTGAAGGAGGAGGAATGTGAGATCCTCCTTGGATAACCACAGTGTTTGCTGGTTGGGAAATTGAAGGAATATGTTTGTTGTATATCTCAACAATTCTTTTCATAACTTGTAAGCAATTGTCACTTTCAATCAAGTGATGAAGATTTTCTACGGAAGGTATGGTAGTGGTGGAAATGTTTTCAAGGCATAAATCTTGTTGTAAATGTGCAAAATATTCATGAATACTAATGAATTTATCTTGTAGAATTTGATCAGTTTGTGTGTCAACATGCATTGTATGTGAAGATAAAGGTATACTAGTGGTAGTATCCATGCATAATGCACCATTTTCCATACTAGGAGTAGGAGCTCGAGACAACCCAAGGTCCACAACGAGTGTGTTATCACAGGATTCCATGAGTCGGGAACTTCTTCTCACTAAAGTATTATCAATAGGTCACCAATCACTCATACAAATACCACAAGAGGTGAGGTGAATACAAATGAAATGAAATCTAGGAGTTCAAAATGAAAATAGTAGAAATACTATAAACTCAAACAGAAAAACAACAAAAAACTGAAATGTAGTAAATGCCTAGAAAATGCTTGAAAATGTAGTTCAAAATGTGCAGCTGGACTGATTCGTCCAGGGTGGCAAATGATTTCAAGTATGATATTTTATTTTTTTTTCAAAAAATTAAGGTGATTTGTATGTGTTTTAGATGAAAAATGAAGGTGCAAATGCAAAATTTTTGTTTTTGTAATGTTTTGGAGTGCAAGAATGAAATCTATATGTGATATTCACTAATGCAAATTTATAAAAACTACAAGGCAAAAACAATTAAAAATCTAATGCTATGAGTCCTAGGATGTGAATGAAAATGCAAATTAGAAAGATAATGTGTTCAATATTCAGGGTCACCAAAATGAACCATCAATTTTAGGGTGTCTATGTGCTTCTCTTGTACTCTTATGTTTTTTCACCTAAAAGGAGGGAGATAAAACCCAAAAATTGAGGTGGTTCACTCAACTAAGGAATGTATGATGTAAATATGACTAAATGTAAAGATCTAAATGCAACTAAGTGATGAAATTGACTAATTATGAATATAAAACTAATGAAGTACACAATGTTTGAAAATGCAAATGTGATATGCAAAAAATTAACTAAAGACATAAACAAATGCAAAAAATATTGAATGAGGTTTAACAAAGTGCACCTAGAAGTTGAATGCACTTATCCTAGAAGGTTATGAAACTAGAATAATTCACTATTAATCACTAGTGGGACTCATTCGCCACTGATCCTCCTAATGGTAAAATGACCTGAAATTGCTTTCTGATTGTCGGGAATTGGATTTTAAAAAAATCAAATTTTCTAGCCTATAGATGGGACTCATTCACCACAAATGGTGAATCAGTCGTGAATCAGTCCTCCAAAATTTTGCAAATTCAAAAGTCAATTATGTAGATCCAGATCTGCACTTGTCTTCTTGTCAGGTTGATGGAGTCAAATCTATAGAAGATAGGTTGTATGTTGTCACCAAGCTTGAATTAGTGTTTAGTTGACTTGAAACACTTTCATGACTTTTTGACCACTTTTCAACACCTATTTCCTTGCCAAATCTTCCTACAAGACCTGCAAACGCACATGCAAAGAAGGGGGAAAATGGTTAAGGGTTAGAGTATAGGGATTTTCCTTGGTCAAATCCCACTTTGGTAATCAAACCCTTGATAAAGAAATGAAATGAAATCAACAAGGAATGATGAATAAACAACATGCAAGTGCCCTAAACTCACCAAAACCTTGTTGTAGAAGTCTGAAGATATGTCAATGGCTGCTCCAAGATGCTTGATAAATGCTTGATAAAATGATACTTTGATGGATTGAATGCATTAATGAACTAGTGAATGAATTAGGATGAATGGGGTGAATTAGGAGTTAAAATGGATGGAAAAACACTTATATTATACACAATTATGCCCTAATTACCCAATAATACATCATCACAAGCCGACATACGGTCTTTTTGAATAAAAACCCAAAAGAAATTTTGAATTATTTGGAATTTGGAGCCAAGAGGGACTCATTCGCCACCCATGGTGAATGGCTCCCACTCTAGGCTTGTAAGTGGGTATCAGGAATTAAGTTGCATTTAGTGTTGTTTGATAGGTTTACATTCAAAAATACACTTAATTAAAGTTTATGAGTGCAAAAAGGGGCCAAATAAAGCATAAGAAAGGTGTAAATAGTGATAATAAGCCTAGAAAAGCATGAAAGCTTGTTACAAGACTTTACAACCATTTGAAGTAGGACTTGATAAGGGATAAAAAGGTGATTTTTAGATGAATTATAATAAGAAGAGTCTAGAAAAGTGTAGAAATGTGTTACAAAACTTTACATCACCTTCACAAGACGTCATAATTTGAATGTTTAGGACCTAATGTGAATGCATAAGTTACATTGCAACATTAAATAAAGGAAAAATAGTTCAAGCATCATGAGAGAAAGACCTAAAAGACTAAGAAACTGTCAATGATCCATTTTTCTATGGTAGACTTTGCTAAATTGGTAAAAAAATAGTTCGTGTTAATAGATTTATTTTCACTTATGTACACTTAGTTAATTTAAACTTGAATTTTATACATGGAAGGGCTCTCACCCATTTACAAATAGTGAAATATAAAATATGAGAGAGTAAAATATTAAACAAACTTTATGTTATTAGAAACCAAATGTCAAAAATGTAGACTTCAAGGGAGAGCCTAAACATGAAATATACCAACCAAAAAGAAAAGGATTAGACAAATGACATCTAACCATGGTAGATTTGCACAACTTGCAAGATGATCTTATAGGGAAGATAATTAAATTTGTGTGATGTGAGAGTAATTAGGGTGTAGGAATCTTTCCAATTAGGTATCATTATGGTTAAGATTATTTTCAAAGATATGTTGAAACCTTCTCACCTAATGGATTGCGGGATATAGTAGTACCATTGATGATCAATTTATTGACTTTGACATTAGCTAAGTGAATATTAGGGTGTCTTACAAATACCAATATCAATGCTAGAAGACAATAAAATTGAAATAGTCTTACAATTCATGTAGTTGAACAATGAGATTTTGGAGCTTCCAATTAATCCCCCTTGTATTATTCCTTGCATTAATCGTAATGAGAGACCCTAAATAAACTTTGATATCATTGAGATTCAAGTCAATAGCCATCTTGAGACCATAAATAAGAGTCCATAACTCAACCATAATATTAGTGGGGTTTAATCATATAAGTGAATCCCAATTTTGGGTGAAATTTCAAAGTTGTGAGACACTGTAGGCCAACTTGTGAGAACATCTAAATATAAACATTTCAAAATAAAATTTAGTTTTGGCTAGACATGTGGTTTTATTAGATTCATTTTAGCTAAATTATATATGTGCCACAACTTTTCAATCTATAAATATCTACTAGATATATATTTAGTATCACTTTGGGGAAAATTTACCAAAAAATATTATTCAAACTAATGTTTTCACAACTCCTCATGAAGATACCCTTTTGTAGATTTGTAAATGTAGTTTTCAAAATTATATATTTTTAATTATATTTTTAAAAATCATATACATATATATATACATATGTATATATATACATATATATATATATATATATGTATATATATACATATGTATATACATATATATACATATGTATATATATACATATGTATATGTATATATATACATATACATATACACATATATATACACACACACATATATATATACATACATACATATATATACATACATACATACATACATACATACATACATACACATACATACATACATACATACATACATACATATATATACATATATATATATATATATATATATATATATATATATATATATATATATATATATATATATATATATATAAAACTAAAAGCAGGCCATCAATACCAAAATAAAAGGTTGATTATCTTGTAAGAAAAAATACTAAAATTCATTAAAAAATATATAGTGTACTAGATAAGAGTTTTAATGTCAAGATATTTTTTTATAGTTTTGATAAATAGTTAAGACAAAGATGACATCTCTCTGAAATAGTCACATTTTAAGATTTTTTAAAAAGTATAATTATCAATATAGGAAAAAAAAATAATCCATGCACTAAAGTTTCAAGTTATAAATACTAAAAATTTGAAGGAGAAAAATTACTATATATAGAAAATGGTGTCCCACTTAATCTGATTTTTTAACATTTTATCACCAAGTAACTTATAGTGTCATTTAAAAAAAAATTGCATTCAAATAATGTTTTAATTTTTTAAATAAATACAAACATAGAATTTTAGTATAGGTGTCGTAACCTTTCTCTTGATGTTAAATTTATAAAAATAGTGCGATTTTTGTTGTCAAAAAATAAAAAACTCAATTTTTAAGCTATAGAATTATTTTTAGCCAAAATAAATATTCAATTTTTTTCAATATAGGCAAGCAAGATGCATGTTGCATAGGTCTCTTTGATCTATATTAAAAAAATGGGCCTAATCAGATTCGTAGGTCAAAATTTATGTCCTCTAGAAGTTTTCATAGGAAATGTAAATATGTTTTGAGCACATAAAAGAACTATAAGGTGGAGTTACACTTGTTGACCAACTTATTGTGCATGCTATGACATATTATAAAACATATTTTTTTGGAGATCATAAAACCAAAATGGAATGCCCAATTTGGTGAATGGATTATAACAAGGCTATGATAGGTGAGAGGAATATACCATTTTAGCTTGTGGGACAATCTCCAAATTTGGTATTTAGTTGCCACCTTATGGGTGGTTTTAGCTTATGGATTTATAATTGCCATTGATTATATATGTAAAGCTATTAGGACTTCTATAGATCTCTGGTTGGTGATACTTCTACGAATCTTTTATTTTTCACTATACTATTAAAATGTTTTTTACTAAAATGGTTTACCCCACATACACCTATGCTATGGTATATTATTTAAATTATATTTAAAGTTATTTCCTCTTTCTATAATTGTCCAAAAAAATAAAATTTACGTAATATTTTTCATAAAATTTTAGTGTAGGAAGCATTTTCATATACCTTTGTTCCTATCATTTGGTATCAAAGCTTCATAACCATAGATTTTAGGTGTTGGGTAGAATATTTTTTCATTACTCTTCATTTCAGTGGATGATTTCATAGAGAGGGTTTTGAGCTTGTTGTGAGAAGATATTACAAACACATCAAGGACAAATATGAAGAAAGTCTCTAACATAAAATTTAATTTACGAAAGCTCAAAATTGGGGATGTGCCTATATAATAAGATCTATGGGCTATAGTATCTAGATCAAACCTAAAGCTACATCATAAGAACATTGGGACAATATGGGTAGAAAATAAAAGGGTTTCATTACTTGCTTAGTTTGACCAATTCAATGTTGCTATTATGCAGGAACAAACTACTACAAAATACTTCTAGATAAATATTGGAGAAAATTGTTAGGCTAAATCCCTAGTGAATATGTTTTTATTTAGAAAGAATTTGCATACCCTTAGATGGAATATGGTGGGTCTATTCAATTCAAACATATAGAAACCATCAATATGATAGTTTCCTAGTTGCGCTCCATGAAAGTAAAAACATATGAGGATCAATGGGTGGATTGTTGTGTTTTTTATAAAATTCAGGGGCCCACATGATTACAACCACTAGGAATAGTAGCATCAAGTTTAAGATAAATAAAGTAGCTATGTATTTAATTTTTGAATAAATGAGAAGAATGAATTTTGAGTTTGATAAGGAGGATGAAATAATTCATCAATGATATAAGAAAAATACAACAAGAGGGACAAGAAGAAAGATAAGTCTAGATCCAAATCTTTTGGGTGATCCAAATATCTTGGAAAGTTCAAGGTGAAATATTAGAATTATGAAAAATAGATACACCTAAGAAGAGATTATAAGGAGGACAATAAGAAGAAAATGGTAGATTCTAATGAATATTTTGAGAGATCCTCCCAAGATAAAGGTGATACTTTCATTTCTACATTGGCTACTCATGCATTGAAAGGTGCATGGTTAATATAATATGGTTCCTCTTTCCAAATGACCTCAAGTTGAGAGTTTATAAAATATGAATAATATTATGGTTGAAGTGTGTACCTTGATAATTTTTCTCATCTAAAGATTATTGGCCATGATATAATCCTAATTGATTCCTTAATGGATGAGTGAAGGTGTACTAATATCCCTAATTTTCCACATTACCTATTTTATATAGGTCAAGTGGAGGGTGCAAGATGGTCAATAAAGTTTGGGTTATTTCTAAGATTGTTTAAATTGATACCTTGTTTTAGCTAACACATATGTAGTTCAATGCAATAATTCTTTGATTCCTATAGTGAAGAGAGTTGTTTAATATTTACCTTCACATATAGAACCAACAAAGAGGTGTGGTGTGTCTAATTTTGATGTCAAAATTTTGTGTATCTAAGGGTTCTCATACTTTGGAGACTAAGCTACCAATAGAGAAAATAATATTGCATCAACAAATGGGTCATATAAGTGAGAAGAGTTGAAGTATATATATAAAAATAACCACGTTGATAGGTGAAATGATTATAATATTGAATTTATTTTTTATGAACATTTTGTTTATGGATTTTTTTTTATTCTAGTTCTCATGATTATTTTGGGATGTTGGATTTAATCCATTTTGATGTATTTGGCCATGCTAATGTCCTTTCAATTTCCAAAATTTTATATTATGCTTCCTTCATTTATAATCATAGTAGAATGGAACAAGATTTGAGACCCTATGGTTGAGAGAGTTTTGTATAGTAGAGGTGTTATCTTTAGTGAAGCCAAGTCTTCTTTGATAGAATTGCAGCCAAAGAAGGAAAGAAAAAATAAGGATTTGGTTCAACTAACTTCAATGATTGAGAAGATTGAATCAAAAGCCCAAAAAATATTTGTAGAGGAGTCTAACTCAAATAATTTAGAGATTTTTGAAGAAGAGATTTAACCTCCACCTTAGTCATTAAGGAAGTTAATTCAGCAAAGATAATAAGTAGACAAGTATACTTCCTCCAAGTGGAGATGTATATTTTCTTTGATTACTAACACTGATGAGCCTAGGACTATAAAGGAGGCTATGGGTATGAGTGATGAAAAGAATTGGAAGGTGTCCATGGATGTGGAGATGACTAATTTGAAGAAAAATATTAGATGGCACCTAGTATATTTTCCTAGTAGATCAAATCCCATTGGATGTAAATGAATGTTCTAAAGAAAAATAGGGCCTAATAGAAATTTTAAGGAACTTAAAATGCAAGATTGCTTGTGAATGGTTATTCCTAGGTTGAGGGAATAAATAATGGTTAGATTTCATTTTTAATATAAAACTTTACATCCATTTAATTTATTTTGTAACTTGGCCGAACATATGATCTTAAGGTTGAGTAGACAACTGTGAATAAAAAAATTATTCAAGGTTATTTGGAGGAAGAGACTTATTTATCACAACTAGAGCTCTAAATTGATAAAGGTAAAAAAAATAGTCTATAAGTTAAAGAAATATTTGTATGGTCTTAATCAATCTCCTAAGTTTTACAATTTTTTTGAATCTTTTGTGTTAAGTTTGAGGGTATGTGTAGGATCATGATGGGCCAAAAAGTCATAATATGATGGGTATGTGGCTGATGACATTTTTTTTACCCAAAATTGATGAAACAAAAAGGGTTTTTAAAGGAGATTCTCAACTTTCCACCAATATAAATTATGTCTTACTTTGAATTTAATAAGTAATTACTATTCATTTTCTATTTGAATTACGACTAAAGTCCTAATTGATAGGTTGATTGAAAAACATCTATAGCTTTCAAACAGTATCACATTTTTTGAATCCAAAACATGCATCACATTCTATGCTTCGTATATTGTAGGATTAAAAAAAAGAAAAATTGAATTTCATAAAGTTTTGACCAAGTTAAGGTGGTCAGACATATGAGTTTTTATATTTTTTTAAAGTTGTAATAAAAAAATCATAATTAATTATTTACTTGGAAAAAAATTAAAAAAAATTATGCATCACATTGGGACATGAGTTTTCTATTTATATTTAAAATCTTATAAAAAAATATTATCATTTTATTGTGGTTAGGGTGGTCAGACACACACCTACTTATTTTTTCCTTGAAATTTAAGTACTACTGCATTGAAATTTCAAATTTTCACCAAATAGATTATTATTTTTTAAATAAACCTAGTAGTTTAGAAACTACATTCAATTTGCTATAGATTCTATTCTTTCATATTTTTTAAATAATATAGATAACTTATTCAAATTTTTACGTCAAGTTGCCTAACTCTGATTTTTCTATTTTTTTTGCCACTTAAGGGCCTGTTTTTTCCATGATGATCTTGCACATACCCTTGATATTTCTAAAATACCCAAATTAGTCATTGCATCTAGTAGAATATTGATGGTGATTATATTTTCATTATTATTTGATATAATGATGATTTATTTTTTGAGAATGAGAAACATTGATTTATGAATTTATGTCTTAGATTCTAGCATCTTTTGAGGTCAAGGACTTAGGAATACTTTGGTTGGGCTAGAGTAATTCTATGAACTTAGTATTAGATATATTTAACATGTTCGATTCTAGGTCTTAATGTGTTCCTATTATGAGGGGACACAATTATCTATTGGGAAGTGTCTAATTTTTCTTCAAGTGAGATGGAGGATATGTCAGAAAAACCTTATGCTAGTGCAATAAGGAATTTGATGTATGCTATGGTCTATAAAAGACTTAAAAATTTGTATGAATATGAAGAGATTATCTAGCAGAGACCTCTAAAAATAATATGACATACATGTATAAAAATTATCCTTAAGATTATTTTATTATAATAAAAGTAATGTAAATGTTAATTATATAAACCAATTAATTGATTTTTTGTTGGATTTCTTGACATATGAATAGCTGGCCATGTTTAAGTGACCCTCATTATGAACTGTAGCATTTATATTAGATATACAATCAACCCATTTCATAAGTTTTTCCACCTATTTAGTCACATATTTTGTTAAAAGGTGCAAGACAAATGAGAGGGGGGGTGTGAATCAGTTCCCACCAAATTCAAATATAAACTTCAAACACTTATCAACTTCACAACCACACAATTCTGTTACTAAGTATGTGATGCAAGCAAGGTGGTTGATACTCACTATCTAACTCAATTTGATCAGATACAAACAAGGAAACAACATTCACAACTCAATTTTTCTTAAACTATCCCAAGACAACACTAATAGGCTTCTAACCTTCAAACATCAACAAATGGACTTATCTTTTGGAGAAGGCTATACAAAGGCCAAACCAACACCAATAAAGGTTCACCACATATGCCAAAACAAAATTCCAAAAGATCTCACAAAGTCTCTTTGTACGAGCATTAAGTTTCAATAGTCTGCCCTGTTTTGAAGGCTACTAAATTAGCCCTATATTACAAAGGAACCACTTCTTAAACTCATTTTTTTCATCAAAACTCACTAGAAAGAGTTAAATTGTGACTCAAAACCATAGAATCCCCAATCAAAAGTCCATACCATGACCACTATGATGTTGTTTTGCAAAACCCTCCATTTACAAGTAAAACTCTAGGGCTTATTGACAATCATATAAATCAAGCTTCTTAGACCAATTCAATGCATTCAACACCTTTCAAATACCCTGCAAAAACTTAAGAATCTATCACAAGAATAGTCCCATCAATATTTTTTCAAAACCCTACTTTGGTTCCTTCATTTCACCATGAAAATAACATTTATGACCCTAGGGCTACACTCCAAGAACACACAACTCTCTTCTCTTACACTCTAAGACATAAAAAAACTTACCCTACCATTTATTATGCCATTCCATTGAGACACAAATTGGAATAGTAGATTGAATGATATATTACATTATTAAATTCTCAAGTACAACCTCACTGGCCTGTAACAAATAGGTTCATAAATCTACAATGTTCTCCCACTAGAATTCAAGTTAGACTCTCAAAATGGATTTAAAAGAAAGCCAATTCATCCCACAACATAATCTTAAGAAACTCAAATGATTATAACCCTATATGGGTTCATACAGTAGCAGAAAAGTTTAGGAAATTAGAAAATATGCAGTGAATGAACGTTGTATTGATTTGGAACTTCAAAACAAACTTTGACAACCACTTGTTCAATCCTTCTTGAGGCATTATATAACCATTACATTTGAATTCCACTCACTCCAATGTACATAAATAGCTTTTGAACTTCCTAGACCCCTCATATTCCCTAAATCTACATTTTTAACAACTTTTGATTCACAACTTTATTTGCACTTTTGCAATTTTTTGACCCCAAAACACAAATGATTCAAATTCAACTTATTACAAAGAGAATGGTCTAACAAGACCTTATTTTAGTATAATAGGCTTCAAAACACCCCTAAGTTACACTTGAATCACTCTATCAACCTTCAAAAGATCAAATTTTTTTCAATAAGGTGAACGTACTCCTACACTATAGACCCCCACAGGAAATAACTCATGCCACATGAGTTGCATATGATTCCATTTTCTCCAAGCTTCATACATGTTCCTCTAGTTTGTAAATTCTCTCCACTAGTTCATACACACTGAAATTGTAATCTACCCTGCACCTTTAACACTCTTGACATTGTTTACAATTGAATTTGTCTTCATCTTTGTATTCAGACCTGAAAATGGTCTCCTCCCTATTCTTTGATTAAAACTAGATTGCATTCCTTTGTTAACACCTACAAACAAACACATGTTATTATTCCATTGATATGTATTCTTCTCTATCTCATTTCCATGCTTTCATTTGTTCTCAATTCTTTGTCCAACCCATTCTTTCACAAAATTGTCATTAGACTTTTTATCTGGTCACTAAGTACCATTGTACCAACAGACCTATCTCTCACTATACTCATTGTTCCATCAAGTTTATGTCCTACTACACCTGCATTTCTTGCTTATTTTATGATCTTAATCTCGACCAAAGGGCATGCAATAGACCCTACAATGAAATTGGTGTTCCAATTCATTGTCATCAAATCTAAAACAACATGCTTACCTACTACCAAAGCATTTTATGTCTTCATACTGAGTGTAGTATCCCACTTTTTTTCTTCCTCCACATCTTTTACAAGTTCTCTTCTTCCACACATTATCACTTTTTCTTTTCCTTTCTCATCTTCCACCAATGGAGTTAAGACAAATTTGCACCCATCCTTCATTATTGTATCTAGGTGTTCTCTTTACCATCATACAAGGCTTGCCTATAATATTTCCAGGGTCTACCTAGAAGTAGGTGACAACAATCCATGGGAAGAATATCACAAACTACACTATATTTATAACCCCCAATCTGGAAATCAACAACCTTTTAATTCACCAACAAAGACTACCCATTAGTCAACCATGACACTTTGTAAGGCAATTCATGAGGTACTTTTTGCAGATTTAATTTGTTTACCATCTCACTAGACACCATGTTTTTAGGAGATCCAAAATCAATCACAATATTACACACCTTGTTTTTGAACTTACATGTAGTCTTGAAGAGGCTCTTTCTTTGCAAAGGTTCCACCTCCTTGTCTGCCTTCAATACTGCCTTCCTCATCATCAACATCTCCCTTGTTTTAAGAGTAGCTCTCAAATTTGTAGAATGGTTGCTTTCACAGTCCTCTTCTTGAGCCAATTTTTCTCTCCTATCTATCCTTCTTTCACCACTTGATGAACTACCAACCCTTTCAAGACATTTCCAAGATGGATGACCATATTCATTACAAGTATAGCACCTCTCTGCAAAATCATTAGTGTTTCTACCACCACTAAACCTTCCTCTACCTCTAAAACCTTCTCTAGTATCAACACCTTGCTCCTTACCTTTATTTTCTCCTTCTTGTTCTTCCAATGGCTGCTTTGGTGTAGGGATTGTTCCTCTCCCTCTTATGTTAACACCTCTTCCTCTAACAAATTTTTCTTGTATTTTTTTTAGCTTTTCCACCACCCTGATAGCTAATTGAAAACTTTCTTCCACATACTTTGGGTTAGCAACAACAAGTTCATCTTGTATATTAAATCTCAAACCTCCTACATATCTAGGCACCTTTTCAACCTCATCCTCATCCCTTCTTGACCTTATACTTAATTTGTAAAATTCATCAGTGTAGGCCTTAACATCTAGATCTTTTTGTTTCAATCCTTGCAACTTCTTATACAATTGAACTTCATAATCCTTTGGAAGAAATTTACCTTTCAGTTTTTGCACCATCTTATCCCAAGAAGTAATCCTTGATTTTATTTGTTTTCTTCTCTTTTCTTGTTCATAGTTCCACCATAAAAGAGCATGACCTTTGAGTTTAGTCTTTTCCACCTTCACCATCTACTCATCTGAAATAACTTCACTTTCAAAGTAATTATCCATAGCAACAATCCAATCAAGAAATTCCTCTTCATTTAAATTACCACCATATACAGGAAGATCAACTTTTACCTTATCATAATCATCTTTCACTGCTTTAAGCATCTTCATCATCCTTTGATCTTCAGGGTCTATTTCTTCATCAACATCCTCATATTCTTGATCATCTTCATCTGTTTCACTTTCTTCATTCTCATCTCCCCTTTTCTTTGTCTCCAAGGCAACAAGACTTTCCAACACAACATTATGTGATTCCAAAAGCTTAGCATGCTTCTCTTTCAGATCCTGCAACTCTCTAGCAACACCAACACCCTTCAGAGGCATCTTCACCAATCAAATTTCTTCAAGCCTACAAAAATCAAACAAATCACCAAAAAGAGACCTTGTCCCCAAGCTCTGATACCACTTGATGCAGGACAGGTGGTTCATACTCACTATCTAACTCAATTTTATTGGATACAAACAAGGAAACAACCTTCACAACTCATTTTTTCTCAAACTATCCCAAGACAACACTAATAGGCTTCTAGCCATCAAACATCAACAAATGGACTTATCTTTTAGAGAAGGCCATAAAAAGGCCAAACCAACACCAACAAAGGTTCACCACAGACCCCAAAACAAAATTCCAAAATATATCACACAATTTATTTGTACCAACATTAAGATTCAATAGACTGCCCTATTTTGAAGGCTACTAAATTAGCCCTAAATTACAAAGGAACTACTTCTTAAACTCATTTTTTTCATCAAAAATCACTAGATAGAGTTAAATTGTGACTCAAAACCACCTAATCCCCAATCAAAATTCCATACTATGACCACTATGATGTTTTTTTCAAAAACCCTCCATTTACAAGTAAAACTCTAGGGTTTATTGACAATCATATAACCTGAGATTCTCAGACCAATTCAATGCATCCAACACCTTTAAAATACCATAAAAAAACTTAAGAATCCATCACAAGACTATTCCCATCAATATTTTGTCAAAACCCTACTTTGGTTCCTTCGTTTCACCATGAAAACACCATTTATGACCCTAGGGCTACACTCCAAGAACACAAAACTCTCTTCTCTTACCCTCTAAGAAATAAAAACACCTACCCTAAAATTTATTATGACATTCCATCAAGACACAAATTGGAACAATAGATGGAATGGTAGATTAAATTATTAAATTCTCAAGCAAAGCCTCACTGGCCTGTAACAGACAAGTTTAGAAATCTATAAAGTTCTCCCAATAGAATTGAAGTTAGACTCTCAAAAGGGATTTAAAAGAAATATAATTCATGCCACAATAGAATATTAAGAAACTCAGATGATTATAACCCTGTACGGGTTCGTACAGTAGCAACAATGTTCAGGAAATCAAAAAATATGTAGTGAATGAATGTTATATTGATTTAGAACTTCAAAAAGAACCTTGACAACCACTTGTTTGAGCCTTCTTGAGGCCTTATATAACCATTACATTTGAATTCCACTCACTCCAACATACATAACTAACCTTTGAACTTCCTAGTCCCCTCATATTCCCTAAATCTTCATTTTCAACAACTTTTGATTAACAACTTTATTTGCACTTTTGCAAATTTTTTGACCCCAAAATAAAAATGACTCAAAATCAACTTATTAGAAAGAGAATGGTCTCACAAGACATTATTTTAGCATAATATATTTCAAAACACCCCTAATCTACCCTTAATCACCTTATCAACCTTCAAAAGATCAAGTTTTTTTCAATAAGGTGTAGGTACTCCTGCACTAGTATGAACATGCAATGCAAATAATAGAAAGTAAAATAAACACAATGAACACTAGATTTTCCATGGAAAACCCAATAAGGTAAAAACCACAATGAGGATTAACTCACAATATAAAGTATTTTCAAAACCAGATATATAAGGCTCACTGCCCAGAAGGACTCATTGTCCAGATACAAAAGATCACTGTTTACACAAGGAGGCTCACTGCCTACAAAAGGGATTACAAAACAAAATGGATTTGCAGCCAGAATGAACTAATAAGAGTGCACCTTACAAGTGTTGATTTAGTTCTGGTATTGCTCAATAGACTAACATAACACACTTCATCTTCACACTTCTTCGCATTCACAACTTTGCATCAGACAACTCTATCTATCACTTCAATCTTCAAAAATCTCCAACATATATACCTATTACATCTGCAAGCATCAATTAGGTTGGCCTAATTAGATACAACCTAAAATACTAACTGTTGGCTCCATGCATCCGCAAAATATTTCCAAAAAATAAATCAAAACATGTAACATGCTACATCATGTCGACATGGACCTAAGATAGGTCACCCATACATTTGCACGACAAAATTAATTCACCATAATACCAATTATCATGATATCAGCTAGAGATAGACTTAATAGTAAAAAGCAATCAGTAGAATAATGTTGATGCACCATACAAGCACCTGTGCATGAGATATTTTGAACATACATTCTTCCAACATCCATAAACCATTTCTCAAAACCACAAGTAACAATAATCAACCGCGAAGGACTGCAGACCAAAATACTGGAGGATGCAACTAGTATATTGGTACAAAATATAGAATTGAACTTCAACATGGTGATATCAATGAGAACACAAAAGTTGTATAGATAAACATTCTTCTTCATTCTTCCAACAATCTCCCCCTTTGTCATTGATGGAAACATGTGCCAAAATTTGCAAAACACAACATTCTCTCCCCCTATCACTATAACAGTTCTTCACATGACTCTCTCCCCCTTTGACATGAATGGAAAAGGGCGACCAAAAAGTAGGATGTAAACATATATACAAGGTAACATTGTATATATATAGGAATTCCAACTCCCATATCAAACATTCAGGTGAAAATGGCAATTTTTACATGAAAAATTTTCTTGTACCTCTCTCTTATGGTTGGAAGAATCCTCTTCCAAGCAAGAATAGCCGAATTCATCTTGGAACTCATACTATCTAGTAAAGATAACAACATAAAAGAGGATGTCTGGTTCGAAGAAAAAAACTGTCGTTCACAATCTTCTACATTAGGGAGTATTCTAGATAGATGATCCTACTAGACCTCAACAATCTCTTTAACCAACCAGAAGGCTTTCACCAAGTCTTCTCTTTATCTCTGAGTAATCAACAACTCCACTTGTAATTGACCAACTCTTATTCTCTATTTTCCATTTTTGTCTTTGAATAAATTGAAACTCTTTCCAATACTATTTATCTTAGACTCAATGGCTTCAATTTTGCTTCTAAAATTGTCAACAACTGCAGGTCACTAGAGACAATACCTGTAGATGTCAGATATTTCCTTGATGCATTCTTTTGTCTCATTAATGCATTTAGATAACATTTATTTGGATTTGGTACATCTTCTCTCAATCATTGCTTCAAGAAATTATCACCTTTAGGTCCTTCCAACAATGTTCTTTCTTCAATAACTTCTACTAGATCATCTGGTAATGAGTCAAACACATCTGAAACTGAAATACCCTTTTTGAGCAAATAATCAATCAATAAATCATCATTTTTAATTCTTTTGATCGAAGAGCATGCTCTCCATGTTTCACCAACCTTCTTCATATCACCTTCATCCAACATTGTTTGAATGACCTTTGGATCAAGGGAGTCAGATGTAGGAAGAAATTCTTCTTCATTCTTCTTTTCTTCTAAGACATCAGTTACAATTTTTTTCCTCTTTTTTAGATTTTGGAGGGGACTCACCAATGACAAATTCCAATTCTTACTTTCCAAAAGAGGAACCTTCTTCAAATATCTAGGAACTAACATATTGGAGCACAAATTTTTCCTCAGAGATGCAAAATAGGTTTCGCAAGCACTTGCATTATCCTTCATTGATTCCAAATACCTATAAACTTGTTTTCCAATAGGGATGCCGAATTCTGACTCAACATTCTCTTTTCTCGGTAGTGAGCTCAAAAAGTAAAACATCAAACATATGAG
The DNA here is from genome assembly GCA_007258455.2 of Sequoia sempervirens. Classification (NCBI taxonomy): domain Eukaryota; kingdom Viridiplantae; phylum Streptophyta; class Pinopsida; order Cupressales; family Cupressaceae; genus Sequoia; species Sequoia sempervirens. Next base: position 189,758,942 of record VDFB02058242.1, read on the forward strand.
CATAGACCCATATTGAAAAGAATAACCCTCGACCAATGACATTCAAAAATTCTCAATTAGGTTTTCCAAAATAAGGCTACACAAATCAAACTGATGGTTTTCCTTCACCATCATGTGTGCAAGATATACAACAATAGTTGAAGTAGAACCTTCACGATTTTTGAAGTAAATTTGATAATAAATTTTGTACGCAACATACTTTACAACAGGATTGATAATGGTATTTATCAATAATGCTCGAGGATCATTGTTGATACTAGTAAGTTCCTCCACATCTCTGTATTTAACAATTTTTTTCCTAGGGAGGTCCCCGATACTACATAATATAGTAATAGCTTCAATTGCTTCCTTTGTGATTGGATAGGGTTTGTCCAAAATAACGTTGTCATTCTTGAATCAACTTAATAGGAACAAGATATATTCTTTATCAACAATCTAGGGAAATTCTCCTCACAAATCCATACCTAGGGTTTTTACATTCTACAATTCATTTTTCTTTAACCCTAGCTCCATTTCCTTCATTTTTCAATTATCAAATTCTTCCAATTCAACACTCTTCAATTTTAGTTGAATATCACCACTTGATCCTCTGTCCATCATCGTGCTTATCTTTGTTGAAATCTTTATTGCTTAATTGAAACTTCTTTCTTTTCACTTCTTCCCTTTCGTAAACTATACATGATCTTGAAAATCTTCCATTTTATTCCTAATTATTCCCAATGATTTCTTCAAATTACCTCAGAATTTCTCCAAATCGCCTTGAGATAGCTTCAGGCTTGCTCCAAGTCATCTTTCAAACTCTTCAATTGTACAAGTGATCAAAAGACATGAATTTTACTTTATACACCATCAATTTTCCCTAATTCTTATTAAATGTGACAATCTTCAAAAAGCTAGTAAAAACCCTAGTTCTCTACATTATAAACCCTAAATCGCTTCGCAAATGAACATTTCTACAACTTTTCTTTCGATTTATTTTGCATAACCTTTGTTTACTCATTTTCTACAACATATTTTCGTTCCAACATCCTACACACCATATATCTAGGGGGTTTATACAAATTTCTATTAAAGCTCCCCCTAAGACAATGCTAGGTCTAATTCCCAGAGGAATTATGTGCACTAGATGAGGGCACCGACACATTTGATGTCTCTAGCTCTTCTTTCTTTCTCCAAATCTTATTCATCTCTTGCTTAACCTCATCCTTGTTAATTTTATTCACTGGTTTAGGCTACTTTCCCTTTTTTACTTCTACAAACTCTTGAAATATGTCCAAGTTTTTTGCAACTATAGTAGATAAAATTTCTCTGATTGGTTTGACTTCCACTAACCCTTGTCCTGCACTGATTAGCTTTGTGTCCAAACATGTTAAATGTATTGCAATATCCAATTAAATATTTATTCATTCTTCCTCCATTAAACTTGTTCATCATCACTCAATCGATTATCCTCACCTTAGATCTTCATTTTGTAGCTCTATGTCCAAATTTTTTACATGAAAAATATTGTCTAGAAAAACTTTCAACATTCTGATTTACCCTACTTCTACACTTAGTTTCTTTACGACCAAATTTTTTACATATATTTAAGCAAATACCATTAAAGGATGGATAACTTTATGCATTTGGTGTTCTCACAGGCAGATTTCTAGCAAAGTTCTTTGAATTTCCTTTTTGTTTCCCTTTATCTTGAGTCTTCTGATTTCTATTGTATTTTGCACATCCTTGGAGTTTTTATTGGTATCATTTCCCAAACCTCCTTTGTATTTATTCAGTTTTTTCCTACAATCAACTCTTCAAGTTTGGTGGAGCTTATCTTGAAATTGTCTTCACAAAGTTTTTCCTTCTCCAGATCTGCTTTTAGGCTCACCACTTCTTGTTCAAGATTTTTGCAAACATCGATCTTTCTTTGTAACACAATATTCAGACATTCTTCAATCCTTTTCTTCTCCTCCACTTGTACCTTCAAACTGGTAATCTACTCATTAGCTTGCTTCAACTACTCACTTACTTCCCTAAGTCTTTCTTTGAATTTCTCTTTCAATTTTTGAACACATTCATTTGTTTCATCAATATTTTTTCTAAAATATATGTTTTCACTTTCAAAATTTTCAATATCTTCAAGAGAACCTTGAAGTTATTCTTTGTCATCCATTGTTTAATCTTTTCATGATCTACCTCAAGCTGTTAGGCTTCTCTAGAGGAACCAGTGCTTTGATACCATTTTCTAAAAGGCGAAAGACAATTGAGAGCGGGGGGAATGTTGAATCAGTTGTCACCAAATTCAAACATAAACCTCAAACACTTAGCAAATTCACAACCACACAATTCTGTTACTAAGTGTGTCACCAAAAAGTTTATACTTTGCTTGATATGGGAATAATTGATGACAAATTAGACTTAATGAGGCCTTGATTTGGTGTTGTGAGGTGTTTTACACATCCACACTAGGTATTCGACCCTTGCAAACTAAATAAAATGCATTTAATGATGTCTTGTAAAGGTGTTGTAAGAGACTTTCATGCCTCTCTAGACTTAATGGACCCATCTTTCCATAATTTAATGTTGTAAAATGTATTTAATTGCATTATCACATTAATCTAGAAGGATTTTAAATTGTATTTGACTTTAATCTAGTGTTGTAATGCGTTCTACACATTCACATTTGATGTTGTGCCTTTCTAGGCTAAGTGGACCTCATTTTATCATTGTAAAGTGTATTTAATCGCACTTACACATTGAAATTTATTTCCCAAGCCCTAATTGACCTTTACATCATCATTAATAGTACCCTATTGCCCCATATTGTGCATCCCAAGGTATAATTTGATCAAATAACTGATGAAATCAACATAAGAACTGAAAAATATTCATTCCCCAACATTCTAGCTGGAAAAAGGGCCCCTTTGGGACTAAGTAACCCATATGGGAAAATGAGTCCTTGCCAGATGGGACTAAGTCAACCAACATGGTGACTTAGTCCAATTTGGCCTATTTTCAAGGTTTGAGCGAGAAATTTTGGAATTCAAGTTTATTTTTCTTTCATGTTAGCCTTAGGGATCTAATTAATAGACAAATAAGATGAATTGGTCCTATAAATACAACTCTCTATACCCTAATTCATTATTCACTCATTTTCATTCATCATTCATCATGTTCTCCAGTTAAGCAAAGCTAGGGTTTTTATCATTCTAAGTCATCAAGATAGCTTCCAAAGACATTCAAGGGTAGATCCTTCATCTTTTGCTGCAAAAATTCAAGATCAAACATCATGGCAAGGTATTAACTCCATTTTTTCATACTTCATTAAATTATTTCTTCATTTTCATTTAATTACCTAAAAAGGGGTTTGACCAAGGAAAACCCACATGCCCTAACATTCATCATTTCTTTCTCTTTCATTGTGTGTTTGCATATTTAGGCACTTTGAGGGTTTGAATATATTTTAAGATTATGTTGAAGACTTTTTGAAGACCTCTCCTTTCTTGCAAAGACAAAATATCCACAAAAAGTCACTTTTAGGCCTGAAAATTGGAGTTTCATAAGCGGACACCTATGAAGAATTGAAGTGCAGATAGAGGGATTATGTTTCCACTTTTGAATTTTTAGAAATTTAGGAGTGGACTAAGTCACCAATAGTGGTGACTTAGTCCCACTGAACCTATTTTTTTAAGGTTTCTATAGATTTGGATACCCATTTGGCCAAAACAGGCTCCAGAGTAGTTTTTCCAGATCTGGGACTAAGTCATCCTGATTGGAACAAGTGTCCTAGTTGGCTTCTACAGAAAAATAAGATGAATTGGTCCTATAAATACAACTCTCTATACCCTAATTCATTATTCACTCATTTTCATTCATCATTCATCATGTTCTCCAGTTAAGCAAAGCTAGGGTTTTTATCATTCTAAGTCATCAAGATAGCTTCCAAAGACATTCAAGGGTAGATCCTTCATCTTTTTCTACAAAAATTCAAGATCAAACATCATGGAAAGGTATTAACTCCATTGTTTCATACTTCATTAAATTATTTCTTCATTTTCATTTAATTACCTAAAAAGGGGTTTGACCAAGGAAAACCCACATGCCCTAACATTCATCATTTCTTTCTCTTCCATTGTGTGTTTGCATATTTAGGCACTTTGAGGGTTTGAATATATTTGAAGATTATGTTGAATACTTTTTGAAGACCTCTCCTTTCTTGCAAAGACAAAATATCCACAAAAAGTCACTTTCAGGCCTAAAAATTGGAGTTTCATAAGCGGACACCTATGAAGAATCGAAGTGCAGACAGAGGGCTTATGTTTCCACTTTTGAAGTTTTAGAAATTTAGGAGTGGACTAAGTCACCAATAGTGGTGACTTAGTCCCACTGAACCTATTTTTTTAAGGTTTCTATAGATTTGGATACGCATTTGGCCAAAACAGGCTCCAGAGTAGTTTTTCCAGATCTGGGACTAAGTCATCCTGATTGGAACAAGTGTCCTAGTTGGCTTCTACAATAGTTTTATCAGGACTTCAGACCTTCATTTCATCCTCTTTCAATCTCCAGGTGCACACATTATGTTTCATAGCTTTCTATCTAGTTTTGTTTGCATTTCTACGTTATTTATCACATGTTTACATATCATAAAGTGTAACTTGCAAACACTTCATATGTCTTAGTCTTACATTCATAATCAATAGCTTTTGTTCATTTTCTATATTTAGTTCATCTCATTTAGGCACATTACATCCATTTTACATTAATCTTAAGTGTATACATTACCATTTGGGGCCCTTTTCTCTCCTTTTATGTGAAAAACCCTAGAAGAGTTAGAGAACCCTTGGATGCCAAAATCTTTGTCCACATTTTGGTGAATGATTCATTTTTAGTCACAAGTTCTAGTAACGATTGGGGTTTCACACCTACCTTTAGGGTAGATTATGAAATATCACAACCTAAACCAAAACAACCTTGTGTTTTCATCGCTCAACCTAGTCCTAAAAAAATACCTCATGGTAGTGATGGGGGAAATATAAATCCCATCCATCATGGGGAGATGATACATAACATTAAAAAGGATTTGTGTTCTTGTAAATAAACTAATCCCTCTCAAAAGCATAAACCCCCTTCATCTAACTTGGTAGATTGTTATGGTATCAGATACAATCTCCTTCCTAAACATGAAAAAATGAAGCAAACTGACATATTATACTCTTTCAAGAAAGACTTAGGGTTACCTCCCTTATCTCCACTTTCATCTAAGTCTTTATCTCAAGGAGTGTGGTGCTCCTCGTGTTGGAGCACCTAATTCCTCTACCTGATACTTACTTTCATCCATTCTAGGCTCACCTTTTTCCTACACTAAGTGGGGGCAAGGGGTTAGGTAGCCTTGTCCCCATATGTCACTTTTCGTTGTCTCTTTTGTCTAGTCATTCAAATTTCATGAACATATAAGAGGAAGCTTGGGATGTGGACAACATGTCTTAAGTTCACTCACATGTGACATGCTTATTCATGATGCAGCTCAACTCATAAATGTATGACTTGGCAAAGGGGCTTTCCAAGTTGGCTCTCATGTCTTCTTTCTTGTTTGCATTTTTCATTTCCTACTTTAAAGTAATTTTTCATAGTACAGTGCATAGCAATTCCTTTAAAGTGGGGGCATACATTGACATTATTCATTTTGCATTTTTTTTCTTTTTTCTTGGTTCTTAGTGCAGCCTTGTTACTTTATACGATGTGTTTGTCACTTTTTGGATGACATTGGGTATGATTTATTTCATTAGCATGATCTATCTCAACATATTACATGCCTCTTGGTGGCTTGATGCGATGCACTACATCCCCTAAGTTGTGAATATTCTACTCTTTGATTGGTCCTCTCTTGGAGAAATTAGACACAATGTTCCATAAGTTAAAGACCTCGCATGAATGAAACGAGACTCATTTGAACATTATTTTGCATGTTGCATTTTACATGGCCACCTTACATAACACAACTTACATGCCTATGGTTCCATTGCATTTGTTTATGAGTTCTAAGCATACAAAGCTTTGCTTGTCTCATGAAGCACAAAATGACATTATCCTTTGTGGCACCTTATTAAGGTTATCAAAAGGTATAATCTTGATATGGTTGAGCGGAAAGCCAATTCTAAGGCATGAATTTTCCCCATAGCCACCTTGTGGATTTCTCACCCCTTGGACAACCAAAAATTTTGTGGCCCCAGAGTGAGTATGTTGTAGATTTATCACCTTGTAGATAGCCAAAAGTTATGTGGCCCCAAAGTGAGTATACTTGGGCCTTCTCACCCGACAGACCACCATGAGTTTCATTGCCCTAAAGTGAGTATGCATTTTCTTTTCCAAACAAATAGCCTAGATCTGATCCACAATATGTTGGAAAAATGGTCAAAACTTGATACACCTCTTTCATTTTCACTTTTCTAGTTCTTGCCATTGTATGATAATGTATCTTATCTTGCTACAAATTATTCACCTTTTGTGTGTCCTCCTATGCTTATGTTGGTTTGAATTGGGTTCTTGGACCTTGGGGGCTTGCATAACCTCCTTTGATATTTGTCATCCTTTGTCATCTACATTGGTATGATTATAATTTTCTTGAATGTCTCCTTTAGTGTGAGTTTGAAGAAAGTTCATCTCTCACTAAAGTGGGCGCTTAATGTGTCACCAAAAAGTGTATACTTTGCTTGATATGGGAATAATTAATGACAAATTGGACTTAATGAGGCCTTGATTTTGTGTTGTGAGGTGTTTTACACATCCACACTACATCTTGGACCATTGCAAACTAAATAAAATGCATTTAATGATGTCTTATAAAGGTGTTGTAAGATAATTTCACGCCTCTCTAGACTTAATGGACCCATCTTTCCCTAATTCAATTTTGTAAAATGTATTTAATTGCATTATCACAATAATCTAGAAGGCTTGTAAACTGGATTTGACTTTAATCTAGTGTTGTAATGTGTTCTACACATTCACATTGGATGTTGTGCCTTTCTAGGCTAAGTGGACCTCATTTTAGTGTTGTAAAGTTATTTAATCACACTTTCACATTGAAATTTGTGTCCCAAGCCCTAATTGACCTTTACATCATCATTAATAGGCCCCTATTGCCCCATATCATGCATGCCAAGGCATAATTTGATCAAATACCCAATGAAATCAACATAAGAACTAAAAATATGCATTCCCCAACATTCTAGCTAGCAAAAGGGACCCTTTGGGACTAAGCCACCCATCTGGGTTAATGAGTGCCCACGAGATGGGACTAAGTCACCCAACATGGCGACTTAGTCCAATTTGGCCTATTTTTGAGGTTTGAACGGGAAATTTTGGAATTTAAATTTATTTTTCTTTCATGTTGGCCTTATGGATCCAATTAATATAAAAAAAGGTGAATTTCCTATAAATACAAGTCTCTAAGACATAATTCAATATTAACTCATTCTCATTCATCATTCGTCATGTTCTCAAGTCAAGCAAAGCTAGGGTTTTTATCATTATAAGTCATTAAGATAGCTTCCAAAGACATTCAAGGGCATATCCTTCATATTTTGCTACAAAAATTCAAGATCAATCATCATGGCAAGGTATTAAGTCCATTGTTTCATGCTTCATTGCATTATTTCTTCATTTTGGTTTAATTACCTAAAAAGGGTTTTGACAAAGGCAAACCCCCATGATCTAACATTCACCATTTCTTTCTCTTTCATTGTGTGTTTGCATATTTAGGCACTTTGAGGGTTTGAAGATCATTGAGGATTAGGTTGAAGACTTGTTGAAGACCTCTCCTTGCTTGAAAAGACAAAATATCCACAAAAATTCACTTTCAGGCCCAAAAATCAGAGTTTCATGAGTGGATGCCTATGAAGAACTGAAGTGTAGACTGAGGGATTCTGTTTCCACTTTCAAATTTTTTGAAATTTAGGAGTGAACTAAGTCACCAATAGTGGCAAATTAGTCCCACTAAACTTTTTTTTAAAGGTTTCTATAGATTTGGATACCCATTTGGCCAAAATGGGCTCCAGAGCCATTTTTTGAGATTTGGGACTAAGTCTCCCAGATTGGCACAAGTGTCCTAGTCAGCTTCTACAATAGTTTTATCAAGATTTCAGACCTTCATTTCATCCTCTTTCAATCTCTAGGTGCACACATTATGTTTGTTATCTTTCTATCTAGTTTTGTTTGCATTTCTAGGTCATTTATCACATGTTTGTATATCACAATGTGCTTTCAAACACTTCATATTTCTTAGTTTTACATTCATAATCAATAGATTTTTTTCATTTTCTGCATTTATTTCATCTCATTTAGCCACATTACATCCATTTTATATTAATATTGAGTGTAGACATTAACATTTTGGTTCATTTTCTCTCCTTTTAGGTGAAAAACCCTAGAAGAGTTAAAGAACCCTTAGATGCCAAAATCTTTGTCATCACTAAGTATGAAGATGCAATGCAGATAATAGAAAGTAAAGTCAACACAATGAACACCATATTTTATGTGGAAAACCTAATAAGGGAAAAACCACAGTTAGGATTAACTCACAATATAAAGTAGTTTTGAAACTGAATATATAAGGCTCACTACCAAAGGGCTCACTGCCTAGAAGGACTCACTATCTGGATACAAAATCTCATAGCTTGCACAAGGAGGCTTGCTGCCTACAAAAAGGATAACTGAACAAAATGGTTTTTCATCTAGAATGAACTAATAAGAGTGAACCTTAGAAGTGTTGATTCAGTTTCGGTAATGCTCAATATACTAACTTAACACACTTCAACATCTTCCCACTTCTTCACATTCACAAATTTGCAGCACACAACTATTTCTATACTTAAATCTTCAAAACTATCCAACATATATACATGTTCCATCCGCAAGCATTAGTTTGGTTGTCCTAATTAGATGCAACCAAAAAGACTAATTGTTGGCTCGAAGCGTCCACAAAATATTTTGAAGCAATAAATAAAAACATGTAACATTCTACATTATGTTGGCATGGACCTACGATAAGTCACTCATACATCCGCACAACAAAATTAATTCACCATAACACAAATTATGATGAGGTCGGCCAGAGATAGACTTAATAGTAAAATGCAATCAACAGAATAATGTTGATACACCATACGAGCACTTGTGCATGAGAGATTCTGAACATACATGCTTCCAACACCCATAAATTGTTTCCTAAAACTACAAGCAACAACAATCAACTGCAGAGGACTGCGAACCAAAATATCAGAGGATGCAAATAGTATACTGGTATAGATACTGGTCCATAATACAAAATTAAACTTCAATATGGTGACATCAATGACAACACAAAAGTTGTATAGATAGACATTCTTCTTCATTTTTCTAACATAGTCTTGGTTAGTCTCCAATATTTTGGGTTAATTTTGAATGTTAGTGATGTGTTTAGCTAGATCCTTGTGAACATGAATATTTTCCTCTAAGATGAAAAATAAGTTTGTTGAATCTAAAATGAGATGTTAGAATAAAGTAATTGCATTCTTAATTAATGAAATTTAGTTGAAATAATTGTATTCCACATGATAGAAAACTATTTCAATTAATTTTATTGTAAAGATAATACACATTTTCTAAATTTTCCAATGTTGCCACTATAGACCAGTTTTGATCTATATCCTTATGTAGTGTATAGAATATAAAATCATTGTTAAGCTTAAATAATACCAACTTCATTTGGGTGAAAAATATTAGTTTTTCAACATGCACAAGTCAGTTTTTAGGATAATATTATGAATTTATCTTAAAGGCTATATTTCTAAAATTTCATAATACCTCCACTCTATAATAGGTTAGGTATGTTTCCCCATAGTATATAAAATCATTGCTAAGCTTATATAATAATAGTTTTGTTTGGGTTAAAACAATGTTGGTTGAAAATACTATATTCTTTAACATGAACACATTTTATTTAAAATAATCTAATGCTTTAATCCTAATGACAATATATATTTTCTTAATTTCCTAATGTCGAGATTTTCTTTTCTTGGAATTATGATTTCATGTTCCTAGTTAGCATGCAAATGATCCAAAATTCCTTTATTTGTGTATTCTAGCATAAGTGACTTTGAAAATGTGTTGTGTTCTCATCTCATGTGTTCCTTGTGCTTTGTTCCTTTCTACTTGGGACCTTCTTTTACTATGCCACTTATGATGTGATATCAATTTCCTATTATTTCATTTACCTTGTGTGTCCTTTATATTTATACCTTGTTTTCTTTCCTTTCTAGTGAGATATACTCAAATATAAATATAGATATGAAAACCCTAATATGAACTTAATAAATATTAGGAGTGAAAATAGATTGTGTGGGATTTTATCATATGAAGACCAAAATGAAACAGAAAATAAAGGTACCTTGAGGTTAGTCTATGATAATCTAATTAAATGGATACACTAAAAAAGAATTATCCTAGACCAACAAACAATAGTTACAGAAAAAAAAATGACAAGTGTAAAATGTAATAATTAGAAACAAATGAGGATGATAAGAAGGCTTAGATATATGACCAAATAGTTAATGTGAATTTGATATGTTGTTAACATATATGTTTTTAAGGATAAAATCAACTATAATTACTCATTGCATAGATCAAAATGAGAATTTATTCTCTTTTTTCTCTATGTTGCGTTGAGTTTTCTAATCTTATGTAGATTCATGATTGCGAACTAAACCTTTCACTATAGAATCAACCTATATAATAATTTTTAACTTTTATTTTCTACATAATTTAGTATGTCACTATCTTTGTCTTCTCTTTATGCTTGCAAAGATAAAAATCTTTATAAATACCTTTGATAACTTGTTGGATGCCTAAATCATGTTGATTCTTCAACTTGATTAACCCTTTTGATAATAGACAAGATTAAAGATGACCTAGAAGCTCTATAATGTAAATTCTTTGCTTATTTTTAAACACCAATTCTGAGTTTGCGCCTATTAGGATTTGCTCTTCTATAATGATCTCCTATTAATAATTATTGAGTGTTGAGGTAAGAGATGAGAGAATTTAAATGAATGGAAATAAATGTCAACATGTAACATCAATTTGTTAAAAAATGTGTTTAACTATCTTTGGGTAGGAAATGCAAAGGGGTCTAGTTGACAAATTTTGATTTTTTAAATTTTATTTTAAATGATAGTTGAGTTTGTGTTCATGAGGTTGACCACATACACAATCTAAGGTCATAGATGACTAGATAAAATTTTATAGAACTATTTAGAGATTAATATATCACAAAGTACAATAATCACACATATAGATCAAATACATAGAGATATGTTCATTAATATAAGATCACACTGTATCTAAATGTATGAGATTAAAACTAGATAAATAGACCCATTTTTCTTAAAATTATAATATTTATCATCATACACATATACTCAAATATTTTCTCAAAATAAACAAAAAATTAAATTTAAAAAATTTATAAAACAATATTAATTTTACCATTACACAACAAAAAAAATGAATTTTGTTCTATAACTTCTATTTTTGATTAACTTACCATTTGGATTTCTGAGGTCTAACTTGTTAATCACATTTTTAATTTCTTTTGTATTTTCTTGTCAAAGAAGAGCATATTTATTGTTACCTGATAGGCTATATGTTTGAAATTTTCACTAGGATTTTCGTCAGCCCAACCATGAATAGAATTTCTCAGCACCAAAAATTTCCTAGCTAATAGCGAGTTCCTCGGGGTTGTTTATGATGACGTGGAGTTTTCTAATTACATGGGTTGGGGGTGGTGGAGTTGGTTTCCTTGATATGCGGAAGTAGAATGTCAATTGTTTGATTGTGTGTGGGTTAATGCATCCCGACGTTGTTGTATGATGGCACGGGAGGAAGTAAATGCAATATTCAATGTTGCAGTCAGGGAAAGTATACTCTGAAATACGTGAAAAAATATATTGATTAAGTTGCATTTTTGAAAGAGCCATTGTGGTGTTCGTTTGATACCAGAGGCTTTGTTTTATAGCAGATTGGAGGTTTTACATTGTGGTGTTGGTTTGACAGCAAAGGCTCCATTTTATAGCAGATTGGACTGTTTTAATACTATTGTGCTGTGAAATATGTAAGTCATTTTACATGGGTATTTTTCATAAATTATTAATTTATTGTTCATGTATGTTTGTATCTTTGAAATTATACCAATTTTGGAGACTTCAAAGAGATTATGGCTCTATATGGATGGAGAAATTGCAATTAAATATTCTTTCTTTCATCAAAAAATATGGTTAGGGTTAGTAATTTTTTTGCCCTTCATTTATTGTTTGTAGTTATCTTTGTGCATCTTTGGTGTTATACCCATTAACATAGGAGTAATTGCACATATATATATGTGCAAAGGGTTAGTATGAAGCCATAAAGATATTCAAGATGAAATTAGTTTAGTGGTTGTTAAGTGTTATTCTAATAGCTATTTTACAATTTCTCTATTTGTCTTTAATATTTAGTGCCAAGTAATGTAGCTCAAATTTTCAATTAAGTCTATGGTGTTATACCCATTTTGCATAGGTTATTGCAACCCATTGGCTTTATGAGTTCTATTTAATATGGGTTTGCTACCGAAGAACGTAGCTTGAATTTTTAATTGACAAGCGAACTATTACATAGAATGCTTGTCTTGTATCAATATGTTTAATGTGGGTTTTCGATCATCTATGATTTACTTGTGATTCTTAAGTTTTTTTCTAATAGTTCTTTTACAATTTCTCTATTTTTTCGATAATATTTAGTGCCAAATAATGTAGCTTAAATTTTGAATTGACAAGCCAACTATTACATAGATTGCTTGTGTTGTATCAATATATTTTATGATATTATTTTTTCTAGTTTCGCAAAGGAAACTGTTCATTATAGACTACCAATTGTTACATAATGAAGAGTTTTCTTTGTGGAACCATTCTTCTTTTGCATATTGAGGAAACCAGCTCCACCATCGGCAACCCACATAATTAGCAAGCTCCACCTCTTTCATAAACAGCCTCGAACAGTTTGTTGCAAGGAGCTTCAAGTAGATGAGAAAAAAAATATATCATGAAACATGTTGATACAAGATTCAAGCTATGTTCTTTGGTAATAAATATTGAAGACAAATAGAGAAATTTTATAAGAGGCGTTAGAATAACACTTATTTTCTACTAAATATTATTGAAAAAAAGGGAAATTGCATTGAATTCCTTGAAACATAGACATACACACACACACACACATATATGTATTAAATTCCTCATTTCATATTTAAATTCCTTATTTCATATAGGTAGACATATATATCCATATATATAGAACAAGACAACTGTGACTCGATTGACAATACAATGTTCAACAATTTATATATACACATGTATATCTAAACATATGTGTATGCTATCTTTATTTGCATTTATGTATACTTTAATATAAAAAGAGTTAAAAAGAGCATATATAAGTATTATTTAGTTTTTGAGAAAATCGCTACAATACAGCCATAGCATTCAATGATATAGTATTGAGATGTTGTTAATAGCAAAGAATTTAATGGTGTAGTATGTATAACATGTTCATAAAAAAGTTGTAAAATTATTTTCACTTTTCCAATGCAATGTGCCTATCGAAAATGAATACATTGAACAACACCAAAAATAGTGCACAAAACTATAGTTCAAGCCAACAACAATGTAATTTTTTGAGGTTGCAAACATTGAATATTGCATTTGCTTGCTCCTGCCATCTTGATTGCCATTTTCTAGCACTATGAGCAACCATTTACCATTCTACTTTTGTGTTTGAAGGTGGCCAAGAGCCCCTTGTTGCATATATATTTTAATAAGCTGCAATGTTTCAAGCATGTTGCTGACTTGCTGAACTTCTACCCTCTAATTATTGTTGCTTCTTGTTGTTGTGCACCTTTGACATTATGGCCAGTTTTGCAGAGGTCCTTGCTTGGAATGTCAATGACTAGATAGTCAAGAATAAATATAGTATACACATCTATTTAGATATAACACTATATATATAAATAGATATATACATGTGTACATATTGATATATATATATATCTAGTTGTATGTGTGTTTTTTAAATGTGAAGAAAAAGGGGAAATTCAATGCATATATATACTTAATCATTTTTATTCTTACTGTTGTATATGTTATTGTTTGGATAAGAAAAAATGAAGGGACCAACTAGAAACATATACAAATATTTGCATATAGGTATATGTAGAAATATAGTAAAAACTACATGCATACATATACAAGCAACCTCAAAGGTAAACTGATACATATAGGGATATATACCTTTGTATTTATCATTTTTTATTCTTGTTGTTGTATCTCCTATTGTTTGGATAGTATTAAAAGTGGAATTGTTATACCCATTTTCATTTAATCAAATTAGTAAAATGATTGATAGATTATTGATATTTCTAAGTTGTCTACTAGTTGCCATTGGATGTTGCAATAAATTAATCTTTTATTTTTATTGTGAAATAGAGCTCTCAATCAGTCAACTCAAATTGCAACATTTTCTCCCTGTAAAAGTTCCCACAACTATGTCTATGGAATCGAGCTTTGTGGATGGGTCTCTAGAGCCCCCCAAGATTGATTTGTTGACATCCCCCACAAGTTCTGTTGTGGATTCTGGCTCTGAGGTTGCCAACTACCAACTTTCAAATCCTGATTCCATAAGTTTATATTTCCTTTTTCTTATTCCTGTTGCAAATTTTCTATTATTGTTTCCTTCCTCTTTTTTATTCAACCTAAACATTTCCTTTCAGTTTCTTTAATTTTATGATTCTCAAATACAGAAACACACACCACATACCCTTTCTTGTTTATGTTTCTAGTTTTCTTGGATTTTAGGTGTATACACACATGGCTGACCTTGGTAAAGCATATAGATGTGGAATTAGATACACATTGATCTTTTCCAGCACATAAAAACATCCCTTTGCTTCCTTTTTTTTCCTTACTCGTTTTGTCCATTTGGTGTGGTCAAGTATATTTTCCTCGATTAAACTTGTCTTTGTAGGCTACAAAGAAACAACCAACTTTGACTTCATAGCATTCTACAATATTGCAATCAAATGTTGTTAATAGGAAAGCATTTAACAGTGCAATATGTGGAACATGTTCATAGAAAAGCTATAAAATTTTCTATACTTTGCCACTACAATCTATTTATCATAATTGAAAACATTGAAAAATACCAAAAACAATGCATAGAAATATTTCAAACAATCAATTGTCATATCTACAAATCTTTGGCGTTATGTTGATCAGACCCAAAAATACTCAAAAAATACCCAATAGAATTGAACTATAGTATTCAATGGTATATGATTTAGATGTTAATACAAAAGTATTTTATAATGTAGTATGTGCAACATGTTCATAGCAAAGTTGAAAAATTGTTTGGACTGTGCTAGTACAACGTGTCTATTGAAAATCAATACATTGAAAAACACCCAAAACAATGCACAAAACTATGGTAAGAGCTTCGAAGCACATGATCATAATTTAAGGAAACCATTCAATAGTATCCTTCCTATTATGCTGGTAATTGCAATGAAATAGTGAATGTATTAGTTTATGTATGCAATGGTTAGATCATGTGTTTGTGTGTGTGTGTATGTATATATGTATATATGCATATATGCATATACATACATACATATACACACACACAAGATCTAACTATTGCATACATAAAATAACACATTCATTGTAAATACCAGCATAATATATATATATATATATAACCAACAATTTTTGGGCTATGGGTTCTCTTGCACTCTTAGGGATATCCACCTAAAAGGAGAGAAATAGGCCAAAAAATGTGATGACTCACTCAAACTAATGCAAGTATGATTGAAATGCACCTAAATGCAACAAACTAATAAAATAGATTGATTATTTATATAAAACTAAAGAAATATGAAGTGTTTGAAAGCACAGTGATATATGCAAAAAGAGCTAGAAACATGAACAAATAATAACCAAATTTAACAAAACTGAAGAGGTGCACCTAGAGGCTAAAAATTGATGTGGAGAGGCTTTGGAATGTTAGAGAAATTATTGTTGAAGTCCACTAGGAATCATTCGCCAACCTAGGTGAATTAGTCCTATTTTTGGTAAAATCCGCCAGGACATGTTTCAGGATACCGAGAACACAACTTTAGAAAATGCTTTTTCAGGCCTGGCAGTGGGACTCATTCACCACAGATGGAAAATTACTCTACCTGCAGAATTTTGAAAACTCAAAGGTCAAATCTATAGCTTTTGGTATGTACTTCATCTTCCTAACAGGTTGCCGGATTCGAATCTATAGAATTAAGTCTATAGGTGATCTTCGAGCTTCAATTAGGGCTTTGTTGACTTTGAATGATCTTGACAAGTTGATGACACCTTTTAATACCTATCTCTTTGACAAATCTGTATACAAGACCTGCAAAACACACATGCAAAGAGGGGAAAAAGTGTTAAGGGCTAGAGTATAGGGAGTTTACTTGGTCAAACCCTAGTTTGGTAATCAAACCCTTAAAAATGAAATGAAATAGAAAGATAATGGTGAATAAACAACATCCAATGTCACTACTCACCAAACCCTTGATGTTGAAATCTTAAGATATGCAAATGGCTGCTCCAAGATGCTTAAAGATTGCTTGATTGATTGATTACTTGAGTGCTTGATGAATGCTTGAATGTATGAATTGATGGGGGGTAAAAATGAATAGAAAATCATATATTTATACACGATTATGCCCTAATTCTCAAAAATACAACATCATAGGCTGACCTAAGGTCTTAAGAAATAAAAACCTGCCAAAAATTTAAACTTATTTTGATTTTTGTGCCAAGAGGGAGTCATTCACCCCTAATGGTGAATGGGTCCCACTCAAGGCATGTGAATGGGTGTTGGGAATTATGTTGTATTAAATGATGTTTATTGGGTTTATATTTAAAAATACACTTAAGTAAGGCCTTTAAATGCATAAAGGGGCCAAATAAGGCATAAGAAAGGTGTAATTATTGATGAAAATCCTAGAAAAGTGTGAATGTTTGTTATAACACTTTACAACACTTTGAAATAAGACTTGGTAAGTGATAAAGAGGGGCTATTTAGGTGAATTATAATAAGAAGATTATAGAAAAGTGTGAAAATGTGTCACAACACTTCACAACATTTTTACAAGACATCATCAAGTTTTTAATGATTTATAAGGACTCAAGACCTAATGTGAATGTGTTGACCACATTACAACATCAAATCATGGAAAAATCAAGCAAAAATTACAAGGACAGATCCAAGTGAGTTTGAAAATGTCCAAAGATCCATTTTTCTATGGTATATATATATATATATATGTAGTGCACAAAAATAGTTGGTTCTCAGTTGTGATCTGTTTGGTTTGTCCTTGATGTCAAAATTCAACTTTGAGTATCTTTTAGCATAACATACTCATTGTCTCACCGATTAAAGGAAAAGGAACATATCGGCATGAGTTCGGTCTTCAACATGTTTCCTTGAGTGCTTTGTGTCTTGCCAACCGGCATAAGAAAGACATATTGGCATGACATTGATTGTGGTCTTGGCGATAGTGGAAATGGCATATCGACAAAGGAGTTAATCTTTGGTGTAACGTTTCATCTAATACATCATGTCTTACCAACCCGCGTTTGGATAGGCATATCAACATGAGTTTAGCCATCGGGCTGAGGTCTTAGCGATTTCAATAGGTCTCATCAACTAATACATGAGGTGGTTTTTCAGCGTAAGTAATCCTTCATCAGCATGTGTCTTGGTGAGTTTGAATTGTTACATCGATAGGAAACTAAGAGAACCCTTCGGTATGACTCATGTGTAATGATGAAAGGTCTTGGCGAGTGTGAATTGTCTTACCGACTAGCGATAGAGGAGGCTTATTAGTGAGAGTTATAGCTTCAATGAAATTTCATGGCGATCTCGTGGTGTCTTACCAACTTGGCACAAAAGGCTTATCGATAAGAGTTAGCGATATCGGTATGAGGTCTTGGCGAGTGACCTCGGTCTCACCGATGGAAAACAAAAGGCTCCTTGTTGGCATAAAAAATGATTTGTCTCAGTGACTTAGAGTGGATGAGGTTTTTCAATATGTCTCAAGCATTCTACGAGAGGTCTCCCCAATGTCCGTCTATTATAGCGACCCTCATAAGATAGAAGGTGCATCGAAGAGAGAATCATTATGTTACAGCGACTTTCAAGGGATAAAGTCTTTCGGTGAAACTTAATGAATTCTATGAAACGTCTTCCCGATAGTAGAATGTCATAGTGACACATAAGAGATAAAAGGACTCTCGGTATAAAAAAGTGTCATCTATATGAGGTCTCCCCAAGAACGATAAGTCATGGTGACATGTTTGATAACACAAGGCACTCGACATAACATAATGTATTCGTTATGTCTTCTCCCCGAATCTGATGGGTTATGGTGAAAGCGATATCTAAAGGGAATGACTAGAAATTTAATTGCCTTCGGTAGGACTATCTGGATGTCTCAGCGAATGATTAATAGACTCATAAAATGTGGCTGGCATGGTGAATTTCTAAAGATAGTTGCAGGCCGACATCAATGGTTGGCATCAAATCTCAAAATGGTTACATAACAGAATATTCATTGAGTTTCTTTTTGAGCTATTGCGTTTTTGAAATAATGGATGATTTCAAGCTCTCTAGATAAGCATTACTCTTGATTTTTATCATCATCGACAGACTATCATTATTCAGCCTCATATTCAAAAATCAGCAAGAGAATTTGAGAATCTTGTGAAAAATGATTTTTGAAGATTTCTTCATAACAGACATACTTGTAATGTAAATAAATACCAGTTTTGAAAACTGTAAAAGCTCTCTGATTGTAATTCGGGAATATTGTTGTTTAGCTATATCAAAAATGTATTAGGTAGATGAGGAAAACAGAGAGTTATGAGCTTGACTAAAAACAGAGAGATCCTCTGAGATATTTTTTTGTTCAGATGCATAATTTGAGGGGTTGGTACTCCTTGAGATAGATATCTCTAAATGAGGGGTTGGTGCTCCTTGATTGGGTGCTCAAAAATCAGCCTATAAGGCATTGTGAACTTTTGTTTAAAAGATTAAGCCTGGAAGGCATTTCAGGAGTGGTTTTTATACCCCAGGAGGGTTTTCCACTCGGTAAAATCTTGAGTCTCCTTGTTCTTCTGAGTTCTCTGCTTTACTGTGTTGTTATTTCAATTCACTGTTTGGTTATTAATTTTCTGAATTCTGTTTATGAATGATTACATTCAACTCATGAATGCATTAATCAGAGTATATTGAGATCAGATTTTAGCTATGGTTTTTGAATTTGTGAAAATTGGTCAAATCTGTTAAAACACTGATTCACCCCCCTCTCAGTGTCATTTTAACTCCAACAATTGGTATTAGAGTGTAGGATCCTCTGATAGGTTTTAATCACCTTGGATTGATCTTGGTCTTGGAGTTTGTTTTTAATGGCAAATTCTCAAGACGGTGCCTCTGTATCCAAAGTTCTGTTATTTGATGGAACTGATTATGTGTTCTGGAGAATCAGAATGGAAGCTTTTCTTGTTTCGTTAAATGTTGATGTTTGGAGCATTATTTTAAATGATTACAATGTACCAGAATCTATTCCCACTAATGCTGCTGAAAAAGAGAGGTATGAAACAAATGCCAGAGCTAAGCATGCCATCTTGTGTGGGTTAACTAAAGCTATGTTCATTAAAGCCATTCATTGCAAATATGCTCATAGAATCTAGGAAAAACTTGAAACTATATATCAAGGGAATGAGAAAGTCAAACTGTCAAAAATCATTACACTCAAACATCAGTTTGAGGAGTTGAAAATGAAGGATGATGAAAAAGTGGTTGAATATTTCCTAAGAGTTGATGAAGTTGTCAATTCAATGAAAGGCCTAAGTCAAGAGGTTAATGAATTTGATGTGGTCACAAAGGTTGTTAGAACCTTACCATCCAAATTTGAATCTAAGGTTTCAGCCCTAGAAGAAAAGAAACACTTTGATAAGCTTACCTTAGACAACCTACAAGGAATACTTATTGCCTATGAAATGAGAACTAGCAAAAATAATTCAACAAGAAAAGAAACTTCCTTTAACACTGAAAATAAAGAAAAAGTCAAAGTCAGTGAATCAGAGTTGTCTGATTCTAAAGAATCCCATTTTGTTAGAATATTTAAAAAGGGATCAGGAAAATATAAGGGAAAACTTCCCTTTAAATGTTTTAACTGTGGCAAAATAGGTCACTTTGCTGCAAAGTGTCCCTATGATGATCAAATATGTGATAATGAGATAGCTGAAAAATAACCTATGAAGAAGGCCTTCAAACCTAATCGAAACTTCTATTTCAAAAAGAAGAAAAGTCTATTTAGTAAGGATGAATCTGATATTGAGTCTGAAGATTCATCAGCTGAAGAAGATGAAACCTTGTTCATGGCTGAAATTACTCAGCAAAATGATACAAACACCATTGACATTGAAGAAGGTGAAGTAGATCTTGAAAGTGAGCTGAAATGTGCTTTACAAGAGATCAGAAAACTCAAAAAACAAGTTCTTACTCAAGAACTTAAACTAGATCAAGAAATGGTCTCTCTGAAAACTCAGCTTGAAGAAGCTAAAAGAGTTGAAGTCTGCCTTTGAGAGACTGTAAGCTGCAAAGATCAAGAAATTCAAAAAATGGAACAAGAAGTAGTCTGTCTTAGGAAGGAAATTGAAAAATATGAAAGCACTCTAAAACTGAATGAGATGCTCAGCAAGCAGAAGATGTACAAAGATAAAACTGGTGTTGGTTATGAAAAGGGTGAATGCTTAATTGACCATGCAAAACAAAACCCCTCTTTTGATGTCAAAGGTTCAGGTTCAAATAACTCTGAATTTGGTAAGGATCATGTTCGGTCTTTAAGAGGTAATAGATCTTCATACAAAGTCAATCCTTTCTACTATGGTTATTGTTTTTTCTACAACAAATTTGGGCATAAGGTGAGCACTTGTAGCCTTATGAATTCTAGAATACCTAGGTTTGGTCTTAGGAAACACTATGGTTTTGTTAGACAAATCAGATGTTTTAAATGCAATGCTTTGGGACATTCTGTCAAATAGTGCAGAACTGATTTGCAATCTAAACAACAGAAAATTAAAAAGGTTTGGAAACCTAAGACTGTCAACAACATTGAGCAAACTATGTTGGTTCAAACATCTTTTCATTCCAAGAAAAAGGACTTATGGGTCTTGGATAGTGGATGTTCTAACCATATGACTAGCGACAAGGATAAGTTTATAAATCTTGAAGATTATGTAGGTGGATATGTTAAGATTGGTGATAACTCTAGTATTCAAATTAAAGGTAGAGGTTCACTTCTTCTGAATGAAGACACTCCTATCTATAATGTGTACTATGTGGAAGGTCTCAAGCACAATCTTCTAAGTGTTAATCAAATCTGTGATAGTGGTTATCATGTTCTTTTCACTTCACAGGGATGTGAGATTAAAAACAAGCTAGGAAAGGCTATTGCAGCTGGAAGGAGGACAAAAGGAAATGTGTACAATCTTCTCGACACATCAAGCAATGACAATAATCAAGGTATGTGTTTAATGAGCCAAATTGAAGAAAGTTGGTTATGGCATAAAAGATTAGGACACATAAACATTGAAAATCTGGTTAGAATAAGTAAGAATCAAAATGTTAGAGGTTTACCAATCCTTAACAAGCTAGAAAATTTTGTGTGCAAAGAATGTCTAAGTGGTAAACAAACTAAAATCAGCTTCAAAACAAAAGAACATTCTTCTTCAAAACCTTTACAACTTGTGCACACTGATTTATGTGGACCAACCAGAACAAGGTCTATTAATGGTGAAAGGTATTTTATGCTGTTTGTGGATGATTATACTAGAATGCTTTGGGTCACATTTCTTAAGCACAAATCAGAAGCATTTGAAAGGTTTAAAATCTTCCATAAATTGTTTGAGAAGGAATCTGATTTGAAACTTAAATGTCTGTGATTTGACAAAGGAGGTGAGTTCACCTCTCAAGAATTTATTGATTACTGTGAATAGCATGGCATTAAAAGATAATATGCTACAACAAAAACACCTCAACAAAATGGGGTAGTTGAACGTAAGAATAGAACTATAAAAGAAATGGCTAGAACCATGCTAGATGAAGCTAAGTTGTCTGATATGTATTGGAAACAAGCTGTTCATACAACTGTATACATTTTGAATAGAGTGCAGCTTAGGGTGAAATCTAAACACACTCCTTATGAACTTTGGTATGGAAAAACTGCTTTTGTCAAACACTTCAAAATTTTTGGAAGTAAGTGTTTTATCAAGAAAGATGATGATAACCTTGGAAGCTTCAATCAAAGAGTGATGAGGGTATCTTTTTGGGATACTCAACTCATAGCAAAGCTTATAAATTCCTTAACAAAATGCTTAATAAGATTGTTGAAGTTGTTAATGTAAAATTTGATGAAAGACCACATTTGTATGCTAAATCTTTGCAGGATAATGAGGAAGAAGAACTTGAACTAGAAATAATTTCAGAAGGAACTAATTCAGCAAGCCCTAGAAATGAAACAACAAGTCCTGAAAAGGTTGCATCAAAAGCTCTAGCTAAATATCACCCCAAATATCAGATTATTGGGGATAAAAATGCAGGAGTTCAAACTAGAAGAAAGGCTGCAGAATAGGACGAAAAGGCACAAATAGCTTTCTGTCTAGTTACTCAGTTTGAGCCTAAAATTTTTAATGAAGTTGTCACAGACTCATGTTGGCTTAATGCTATGCAGGGAGAAATTGAGAAAAATTGAGAAAAATCAGACTTGGGAGTTAGTCCCAAGACCAGATGACAAGAATGTCATTGGAGGCAAATGGATATACACAAACAAGCTTGATGAAAATGGTAATGTTATTCACAACAAAGCACAAGAAGGTATTGATTTTGGTGAAACCTTTGCACCCGTTGCTAGATTAGAATCTATCAGAATATTCTTGGCTTATTCTATTTATAAAGACTTTACTATTTATCAAATGGATGTCAAAACTTCTTTTTTAAATGGCTATCTAGATGAAGAGGTCTATGTTGAACAACATGAAGGATTTATGTGCAAAGATAATCTTGATCATGTTTACAGATTGAAAAAGGCCCTTTATGGCTTAAAACAAGCACCTAGAGCTTGGTACTCTAGGCTAGACAGTCATTTGCTTTCAAATGGTTTTGTTAGAGGAGGTGTAGATAGCAATCTTTATGTTAAAACTGAAGGTTCTAATATTCTGGTTGTTGAAATATACATTGATGACACTATCTTTGGCTGCAACAATGTTACATTGAGTAAAAAATTCTCTTAGCTAATGGAATCTGAATTTGAAATGTCATTATTAAGAGAATTAAATTTCTTCTTGGGTCTTCAAATCTCTCAATGTGAAAATGGAATATTTCTTTATCAAACCAAGTATGCTAGAGAGATGCTTAAGAAATTTTAGATGGATGAATGCCATCCAGTTAGCACTCCAATGATTACTGGATGCAAACTTACTAAGGTTGATGATTCCCTTGATACAAATCAAACTGAATATAGATCAATGATTGGCAGTCTGTTATATTTAACTACCTCTAGACCTGACATTATGCAGATAGTTTGCACTGTTGCACGGTTTCATGCATCACCTAAAGAACCCCATGTCACTACTGTTAAAAGGATTTTTAAATACATTAAGGGCACTCTTGATTATGGTCTTTGGTATCCTAGAAGAAATGATTTCTCTTTGATTGCTCACTAATACATTTGACTGCAAAATACGACGAAACTGTCCGAAAAAATATGTAAAATTCGATGTTCGTCGGGTGCTTGTAAAATTTGATGTGTAATTTCCAATTGTTTCGAAAGTTTATCCCCGACGTCCGTCGAAATATCGACGAACCTAGTGTTCGTCGAAATGTCAGCTATTATTTTCGTCGAATGTTCGACAAACATGAAAAATTAAAAAAATCAAATTGTGGCCAACATAAAGAAAAGTGAGTTCACGCCTGATGTATTGCGACAGTGTTTTGCTCTACTTGAAACCCGGTTTATGGAG
>VDFB02058242.1:189783205-189850949 GCA_007258455.2 Sequoia sempervirens
TTGAATTGGATCATTGTCGAGTATTGTTGGTGGATTTTGATCGTGATTCAAAAGTGTCTCTTGACCTATGTTGATTTGATCTTCGGATGAAGTAGACATAGGCTCAAGGTGCTCAGTGATGGATTGATCTTGATCCTTTTTCTCAATAGTTGTCATTTTTGTTTGTTTGTGCTTGTTTTTGTTGGGTAGCTTGAGAGGCTTGTTGCACTTGTTGAGCTTGTCTTGCTTGTTGTGTGGCTATATATTGTTGGATGGCCCTTTGGTAGGCCTAGTGAGCTTTTAGTGCAATGTTATATTGTCTTGCTACATTTTGTTTTAGTGGTAGTGGTGGCGGATTCAGAATTGTGTTGGATGTAGTGACAAGTGGTTGATATATGCTTGGAGAAATCGTAAGGGTTTGAGATATGATGGGTGTGATAGGAGTGGTTGGAGTGATTGAGGTGATAGGAATGGTCAGAATGACCAAGCTGATAGGTCCTTTGGAGACCATGTTTTCATTTTTTAGGATAGATGTTGTCATTTGATTAGATACCATATGTTGGTGTGATTTCAATGGTATATTCAAAGGATTTGATGTGATGGCTTGATTGGCATTAGGTGGATTGATTTGGATGGAGTGATTGGTGCTAGGTAAAGGGGGAAGCCCTAAACCAAGGAATGATGTTGATATGGATAATGGTGGTGGAGATGTTTCTTGGTGCAATGACTCAACTATTTTGGTAAGTGTAGCAATTTGATCTAGCCAAATTTTTTCTTGATTTCGATCTTGACTCCCTTAATATAGTCGATTTATCTTCTGTTTAAGCAGATTTGGAGTGTGTACTTGTGTTTGATTTTAGACAATGTTATGATTTGGGATGACACTCAGATTTGGCATGATAGATTGAAATTGACCATTGTTCATGTTTGGAATACTCGTATGATTTGCAAATGTATCCATCCCAAAGTTTTCCAAATTCATGTTTCAAAAACTTGTGCTTGGTACATTCTCATTTGGCTTGTAGGGATTTGGTGGGATGACATTGTTCGTTTGAATGCTCATGCTTTGATTGTTCAGTTGACAGACTTGTAGGTTTGGATTTAGATCTGCCATCGGGAAATGTGCTCCAATCTTTGATTTGGGGATACTCACACTTGTTGTGCCATTGAAATTTGTCGAAGGTAATGATCCCATGTACGGATTGTATAGATGTGATTGTTGATAATCAATCGGCATTGTAAGGCTTTGAAAGTTCGATTGATTTGGATTACTCATGATGTATGGATCAAGTTTATATTCCATGTTTTCCTTGTGTTTTTACCTTGTTGCAAAAGTGACCTCTAAGCTTCTTAGGACTAATGACGAGATGAAGGAGAAAGGTTTAAATGATATGAGTGTTGAATGTTTAGGGACTTTGGATCAATGCTAGACTTAGGGTTTGATTTTGATTGGTTTGATTGGATGATGAACTTGTAAACCCTAAGATGTTAGATGTTATCTTAGGATGAATTTGTTCAAAGGATTGCTGATTTAATTAAATGTATGAGAAAGGATGCATTCCCATACATCTAACTAAACAAGGTTATTTTAATTGTGATGATTTACCCAAGTCTAGAATGATGTTTTCAAAAGCTCTAAAGTTGTTTGTTGGGATGGGATGATAAATGTTTGGATGGATGAAGTGTTCGATTTGATCCTAAATGAACCTAGGAAGGACTTTGTTTAGAAGACCAAGATAGTGAAGAACATGCTTTTCTCTAAGAGTAATTCAAAATCAAAAGACCAATGTTTGCATGAAAACCATATGACCGAAAAAAGTGCCAAGCACATATGTGGGGTCCAATTGATTTAATCTTTGTTTAATGGATTCTTTTTACCACAAACACACTCTTGATTAGGTTTTCAACTAAATGTCCAATGTCCTAATTCCCTTTCATCCCACAAAGTGCATTATGCAGAAATCGAGGAAATCAAGGCAAAGGTTGCCTAAAGTTGACTTTAGTAGAAGAAAATTGAGATGAAATCCAAATGTTTAGGAGTCTCTAAGGATACGAATCCCAAGGGCAAGCAATAAAATGTGAATTTGTTCAAGGATATTTGCCTCTCCTAAAGGGTTTGCAATTTTAATGATTCATTGAATGTTGGTTTTCCAATGTTTTCAATAAAAGCACTATGTTTTCAAACCACAAGTAATATGACATCCTAGCTCTATTGGTACATTTTTCTTAGTGGGCTTGCCTCATGCCCTTTGTAGAAGAGATGATTTTACACATGCAACAAAGGAAAAAATATAAAGGTATGTTAAGAATGAAGTCTTAACCTCTATATTTCAACCAAGATCAGACATGGCAAGTAACTTCTTGGAATCTAAGTTCCAATGCACCACTTTGATAAACTCGCTCAATGGATCAATTGGCCACTACAAAACAAGGGTTCTATTTTAGACTTTCTATTTGTGGAGATTGACCCATACGACAAGATTCCCCTTTCGGATCCATCTTGTTGGAATCAACCATGTGATACTAGCATTTCTTCCAATACCCACATTTATATCCCGACTGGAAATACTCTTGGCTTTAGAGTGTTACCAGTTGAGTTGTTCCCTTGGGTGAGTATCTTTTCCCAAGGGCCTCTAGGATAAACAACAAAACAAGAAAAACTGGTGGAATCCCACTCCGTCCCTTTGACGACTTAAAGAAAGAGAATATATCGATGAGATGCTCTTACTCACACCGACAAGATGTTCAATTTTAAAACCCGGCAAATCTAAGTGTATGGGAAATTATTTATGCAACTGAATGTCACCAAAAGCCTTTTGATTCTCAAGATTTCCGTGAGGCGCGAGAGAAGTGCATATGTCTTTTGATTATATTACTCTGTGTATATAATTACAAAACAATAAAGACCAGCCTGATCCTGTCGAAAATGCTAGGTGTCCTAAGAGCAAAAAGATGACAATTTCATGAAAAGTGTTTATGAAAACACTAGAGTGTTAAAAAACATGTTAATCTTTCAATCTCTCCCCTTCATGCTATGTTGTTCTTTGTTTTCTTTGTTTTCTTTTGTTGTTCTCCTTTTTTTTCACCTTCATTTTTTTTCTTTGTTTCCTTCTTTGTTTTCACCTTTGCTTTCCCTCGTTAGCCTTTGTTTTCTTTTGTACCTTTTACTTGATTCCAATGCTCAATTTTAACCTATTTCCTATAATCACCATTAATAGGGGTTATGCATGCCTTGTAAATAAAATAAAATTAAAAAAAGCAAGTTATACATAACTTTTTTTTAAATAGAAATAAAACAAAAGTGATAAGGCCTATGAGTTCTTTGTGGTGAATTCAAAATTTCAATACCATTCAAATTTACATCCATTTTCACAAAAGAATATCTGATTTTAAGAACTTTTCTTATGGATGCATTTAAATTCACTTTGGACTAATGGAAAATTTGGAGCGGAATTTTATTCAAGATAAGGCATCTGATGAAAAAAACCAAATCAAAGATCTAAATCCCACCTAAAATGCCAAATCAAGCACTTGAAGGAAAAAAAAGAAACAGTTGTGATGATGATTTGAATGGTATTTGATAGTAGACCAGAATACGCGCCATTCTTGAGAAGGACAAACAGCGAAAAGAAAGAGGAGTTTTAAGAAAAATTAATTCTTTAGTCAACTAGATCATGACTTTCTTACCTAGATATTTTGTCATTAAATACTTAAAGCCCTCTAGATAGTGTACTTTTTAAATTTGAATGGTTAGATATACCTCTGACATACTTGATAATCATAGAAGACATTCGTGACAGACAAGGCAAAAACTAATAAAGTCCATGTGACAGTATTACTAATGCAATAAAGAAAGATTTGAAAAAAAGAACACATCACTGGATTTTGAATAACTCTTTCCTCCGTAATCCACCGGCCTTGAAACTTGCAAGGACAAAGGGATTCAAAACAAAGCAGATAGTGACATCCATAGCAGGTAGATGGGTTATCTCATGTCATGTGATACAGACACCTCACCAAATGCAATAGTTGTAGGAATTTATATGGTGCAAGAGGAAATGGTAGTTGGTTCAAAGTTAAGACAAATCTGCCAAATACTTGCCTAACTCGTGAGAAAAACCTAAGGTAGCTGCTACTCACAGAATAACATCACTGTCAATAGAGATTAACTGTTGTTGTGAAGGAGGTTATCGCAGCTGCAAGTTTGTATTTTTGGTGGTCTTTGGCTTCTTCCAAACATTAAACAGCCAGCATTATCATGCATTTCAGAATATGCTAGAATCGAATCTACACAAAAGAGATAAAAATGTGTAAGGAACTTCTTAAGTGAATGCTATTTGCTGGTATAAAGCCACCTTCTATAGTCCTTGACAAGCATCCTCGTAACCTCCTCAAAAGAAACATGATCTCCTAGAATAATGTGACAGTGTATGTGTTCTATTGTAAATTACAGTAGTTACTTCCAGTGGTCCCTATTTGCACCCCACCTGTCAAA
This sequence comes from Sequoia sempervirens, assembly GCA_007258455.2. Lineage (NCBI taxonomy): Eukaryota > Viridiplantae > Streptophyta > Pinopsida > Cupressales > Cupressaceae > Sequoia > Sequoia sempervirens. The sequence goes on from VDFB02058242.1 coordinate 189,787,680, forward strand.
CCTGGCAATGTACTAGCGAATAGAGAGAATTCAACGCCCTTAGTGGGTGTAAAGAAACTTTCTACAATGGTTGCAGGATCTGCATATTCTTTATACGCTGGCTACATCTCATTTTATTTATTTTTTGTGAGACTCAGTACCCATAATCTGTGGATTGACTTGACCGAACCTTGTTATGTCTAGCGCCATAATGAAGCACATAGGGAATACATGGTAAAGGGGAATGGGTCTTATTGCCTATGATGGTAAGAGAGACGTAATGCCAACGAGAAGACACTCAACTTATTGAAGATGAGGCAAATGCATGATGCACACATTAACGTAAAGGGGACCCCCTCCATGTGCATCCTTGTATTTCATATCTAAATACTCAAGCAAAAGCAACTAGTAGGTGCAAAAAACCAAACTCCCCTTCATTCCCTGTGTCCTCCTAACTTATGCCAAAACAAGAGATTTGGAACTAGATTTGGAGAAGCAATCTAAGCCATCAAAGATGAGTTATAGAAGAATTTCAAGGTAGTAGAGTTGGAAGAGATGCTCATAGCTAAAGATCAAGACCCAAGCAGCTCAGAATATGATTTGAGAGAACATTGTGTGGATGGCATGCTGTTTGGTATAGTGGAGTACAAATTGTTTATTGGTTCACTAAAAAAAATAGGTCTTTGAAGAGATTTTTTGCTCCATATGGTCATGTCGATGATGTCTATATTATGAGAGATGAACAAAAGAAGAGTAGAGGATGTTCTTTTGTTAAGTATCCTTCCAGGGAAATAGCTATGGCAGCCATGAATGGATTGAGTGGGAAATCTACCATGAAGGGTTGTGGTCAGCCTTTGACTGTACGCTTTTTTGATGTGCAGACAGGGCACTTGACTATTTGATAGAGCTCCAAAAGAGACATTAGTTTCTTACGGTATTTAGAAAAACAATCACTAATATCTACAAATGAAATTTGTGAGTAAGTACATAGTCTTTTCTTGGAATAGAGTGATCAACCCACGCATTATCTCAATCCTTTCAATGAGGTCACTAAAAAGGAAAACACAAAAAAAATAATAATTCAAAAAAACATGTACCACGAATGGTCAAAACAAATACCCACAGTCCAATTTAAAGCAATCAATTAGTTAGAACAACACCAAAAACAATGATAGAAATCTCCCACCATAAAGAGGTAATAAAATTATGATGGAACATTCGATCTCTTGTTAGAAACTACCAAATGAAAAGGATGTAATATACGACAAATATTTTGAATTTTCAATGCAACTTAGGATACCATTTTGGAATTTTTTCAAATGATTTAGAACTAAGAAATGTTGTTTATCATGAAATAGATCATGCTGGAATAATTGTTAGAACAACGTCCATTAAGATCTCACAAATACATCATCATTGAAGCTTGTTTAACCTAAAATATTAAGCAAATGTGCCCTCCTTCTAGCGCCATAATGTGGATGCTAAAATCTACAAATGGTTAAATAACTAACAATTCAACAAGCATGGTTAGTGTTCAAACAAAGCAAGATTTTAACATCCATATGAAATGATTCAACATGCTTTAATGATGCAATCAAAACAAAAAAAGGACTAGATAAACTAGATGAAAGCATACAATAAATCATGAAGTAAATAACATCTCATATTGGATTGGTGCTATTGTAGAAAATAGCCCTTTCCCAACCCTTGCTTAAGCTTGATAATGAAATTGATATGAATATGATATGAAGATACTATGATGCAATGGACAAAATCAATTCTCAAATTATGAAGAGAGCGACCTTGCATGATGATTGTAGATGAAATGCTAAGATTGTGGAGGATTTTCTTGAAGAATGATGCCTCTATTTGTAGATTCTCAAATGCTAAGAGTGCCAAACATGGAGGATGTGGGACTAAAGATTGGACCAATGAGATGAGGCCACTTGTCAAGTGGTGATAGGCTAAGGGATGTGCAAGATTTGGGAAGTGTGCCCATGAGAGGGAGTTTCAAATTCAAATTTGGGCAATAAATTTTGAGAGGGGGACAAGAAAATGAGAAATAAATGCAATGTTGGAGGGACAAATCAACTTGTCATATTTTTCAAACTTGAGGGAATATTCCCCATAAATGCCATGTTGAGTGAAAATGATGATTTTAATAAATCAATAAATTGATTTATTTGTGCAAGTGGCATTATCTAGAGGATGCAAGTGGTTATGATTAGTATTTGATCATTGTTAGGTTAGCTTAATGATGATTAGGTGAGTTTGACTTTCATGACTTAAATATTTGATTTATTTAAATTAGAAAAGGATGAAGTATGGATTTGGAGATTTAATTAAATAAAGTTTTGGTTTATTTAATTAAAGGGATGATGTTTGATTTATTTAATTAAAAGGTTGATGATAATGTTTATTTAGTTTTGAATGAATGACCTTAGGAGATGGAAATTAATGAGATTACCTAATAAATGAATGAAGGTGAACTTGATCAATTGATGAATGCACCTAACATTTTTGGAACCTTGATGAATGAACCTGATTGAATGCATAATGTAAATTTTGCATGTTTACAGCATGAAGTTGTTTGAGAAAGAGGAAAGAACTTTTCTTAATTATTTCTAGCTAGAAAGCATAATGCCCCAATTTTCAACCTATACATTAACAAATAATAATATGATAATAAAATATTCACATTACGAGCTTGGCATTCACATGTCACATTTTGTACTATCACATGCATATTTTTTCTTAATTTAACATAATGAAACACATAACACCTATCACCAATGCACCAAGCATGGTGGCACAAGTGGAAGATTTCACAAGCATGACATAAAACCATGACCATATGAGAGAATAGAACTACCTCCATAATGATGATTTGAGAATAGCTTAAAATTTCATTCTCTTATTAACACAAGGAATGGTAGGACAATGAAATTTATTACATAACCTATTCCAAGGTGTCATAAATGAACATTCAACACCTAAAACTACCTATAAAGAGGTAGGTCCATTAGGAAGTATAAGACCTCAACCAATCAAATTGGAAATCAACCATTTCACTCAAGGATAATCACTTCAACATAGAGGTATGAATTACTTACAAAATATGATAGATTTTCAAATTTAGGCGATAATAATGCAAAATTATTTTGGAGACCTAAATTTCACTACCTTCTATCATTAATTTTGTATATAGGTTCATCTTAGTTAATTTAATCTACCACCATATGATTAATTAATTAATTAACTTAACTAATTGCACTACATCATCATATTATATTAGCTAATTTATTATCATTAATTTTATTTATTTATTTATCAATTAATTAATTCTTATATTTCACTACTAACATCACATCATAATAACTTAATAATTTATCATTATTAATTAAAATTAGTCAATTCTTAAATAAATTTTATGCATACATAACTTGTTAATTATGTAAATAATTAACTTATTATTCTCTCAACATCCCATTCTCAAAAGTGAATCTCTTCAACATAGTTAGACATGTAAGTATTTAATTTTATAAAAAAAAAAAAATTGCACATTCCTAAATATAGGAAATACGATATATCAAAGTTCATATAAATTAATTTTAAAATAAAATAAAAAATAATTAAAAAATTATGATGCTAAATTAGATGAATTAATCTCAACTACTCATCTCATCTAAAAAATGTGAATCTACCTCTTTGACTACTTAATCCATGTATAGAGAAATATATAGTAAATCATCATGTTGTAAAAAAAAGAGTATGATTATTTAACAACTACAACCCTTACGTAACACAAACAAAAATCTAAATCAATTCCCTATTTGAGGACTGTGTGTGTTTAAAATGGAAATTATAATCATTATTTTTAATTCTTAGTTTTATTATATTTTCATTACATATTTTTTGGCATTCCTAGTGGGGCACGTTAGCCATAATATAATCTTAGTTTTATAGGTGATGCAGTCAATATCAGGGAGTTCTATCAAATTGGTCAATCATATAGCCAAATTCATTATTCAGCAATAGAAAACTAGTATTTACAAAATAAATAAAAAATAAATTGATTGTCTAGTAGAAAATTCCTAAAATAGAACTACAATCATATGGATGTTCACCACATTCACCCTTTCTACAATTTTCCAAAAGGCTCCAAATTATGGTAATTATCCTCCTTTTAGATCCATTAGGTGCCAAGAAGTTGAATTAGACTCAAGCTTGGTTGTTATAACTTTTATTTCATTACAAATGCTGAAATGCAGTAGTTAGCCAAAATTCCACAAAGTGCAAATGACCTCAAAGATATTGCAAGGTGTAGCAACAAGTAGGAAATCTAAAAATATATTAGTGAGAAAAACTTTTTGCAAGTGCAATAGTATGTGGAAGATCCACAATCTACAAGTTCAAACATGAAATCTCGTATCAATCAAGTTGGGGGGTAACTTTCTACAATCCATAAAAAATGATGTCATTGGACGTCAAGATGACATTATCAGAATAGGATCATAAACTATTAATGTTCAGTTCACCATTGTTTACCCACAAATTTTGATGACTACAAAATACTCAAAACCACATGGAGGTTGAATTATTGCAAGGAAGAAAAACCTATTAGAATTGGAAAAAGCATATGGTCAAGATATAGATTTGATTCACTTAGGAACTTCTACAAATTTCCAATACAACCTAAAATTCCACATCCAGTAATAGTCTAAAACATTGCAAGTATAATAGTAGGTTAAAAACTTATAAAGCCATAGCTCTCTCAAATTTTATCAAAATTTCACCAAATTTGAACCGTGAGTGTGATTGAGGATATTAGTGTGGGCCGATTATGCTTGATCCATAAAGAATTGAAGCATAAAAAAGCCACTAATACTTAATCTAAATGAGATCAATCAATTTAAAGTTAACTAGACATTTATCAAATCAAAGAAAATGTTCTAAATTATGAAAACACTTAAAATGTCTACTCTAACCCATTGAAAACTTATCCCATTTTGGGAGTTTTGCTGTGTTGATGTGGAACGATGATCTTTTCCCAATCCTGTGATCAGTGAGCTTGTTTCAATTGATTCTATTAAAGAGAATCGATGAAACAATTGTGAGACTTGAATGAAAACATGATTTATGCTAAAATGAGCATGATGCAAGAGTTAATCTACCATGATTTATGCTAAAATGGTTCATATATTCAATTGCTAAGCTAATCTAAATGAAATTTTAAAAATATTGAAACCCTAATGATATAATTAGCTAAATGGATGCATTATGGAAGCAATTAATGGAAGCCAAAGCTATTTTTGCAACTAATTTAAACTAAAATATGATAAATGTGAGTTAAAATGAGTGTGAGTGTGAGTGATTTCAATAGCATAAGTTTTAAAATTAAAAGATGGATCCATTTGTCTCCAAATAGTGACCTATCTATAGGAAAGAAAATGAAAAATGAAGGGTTGAGAATGAAAAATCTAATCAATGGTCAAGGATGGAGGAAATTAGAGGCATGGATCATGGATTCTCATCAACGGGTTAGAATACAAGATGGGATTTAATCAAGGGTTCACATTCCTTCCAAACAAGCACATTTTTGACCTGTATAAGAGGTCAAAAGTTAACTTGCATAAGAAGTCACAAGTTAACTTGCATTTGAAGTTTAGTGAGAATATTCCCTTTCTCACATGATTGGAGGAGAGAGAATATTCTAATGGGTGAGGAGAAAAAGTTACTTATTTAATTAAAACTAAATTAAATTGTTCAAAGGAGAAATATTCCCTCAGAATATTCCTTTCCAAGTGAGAGGAATTAGATTAATTAGATAATTGCTAATTAAACAAGGGTTTAATCATGCAGTGAGGGGAATTAGAAGAATAAAGTGATATTCATTAAATTAAATGATTTAATGAATGGGGGAAAGGTGAAATGAAATTTAATTAAATAACTTCTAGGGTTATTTAATTAAATAATAAGATTTAGGAAATTAAATTAAATAGTTTGATCTATTTAATTTAATGAGATGAAATGTTAGCATGAAAAAGGGGGAGCTAATCTAATTAAATGAATTAGGTTAATAGAATGATGCAATTAATTAAATATCTAGGTTAATTTAATCAATTAAGCAAAAAGAAGATGGGTTTGACATGAAATGATGTTAGTATACCTAATTCGAGTGCATATCATATCATTCAGGAAATTTTTTAATGTCTACATTTTTCCACTCTTTAAAGTGAGGTACCTTCTACTTCGGTTCAAAGACTGATGCTCTTCAGATGAAAAATTGTTGCTTAAATCAAAAAAATGATTTTTTTCATATTTTTAGATGCCCCACTACTGAAGGATTAAGCAAATTCCCTATCCCCTCAAAAAATTAGGTGGAAATTTTGAATTTTAGGTTAATTTCTTGACAAATGTGAGAGGTTGTCGCAAGGGTCCAGAAAGGCTCTGAGATGCAAGAAACATGCCAAAAATTAAAAAAGATGCAAAATAAGGTTCATTTTGGAAAAATTGGTGAAAATGATGATAAAACCTAGCTTCAAGATTAAATTAGGGTAAAAACCCCTAAATTTGATGTATAAATAAGCTAAGAAGGGTCACTTTCAATTCATTTATGCATTCATACCTTAGAGAATTCATGCTTTTTGAGCTTTCACCCTTTGACAAAATGATACAATGAGTGCTCCCATGACACATTTCCAACCAAGTTTGAGAGTACTAGAGGCTTCTAGGGGTAGGACCACTAGTATATGATTTGAAATTGGATTTGAAATTTGACTTTTTGATTCATTTAATGCCTTTTAGAATTTAAACTTTGGTGGTGTCACTCTAGAGCGGCATTGTGTCATAGAAAAATGTACCATTAACATTTTCACGATCATTTAGTTATTTTTCCTTTGATGCTTGGTCTATTTTGCTTGATTTAATGTTGTAATGTGGCTTATACATTCACATCAGGTCTTGAATATTTAATTTATTAAGATCTTAGTATCATGTCTTGTAAAGGTTTTGTGAAGTGTTGTAATACATTTCTACACTTTTCTAGACTCTTCTTATCATAATTAATCTAAATATCTCCTTTTTAGTCATTACCAAGTCCTATTTTGAAGTGTTGTAAAGTCTTATAATAAACTTTCATGCTTCTCTAGGCTTGTCACCACTAATTACACCTTTCTTATGTCTTATTTGGCCCCTTTATGCACTTATAGGTCATAATTGAGTGTATTTTTGAATTCAAACCCAATAAACATCATTAAATGCATCTTTATCCCTAACACCCACTTGCATGCCTTGAGTGGCACCGATTCACCTTGGGTGGCGAATGAGTGCCTCTTGGTACAAAATTCAATAAAAATTCAAATTTCTTTCAGGTTTTTATTCTTAAAGACCTTAGGTCAGCCTGTGATGTGGTATTTTAAAGAAATTAGGGCATAAGTGTGTATAAATGCCTTTTTCCCCCATTTTATCATCTCCATCATTCTAATCCATTGAAGTATTCAGGCATTCTATCTCTCTTAGCATTTAAGCATCATAGCATCTTTTCATCAAGCAATTATCAAGCATTTTGGAGTAGCCATTGACATATCTTCAGAATTTATCAACAAGGGTTTGGTAAGTTGATAACATTTGCATTTTTTTTATTTATCATTTTCTTCATATTTCATTTCATTATCTAGGGTTTGATTACCAAAGTGGAGTTTGACCAAGGAAAACCCCTATACTCTAACCCTCAACCATTTTCCCGCTCTTTGCATGTGTGTTTGCAGGTCTTGTAGGAAAATTTATCAAAGAAATAGGTGTTGAAAAGTGGTCAACAAGTCCAAAAGTTCATTCAAGTCAACAAAGTCCTTATTCAAGCTTGGAGAAGACATTATATCCATTTTCTATAGATTTGAACTAGTCAATCCGACAAGAAGACAAGTGCAAATCTAGTCCGACAGAGATGACTTCAGAATTTGCTATTTTTAGTAGGACTAATTTTCCATCAATGGAAAATGAGTCCCACTATCAGGCTTGGAAAAGTGATTTTTGAGGATTTAAGTTCTCAACACTCTAAAACCTATTCTAACAAAGTTTACCAAAAGCAAGACTGATTTTCCATCAGTGGCGAATGATTCCCACCGGTCATCAATTGTAATTTCATTAGCATTCTAGAACTTCCTTAGATCTACAATCTTCAGACTCCAGGTGCATTCCATTCAGTTTCATTCAATTTTGTTTTCATTTGTGCATGTTTATTGTTCATGTTTGCAAACAACACTATGTTTTCCAACACTTCACATTTCTTAGGTTTTGCATAAATAGTCATTCATTTTTATCAATTTTCTACATCTAGGACATTGCATTTAGGCATAATTTTATTGTACAAACATTAGTTTGAGTGAACCACCTAGATTTTGGGGGTCTACCTCTCTGCTTTAGGTGAAAAACCCTAATTGTGCAAGAGTAAACAAACCCTTCGTAAAATCTGCAATTCATTTTGAACATCTCTCTTTCTAATTTCAATTGCATCTTGCATCCTAGGTCTACCTTGCATCAACATTAAATTAAGTTTTGTTTTGTTTTTTCATCCTAGGGCTTCTTAAATTGCATTAGTGAAAGACTCATATAGATTTCATTTTTTGCAGATCAAATCATTATAAAAATGAAAATCTGCATTTGCATCTTCATTTTGCATTTGAAAATCATAAAAGTCATTTTAATTTTTTTGAAAAAACACAAAAACATCCATCCTTGGACTCATTCGCCACCTTCGGCGCATCAGTCCAGTTACATTTTCTTCATTCAAATTTCTGGCATTTTCACAGTATTTCTTGCATTTTTGTTTCCTATTACTACCTTCTTGTTTTAGTTTACAATATTTTTGTTATTCGCATTTTATTGTTCCTAGTTTGTATTTGCACCCAATCCATCTTTTGTGGTACTTGTATGAGTGTTTGGTACCCTATTGATAATACTGTGAACCAAGATTCTAACACCTGCAAAACCCAAGAAACAATCAACTTATTAGATTAAATGCAAGGTTAAAATCATGATTCCTCAAGAAATTCATTTGAATGTAAAAGAAGAGGAACAAAATGAAGAACACAATAAAATTGAAACAAACTATCAAATCCTATTCTAAAACCAAAGAAACTCCAATCTCTTGAGGGAATTGGTGCCAATTTGATGTGAAAATTGGCCCTTTCCCAACTCTAATGATGCAATGGTGATTTGATGAAGAAATTTGATCGACTTTGTTGATGCTTGATGAGTGCTCTAATGGAAAAATCTGCATAACCTAGCTAAGATTCAATGATAATGGATGGAATTTGCTAATGATTTGAGCATAGTAAGTTTACTCAAATTGTGGATGATGAAATGAGGAGATCAACCTCTTATTTATAGATGAGATTGATGGAGATATGTTCAAAATAGAGCAATGTGGGACTAATCTTCAACAAATGAGAAGAAGCCACATGTCATCATGTGAATGGTTGAAGGAATGACCACATTTTGAAAAATGTGGAGATTCAAATTTAAAATATGGCTTGAAGGATGAGGTGAAAGGTGAAGCAAATGCACATGGCTCAAGAAAAGGACATGCAAGAGATTTTAAATGCTTTGTTGGAAGGGACAAGTCCTTTTGGGGGGAGATTTCAAATTTGAGGAATATTCCATCTTTGATGCCTTTTTTGAATGAAAATAGATGATTTATAAATTAATTAAATTGATTTTCATGTGCAAGTTGCAAAATATAGAGGATTTGAGTCATTAGGATTAGCATTAATCATGATTTGATTAATTTAAATGATGTTAGTTGATTTGACCATTTTGACTTGGATTTTAGATTTTAAATAACTCAAAATGAGAAGAGAATGATTTAGATTTAGTTAAATAAATATTTTTGATTTATTTAACCAAAGGGGGTGATGTTAGATTAATTAGATAAATGTTTGATTTATTTAATTTAATTAGATGAACTTTAGATATTTAATCAAATAATATGGATTATTTAATTAAATAAAGATAGGAAGATGAAATCACCTAGCTAATTACACAGAGACAATGATTTAATTAATTCAAGGGATTTATTTAATTAAAAGGAGAATTATGATGACTTTAATCAAATAAGGCTATTTGATTAAATGGTTAGATAGAGGGATAATTCAGGATGAGGCTATGTTAGTAGATCAAGATCAAGTGTGCGATATCAATTTGTATATTTTTTATGTCTAAAAATACTTTAGTGAAATGAAGTTCTAGACACATGGCTTCCCACGATAGCACATTCATTGTGGAACTTGGGATCTCAAGAGCTCCTACTCCTAGTATTGATAATAGTGCATTAGGAATGGATACTACCACTAGTACCTCTTTTCCTTCCAATAACATGTACATTGACACACAAACCAATTCCATTCCACAAGACAAATTAGTTAACATTGATGAGGACCTAGCACATCTTCAACATAACTTGTGTCTTAAAAATATTTCAACCACTATTATTCCTACTATAGATAACATCCATCAATTGCTTGAAAGATATGAGGGCTTAGATGTTATGAAGCACATTGTTGAGATATATCAAAAACATGGCCCTAGCACATCTCAAGTAGCAAACACTGTGGTTAGCCAAGGATGATCCAAAATTTCTCCTCCAACAGTTGCATCCATACCCACCTATACCACTCCTCAAGTTAGAACAACCATGCAATAGGTTAGTCATGTGACTCCTTCCTTTGCTATTCCAACTAGAATTCCTAGTTCTTTTGTGGCATCAAATCTTCCATCATCCACCACCTTTACTCCTATCAGTGTTCCCTTCACTTGTCCTGCCACTACAATCACTCAATCACCCTTCTCTATTCCACCTCATACCACTTATACCTATCCTCTCATAACACAACTCTTTCACACTATTTCTTCCATGTAACAAAATATATCCACCATAAACCAAATCCAAAATGCACCACCCACCTACTATGTCTATAGTAGCCCATTATCTTTGGAAATCTTAATAACCTTGATGCCACAAGGAATTGAGATGCCTAGGTTTGAGAAGTTTGAAGGAAAAGTAAAACCTACTAATCATGTCAATTCCTATACCGCCTTATGCAGTGATTTTGTCCTCGATGATGAATTGTTTCCTAGTACCCTAAAGGATATTGCCTTGGAGTGGTTTTCCTCTTTACCCGATCATTCAATCTATTCCTTTGATGAGCTTGTTGATTCCTTTTTAAGTCATTTTCAAGTACATAATACTCCCAAAAAGATAATGGCTGACTTGATTAGGTGTAAACAAAATGCAGATGAAAAAGTTACTAATTTCATTTCATGCTATCAGTCATTGTATGCTCAAGTAGATGTCAAGGTTCCTGATTCACATCTCCAAAAGATGTTTATTGAGAACTTGCAATCTCACATTCAAGATAAATTGACTATGATGAAGTTTCCCTCTTTCTTGCATTTATGCATAGCCCTTTGTGAATATCACAATTTGGTTACTAGTCACGATGCAAAATCCACTTCTAACTGAGTTGAGAAGTTTGAACAAAACAACCAACATAGTTCATAAAACTTTAGAAAATAAAACAAAGGTTTTTTACAGTTCAATCCTCCACCTCCACAACCAACTCCACTTGTTAATAAGTAGGTGGCAGCCACTAAAGTAGCCATATCCTTTACCTATGGGGACCTGAAGAGACAGTTCACCCCTTTTCCTAATACCTTGCATAATATAATTAATCAATTGCTCCAATAACAAATGATTGCTTTACCTATCATTAAACCACTTGATCCAACCAATCCTTTATCTACCACCTTTAAACCCAATTCTTGTCATTTTCATCATCAAAATGGACATGATACCAAACAATATAAGTGTCTCAAACACTTAGTGCAAGACCTCATTGATTTTGGTCATCTGTCCATTGCGGGTGTTAATGATTAGGGAAATAAGTTTATTGCCCCTCCTAATCAGAATTTGCAAATATTTACCAATCCTATGCCTAAACACAATGTCTCATTTGTCAAAGCCAGTGAACCTTCAAACATTGATGTAATGAATGTTGATACCAATGATGAACAACATGATATTACTCCAATTGTTACCCATATTAATCCTATGGATGAAATGGTGGGAATGATAGACATTATCCCTCGTAAGGGCCCAACTACCAAATATCTTGATATTAATTTTTCTCCTCAAGATATACTTAAAAAACTTCCCAATGGTCCTCTTTACATAGCCGCCCAAATCTATGATAACCCCACCAATGGGATATTAATAGATCTCGCCTATGGTGAGAATCTGATCACAAAAGAATTTTTAGCATTGCATGATCTCTATCAAGATTCAATTATAAGAAAGCAACAACATGGATTAAAATACATAATGGTTTTGCATGCCCTACAATTGGATCGATCATACTCCCATTACGGATATGACCTAAGACATTGGATGTGACATTCTCTATTATTCCACAATCAAATTAGTTTCATTTGTGGCTAGGTCATCCTTGGCTTTGCTCAATGAAAGCTATTTCTTTAGTCATTCACAAATGTTTAAAATTTTCACTTGACAATGAGATATATATCGTACACCATATTGGCTTTAATCCATTGTCCTCTAAAGGTAACTTTTCCTTGGAAGCCTTCTTGCCTGAACCTATGGAACCCATCACCCCTCGCAAGGATTTCTTTTTCATTTCTTATCAAAAGTTCAAAGCCAAAAAGAGAGCTGAATTGTCTCTTCATACTATTTCCCCATCCACTTCCCAATCTCCTATCCTAGATGAGACAATGCTTCAACCTACATCTGAACCTAAACAACCATTACAACCTCTCAAGAAACCGACAATAAACACCTCACCATCTTCGTCTAAATTACCAAGAGATACTAAAAATGATCCTTTTATACCGCCTCGCATTAAACAATTTTATAAAGCTAAAGAGAAAGTGCTTGACCCATATCCTTCCATTCCTCTCCCTGGGGAAGAAAAGGGGCCTATAGTAGATCAATCTATTCTTACAAATAAACAAATTCAAAACATAATCAAAAGAAACCATGGTTCTAGATAGTGTAGGTGTCGTTGTTCTCTCCTTGCTCGCCAGTCACATGCAGAAGAAAACAAAGAAAATCACTATCCACATTTGACAAAAACAATACCTACCAACCCTCCTCCTCCTAACCCACCACAAGATCATACCACCCAACCATCACAACATTAGGTGCAATCTCCTTCAAGTATAATCATTCATCCTCCTATTGTGATCAACCTAGATCACGATGAGGAAACCACAAAGAATGATGATGAGATACATGAGGAATTGAATATACATTATTTTCCTCATTCGTGAGCTTTACCAAGATATCTCCTATTCAAAGTGATGATCCTAGTACTTCACCTAGTATGGCCCTTTCTATTGTCGCTCTCTCTAGTTTTCACCTTCTAACCATAATTAGGGGGCATATGACTTGTTAGTTGGTTGGCATGCATTCACCTTACTAGCTTTGTACATTTTTATTTTTCTTTTCCCTTTTCTTTGATTATTTTTGTGTAATGTGATCCCCTGTGCTCTCTTTGTACACTTCTTATATTTGTATCTCTATTCTTATATATGTCACACATCACTTTTCACTTTTTCACTTTTGTTTTGTGTTTTCCTTTTGGGGATGACACAAAGCATTTAGACACCCTATGTCTCTTCCATGTTGACCCAAAAGGTCCCTTTTCTTTTTCCACTTTTCCTTTTCTTTTCTTATTTTTTCTTTTTGGGGATGATGCAAGGCATTGAGACTGCAATGTCTCCTTCATGTTGACCCAAAAGTCTTTCTTTTTCATTTCACCTTTTTATTTTTTTCTTTTTCGCTTTCATTTTGTGTTTTCCTTTTGGGGACGATGTAAAGTGTTGATATGCCCTATGTCTCTTCCATGTTAACCCAAAGGGTTATTTTTCTTGTGTTTTTGCTCTCTATGTGTCATTCTTCTAGTTCTATGTATTTGGGGACTGATGACACTTCTGAGCTCTTTAACAAAATATTGCACCAACAAACATAGTGACCCAAAATCCATAGATCCATTATGTGTTTGGTGTTTTCCTCTTTGGGGGAAACCCTTTTTCCTTTTCTTTCTCCTTCACATGATGTAGCCTTACGAGTATGTGCAGGATCATGATGGGCCAAAAAGTGGCAATGTGATTGGTATGTGGCTGATGACTTTCTTTTTACCCAAAATTGATGAAATGAAAAGGGTTTTTAAAGGAGATTCTCAACTTTCCACCAATATAAATTATGCTTTAATTTTAATTTAATAAGTAATTATTATTCATTTTCTATTAAAATTATGACTAAAGTCCTGATTGATAGACTGATTGAAAACATCTATAGCTTTCAAACGGTATCACATTTTTTGAATCCAAAACATGTGTCACATTCTATGCTTCCCATCCTATAGAATTAAAAAAAAAAAAAATTGAATTTCATGAAGTTTTGACCAAGTTAAGGTGGTCAGACATACGAGTTTTTTATATTTTTTAAAATTTGTAATAAAAAATTCATAATTAATTATTTACTTGGAAAAAAATTACAAAAAAATATGCATCACATCGGGATAGGAGTCCTCTATTGGTATATAAAATATTATAAAAAAAATTATCATTTTATTGTGGTTAGGGTGGTTAGATAGACACCTACTTTATATTTTTCCCCTGAAATTGAAGTACTACTGCATTGAAATTTTAAATTTTCACCAAATAGATTTTTTGTTTTTAAACAAACCTGGTAGTTTAGAAACTACATTCAATTTGCTAAAAATTATATTCTTACATATTTTTGAAATAATATAGATAACTTATTCAAATTTTTAAGTCAAGTTTCCTAACTCTGATTTTTCTGATTTTTTTGCCACTTAAGGGCCTATTTTTTCCATGATGATCCTGCACATACCCTTACTTGAAAAAATATGACTTGGCATAGGGGATTTTCAAGTTGGCTCTCATTTATTCTTTTCTTTTTCAGATTTTTCATTTGCTATTTTAAAGTAATTGCTCACATAACAGTGTGTAGCAATTCCTTTAAAGTGGGGGCATACATTGGCATTATCATTTTACATTTTCTTTTCTTGGCTCTTAGTGCACCCTTGTTACTTCACACGATACGTTTGTCAATTTTTCGATGACATTGGGTGTGATGCATTCATTAGTGTGATCCATCGTAGCATATTACATTCCTCTTAGTGGCTTGATGTGACACACTACATCCCCTAACTTGTGAATATTCTATTCTTTGATTGGTCCTCTCTTGGAGACATTAGACACAATTTTCCCTAAGTTATATACCTCACATGAACTAAACACGACTCCTTTGAACATCTTTTGCATTTTCATAATTTTTGTATGGCCACCTTGCATAATGCAACTTGCATGTCTATGGTGTTATTATGTTTGTTCATGAGTTCTAAACATACAAAGCTTTGCTTGTCTCAAGGATCTTGAACCAACATCCTTTTTCCTTTGTGGCACCTTATTAAAGTTATCAGGAGGTATAACTCTGGTATGGTTGAGCAGGAAGCCCATTCCAAGGCATGACTTTCCCCATAGCCACCTGTGTGTTTGTGAGTACATACCAACTAGTGTATGTTTCTCACCTTTTGGGCCTTCTCACCCAGCGGATAGCCATGAGTTTCATTGCCCCACATTGAGTATGCATTTTCTTATTTTTCAAAAAAACAACCTAGATCTGATCTACAACTAGCTAGACAAATGATAGAAGATTGATCCAACTTTTCCTTTTTTGCTTCTCTTTTTCTCTTGTGTTCCTTTGTTCTTATGTTTATTTTTCCATGGGATCTTCATCCTGGGGGATTTTTCATCCCTCTTGATCATCGTTAATTCATCTTGCTAGCATAAGTACATTTGGATCTCTCTTGATATGCATGGCTACTTTAGTGTGAGTTTGAAGAAAGTTCATCTTCTCACTATAGTGGGAGCTAAATGTGTTGTAGGAAAATGGAGCCTTGACATTTTCATGATCATTTAGGTCTTTTCCTTTGATTCTTGGTCTATTTTTCTTGATTTAATGTTGTAATGTGGCTTATACATTCACATTAGGTCTTGAATATTTAATTTATTAATATTTTATCATGTCTTGTAAAGGTGTTGTTAAGTGTTGTAATACATTTCTACACTTTTCTAGACTCTTCTTATCATAATTCATCTAAATATTTCCTTTTTACTCATTACCAAGTCCTATTTTGAAGTGTTGTAAAGTATGGTAACAAAATTTTACACTTCTCTAGGCTTGTCACCACTAATTACACCTTTCTTATGTCTTGTTTGGCCCCTTTATGCACTTACAAGTCATAATTGAGTGTATTTTTGAATTCAAACCTGATAAAAATCATTAAATGCATCTTAATCCCCAACACCCACTTGCATTCCTTGAGTGGGACCCATTCACCATCGGTGGCAAATGAGTCCCTCTTGGCACAAAATTTAATAAAACTTCAAATTTATTTCATTTTTTTATTCTTAAAGACCTTAGGTCGGCCTATGATGTGGTATTTTCAAGAAATTAGGGCATAAGAGTATAAATATGTGTTTTTCCCTCATTTCATCATCTTCATCATTATAATCTATTCAAGGGTGATCCCACAATAGTGGTTTACAATTTTTGGCCAATTTGGACACTGAAATTATTTTTTAAAACTAAATCTTCACATTTAGGCACCTATAGCGGCTAAACCATGAAGAATTTGAAGATGATGAAAACTAGAGTCTTGTCACATTTTGTCTATAAAATGTAAAAACATTTTTTTCAAAAGTTTTGGAATCAGATTACACTTCTTTTTCCATATCCCACGAAAACTAGTTTTTTTTCAAAAAACAACATTTTTAAAAAGTGACACACACTGTATAACGCATAATTTTTTTCCATGAAGGATAAAATTCTAATTCTTTCAAATTTAGATTTGTAGCTCTGATATCTAGTGCTTCCACTTGGTTAGATAGTTTTTTATTGAATATTTTTTCTTTAATCATGTTTTGAAGTCAAACCAATTATAATTTAGACATAGCGCAACCGTATAACACAATTTTTTTTGTATATATCAAAATTCAATTTTATTTTTTTTGTTGGATCAAGGACTTCAATATCTGGTGCACTCATATTTTTAATTTTTTTTTTATAATATGCTATTTTCCCACATGTGCAGAATAAAGACCTTCATTTTCGATGAAAAACCTATGTTTAATAAAACTATAAAAACAAATACATAATAAAATCAAAACATATTATAATTATATTTGTTGGATAGCTCGTTCTGAGGACTACCTGATTCAAGTTGGGTTTGTGAAGATTTTTCCATTTTCATCCTCAACCCGAGCTACGAAGTGCCAAAATTTAGGTTTTTTTTGTGTCTCAGGGAGGGGATGAGGAATAAATGGGGTTCGACTGAACCACCAAGGGTTCGCTCAAACCAGGGTTCATTCGAACCCCCCTTCTATGAGGGATTTTGATGGATTTTTTGGTGGGAAAGTATTAGGAGGGTTCACCCAAACCTAGGTTCTAGCTAACCCCTAATGGGTTTGGTTGAACCAATAGGTTCGTACAAACCCCTAAAATCATTTTTTTCCCATGCATTCATTTTGTGTGAGTTTTCCTTCCTCGCTTCAATTGTAAACCACTATTGTGGCTTCACCCTATTAATGGATTCATCTGCGTCCCAATCCATTGGATCCAAGTCTTTAGTACCTATCTTATCAGCATCATACTAGGGATCCAGGGTTACACCATTATCTGACAATGTGCCAGGAATATCCTCCTTCACCCCATACTCAATCATGAGTGGAATGGGAAATATTTCATAATTCCTTCTTAGATCATACTCATCCTATAGGTCCATCCAAAAATATTCCAACAAATTGAAATGTTTATAAAAAATTGTAGGAAGTAAACCTTGCATCTTCTGCTTGGGATCAAAATACTTCCTAGATGTATATAAGCCTAATTTCAAATGGATCAACTCATCAAAAATCACCTTTGCTACCACATTGTGGGCACAACTATACTCTCCCAACTTCATAGTAAATTTATGGCAACCAGTCTTTTGCTTGCTAGCAAATTTAAGATTGACCGCTATGGGTTGGTAGATGAACTCCATCAGAACAATTTTGTTATTGCAAAATCTATGCGGTAAATGAGGATGGACATCAAATCTAGCCAACCTGAAGTAGGTGAACTTGGGGTAAATTGGATGTACCAATGTCTCCATTCTGTAATGAATGCCATGAAATCTTGCTAAGTCTATACCCAGCATCTCCTGTTAACCAATTAATGATGGCATACAAGAATGCATCATTAACTCTTCTATAATGCAGCTTAGAAGTCTACAAAGTCAATTGATCATAGTGATCCCATGCCTTCTTCTATCTAGGGGCTTCTCACAATACCTCAACTGCATTTAAACTAGGAAAGATACCTCTTCTTGCAACTGCATATATCACATAGGAAGTCATGAAGAAGCTCTTTGTCTCCCTTACTCTAAGCATCTGGTTGTGTAGGAATTCTGATAAAATCATTGGCCAATCAAATTGTTGTGTTCCATCCATAATAGTTTGAATGAATGGAAACATCCATTCCTTGAATTGTGAGGAATCTCTCTTCCGAAACACTCTAGAAAGCATCATGATAATATCACCAATCTCCTTGCTGAAGTCTGACCTCTTAGGCTAATCAAGAAACTTGGCCAAAGATTTCTTTTCAACTCATCCATTTTTTGTTCATATGGATCCTATTAGCTTCTTTGTGGTTGCTAAATAATTTCAATTCCTTTGCCTCATTAAGTTGCCTAGGGTTCAATGGTGTAGGTGCATTAAACATGAACCTAATCATCTGTGGAGTAAGATTAATGATGATATTTCCCTGTAAGTCCACACATTGTCTAGTTGTGGGATTATAAGCCCAACCTGCGATTAGTATGTGTTCTGGACATTGGATTGATAAAGGAAAGAGGGAAACATGTGCCAATCCAGATTGAACAATCCTTTGTGTTTTCCCTGTCACATCCTCTGTGAAATTTTCTTAAAAAAACTTGCCATAGTTGAATGGGCCCAAGTTTGTATTTGTGATGTTTTCCCAATTTGAATCTACCTTATTGGCTATAAGAGTAGCTTCCTTATGCTTATATCTCAAGGTGTAAGGGAGTTGCTCCACCTTTATCTTCTTAGGCTTGGTTCCTTCTCTTAAACTTTTTGCAACTTAGATTCTTTGAGAAGCTTCCTCCGATGCTCCTAACATCATCTATTCCTACAATACAACCTTGGATTAGTTGAACAAAGGCATGAAAATCATTGCTTTGTACATTACTTCTCATACTATTCTCTATTACCTTAGGATAACTCTCCATAGTCAAATTTTATATCCACCAGAAGAGAAGTCAGGAAAGAATTAGGAACAAAAAGCCTTTAAACACTGGTGGGATTGGGATTGGAACTGGAATGAGACCGAAACTAGGATCAGAACAGAACTTGAACCTGGAACCAATAGATAGTTCCAAATTCATTTCCCACTCCGCTTCCACTTCCACCAAAGAACAAAGGTGAAGGCCGAAACAAACAGCCATCAAAAATGGGATCATATTGGGACTTAAGTCCCATGCAAACACTTATGGGACAAGTTTGTTCCTAGGTCTGCTTCTGCCAGTTTTCCATTCAAACGAAGCAATTTCTTAAAGATGCGATCACATGAGCTTAATATTTGGGTAACATGGAATCACAAGGAAACTTTAAATAAAGGGGATTAACCTCACCCTTTAAAAATATTAAAGACCAAATTTAAACTTTTAGGGCTTGACAGTGTAAAGGTTATCACACAATCCCTAGTTTGCGTGACTTGTCGACTTAGGTAATTAGGGCATCAAGAACCCAACATGAAAATCATTGAATCAACATGGGAATAGGATCAAGGGGGTCGCCAAATAGATTTTGAAGCATCTAAGGAAAAGAAGATCCCACAAAAATGAAACCCTAGTTAAAAACTAGGGAACGATAGAATGAACACACCATGAAAATGACAACAAAAATGACAAGAAATGAATAGGAAAAGTAGAAAGAGAAAAATAGAAAACATAGAAGGACAAAATGAAACTAGAAAAAAAACAAAGGAATAGGTGAAGATCCATAGGAAAGCTCCCATGAATGCGCAAGAACACCATGAACAAGAAAAACAACAAAATGAAAAAATAAATGGAAAAACAATGAGAAAATAAACCTATGTCGAATTCCAACAAGAAAGATTGAAACTCAATAAGAATCCACTCACCAACATGCCTCCACAATAAAATTGTGCTCATATAGAAGTTACTTAGGATTCAGTTTGCTAAAACAACTTGGACAATAAAGATAATGAGCCAGTTAACCTTGATTAAGGTTTTAAAAACATTTCGTGCAAGTGAGGAGGTTGCAATTAATTGAATGAATGCGATTGATCGGGAGCGGAACCAAAAATGTAAAAGAGTAATAAATCAATGTGGAAGTCAAAGATAGGGTAGACATGGATGCAGATCTAGAATAGGACAAGAAACTTTACCCAAGTCTCTTCTCCAACTCTGAACCCAGTTCTAGTCCTGTGGCAGGGACAAACAACAAAAGGGGAAAGGGGGAAATATCAGAACCAAAATTGGACCAAATTTTTTTACAGAGTTCCAAGTTTATTTCCGATTCCAGTTCCGCTCCTAACAAAGGAACAAAACACCGAGACAAGGAAAGCAACAAAAGAAATGAAAGGAAGTGGTACTAGAATCAAAATTAGACCCAGCCAAGACACCAACGAAGACAAAACAAAAAGCAAGCGAGCGGGAACAAGATTGGGACCGATTTTTTTTGAAACT
The DNA here is from genome assembly GCA_007258455.2 of Sequoia sempervirens. Classification (NCBI taxonomy): domain Eukaryota; kingdom Viridiplantae; phylum Streptophyta; class Pinopsida; order Cupressales; family Cupressaceae; genus Sequoia; species Sequoia sempervirens. The sequence goes on from VDFB02058242.1 coordinate 189,808,532, forward strand.
CTTACAAAGTCCCAAGTTCAACTCCAATTCTAGTTCCACTTCTGCCAGAGAAAAAAGAAAACACAAGGAAATGAAAAACAACTCAAGGGAAAAGTAGACCTAAGAGTGCAAGACAAACCAAAAGACAATGAAAAGAACAACGAGGCAAGGGCGGGGCCAGAACCGAAACTGAATCTAGACTTGGAACCTTCAAAAGTTCAAAGTCTAGTTTCCATTCTGACTCTGCTTCCGCCAGACCAAAAAGAAACAAGGACTTGGGAGAAAAAATAAAAGCTCCTAAGACACAAATTAAATACTAAGGACAAAAAAAAACAAAATGGGGTGGTTATGCAAGGCATAACACTTCCATATTCCACATCCTTATCTTCCCATCCATCTGTCCAAACTAAACCTTCCATGTCCCCAACCTTCTCTTCATATCCATCCATCATACCATCCCTTCTATCCCCCATCCTTATCTCTCTATCCATTCATCCCTATCCTCATTCCATCTCATAATCCCTTGTCATTGGTATTTAGCTATAGGCTACTTGAAATCCAATTCAGTGCCATTCCTACCACTATCATCACTCTTTTCTATTTCCCACATCTTGTAACTTTTCATTCCTCATGTATCCATCATATCATCCTCCCAATTCATCTTTTGATGATTTGGATAACTATCCCATTTCTGAGCTTCCTATTATCCACATCTTATTCATATCAACCATCTTATCCACAAGGTCCATCTTGTGTCATCATATCAGATCGATCCTTTTATTTACTTATCATGGTCCTCTCATCATCCCTTATCCTTTGTCTATCATTGGTCTTTTTTCGAACTACGTTTCCCTTGTGCTTTCACATAGGCAAGGCTAATCATTTGACTAGCCCTTGGGGCTTTTGTTCATCTAGTATTTGTCATCCATCGACATCTCCATTTTCCTATTTCTACTTTTATCCATGGCCAGTCATTTTATTTTATCAAACTACGAGGGCTCCGCACTTTCACGTAGCCAAGGCTAATCTTTGATCGACCCTCGAGACCCTAGGTCTATCCTTAGGGTGTGTTTTGGTTCTATGTCGTGTCATCAAGTATGTCTTTATCTAGCTGGTTCTTGACAACCAAATCCATTAGTATCATGAGGTTCAATTGGTTTCAGGTATCTTGAGTCATGTCGATCACTTGATCTATCATCCATCTTTGGTCTTAACAAGATGTATCCTTCCTAAATTAGACTGCATCAATCCCATCCATCCATTGATCCTATGGAAAAGTAAATTTGAATTTTTTTATGATATTTCAGTGCTTTTGGAATTTTTTTTATCATTTGAGCTTCCTATTATACTTTTCTAGGGTCACCATGGTCCATCATATCATGGTGCGCTTTGACAAGTAAACATAGGGGCATATCTTGATTTTATGTGATCGCGTCTTCTTGGTTATCCTGCATTGTACCCACCAAGATCCTTGTGGTCTTGTGTTACGCTAGGGCATCCTTTGTGTATGTGGTTTTCCAATATTGGCCCTACCAAAGTCCCTATGACTTTGGGATGTTGGACTTAGACCTATTGTTTGGTGCGTCAGTCCTATACATGTGATACAAAGTTTCCATGGTTCCTCATACCCTGGTGCATAGTATCTCATGCTATATCAAATTAAGTGCTCATTACATGGTAGCAAAATGCATAACAATTAAATTGTTTGATTTGGTTTGTATCCTTTCATCTTACCCCACCATCCATTCACCCTAAATATTCCTAATCCATTCATTCTTCATCACTCTCCCTCATCTATTTATTCTAGATCTATTTTCATCCTTCCATTATCTACATCCTCATCATTTCATCAACTTTTCAATCTTCTTAGGATAATATAGATTTGTTATTCTAAGCATTTGTTCCTCCATCATCTTCATTCATTTCAACAATCTCACATCTCTATCCAATCCTAATCTATTCAATCTTGCACAAATCATCTAATCACATCCTTGGTCTTGTTCCTAGCCTTGCTACAAGCCTTGATCCAATCATCATCAGCGTCATCATCATCGAGATGTATCCTTCCCTATCCTTTTGTGTTGTTTTGGGATGTATCCATCCCTCATCGACAACACTCTCATCATCATCATCATTGAGGTGTATCCTTCCATAGCCTCTTGTGTTGTTTTGGGATGTATCCGTCCCTCATCAACAAAACTTTTATCATCATCATCGGGATGTATCCTTCCCTTTCCTCATGTTGTTTTAGGATATATCATTCTCTCATCAAAAACACTCCATCCATTATCAACCAATTTTGGCTTGTAGCTTGACTAGGGCAACAACACATTCTTCCTTGAATCCATTTGTTCTTGCTTACTTCTCATCTTCTCCTTCCATTATCTCTTCATCCTCCCATTCCATATTTTATCCATCATTTTGCATCATCTTCCCCATTTACTGTCACATCACCTCATCCATTTTGAGAGCACACCTATGTTCTCTTGAACCCGCATGTCCCCTCGAGGGGGAATCCTCAATCCCTAATCTTCATTCCCATCATCTATCCTCCTAGTCACTCCTTTTAATGATTGGGGCATATATCACAATCTAACCATCTTCTTCTACGTTCTATATTTTAATCTTCTTTGAAATGATGCTATTTCATAACACAAAATGTATACACTAAAAATTGACCACTTTGATTTGGTCAATTTACCACTAGTTCAACTAATGTCATATCCTCTATATTAATTAAATAATACCCTATTATTTAATTAATATTTATTTTCCCTTATCCCTTCATCCTAATTTATTTATTCTATCATCTTTAAATCCTAGCCTAAAGCAAATAATTAGATTTAATTATTTACTCCTATCTCGTACCCCTTTTCCTCTAAAGAATTAAATAAATAATCTATTTATTTAATTCCCCTCATGTCACATCCTCCATAACCATTTTCTAATCCCGATTAATTTGCATAATCCTACATTGTGCATATTCCTAATCCTTGATTAGGGAGTTGTCACATCCTCTGTATCATTAATCCTCATTACCCATTTAATCATTTTCCTAATCCCTCACTTACACAACCTAATCACTGATTAGCTATCCCAAACTACCCTTTGGTCAACTCTCCCCATCCACCAAGGAATTTTTAATTCCTTTTTGTCTTCCCAAGGTCCTTTTGAGGAATTTTTATTCCTCTCCCATCTCCCAAGGAATACTAAATTCCTTTTCTCTTTCCCAAGGAATATTAAATTCCTTTTATCCTTTCCATGCACATTAAAAAGGAATTTTTAATTGCTTTGGTAAACTATTGATCTCAACCCTTGATCTTCCTCCCCCTTTCAATCTCCACTATCCATTACTATCTCCCTTGCTAAATGGCTAACACTTAGCCATTTTTTTCATTCTCAAGCATTCAACCATATGCAACCAAAATCTACCACATTCAATCTCTCTCACAATCTCTCACACTATCACCATAACCAAATCCTTGCAACCATAGCCATCTTGCATCCAAATCAAGCAAAAATCAAGTCATTATGCTACTGAAATTGATCTAGGAGCACAATATCAAGCCATCAACGAGGGAAAACAACTCCATAAAGCTCAAACAAGGTAAAATTGTTTTTATTTCCATTTTTAAGTTTGTGTTTCATGATCTTTAGCCCAATCTTGAGTGTTGTCTTTGGTTTTTATCTCTCGCTTGAGTTTATTTCTTGCATTTTAGAAGGGGTAAAAACACTGCACACATTATTATTAATATATATAAATATGTTGAATATTTAAATATTTATATATGATTATTATTAAAGAAAAATAATAATTGTTTGTCTAATATATATATAATATATATATTTAATAATAATTTAATATCATTAATTATATAAATAAGTAAATAAAAGATTTTATTTTCAAAATAATTATGTAAATGTCTATATATAATTAATAATATAATAAATTCATAGGTATAGAACTAATATGGATATGTACTCAATTGTGGCATGGGGCCTAGACCTGGGCATGAGCAGGTTGAAACTATCAGAGAAGTGACGAGGACAATCATTGATGACGATTTCTTAGATGGGCTAGACTCGTTTCTAGAGCAGGTAGTGTCAGATGTGGGAGTGGACTTTTGTGAAGGATGAAAATGCACATAAGAACTAATGCAGGGAAGAGGTGCACCGTGGATGACAATCTTTGAAAGATTTTGTAGGCATCATGAAAGTTGAAAAGTGTATTGCATAGGTCAAGGGAGATGGGAAGCTGCTGAAAGTGGAGGAACAAGGGGTTGGGTGTCAGAAGGTAAAGGGAAAGAAGCATGGAGTACTGAAGGGTAGGGTGGTTAGGCATTGTTAAAGCTAGGTTTAGTTTTTTGTTTTCAAGCAGAACAATGTTAGTCTAGGGTTAAGCCTATTTAGTAGTTTGTTTTTTGAGCTATGTAGTCTAGGGTTTTTTGTTAGATTGAAATAGGGATTGTGTCCAATGGTGTTTATCAGTATAGAATGTAGTTATCTTGGATTGAAGGCTATTCTCTACATGTTTAGATGCTCTAAGATTTCTGACTGTAAATTTTTTTTGGTGGGTGATAATAATACTGATAAAAATATAATATTTTATTTTAAGTAATATAAATACAAATCCTATTACCGACAAAAAAATAATAATAAATATTATTATTATTATATATATAAATATCAATAATATTTATTTATTTTAATTATACATATATATAATTAATAATCAATTAATATTATTATTTATATATATAAATAACTAAATATAGAAAAAAGGAATAAGAAAATATCTTCTATAAATAAATTACATGGAATAACAAAATTAAATTATTTTTAAAAGCTTTTGATATAATAATAAAAAGTTTAAAAAATAATACTAAAAAAACTTACTAAAAGTTTGTATTAATGCTATGAAAAAGAAAAGAAAACTCTAAAAATAAATAAATAGAGAACTATAAGATTGCGTGGAAAGTAGGGATTGATATAATAAGAGGTGGAGTTTAAAGGAAAAGATATAAATAACTGAAACTTTAAAAGAATCACATGCATGGAAAATATTAAAAATTGTAACTTTAAAGAGCTAAAAATATAAGAAACTTGAACTATAGTAAAAATCGCAAGACTTGGAAAAATAGGAAATAAAAAAATAATAAATAAGGCATGGTGCTAAGATTTAAAAATAGTTAGCAGCTTTTGGGAAAACAATTTAACTAGAAAAAAAATTACAAGAACAAAGGAGATCACTGGGAGAAAAATTAAAGTTAGTGTCATTTTTTTAATGCAAAAGTTCGTGTATTCCTTTATTAGATTAGTTTGAAAATTAATTCATCATATTTTTGAAATCTGAAACTATAGAAATAGTCTAGAATTGTCTACTTGCTGGCAACCCTACAAATTTATTTAGAACATGATTAAAAGTGTAGATTTAATTCAGTATTACTAGATAGGGGTGGTACTAATTTTTTTTAGTTCAAGTTGTAGCAACATTTATTTTAAATCTACTTTCAGTTTATTGTGAATAATTTGAAGCGATGGCTGAAGAAAAATAAGTTAGTGTGTTCTCTTAAAATAATTAAGGCAGTAGCTATAGAAAAATAGGCCTTATTTCATAGTTTTGATATTTCTCATGCACCATGTACCATTCTTATAATACACTAACAAATAATTAGATACTCCTGCAGATTTTTTTCATTCTTGTTCTTTATTTTTTTGAAATTTGTTTGATAAAATGGTCAAGAAAAGGAATCTTTGTTAAGTTTTGGGAATAAGGTCTATCATGTTTATTTATTCATCGCATGCACCATATCAAAACCTATTTAAATTTGAAATACTAGATGCATATAAAACTTATATCAACCATTTTTTTTATGGTGTTTAATACATAAATAAATCATAACTTGATATCTCTATACTTTTATTTGGTTGCTTTAAAACCCACACTATAATTTTCTATGCTATAAGTCTCCTAGTATATCGTAGTTTATGTTGGAATGGGTCTTTGTGAAAACCTAAATTCTTGCCTAAAATAAAAATAGCATTGTCATTACGTTATTTAATGCATGAAACTAAAGGGTGGGGGCCCTAGCTCGGTTGGCTAAGTAATTCCGTTGCGGCTCTGCTAGTCACGAGTTCTAGTCTCCCCCGTCCCGTGATACCGGAGGGCGTGTCGCGCCAGCACCGCCGGTCACGTTAAAAAGTTTACCAGGCACACTGCAGTTTATAGGGGGTCATGCTACCCGATTCTTGCAGTCTAAAAAAATAAAAAATAAAATGCATGAAACTAAAAATAATACTACTTTTAAAAGGAATTCAATGGTATGTTTGAAATTAGTTTGCATGTAATGTATAATGAATTGCATTTCAAATTATCACTATAATGCATGGAACAATGAAATGATGAAAGTAGAAAATTTTCAATACTATGAAAGGAAAAGAGTAGTTATTTATTTTATAATTATGTGCATGAATATTGTATTATGTGTGTGTATTGGATTTACCTTTCGGGATAGGGTGCCAAATATGGGTTAACAAAGAAAGTTGGTGCTCTTTTTAGGATATACTTGATACTTTTAGTGCTTTGGTCAAAGCCATGTGTTCATTGAAATAGATTAAATTTACGTAGCAAAATTATTATATATTTTTCTATGATATCTTATTTGTGGGACATTGCATGTTCATGTTAGAAATACATGTCTATACATCTTGGACTTGCATTGGGATTCCCTCCTACTTTTTGTTTCCAGGTTGCTAGCTACTCTATGCAGGGTTATGTATTCTTCAAGAGTAGGAAGAATTGTGGGGGAGTATAAGCTTCGTGGTTAGGTACAAAAGTGCCTGAACTATGTTCTCTTCTCTTGAGTTGTAGATGAATATGAGGGTCGATGATGGTCAAAGACTATGCTATTTATGTGCTCACATTTTTTTATATCATTATTTGTAATATTACTTCCAATTTGTATATTTAGTTCATTCCATGGCTTTTGAGCCTAAATTGTAATGTTGTATATCAAATATTATGTGCATTTACCTAGATTATGCACTACATATATGAGGTTATGTTATGTAATTTATTTACTTAATGATGTTGTATCATATTTATTCCATACTTATGAGATATTGAATTGATCATTTTTGTGAGACTAACTGGGTCATGATCCTTACATTTGGTATTAGAGCTCTAGATTTAACACTAGGGCCTTTTTGTCTATGATGCTAAGTTGTAAATCTATGTTTTTAGGATTCAGGATTAGTAATCATGGTGCAAACAAGGAATAGCGATCATAGAGGGACAAGAAATGAGCAAAATGATTGTTTGGTTCAAATTGTGAACCTCTTGATTGAAGCGACGAACAAGTTGGATAATAGAATGGATAACTTGAAGCAACAAATAAGAGGTAACGAAGTGGAGAAGGACTAAGGAAACAAAAGGAAACAAATTCCAAGGAATGAGGACCTAGAGCATAACTATGGTAGGATTGATAAAGAACCAGGTAAGGACCTCAAAAGGTTTCTCTACCCAAACTTGATGGTAAGAACATTGGAGATGGAGTAGAAGATTGGATCATTGAGATGGAAAAATATTTTGAGATCTGAAATCTATCCAATGAGACCAAAGCTATGTGGGCTTCATATCAACTTACTAGAGAAACAACTACCTGGTGAGATAATATGAAAACTAAGAAGAAACTGTTGCCTAGAGAGACCACCTAGGATACTTTTATTGCACTTTTTAGGAAGAGGTGGTTACCCCAACTCTTCTTTGATAGGAAGATGACTAAATTATAGAACCTAATTTAGTGTGGCTTGATAGTGACATAGTAATGGGAGAGATTTAGTCATTTTCTCAAGTATATAGGTCATAGTATTAGATTGATGAATGGTTCTACATCCATAAGTTCATCTTGGGTTTGAGGCCTCAGATAGGTGTAGACATGGATATCCATAATCCTTTGATCATGAATGAGGTTTTTGAGAAGGCTGCAATAAAGGAGCAGAAACTTCAATAGATAGCCAACTTTCATAATAACTGAGATGCTAGGTTTGGGAATAGAAAATTTCATAACAATAACTTGCAAGGAAGTATCAATCATCAAATCTAAAACTTGAAGCATGGAAATGATTCCCAAGATAGAGCTTGTTAGAACTGTAAAATTTGATGATTTCACATGTTGATTTTACTCATAAATTTCTAGATTGGTCCTACCATGTGCAGATTTCCAATTGAGTCTTAAATAATTCACATCAAGGTTCATATCGACATGAAGAAACAAGGGTCTCCCCAATCCATTTTTCATTTTCTACTGATAAATGTCTGTGTTGCCTATCGGTAAGATGCTTCTACTGTCACAGTGATCAGAATTCTTCTTTTGTTTTGCTCGACAAGACTTTTTCATTATTCCGATTGGAGGAAAAGGATACACATTTCAATAGGAGTTTGGTCTTTGGCATGTTGTTTCATCAAGCACTTCTTGTCTCACTGACCGGCACATGTGGAGATACATCGGCAAGAGTTAATACATCTGGGTGAGGTCCTAGCGAAGTCTTTTTGTCTTGCTAACCGCCAACAAAATGAGCATCTCGGTAAGACTCATGGGTAGCGGAGAGAGGTCTTGGCGAATACCTCCGGTCTTGCTGACAATGCGTAGGAGACTTCTATCAAAGATTTTTTGGTATGAAGTTATATAGTCTTACTGACTCTAATGTCATGCCGAAGTGTCACATTGATGAGAAAATGGCCATGTCTCAGCGATAAGGTGTCACAGGATGTTTCAGTATGACTCAATGGATTCTTTCAGACATCTCCCCGATAACGATAAGTCACAGCGACAATTTTGATCATGAAGGCTATTGGTAACACTTGGGTTGTTCTACAAGAGGTCTCTCCGATATCATAGGGCTATAGAAAAACACAAAGAACCACGGGATGATTGGCGATACAATTGCCTTTGGCATAACTATCAGGATGTCTCAGTGAATGATTAACAAAGATTCAAACACTATGGTCGATGTATGAATGCTAAATACAGTTGCAGGCCGACATGGGATTTGCCCGAATACTACGGTTGGCCAACATGAATTTGGAAGAAATGTGTTTCCTGATTGCTGGTGTATAAATATGCATTCCCGATTGTAAATGAATAATCAAATTTTAGAATAATCACAGCAGGTAGATTAGGAATGCATACAGTAGAATAAAGTTCTCATATCAGAGACTATGATGCATGTTTTCAAGTGGCGATTTCAATGAAAATCAGTTGGTATGGCAATTCATTTCTAGTGTCAATTGTCTGTTGAGTTTATTGAAAAGTATTGCTAAGCTGTCTCCAAGTTGATTCTTTCTGGTTGTTTAAACTGATATAACAAGATTATTTTTAGTTTATTAGTGCACATTTGCTATATCTGTGCGATTAATTGATTGGTTCTTTCAAGGAAAGATTAAATCCTTTTGGTTGATCATAGTAATCAGGGAGATTCATCTAGATTATTAAAGTAGAGCTTAGTAGTCATAGTCTTGCATGTTTATACAAGTTATAAACATAACATATGTCGACAATTTGATTTTTTGCTAGAGTAAGTTGCCCACTTCTATTTCATTTGACTCCGCATACCCAATAAGGCACTGATCTCTATAATTTAATTATTTGGATTCATTTAGTTTCTTTACATCTGTTTTACATTTGTTAATTGAGTGTTTTAGGATTTAGATCAGAAGATTGTTATTGTTATCAAGTTTGATTTCATTTGTTCAATTCCATCTACCATTGTGGGCAAATTACTGTAAGAAGGATAATCATAAGTCAAGTCTGCTTCATTCAGAAAGGTACACCCGCCTAGGTTTAGTAGCACCTGAAGAGTAGAAGGTTAAATTCTTTTGACCTTGTCTGTTACCCTGAAATGTATCAAGAGATTGGAAGCCTCTTGAGGCATCCTGCCTACATTTTTGAGAGCTAACAAATTGGCGACTCTGTTGGGGATTACATCAGAAAATTCAGTTGAAGACCATCATATAGAGTCATTGAAGGAAAATTTGTAATTTGAGAAGTTTTAGAAGGAGTGATTCCGCTAGGGAGAAGATAAAAAAGAATCATTTTCCTACTTTTGGAAAAGTAGGTGGCGACTTTGGAAAATACTTGATGAAGAATGGAATTGGTGTACGGAGCAAAAGAATATTTTGAACAATAGCAGTCGTTGAGAGGAATTGAATAATTGAAAAAGAAGAGGTTGCAATTAGACAAGAATGAATATACAAATGCAGGCAGGCATTGGACCCCTCAAATGCCTGGTAATACAATTGGAAATTTTCACAATGGAGGTAGTGCATATCATGCACAATAGAGTACATACTCACCACAGCCACCTCATGGTCAGCAGTATGTGCCACATCATCATACACAATACAATATTCCACAGTACGAGTATCAGTACCCACCTAGCGCCCCCCCTGATTAATACACAACAATGATAAGACAGTTTGATTTGGCAGGGATTCAATTATCCCCTTATTCAATGGATGGCAGTTGGAGAAGTCTTGTTCCAAAGTTTAAAGGGAGTAATGCAATTGCTGCTGAAGAGAATTTAAGGAGTTTCAATGCTTTCATCCAAGATTTGGATGTGCCATATGAAGATTTACACATGAGGCTATTCATGATATCACTTATTGAAGATGCTAGGGATTGGTTCAACATCCTACCAGCTGTCTCTATTAATTCTCTCCAAGGGTTTCAGAATTGATTCCTCGAGCAATATGGGAATCTAAATGCACCAGATGCTGCTCTTCATGAGTTAATACGGATTCAAAAATATCAAAATTATACAATTTATGATTTTAATCAGAGATTCAATAAATTGCAGAATAAAATACCTCCTGGATCAAAGTTGCCAGATTCTATAGCATTGAGTGTTTATTTAAATGCATTTGATCCTAAGACAGGGTATGAATTAAGTAGTAGATTCCCAAGAGACTTAGCTGAAGCTTAGAAGATAGCATTGACAATTGAAAACAACAGGAAGGATTCTGGTATAATCAGTAAAAGAGACAACCTTAGGGATCCTCAACAAAGCAACAATTATCAGTATAGACAGGAGAGCACATATAGGAATGAAAGGCTAAGGTTGCATGACATACCTTATAATACAGACTAGAAGGATGGAAAACCTATAATAGCTAGGCCTGGAAGCAAAGAAACTCCTGATCCATTGAGGCAGGAGGGAACCTATATGGTAAGTAACAACTATTTATGTGAATTTTGTGATAAGCCACATTCCCTAGATTATTGTGTTGTATCCCAAAGAATGAGAGAGGAAGGAATGTTGATGGGAAATAATGGAGAGAATCACATAGTATATTTAACTTCAAATACCTTTCAACATGTTGTAGAGAGGTACTCATCTTCAAAGGATGAAGGTTATCAGTGTGATGTTTCAAATCAGAAATACAATGTCCATATGGCTAAACAGTAGGTCCTTTCTGACTCTGAAGAAGATTATACAAAACCACACTTTGTTGAAATGCCAGCTCAATACAGTATAAGGAGACTTACTAAAGAAGAGATAGAAAGACTAACTGTTGTTGCAGTTGAAGAAGCGAAGAGCATGTACTGGTTGAGAAATAGGACAGTAAATGAGGAGGATAATGATACAAGAGATTTCTCTTGCATAACAGATTGTGATAGGGAATGTAGTGCATATTGTGAGGAATCCAGTGAATATTTAGATTGTGAGGATGCGCATGAGGATTTTGATCTGCAAACAAGGGATTCTTCTACCTCTTATGAAGATCAGAGTGAAGAAGCGATGGGAAATGTTGATTTATTTGGTAGTAAGCAAATAATACCTCCAACTACAGTTGAAAGCTACAAAGATACAGCTGATGAAGAAGAGGTTTGTACATTTGAAAATGACTTTCAAAGTTTTTCGAACCCATTGTACGATGAAGAGTTAAAAGAATATTAGATGATATTTTGTAGAGGTATTCCCATGAATGAACTTCAGGTATTTTCAAACCCACTTTATGATAAAGAGGAGATACTTTCATACAAACAAAGTTATTATAGAACAAATGATTACGCTGATAATGTTTATGATTTCTCATTCTCTTATGATCTTGGACTTCTTTTTGATGATGACAAAAGTGAAGAATATAACTATAGTGATGAAAGTGTTGAGACTTGTTTACTCAGCAATGAATAGATTTCAGATTTTTTAACTCCTAAATACCAGGGATGTGCACATGAAGGTGATCTTGAAGTTTTGTGTCCAGCTTACATTTGTTTTGACAGTGAATGATCTTTGTGTTAAGATTCTTATGACTCCCTGTGCATTTCTTGGAATGATGGTGAAACCTTTGGTGCTGATCAAAAGTCTATTTCCATTCAAGATGAGGTATGTGATTTTGAAATTCCAAACTCATATAGAGAAGATGTTTATTTGCATGCCAACGATGATAGAATTCCAGCTTTGATTGGTTCGTATATGCATGATATTGAAGATATGGGTCATAATCAAGTATTGTCCCCAAATAGAGATACTGAAGAGATGCAAAAGGTTTCAAATTTGTTTGTTTAAGACAATGTTGGTCTGACAAAATTTTTTGGTTCTCAAAAGAAGCACTTTGATGGTCAATTTTCAATACAGCTGGGAGGGTGTTTCACAATTCATAACAGTGAGAGAGATAATATAAAATTTTGTGTTGAATATGCATGCATTTTGTATGTTGAAGATAACAGAGGTTTGTCCCATGATGATGAAGAATATAAATTGCTGAATGGTGTTGGGATTTTGGGCCAAACTGAGCATGATGATTCTCTAAAAACTTGCAATAATAGTGATAGGAAATATTGCATGAGTATCTTCAAGAAGAATCTGATGAACTCGAGACAAAACTAGGTATTTGATAGGGGAAAGTATGGTTTGAGTTTCAGATCGTAACAACTCAGACAGGTGAAATTGAAACATAGAGGATTAAGGGTTGCCAGTGCATGGACAACTCTTGGTTATCCTCTTTAAAATTCTATTCCATACACAGTAGTATAGGGTTTTGATTCATTTCTATTTTCCATTCATTCCATCATGCTCCGTGTCCATTTCCATTTTGCTCACTGATCATCACTCTGTGTCTGGTCTGCTCACCCAGAGATCTGGATCCTTGCAATGATCTCACAATCATTCATCCCCAGATGGAGCCACTGTTAGAACTGTAAAATTTGATGATTTTACATGTTGATTTTACTCATAAATTTCTAGATTTGTCCTACCATGTGCATATTTCACCTATATTTTTCCATATTTTCCATTGAGTCTTGAATAATTTGCATCAGGGTTCATATCGACATGAAGAAACCAAGGTCTCCCCGATCCATTTTGCGTTTTCTATTGATAAACATCTGTGTTACCTATCGGCAAGATGTTTCTACTGTCACAATGATCAAAATTCTTCTATTGTTCTGCTCGGCAAGACCTTTTCATTGTTCCGACTAGAGGAAAAGGATACACATTTCTGTAGGAGTTTGGTCTTCAGCATGTAGTTTCACCAAGCACTTCATGTCTCGCTAACCAACACATGTGGAGATGCATTGACAAGATTTAATACATCTAGGTGAGGTCCTGGTGAAGTCTTTTTGTCTTGCCGACTGCCAACAAAATGAACATCTCAATAAGACTCATGGGTAGTAGAGAGAGGTCTTGGCGAATACCTCCAGTCTTGCCGACAATGTGTAGGAGACTTCTATCAATGGTTTTTCGGTATGAAGTTATATAGTCTTTCTGACTCTAATGTCACATTGCAGTGTCACATCGATGAGAAAATGGCCATGTGTCAGCGATAAGTTGTCATGTGATGTTTCAGTATGACTCAACGGATTCTTTGGGAAATATCCTTGATAATGATAAGTCACGGTGACAAGTTTGATCACAAAGGCTATCGGTAACACTTGGGGTGTTCTGCGAGAGGTCTCTCTGATATCACAGGGCTGTAGCAAAACACAAAGAACCACGAGATGACTGGTGATAAAATTTCCTTCAGCATAACTATTAGGATGTCTCAACGAATGATTAAAAAAGATTCAAACACTATGGCCAACGTATGAATGCTAAATACAGTTGTAGGCTGACATGGGATTTGCCCAAATACTATGGTTGGCCGACATGAATTTTGAAGTGATGTGTTTCCTGATGCTAGAGTATAAATATGCATTCCTGATTGTAAATGAATAATCAAATTTTAGAATAATCACAGTAGGTAGATGAGGAATGGATACAATAGAATAAAGTTCTCATATTAGAGACTATGATGCATGTTTTCAAATGGCGATTTCAATGAAAATTAGTTGGTTTGGCAGTTCATTTCTGGTGTCAATTGTCTGTTGAGTTTATTGAAAAGTATTGCTAAGCTGTCTCCAAGTTGATTCTTTCTGGTTGTTTAAACTGATATAACAAGATTATTTTCAGTTTATTAGTGCACATTTGTTGTATCTATGTGATTAATTGATTGGTTCTTTCAAGGAAAGATTGAATCCTTTTGGTATATCATAGTAATCAAGGAGATTCATCTGGATTATTAAAGTAGAGCTTAGTAGTCACAATCTTGCATGTTTATACAAGTTATAAATATAACATATGCCGACAATTTGATTTTCTGCCAAAGTAAGTTGCCCACTTTTGTTTCATTTCACTCCACATACCCAATAAGGAAAATGTCTCTGCAATTTCATTATTTGGATTCATTTAGTTTCTTTACATTTGTTTTACATCTGTTAATTGAGCATTTTAGGATTTAGATTAGAAGATTGTTATTGCTATCAAGTTTGATTTCATTTGTTCACTTCCATCTGCCACTGTGGACAAATCACTGCAAGAAGGATAATCATAAGTCAAGTTTGCTTCATTCAGAAAGGTATACCCGCCTAGGTTTAGCAACACTTGAAGAGTAGAAGGTGAAATTCTTTTGACCTTGTTTGTTACCTTGAAACATATCAAGAGATTGGTATCCTCTTGAGGCATCCTGCTTGCATTTTTGAGAGCTAACAGAGCTGAAGGGAATTCTAATGGAAACAATAAGAGAAGTAACAACAACAACAACAACAACAACATGAGGGATAGGTCTGAATGGCCATAATACCTCACAATAGATGTTTTATGTCTGGATGAAAACATTATGCCAATGTTCATCCTCAGTGGATGATCAGAAAAAGAGGAAGGAATCAACAAGGATCACCCTAACACCAAATTCATGTAGCTGTGGACAATAGGGAAGCAGTTTTCCAAGATTCAATAATGCAAATTTCTGGTAAGTTCTATAGACAAACTATTTCTATTTTGATTGATCTTGGGGTAACTGAAGGATTTGTAGATCCCGAAATCATTTCCAAGTTAATAGTTAGACCATGACACATGGAAAATTCATGGATGATTCAATATGGGAATCATGTAGAAAAGAGGGTAGACTCATGTCTTTCTTGTAGTGAGTTAGAACTTCCTAGTTTTTAGACACGAGTCAATATTTATGTGGCTCCCTTAGGAAGCTATGATGCAATTTTAGGAATCAATTGGTTAGTAGAACATAACTCTATCATCAATTATGAGGATAAGATTGTAAGTTGTTTATATGACTTTGGAAATCATGTTGAGATTTATGGTTTTTAGAAATCTTTGGATCTTCAAAAAATTTCAACTATGCAATTGAAGAAGGCCCAAAGGAAGGGATTTTCAATTTATGTCATTCACATCTTTGATATGCAAATGATGAAACTAGTACTTGATGACTATCCTATCCTTAGAGAATTTTAGGATTTGTTTCTAGAAGAATTAACAAAATTTCCACAGAAGAGGGAATTTGATTTCTCAATTGATTTGCTACCTAGAACCGAACCTCAATCCAAGGCTCCCTACAGGATGACAACAATCGAGCTATATGAATTGAAGACCCAACTGTAGGAATTTTTGAAGCAAGGGTTTATTAGACCTAGTGTGTCACCCTGGGGAGTACCAGTCATTTTTGTAAAGGAGGGAACCTTGCAATTTTGAATTGACTACACGATGTTAAATAAGTCAACTATTAAGAAAAAGTACCCATTTCCAAGAATTGATGAACTCTTTGACCAGATGAAATGAGCTACAATATTCTCTAAGATGGATCTCTAAGATATGGATATCATCAATTAAGGATTAAGGAGGATGAAGTTTCCAAAATATCTTTTAGGACTCCTTATGGTCACTATGAATTCATAGTACTACCATTCAGGTTGAATAATGCTCCCACAACTTTCATGAACCTAATGAACAATCTATTTAGGGATTTGCTTAGATCATTTTGTACTTATATTCTTGGACAATATTTTTTTTTACTCTAAGAACATTGAAGAGCATTATAAGGATTTGAGGATAGTACTACAATGCTTTAGGGAGAATTTTTTTTTGAAAGGAATCCAAGTGTACCTTCTATCAGGATAAACTACATTATCTAAGCCATGCCATTTCAGTCGAAGGGATTTCCATAGATCCAAAGAAGATAAAGACAAATGTGGAATACCCTACACTGTAGAATGTGACTGAAGTCTCAAGCTTCATGGGACTTGAAGGATACTATCATAAGTTTGTAGAAGGAATTTTTTAGAATTGTAGCACCAATCAATTCACTCTAAAAGAAAGGGAAAATATTTGAGTGGACTAAAAATTGTGAGGAAGCTTTCTAGCTTTTGAAGGAAAATCTCACTTCAACCCCAATTTTTAATATACCTAATATGAATGGTCAATTCATAGTGATAATAGATGCATCAAGAGAAGGTTTAGGAGGATTGCTAATGTAGAATCGACAAGTGGTTCCTTATGAGTCAAGGAAATTAAAAAAATATGAGATGAGTTATGCACCCCATGACTTAGAGTTATTGGACATAGTTCATTCCTTAGAGATGTGGAGACGTTACCTTTTTTGGAAGTTATTTGAGTTGAACATAGGTCATTTGGGACAGGTACATTTTTACACAACCTAATATGAATTCTTGATAGAGGAGATGGTTGGATTTTCTTAATGAGTATGAATTTGGCATTGAGTATATCAAGGGGAAGGAGAATAGAGTAGTTGATGTGCACTTAGGTGAAGAAGGAACATAGAATCCATATCTACATCAAGGTACAATTTGAAATTGTAGTGTCAGAAAATATTCTCCTTGATCTATTTTCACACTTGTTTGGGTCCTCCCTACTAAAGTGGGCTTCTTTATGCCTTATTTGGGCCTATTTTGTATCCATAAGCCTTAATTATTGCATCTTTCTAAGGATAATCCTAACACATATCAATTGAACAATATTAAATCAATGATTTTGGATCATATGGCCTAGATTTAGTGATTTGGGACTCATATGCCACCTTGGGCGTATGGGTCCCACCTAAGTTTTGGGGCCCCAATCTAGATTTCACATTGAATTAAGCCTTTCTTAAAAAATGTGTCCTAAGCTTAGTTGAATGGGACTCATACACCCCAACTGGAATATGCATCTCCCTTATCTTAGAACTAATTTAAATTCAAATTATTGGCAGTATTTGATTTTCCTAGATCTGATATCGGCTTGTAGTGTTGTAATTTTAGGACATTTGGCATAAATAAGTATAAAAACAAGGTTATTTCACTCATTTTTCTCCTAGCAACTTTAATGAGCAAGTGTGATCTAAGAATTCAAGCACTCTAGCAATTCAAGAGCATTCAAGAGTGGTTATCAAGCATTTTGGAGCATTATTCATGTATCCAACATCATTTCAAAGTCATCACACATCATGTTTGTTTTTGAGCTAACATTTGTGATGTAGGGTTTTATGATTCAAGCAAGCATTCAAGTCAAGATCTATATCATTCAAGAAAGTGTCAAGGTTTGATTGTCAAAAAGGGGTTTGACAAAGGAAAACCATTATCCACTAACAATTTTTTTTTCCATCTCTTTGATGTGTGATTGTAGATCTAGGTGGTTTAGGTTGAAGATCCATTGAAGAGAAAGACTAGAGAAAAGTTGTCAAGTTGTCATCTACCTTGCAAGATCATGTAAAGTCATCTATAGAGAAAAAATTAGTATTTCAAAGCTAGAGATTTGGTAAGAAGGAAGCTACAAGAGATCTTTAGAGGATATAAGAGTTTCAAAGAAACCCTAATACTAGGACTATATTGCCACTTGTGGTGTATGAGTCCTGCTTTACCTAAATTTAGACTTTTTCTATAGATCTTGATTCAATAGTTCTAGATTTCAGCTTCAGTCTGAAACCATAAATTGGGACTAAATCACCCCTACTAGTGTATGAGCCCTAGTGTGTATCAAAATCAATATTTTTAGGATTCTAGATCTTCATTCAAGCTACTTTAGGTTTCCAATTGCACCTCTATACTTTTCCAACTTGTTATTCTGGTTTGAGTTCATTTCTAGGACATTTGCTTAAGTTTTGTATATCATTAGGTTTTGTCATTTATTCTTGCATGTTACTAGCCTTTCCAAGCTCTAGCTTGGTGGTGAACCCCCTTTATACCTTTTATCAACCCCTAGGACAACCTTTAGTAGATCTCTTTCCCTTATTCCATCCTTGGATTTGAGATCTTTATGGTTTCCATGAATGAAATGTGGAGAAAGTTGTTATCCTATACCCTAAACATAGGAATGACAATTTCCTACCTTTTAGAAACAATAAGTAATTCATAATCTACAAGGAGATAAACACTATTCTAGAGTGAAGAAATCCTTAGAGGAGAATCTCGTAGACGATCATTTCGATGGATATGTGTTTGAATCAGATGGAATCTTGAGATACCAAGGAAGAATGTACATTCTATATTCAGGGGACTTGAGGAAATCAATCCTAGAGGAAATCCACAATGCACCTTATTCAGGGTGTTGAACACTTAGAATACTAAGAGGGGGGGTGAATCAGTATTCTATTAATCTTTTCAACATAACCTATCCAATCACCAACGTATTAACAAATATAAAGAATGAAAGCATGAAACATCCACAAGATCACACAACACATGAACACTAAGATTTTTACTTGGAAAACCTAAAAAATGGAAAAACCATGATGAGGGTTAGCTCGCAATATATTATATCTCGATATATTATATTACAGGGGCTCACTAGCTGGATACACTGTCTTTATAAGGCTCACAACCAAAGATAGATACAAAACAGAGGTGGCTACATAGCCAAAAAGTGAACTAATACAAAGTATACCTTCCTTGTGTTGAATTTCAATTCCTTTGAAGTTCTTAAAACAAAATACTACTCTACTTAGTAGTCACTCAACAATTCTACCCTTATTCTGATATCACGCTTTTGAATTCACATGTTTACACAATATGAGACCTCTCACACATAAAATAAGGGTTATCTTTCTATGGTAGTGCATCTACAATGAATTTACTCAATGGAGTTTAAAATATTATTTGAAAATGTGCCATTGTATATTAGCTAGCTTTTGTTGGCATGTGGGATTGTTGAAGTTCATCTTATTTGATAACAAGAGGGATGCCTAAGGGTCTAGCAAACCTATTGTTTTTTGTATTTGGAAAGTCTAATGTGTTAGAGGGACACACATACATATAGAGAAAGGCTTCATCCCATATGTTGGATAGCCTCCAACAAAAACTATAGCCACATGTAAACCACAACTATTAGATTATGATAATTTATAAGGTTTGCAATGTTTGACTAGTGTATGGAGATACAATTAAGCATAGAGACTATATGTTTATATGTGCTTTCACCTAAATACAATTATAGTTTTAATTTGTGTGGAAGACTAGGGGCATCAAGTACACAACTTCATTACTAAACAACTAGATATATACAAAATAAAACATACACATATATTGCATTTTTAAAAAATAAACTATTAAAAACTTTATATAAAATGGCGAGATATATAATTTTGAAGATACTTTATTTACTTATGGTTTTATTTTTTTATTAGAATAATTTTATCTACCATATATGTGGACACATGGATTTTATTGTATCTATATTGTTTGTGTTGTCTTCTATATTTTTAGTTTGGTTAATTATTTAATTATTTAAAGTTATTTCTTCAATCAACTTTTGCTCATCAAAATTGTCACTATAATTAACAAATAAAGAAATATCTCAAATTAACAAATCAAATTATTGCTTTTTAGTCAAACCTTTTTAAAAATTTATAAGCCCTTCTTTTCACTCTTTTATATATCTTTGTTTTAAAAATATTATGTTTTTGACATGTAATTGTCTATCATATTTAATGTAAAAAATAAGAGATTTTTAGAACACACGTTATTACACTCCACCCCTTATTGCCATCATAAAATGCATCTTTACATTAATTAAATCCTATCTTAATGTTTAAAATATACCACTCTAAAAAATTGTCAAATTTATATTTAAATTTTTAAAATATTTGTTTTTACTTTTTTAAAGATACAGAAATAAATTATTCCTATATAATTTTTTATTTAATTTAGATTGATTACGCATTTCTCCATTTTCATAAAATACATTTTTTCTAATGAATAATAATAAAAAATCTTCTTATTTTCAATTCAAATTTACTTTGTTTTACCTCTTGAAATTAAATAGTACAAATTTTATTTCAATATAAATATAAATAGAGCAAACTTGGCATGTGGGCTCTGAAATAAAATCTAGACGTGGGGAGAAAAACGAGTTGATCTCTTCTCTTTGGCAGTGACTATGCATGCCTCTAACATGTTAGATATGTTTGCTGGATCTCACACTTCCCTCTCGTTGCCAAATAGGGCGACTTTAAACAATCTCATATGGCAATGGAATCTACGCATTATATAGTACATCATCGACGCCAAATACTTCAACCTCTATGGAATAAATCCATTGTAGATGCACTACCATATAAAAATAACCAATCTTTTTTAAATGCTGCAGGCAGTCCATTGCCAGGTATTGTGATTTTTAACTAGAACTTGCATTCATGGGAGGTGCAAGGAATAGCACTATGCTTATGTCATTACTAGTTACCATTTGTATCGGAAGGAAGTATAAGTTATATGAAGGTAATATTGTATTATTTTTATTAAAAATTAATAAATTCTAGTGTTTTTAATATTATAGAGTTAATGATATAATAATATATGTATATATGTTTTGAATATATATTTTAATTTTGATTCGTATAAATAATTATTTTATTATATGTTCTATTAAATGGTTTTGATTAGAAAAACAGAGGGAATGGTGCCTGAATCTAAGCAGAGAGCAAACAACATGTGATCTAGCAAGCATAACTACCACCAAAAAACAACAAAACTAAAACTATGGACCAACTCCCCACACACCAAAACAACAACCCTACCCAACATGAAATAGCACTAGGCCAAACGATCAAGAAGCCACCAAAAACAGGCAAGCAAAAGACTAGAAAAACATAAAACCTTAACCACAAAAACCAAAAGGAATGCAAATCCGGAAAGTACTAAGGTACATAAGCCAGAAACTAAGGAAATAGAAAGAAACAACTACTTTCTAGGACCATAGATCAAGTCCCATTCTTTAATCAAATGCTCCAGCTCCTCTCTACACTGCTCCATCTCCTCGTTACACTACTCGATCTCCTCGATAGTTTTGTCTTCATGTTGCATCTCCATTTCCTAAGAAGAGCTCAGCTTCCTATGAGCTTTCCTGAATTTGAATAATCCACTCATAGTACCAAAAATATCCCTCCTCATAATGTCTAGAGTAATGGGCGTCAATTTATTAAATGCCTTATCCATTATGTTCACTTAATCCTGAAGCTCACATAATTGAGTGAGATAAAACTCAAAGGGCCTTTGTTCTAGTTGTGTTTGCTCTTCATTATCCTTCGTCACTTGCCTACCCACATCCTATGTGGCTTTCATTGTACCTCACCCTCAATTTCTTTTGTAGTCTATTTTTCCCCTTCGTCCTCATTGTCCTCTGAATCCTGAACCACCACTTGATCAACTCCATCCTCTTCATCTTCCTCATTGCTAATGGAGTCCTTTGAAAGATCCTCCCCCAAAACCACAAAAATTTCCTTCTTGTTGATATTTAAGGGAGCCAGAGCCTCAACAACAAGGTATTCTTTCAGTTTTTCATAGCTTAGCTTCTTTCCCTTGGCAGATTGTCTAGCTAACCCAGTTGACCTCCTACCACCTTTCCCATTGCTAGAGTCCTGCCCTTTTCCCTTTTCTTCCTAATCTTTAATTTTAGTGGTTACTTTTTTAGTCGTTTTACGCTTAGAAAAATCACAACCTTTTCTTTTAGAGCTTGAGGAATTACTGGGAGGGTTGCTTATACACTCCTTACCTTTCATAGTAGAGGCTATTGGATCCCCTTTAGTTAGGATGTCTTTAATAGAGGATTGGTTCAACAAAAAGGGGGCTCCTGAGGGTTTTTTTTAGAGGAGGCTTAGTTGAGGAGGTACCCTCACCAAGGGAACTTGATACAAGAATGAGGAAGAAGGTGGGGTCTAACTGGCTAAACTAAGTAGCATTCACATTGGGGTTAAATCCCAAAGAGGGGCCAAGAAGGGGCGTGATAGTAGAAACTTAGTTATAGAGACATTGAATAATGCCCTGGTGAAGGGGTTGCAAAGCCCCTTTAGCCTTACATTGCTTGAGAGAGGATAACAGGAAAAAGAAGGAATATTTATCTTCTCATTTCTCTTAATATGAAAAAGAAAAGGGAATTGATAGCCATGGATTGTGGTGTACCTACCTTCTAGCGTGAAATATTTCTTTGTGTGAACACTGACCACCCTGCAAGGAGTTGGGAGCTTCATTCCCTATCATAACCATTCTGGCACCTTTCGAGCTTCTCCTCCCCTTTAAAGAAACTATCAATGAACCTTTGATAATTCTCATTGGTGATTTTTGCCACCTTCAAACTACTATAAATACTACAAGCCAGTCACTGCTGCAATCAGTCTAGGAGACACGTCAAAACTTATACCACCAATTTGTACTCTATCTTTATGCCATGAATTGTATAATTTAGAAGTGACATGGTCATTGTAACCCCTCATAGCCATGAAAAAAGGGGTCATGCCATTGGTCTCAAAGAGCCTCCAAATCCCTACATTCTAGCATAAAGGCACAAAGGAAAGAGGCTCAAATTGCTTCCTTGGGCTCCCCATTAAATTACTTTTATAGTGACAAGAGATTAATTTTTTACCCACAACCGAAATAGCAATAGTGAGTAAAAAGTTAATAGTTCTTGTAATAATATAGACCTCACCAAAATTTAGTAGAAGTTTAGAGGTGCCAACATCCACTAACACATCTCTGCCAAAGTCTCTAGCATTATGGAAATTTCTATTAAGATCTTTGATTAAGGTCTTTTCATAGTTTAGAGCTTGATAAATCTTTCACTAGTTGTCCTCAATCTTAATTCGATACCTAGGATTTGTGTGACTAAGGACTCTACAAATAGTAATAATGGATATCAATCTCCATTTCAAACTCAAGTGACTTTTGAAGTGATAGCTAATAGTTAAAGGCATAGGAAACATGTGAGAAGCCTTTATAAGAGAGCTCTATAACCGTAATGTCATGATTGAAATAAATTCCAAATCCTTTGTGCCAAAAGAACTAGGATCCATAGTCTTGTCAAAACAACCCCCATCGTAATACTCATTATGAATTCCATAATAGCCTTTGAGAGGGATAAATTTATTAATGTAGTCCTGATAAGATTAACCTTTTCATTATTTTGAATCTCATTGAAAATCATGGGAACATTATGAGCCTTTCAAATAGAGGGACAATTTTTATCATAACAACCTTTCTTAATAATATGATACTTAATTCTTTGCCACATAATAAAAGAGCATATGGTTAAAAAACAAAAGCAATCTGACATCAGTGAATCCACTTTGTTTGCCACCTCACACATTGCTATTTGAATTAGATCTTTTGAAGTTGAATTAAAAAAGGGGTAGGAGAAGAAAAGACTTTGCCCAACCCTCGAACTAGGGAACAACCCCTCAACTAGAGAGTAACAAAGCATTATGAATTAGTTGGAGTGAACCCTCTTGATCAGTCCCTAAAAAGCCATTCTCTAATCTAAAGAGAGATATTCTCAAACATCCAAAACTACCATTGGGGATCAACAAGTCCTACATTGGAGATTGCATCCACAACAACATTTCCTTCTCTATAGATATGAATCAGGGAGTACATTTCCATAGAGTTGATCACCCATTTTGCATCTTTAATCAAATTCTTGATATTCTAGGGTGACTCAACCTAGCCTTTGAGGGAATCAATAATCAATTTGGAGTCTCCCTCAATTATAGCTTTATCAAATCCTAGATATTTCAACCTCCTTATGCCTATTTAGGAAGCCATAGCCTCCACTTCCATACTGTTATAATGACCAATACACTTAGAATAGGATTTAATAAATCTCCCTTTATGATATTTGATTAGGCCTTCAACATCAGTTATCCTTGGGTTTCCTTTAGAGTAACTTTCAAAGTTTAGTTTAACCTAGATAGCAAGCGGAGGCATCTAGAAATTCAAATTCCTATATTAGACACTAGCCTAGTTGATCTTTGTCACATCATGGTTTAACCCCCAAAGTTGTCTGACTCTTAAGTCTTTATAGATATTCAATATTTTAGAGAAACTGAAGACTTTAGAATTCAAATTCTCCATGATTAGCTACTTTATTCAACAAAATTCCTCTCTACTACTCCTCTACTTTTCCCTAGGAATTCTATTGTTCCTCTCTTTCAATAGGTGCTAGAAAACTAAGGGGGGAACCTACACCCAAAGCTCCTTAATGAGAGGATGATAGAAAGGAATTGACCTCCATTGGCTCATGAGCTCCTTTACATCCCTAGGGAAAACCCAATCAACTAAAAGACTTTGGAAGCTCACAGAGACCAGACTTCCATAGAAAAAGGAAAATGGATTAGCAATTGATAGATTGATTCCTCAACGACAAGACAAAGGGAGCACCTATTGACAAATTGGAATCCTTTCCTATTGAGAACATCTATAGTAATAATTCTCCCATGAATTACAGCCCACTAAAAGAAATTCACTTTTGGGGTGTGCTTGGCAATCCAAGTTAGATTCCAATTAAATTTTTGGTCATTAGTAGAAGCTTTGTCCAATCTATTGTAAGCATATTTAATATAAAAAGATCTAGAGGGGTTATCACTCCATATCCAATCATTAGCACCACCTTGAATAGCCAAATAGTAGTCTCCCAAAAGTGAGCTAAGAGTAGAAAGCAACTTAGGATAAGGCAACACATTGTTACCTCTTCTTACTCTCAAATCAATGACATCCTATTCAAAGTTTCTACATCTAGGATTCTCCTCTGACCAGTTAGCATAACCTTAGAGAAAGGTACCATAAAGTCTAATTAATTCAGATCATTTTAGAGGACTTAATTGGGCCACCAAATATGGAGTTAGACCATTCCCCCAAACCTCATCCCAGAAACTGATAGATCTCTCATTCCCCATTTTCCTTCTTGTCCCTTGCTACAAAATGTTCCTAGTCTTGAGGATATTATTCCAAAAAGTAGACCCATTTGGTAGACCTTGGGAAGATAGTAGGCTACCGAGGGGGTCATTCCCCATATATTTGACACTAAGGATAGTAGACCAATCTTTTTTTCTTTGAATCATGAGCCACCCCATTTTGGTTACAAGGCCTTATTGAACACATTTAATCTTTTGATCCCAATCCCCCCTAACTAATTTGGGGAGAAAATTTTCTCCCAGCTAAGAAGAGCAATCTTGGATCTCTCTTTCATCCTAGTCTAGAGGAAGGTGTTTTAGATTTGGTCAATTTTCCTCATGATGAAATTTGGAATCTTAAAGAGGGATAAGTAGAAGACCAAAAAATTTTGAAGAGAAGATTTCAAAAGCTAGAGTTTTCTAGCTTGACTGAGTACTTTTCCTTTCCATCTAGTGAGTTTCCTTTGTATTCTTTTAATAATTCCATTCTAGAAGGAATTAGGAGGTTTCCTAGTGCAAAGGGGGAGCCCTAGATAAACATCAAGATAACCTACTTCCTAGAATCCAAGGATTCTTAGAATTGTATCCTTCACTTGTTGTGTGGCATTAAAAAATACATCTTTCTCTTGTTATAATTTATGATTTGGCCCTGGAAGAATCAACATACCTATAGAACAACATTCTAATTTGCTACTTCAAAAAAAATTTTATTCTTGAATATAATGGTGTCATCAACAAATTGTTGGTGGGACATAGGTGCCAAGGAGGAAGTTGCATGAATTCCTTGTAGGTGACCACTAATAAGATTATTTTGGAGATTTCGGCCCAAAACTTCGACAACAATTATAAAAAGGTGAGGAGATAAAGGGCCACCTTATCTTAACCCCTTACCATAGGTGAACTGACTTTTAGGAATATCATTAAGAAGATAAAAAACTAGTGGTAGAAACACATTCCTTTATGAATCTCAAAATTTTCCCACTAAACCCAAAATTTTCCAACACAACAAATAAAAAGTCCCAAGAAACCCTATCATAAGCTTTTGAAATGTACAATTTAAGCACCATACTCAGATTCTTAGAATTCTTCATATAATGAATAACTTCAAGTGACACAATAGCCATATCAAGAATCTATCTTCCCACCACGAATCCTTTCTGATGTCATGAAATAAATTTATCCAATAAGGGATTTAGCCTATTAACCATGATTTTAGAAAATGTTTTATACACCATGTTAAATAGAAAATTGATATGGTGGTAGTCAAACATAGAAGTGGCATCATCCTTCTTGGGAATAAGAATAATTTAGGTAGAATCCAATTGACGAAGGATTCTACTGGATCAAAAAAAGTCTTTGGTAGCACGATGAAAGTTGTTAGGGATGATATTTGATAAATCCTAAAATAAATCCAAGGGAAATCCATTTGGGCTTGGAGATTTAAAGGATCAAAATGATAATACAACCAATTTAACTTCTTGCATAGAAACCTTTCTCTCTAGGGACTTAATATCATCCTGAAGAATCACTTTAGGGATAAATTCTAGAAGTGAATCTAGATCATCCTGAGGGGGGTGTTGAAGTTGTTGCCTTCCATAATTTTTGAAGAAGGAGATAGCCTCAGATTCTAAATATTCACTTTGGTGAGGACATTCCCATTATCTTTAACAAGAGAATAGATCATATTTCTTCTTCTATACTTAAGATTTGATTGATGGAATAATTTTGTATTCCTATCACCTTCATTCAAGCATTGTGCTCTAGATTTTTATTTCTAGAATAACTCCTATTTCCTAGCAATAATAAACAATTCATTCCTCAAATCCCTTTCTCTAGCTATTGTTTCATCATCAATTACACCAATCTCCATCATATCTTGAATATCCATGAGTTTAATGAGGACATTTGTCTTCATCTAAAAAAGTTACCAAATGTAACTCTATTCCACCCTTAGACATTAAACCTTATATTTTTTAGTTTTTGTGCCACTCAAACATTGGGGTTCCTTGACATGGAATAATCTACCAAAGATTGATAAGATATTTGAAGTCTGGGTGTAGATTCCACATGATCTTGTATCTAAAGTGGAAGGAAATAGACTTTCTGTTTCCTTCCCAATTTAAAACTAGAGCATTGTGGTTAGAAGTAGATCTGGGCAATGTAGATAAAATTTTTTTATCCAAAATATGCCAATCACTAGATATCAAAACATTGTCTAGATTAACCTAAATAGGATCTTGTCCATTACACCTATCTGACCAAGTGAATTTGGAGCCTGTAAGATCGACATCAAGAAGACCCTAAATAGAGATGAAATTAGAAAATTCAAGCATATTGTCAGAAAAATCATCAATCCCTCCAAGCTTCTTTGAAGGGTAGAGCGGGGGTATTAAAGTCCCCAACAAGTACCCACTTCACATTTTGGTTGTTAAAAAGGAGCATAGACAACGAGTCCCATTACGCATTCCTAGCTACTCTAGTATTAGGCACATAACATTGATAATGTTTCACTCAAGAGCAGTCTTGCTATCTTCAAATACAACTTCTAAGCAGTTGTGATTACTAAAAATTTCCTTACAAGACAACTTATCTAGATTCCATAGGGTAGCGATGTTTAACAATTTTTAATAGTAAAGGATGTTATAAGTTCTATGATTGTAATCATAGCATAGGCTAAATACCCAAATCCTAATGAATTTGGCATTATTTAACCCCCTAAGCTACAATCCAAATGAGATGTTCAAAAGCTTCAAAAACTAAGAAACCATTAAACTAAACATGAAATAAACATGAAATCTTAAAAGAAACCTAATCTAGAACTCCAAACCTTATCCCATAGGGGGAGTGGTGTCGTATTGATGTGTAATAACAACCCTTTCCCAATCCTTTGGATGAAATGAACATTTAATTGAACTTCATTGTTGAAAGCTAAACTAAAATTGATAAAACAATGTTGTGGGCGGATGAAAATGATGAAAACTATTGATAATGGACACAAGCATGAATAAAGATAGTATTCAAATGGGTGTCATAACTTTTCTTTGATGGAAGTGGATACATTTCTCTCTAAATGGTGAGGTATTTATCAGAGAGAAAATGAAGAATCAACAGTCAATATGAAAAGGATCAATCAATGGCCAAGATGGAATCAAGGGTGAAGGAATGGATCAATAATTCTCATCAATGGATGAGAATAAAAGATCACATGAATCAAAGAAACCATAAATGGCTCACAATGATTCAAAAAAAAACTCTCTAACAATTTTGAAAGCTTGTTATAAAGTTTGTTAGGAAAGAATATTCTTTGTGAATATTCCCTATGCAAGTGGATGGATGGAGAAAATTAGTAATTAGTTAATTAAAACTAAGTTTTAATTGTGCAAGTTGAGGAATATGAGGTTTTTCATTACATAATTTATTTATTTAATGAAAAGGGAATAAAATTGCATTTAATTAAATAATATAGGATTATTTAATTATATGAGAGGACTTAGGGGGTTTAAATTAAATAATTTATATTATTCAATTAAATAAGATGAGAGGTGAAGATGAAAGGGGGTGAATTAACCTAATTTAATCAATAGGATTAATAAATGAAAATGATACATTTAGCTAAATAACTAGGCTTATTTAATCAAATAGGTGAAAAGAAGAAAAAATTCAAGATGAAATGATGATAGTGATCAGATTCAAGTGTGTAATACCATTTAGGATAATTCATGAAGTAAATTTATCCAATAAGGGATTTAGCCTATTAACCATGATTTTAGAAAATATTTTATACACTGTGTTACATAGATTAATAGGGTGGTAGTCAAACATAAAAGTGGCATCATAATTCTTAGGAATAAGAATAATTTAGGCAGAATCCAATTGAGGAAGGAGTTTACTGGATCAAGAAAAGTCTCTAGTAGCAAGACAAAGGTTGTTGGAGATGATATCCAATTAATCCTAAAAAAATCCAAGGGAAATCCATCTGGGCTAGGAGCTTTAAAGGAAAAAAAGGAGAATACAACCAATTTAACTTCTTGCATAAAAATATTTCTCTCTAGGCACTTAAGATCATCCCGAAGAATCACTTTAGGGATAAATTCTAGAAGTGAATCTAGATCATCATGAGGGGGGTGTTGAAGCTGATGCATTCCATCATTTTCGAAGAAGGAGATAGCCTTAGATTCTAAATATTCACTTTGGTGAGGACATCCCCATTCTCTTTAAGAAGAGAATAGATCATGTTTATTCTTCTATGCTTAAGAGTCGATTGATGGATTAATTTTGTATTTGTATTGATCACTTTCATTCAAGAATTGTACTCTATATTTTTTCTTTCTAGAATAACTCCTCTTTCCTAGAAATAGTAAACCAATCACTTCTTAAATCCCTTTCTCTATCTATTGTTTCATCATCAATTACACCAATCTTCATCATATCTTGAATATCCTTGAGCTCAAGGAGGACAGTTGCCTTCATCTAAGAAATTTTCCCAAACATAACTCTATTCCAGCCTTGGACATTAAACCTTATTACTTTTAGTTTTTGAGCCACTAAAAACACTGGGTATTCTTGACATGGAAGACTACCAAATATTGATATTTAAATTCCAGGTGTAGATTCCACATGATCTTGTATCTAAATGGGAAGGAACCAAACTTTCTTTTTTCTTCCCAATTTAAAACCAGAGCATTGTGGTTAGAAGTAGATATGGGCAATGTAGATAACTTAAATTTATCCAAAATGTCCCAATCACCAGATATCTAAACACTATCTAGCTTAACCTAAATATGATATTGTCCATTACATCTATTTGACCAAGTGCATTTGGATCCTGTAAGCTACACATCAAGAAGACCTTGACTATAGATGAAATTAGAAATTTCAAGCATATTGTCAAGAAAATCATCAATACTTCCAAGCTTCTTTGAAGGGTACAGCCTGGGGGGTATTAAAGTCTCGAGCAAGTATCCACTTCACATTTTGGTTGTTAGAAAGAAGCACAGACAACAATTCCCATTATGCATTCCTAGTTACTATAGTATTAGGGGCATAGCATTGTAAGGTGTCACTCAAGACCAGTCCTACTATCTTCAAAGATAACTTCTAAGTTGTTGCAGTTACTAAAAATTTCCTTACAAGATAACTTATCTAGATTCCAGAGGGTAGCAATGTTTAACAATTTTTAATAGTAAAGGATGTTTTAAGTTCTATGATTGTAATCATAGTATATAGGCTAAATACCCAAATCCTAATGAATTTAAGCATTATTTAACCCCCTAAGCTACAATCCAAATGAGATGTTCAAAAGCTTCAAAAACTAAGAAACCATTAAACTAAACATGAAATCTTAAAATAAATCTAATCTAGAACTCCAAACCTTATCCCATTGGGGGAGTGGTGTCATATTGGTGTGAAATAACGACCCTTTCCCAATCCTTTGGATGAAATAAACATTTAACTAAACTCCATTGTTGAAAGCTAAACTGAAATTGATAAAACAATGTTGTGGGTGGTTGAAAATGATGAAAAGTATTGATAATTTATGCAAGCATGAATACAGAGCTTATTCAAGTGGGAGTCATAACCTTTCTTTGATTTAAGTGGTCCATTTCTCTCTAAATGGTGAGGTATTTATCAGAGAGAAAATGAAGAATCAATGGTCAATATGAAAAGGATCAATCAATGGTCAAGATGGAATCAAGGGTGAAGGAATGGATGAATAATTCTCATCAATGGATGAGAATCAAAGATCGCATGGATCAAAGAAACCATAAATGGCTCACAATCATTCAAACAAACACACTTTCAAACAACTTTGAAAGTTTTTTATAAAGTTTGATGGGAAAGAATATTCTTTTGGAATATTCCCTATGCAAGTGGATGAATGAGGAAAATTAGTAATTAGTTAATTAAAACTAAGTTTTAATTGTGCAAGTTGAGGAATATGAGGTTTGTCATTAAATAATTAATTTATTTAATGAAAAGGGGTTAAAAGGATATTTAATTAAATTTAATATAGGATTATTTAGTTAAATGAGAGGACTTAGGGGGTTTAAATTAAATAATTTGTATTATTCAATTAAACAAGATGAGAGGTTAAGATGAAATGGGGTGAATTAACCTAATTAAATCATTAAGATTAATAGATGAAATGATAAATTTAGCTAAATAACTAGGCTTATTTAATCAAATAGGTGAAAAGATAAAGAAATTCAAAATGAAATGATGTTAGTGACTAGATTCAAGTGTGTAATACCATTTAGGACAATTTTAATTGTCTACAAGTTCATATACTTGTTATATATAAGTGTGCATGATGAAAATATGAACTACATAGAAAAATAGCAATCTAATGAAATCACCAAATTCAAATTTCAACAATCAATGAAGTTATATGTCTTGGCTTAGAATTTAGATAACAAACAAAGTTATCATAACAAATACCTTGATTTTCTTCATTGTGAGTTTCTCTTTAAAATAACATAGCCATGAAATCACAATGATAGTATCAATGATAATGATGTATTCTTAAAAATGTGTGATATATTTTTGCTTGATAATGATAATGATAACGTTTGATTTCTTGAGAATAATGTTTTAGGAGATATGATTGAATGAAATCTTTGTGCATTTATATGTTTCTCTTGATACTTGATCAATGAAGGAAATTAATAAGAAAAAACAATGTATAGGAAAAATTGATATAGGTAGAAACTAAATATTGAATTTTGATGGAGAAAACGTAAAAAGAATTAAATAAATTCATAAGGATGTAGTTGGTAAAATAAATAAATATTAATTTTATTTATTTATTTTGGAAATTTTTTTAATTTAAATAAATTATTTTTGTTGTAAGAATGAAGGTGTTGTCATTTATTTCAATTGGTCAATTGGTCATCAACTGGTTTCTATTGTCATTGATGTCATGGATGCAGGTTATTGGTTGTATATGTTGAGGATATTGAGAAAATTGTAATGAAGAAATATTACAGGTGTTTAGTGGTTGCTCTGCGTTTTAATCT
Source organism: Sequoia sempervirens (assembly GCA_007258455.2). Taxonomy (NCBI): domain Eukaryota; kingdom Viridiplantae; phylum Streptophyta; class Pinopsida; order Cupressales; family Cupressaceae; genus Sequoia; species Sequoia sempervirens. The sequence goes on from VDFB02058242.1 coordinate 189,841,007, forward strand.
GGGATTTTCTTCTATGTTTGTGTGATTTAGATATGTTGTTCATGGTTTTTGGAAGTTGTTATATCTAGGTTTCTAGCTTTTGATTCATTGTATAGTGCAAGTTATATTTTCACCAGTTGTGAACTATGGTTTTCTATGTTTCTGGCTAAGGTCCACGAGAAATGTTGTTGGTATGGATTTCCTTTTAGTTAAGTCTTATGACTTGTGGTTCTAGATCTAAGTTTTTATGATCGTGCTGAAGATAATTTTGTTTTCTGGAAGGATTTGATCATGCTAAGGGTTGTGTGAGCTTAATTGTTCTATGTGTTTTACACTAGTTTGGTCGACCTTGTGTTGAACACTACCTTCGAAGTTGATGAAGCATGTTAGGACCTACTTAGGTCCTCATCAAGTGCGTGTTTGGGTTGCCCTCATTCTAATTCCACCCTATGATGTTTTTTTTTAATGAATAAGTAGTTATCTATATATTAATTATAAAGATAATAAAACATATTCACAAAAAAGGATGGGTGGTAAGAAGGCACACCCTAAAAGTCACATGGGTCGAGCCCAGAAAAATAGTCACTTGGGCCTAGTCCAAAAAACCATAAATATTACAAACATTGAAATAAAAAGGCCATTAAGGGGCAAGAGCAGTGCCAACAGAGCCAAGAGGGTCCCTGTTATCAATCTTCTTTCCCCATACATCAATGAGGTCTAGAGTGAAATTAGGAGGGCCCCAACCATCATCATATTCATTCTCTTATTTTTTTCTTTATCCTCATGTTTGGGCGAGATTTCCAAATAAAATCACAAGAACTTTTTTGTAGTGTCCAGCCAACCAGAGCCAGTACCAGGAGTAGTATCAAAGGGGCACCCAAAGGTGCCACCACCACTCCTTGCCACCCCTCTAGAGGGCTACCCTAGGTCATCCCATAGAGGAGAAGAATGTGACCATTGGGGAGGGTGAGAGCTAGAATGAGGAGGATCTTGAGAGTGGGGATGAGTAGAACCACTCCACCACCGACTTCGTGAAGGCAACCGACCATGGGAGGAGGTGGGTGAAGATGGAACTCAAGCCACGGTGCATGGGGCATTGCCCCAATGGTCTAGAAGCACCTAGAGGTGAGAGACCTCAAGTGAAACTTTGTTTGCTTGAACATGAATCTACAAAAGTACATTAAAACAAATAATAGCTTTAGAAGACAAAGATAATTTTGTATGAATCTAGCTGTGAGAAAAAATGCAGTATTTCTATCTTTCCAAATTGTGAGGAGGATTTCCACCCTAAAAGTGTACCAAACTTGGGTATACTTAGTGAGATGCTTGGGTGAATCACCTAGTAGAATCATGTGCTAAGATAATGGATCGAGTTGAAACAGTTGAATGAAGTCATGAATCGAATTCCAAAATTGTTGAGCTCTGATACAAACCAAGAAAGATAATTAAAAGACTCAGCTTGCCCAAAGAATGGGAAATGAGGGTCCTAGACCCCAAAGTGAACAAGTGGAGACCCCACTAGTACACCTTGGCTCAACATTTGTAGACCAAGTGGTAGAGAATCATTTTCACCAAATAGACATGGAAGACTAAAGATTCCACCACTATCAACCATAGTAAAGTGCGTAAAAAGCCATATATATCCAATCCTAGACTTTTAATTTCTTAAAGGGGTGTCTGAGTACCACTTATAGTCCTATGGTTTAGACTATCAACCATAGGAAAGTGTGGTGAAAGCCGTAGATATCCAAGCCTAGGCTTGTAATTTCTAAAAGGGGTGTCTGGGTACCACTTCTAGTCCTTCCACTAGTTCTTGGTGCTACAAATACCCACCTTATGAAGCATATGTGCTAGAATAGCATTCACTGGACCATCATAAGTATCATGGCTCTAGTTTTGATGTTGGTAATGAGCACAAAAATATTCCCATGGCATAATACACATCGCAGGTCTATGAAACAAGTATTGCAAGATTTGGATACATTTCTTGTGAAACCTTAAAGCCTTGATCCAAGGAGATTTGGCTAGTAGGTGATCATTACTAGAAAAGAGGGGAAACCACCACACATTCTATTGATTGAGTGAAATCCCATCACAAAAACTAGAGCCAACCCAACAGATCCAGGGCTTAACAACTTCTAGGCTCTCCAAATTCTTTTTGCCACAAAATTTCCCATAATCTAGACTTGTTCCCTCATAACCATAAGGGTTTGAAATCCAATCCTCTTATAGGCTAGTCTGTGAGCAAGAAAGTTGGACTAAATGCAATGCATGAGGAGAATTTTCTAGGCTTCATTGCCACTAAGAGCTTTGATTATCCATTTCACAAATGGGGAAATCCCTTACCATTGAGTGGAGAGAAGGCCAAGCCCTCCAAAGTCTCTAGGAAGGATAAAAAACTCCCATTTTACATCATGAAACCCTCGATGAGTCTCATAAGAGGCCCAAAGAAAGTTGTGTAACAACTTTTCAAGCTTAGCATAAGTGGCCTTTAGAGAAGCCAAACAAGAAGAGTAATAAACATGCATAGTAGCTAAGACTTTAGAAAAAATTTAGAATTTTCTAGCCAGAGAGAGCTTGGTAATCCAGTAAGCCAACTACTACTCAATCTGAGAAAGAACCTCTTTCCACAACTCCATGGGAGAAGCCTGGAAGACAAAGGGAATGCCTAGAAAATGAAAGATTTCCCCTAGTCCAATCCACTTCCAACCATACTATTGAAACCATTAAGGAATCAGTAGAATAGACTACCTATAGCATAAGGTTTTATGCCATTAAATGGCAGAGCCAAAGGAAAGGCAGAAAGTCTCAAGGAAATCCAAAGCAACTTTGATATTATTTTCCTCTTCTAGAAGAGTGAGAAAAGAGTCATTAGAAAAATGTACATTAACAAGTTGAGCCTATGAATGGGGAAAATAAATGCCTCTAACTCACCACTGGGAAACAACATTAGCTAGCAAATAACCAAACCCTTTAGAAAATACCACATAGAGTGAGGGGGAAAGTAGGAAACTCTAGAAGATGAAGCAGAACAAGCCAGAGGAAAGTGACTGATGGCCATTAATGGTGATGCAAGTAGAGGAATCTGAAAAAATAATTTGGACAACCTAAATAAAATTAGGGCCAAACCCCAAGGAAGCCAACATGGTGAGAATAAAAGGCCATTCGATGCAGTCATGCACTTTATCAAAGTAAATTTTAAGGAAAATGACTTTTTGATTAGAGTGCCTAGCCCATTCCATGCCTTCCCAAACTACAGTGATATTATTTAGAATAAATCTAGATTTAATTAAACTTGTTTTTTCTAGGTGCATAATTTGAGGCAAGAGATGGTGGATTTTCAAGGCAAGGGCTTTAGCAATGATTTTGTAGGAAACATTTAGGAGTGTAATAGGCCTTCAGTTATAGATATCCTCAAGATCACTAGACATAGGTATGAATTTAATATTTTCTTTGTTAATTATGTTTTCTAAGGTATGAGAAGGAAAAGCTTCAAGATAAAATTTATGCACATAATGCCCAAGATAGTCCCAAAGGGATTTGTAAAATTCACATGAGAAGCCATCAACTCTCGAGGCTTTGTCATCTACCATGGTGTGAAATTCCTTTAGGTCTTCAATTGTGATCATTTTCTCACAGAAGGCTTTTTGGGCTAAAGATAACCTATTTGGCACAACAAAAAGACAATCCTAAAGAGCTTGCTAATGCTCTGGTGTGTAATCCTGAACAGTAAACACCTATTCATAATGCCTAACAAAGACCTAGAGAATTTCAGGTATCTTAGAGAGCACTTGCATGCCATCTTTGATCTTTTTGATACCAGGAGATGAGTTCCTAGCATGAAGGGCAAGAAAAAATTATTTAGAGGCATGATCTCTAATTTTAAGCTAGTGTAACCTATCTTTAATTTGTGCACCTCTGGCAGCATAATTACCTGCAACTTTCTTTTTGTGTCTTAATTCCACCACCTTGATTTTCAATGAAGGGGAAAAAGGACTAGCTTTCAGAGTCTTGGTAGCTAAGCAGAGGTCAGTCATGGTCACCTCATAGGACTTGTGATGAAAGATAGCCAACTAGTGCCCATAAATTCAAAGAAACTTCTTGTGCGAGTGATGGAATCATTCCACCAAGTAATCCAACCTATATTATGAGGTTTGCTACACTCCAAATTCCAAACCATACAAATGTGGGCCAATGTGGGTTGATGATGAAGCTATAGACATCCAAATTTGAACACTCCCAAATGGTCAAATTGATATCCTTTATTCATATATCTAATATTCCCCATCGATATTAATTAAATGATTTATTTAATTAATATTTCACCATTTTCCTAAGTTTTCTAAAGTATTTAGTTTAATAATTAAATACTTTATCTTTCAAAACTTCTTCACTAAATTAAATAAATACATCAATTTATTTAATTTAGTCATTTAGCCTCTTGAATTTAAATCAATATTAACTTCCCTATTTTCTCTCTTTGTCACATCCTCCATAATCTTCTTCTAATCTAGATTAGTTTAATTAATCCGTGATTAGGATATGCACACCTTTAATCATGATTAATGTCACATCCTCCATATTTAGCCACTTATATCTAATCCCTCATTAAACTTCTTAATCACCTATTTTCACAATCTTAATATAATCCTCTTTCCATCATTAGTATGTCCTCCAAGTCAACCTTTCATAAGTTCTTTCTTTATTTGACCTTGATCTCTTCCCCATGTGAATTAAAAATTCATATTTATTCATTCAATGCATTTCTCTTCCCCATGTGGGTTGTTGGGAGATTCTAAATTCCTTCATAGGTCACATCAGTCACATGGGACAAGGACCTCCTTTATGAGGACCTTGGCTTATCCCCAAGATACTCCCCAATCATGTGAATTTAAAATTCACATTTACTCCCCCAACAACTTCTCTCATCCCCATGATGATAAGAGAGGACTTTCCAAAATTCCTCACTTGTCGCCATCATCCTCATATGGGAGCAAGAACCTCCTTTTTGAGGAAATCTTCCCCTAATCCCAAGGTACTTGCAAGTACCTCCACCTCACATGTCATCTCTCCACATCATCTGTCATTTTTTCACCTCCCCTTCCACATGGTGAGATGTGAGGGCTTGTGATTCCTCACCTCACCATAGCCCTCCATCTTGTTCATGTTGGCTAAATCCTAGCCATCGAATCCTCTAGAGAATCTTCCCTTAAAATGGAATACTTTATCTCATTTTCAATAAACTCATATCACATTCAAGTAATTCTACTCTCAAACACACATTCAAGAAATCTAGCGTTCAACTCTCAAACTCTCAAGCATTTTGCATTCAACCTCCATTGTTGCACTCATCAAGCTTCCATTGCATGCATTTTGATTTTTTTATCCAAATAATCACATCTTTCATTGCATTCTACATCCAATCATCATTTTCCATATCATTTTAGCATTTTTTACATCAAAGAGCACACAACTCATCAAAAATCAAAGGGACAACCAAAAGGATAACTTGGACAAGGTACAATGTGTTGCTCATCTTTAATTTGTTTAGGTCAATTTAGGCTAATCTTCAGGTGGGGTCATGTTATTTCTCCTTTACATTTATTTGTTTTTTCATCTTTTAGGTTTAGTAAATAACATTGCATTACTTTTTTGGCATTCCCAATGGGACCCAGAAATGGGTTTGTTTTTTCATGTTTATTGTTGTTTGAATTTTTGTAGGTTTAGGTTACATAGAGGTGACTCTGTAACTGACAGGGGCGACCTTTCCCTCAATAGGTGGGACCTTGCCCTAATAGAGGAAAATTTACCCTAATAGGGGTGGCCTTTCCCTCAACAGAGGTGACCCTACCCTAAGACAGGTGACCATGCCCTAAGACAAGTGATCATACCCTAAGACAGGCAACCATGCCCTAAGATAGGTGACCCTGCCCCAAAACATGTGACCTTTCCCTCAACAAGGGTGAACCCACCCTCAATAAGGGTGATTCTTCCCTAGAAAGAGGCATCTCTAAGCTATTTCACCTTTTTCCAAGACCAAAGGATTAACTACTAACATATTTACTGCAGGACGAATGAGCCATGTTTCTTAGTTAGCTTGTTTGTTTTTCATTTTCATACTAGTTAGACACATAGATCTAATTATGGGGAGTCAAAACATTTGTGTGCTATGTTTTTAAAGTGGGATATTGATGTATGCAATCCCCTTGCACCATTTGGAAATCCTGGGTGAAGATAATTCATAGCTCACTTAGTCATTTGTGTTACCTAGGGGGCATTAGACCGTTCAAGCTTTCCCCTTGCACTTTGTGTGTGACTGGGCATTAGCCAAAAAAATTTAGTGTCTTATTTTAGTAGGACCTCCTGGGCGATTTCATCACCCCAAGTGATGATCCCAACCATGTGTACCAGTGGGGTATATAAAGGGGGGACAGCCAAAGTTATACCCTAATCCAATCATGTCATGTCTGGAAAAGCATTGAAGCTAGGGTGATACCTAGATAAGACGTGAAGAGTTGGTCCAAGTTTCCAGTACCTCACTAGGGCTTCCAACTCATGCCTATGATGGGTTGGTGTTCATGGTTGTGCCTCACATACCGTGCATATATCAAGGACTCCCTAGATCACCTTGTTTAGCCTAGTTAGAGGATCATGTTGGCGATACCCCTCTTACTAATCTTAGGATTGTGTTGCTTGAACTGTCTTTTTTGTACAAAATTAGTGCATGTCTTATTAGTTGAATCATCTTTTTCCTTTTTCTTGTTTTTTGCTACATTTTTGGTCCTTTTTCATAGCTATTTTTATCCAAGTTAAGTCTAGGTCTACTAATAGGGATCACCTTTCCCTCAACAGGGCAATTCTACAACTAATATAGATGACCCTAACATATAGAGGGGTGATTCTACCTTTTTTCTAAGTCATTTTGTCAGTCAAGTAACCCAACACATTCACATATTTCAACAAAAAGGGGCGACCTTTCCCTTAACTTGGGTGACCTTTCCCTTGACTTGGGCAACCTTGCCCTTAACCTAGGTGCCCTTTCCTTTGAGTTGGGTGATCTTTCCCCATTTGATCATTCTGAGCATCCATTTCCTCATTCTGAGAATCCATTTCCCCATTCCAAGCATCCATTTAACTAGTTTGAGAAAATGTTTCCCTATTTTGAGCATCCATTTCCCCATTTCGAGCATCTATTTCCCCATTCCAAACATCTGTTTTCCTATTCTAAGCGTCAGTTTCCCCATTCTGAGAATCTGTTTCCCTATTCCAAGCATCTATTTCCCCATTATGAGCATTTGTTTGCCCATTGTGATGTCTATTTGCTCATTTCAAAAGGTTCATTTTCCCATTCCAATAATTCATTTGGCTCTTTTTTGATTTAGACAAGTCTGAAAGTTGAGTTGGGCAACCTTTCCCTTCACTTGGGTGACCTTTCCCTTAACTTGGGTGACCTTTTACTTGAGTTGGGTGACCTTTCCCTTAACTTGGGTGACCCTACACTTGAGTTGGGAAACCCTACCTGATGGAGCTTATAAAATTCTAAGGAATTTTTTCTCTGCCTCCATCAATTTAGTATCCATTATAAAACCCTTGTCCCCATGAATGAGTAGGGTTTTATTCATAAGAGCATGCAAGTGTTATAATTTGAGGTTGAATTTTTTTGTCAGTCACCAATCCCTTAAGTCATCTCTTGAGCCACCCATCACATCAGTTTACCAGCCCCATTAGCCCGAAGTACTGGTCATCAAGTCTCTCGTCAGTTTTAATCTTTTTCCTAAGTCTAATTTTAAATTTAACCCAGGGAATTAGGCTTAATTCATTAACCCCTAGTGGTCATTCGTTGTTGGCTAGAACAAGTCCCATACATTAAATGCTAACATTATGTGAAGTGCAGGTTTCAAGATTTGAGGATTTGGGAGGAGATCTAAACTATACCTCACCAGCCCACAAGAATTAAGTGCCAGTAGGATAAATGCAGTGAGACTAGCAAAAAGTGGACGTGTATCCCTATACAACCACGGGAGCCATTCCCCACTACTGCTCCCATGGCCTGACATCTTCAATGAATGAATGAGATGTATTCCACAAAATGATCTTCACTATTCCCCGCTGGCTCGCTAGGTGAAAATGAATGATTGTTAAAACTAGCAAGATCAACGAGATCTTGACACTTGTCCCAGTTTACTTAGTTTGTGGAGCTCCCCCACTACGAAGATGTCATCCAACATGGATAAAAATTATTGGTCATGAACATTTCAGTGAAGCCCCACTAGAAGTCGAAGGTAGTTAAATGAAGGCCAACCATTTGATGTGCCATCTCAGTAGAGAATCAATGACTTATATTTAATATTGATGGAAAACATGTGATAGCCATTTTAGGCCATGCAACCAACTCACATTAATGGCCAACCTTCTGCAGAATGATCAAGTTGATCTCAATTCACGTTGAAACATAGATGTTGGTAATCATGAGGCACAATTTGCAAGTTTCCATACAAATGGGGAATTAAATGGTGATAGTACATCTACCAATGAGCTAACAAAGTTGCACATGTGTGTTGAACATTTATTGTGGATGCCATCACTCCACACAATAAATATAGAAGGAATAGATACTATTCATGTCATTCACACTTAGCAATTAGCCATTTCCTTGAATGAGGAAAGGTAGGTTTGAGCAATTGATAAATAATAAAATGAGTGAACCAGTGAGGAGGTATGCTCATCTCAGCTCTTGAAATCTTGGTTTTGGTATGTCAAAAGTTTCTTCAACCATGGAGGCCAACATTCCTGCTGGCAAGTCTAGACTTGCACCCACAACGTGTAGTTGAAGGTTACAATTTTAGAATGTGATTGCAAAGAAAGCGGATGATAAGGGCAAGTAGCAAGTGTAGTCTACTACAAGAACAAAGAGGAAGGTTAGGTATGGATGTGGATCCTTTGGACACCAAAAATTTCCCATTGAACTTACAAGTAGCTCATCTGCTAGTGAAATAAAGACCAATTTTGACTATTGTCAATACCTATTGCTCTTGAGTCATGGTCTACCCCCTGGTTAGGAGCTAATATTAGTCTCGTCATTGGTAGTCAAAACTCCAAGTAGACGGACTAGTATTTTGTTGGGAAAGGAAAAGAATGAGGAAGAAGTCAAGGTTTCCTCTCCTCTAGGTGTGACCCTTGGTCTTCCTTACAACACTGGCGCTTGGGTTTGTGACATGCTCTAACCGCCTCCTATGGTTCTTAACCAAAGCTTGTATCGGGCAATGATAGGTTGATCTTTTGATGCAACAAAAAGCTCAAAAATTGGTATTAGAGATGGTCATAGGTTCAAACCCTACACTTGTGCTTGGGGGGGATTGTTGCAAGGTGTGACCCTTGGCCTTCCTTGCAACATTAACACTTGGGTTTGTGACATGGTCTAACCACCTCCTATGGTTCTTAACTGAAGCTTGTATCAAGCATTGACAGGTTGATATTTTGGTGCCATGGAAAGTCCAACAACAATAATTCATAGTGGGTACATATATTGCGGTCTGGGCACTAGTAAAGGTGGGGTGGATAGTAAATGAAAAGTTGTTGGGTGTGGGATGTGAAATTTTGTGTTGATAATGTTTATTGTGGTGGTGGTTTTATTTTTGCATGCATGGCACACTTTGGTGTTGAACGTTGATTGTGTGCCCTTGTGGCATTATGGACACCTGGTTCATTGTAGCATGGATGGTGATAAAGGGAATTTTGGTGAAACTTTGCATTTCCATTTCTGATGGTAGTTACAATTTTGGCTTTTCCTATTTTACACCATTTTCTTGTAGATTCAACACATGGGAATATTGAAATGTGAAGTAAATGCAGATGAAATTTTGCATGAAATGAAATTTGTAATGAAATTGCATTTAAGCCTGAAGCTTGTCACTCCCTTACTTTATAAAAGGGAATTCAGAATTTATTTGTAGGGAAAGGAATG
>VDFB02058242.1:189851049-189999212 GCA_007258455.2 Sequoia sempervirens
CTTTCAAATAGAGGGACAATTTTTATCATAACAACCTTTCTTAATAATATGATACTTAATTCTTTGCCACATAATAAAAGAGCATATGGTTAAAAAACAAAAGCAATCTGACATCAGTGAATCCACTTTGTTTGCCACCTCACACATTGCTATTTGAATTAGATCTTTTGAAGTTGAATTAAAAAAGGGGTAGGAGAAGAAAAGACTTTGCCCAACCCTCGAACTAGGGAACAACCCCTCAACTAGAGAGTAACAAAGCATTATGAATTAGTTGGAGTGAACCCTCTTGATCAGTCCCTAAAAAGCCATTCTCTAATCTAAAGAGAGATATTCTCAAACATCCAAAACTACCATTGGGGATCAACAAGTCCTACATTGGAGATTGCATCCACAACAACATTTCCTTCTCTATAGATATGAATCAGGGAGTACATTTCCATAGAGTTGATCACCCATTTTGCATCTTTAATCAAATTCTTGATATTCTAGGGTGACTCAACCTAGCCTTTGAGGGAATCAATAATCAATTTGGAGTCTCCCTCAATTATAGCTTTATCAAATCCTAGATATTTCAACCTCCTTATGCCTATTTAGGAAGCCATAGCCTCCACTTCCATACTGTTATAATGACCAATACACTTAGAATAGGATTTAATAAATCTCCCTTTATGATATTTGATTAGGCCTTCAACATCAGTTATCCTTGGGTTTCCTTTAGAGTAACTTTCAAAGTTTAGTTTAACCTAGATAGCAAGCGGAGGCATCTAGAAATTCAAATTCCTATATTAGACACTAGCCTAGTTGATCTTTGTCACATCATGGTTTAACCCCCAAAGTTGTCTGACTCTTAAGTCTTTATAGATATTCAATATTTTAGAGAAACTGAAGACTTTAGAATTCAAATTCTCCATGATTAGCTACTTTATTCAACAAAATTCCTCTCTACTACTCCTCTACTTTTCCCTAGGAATTCTATTGTTCCTCTCTTTCAATAGGTGCTAGAAAACTAAGGGGGGAACCTACACCCAAAGCTCCTTAATGAGAGGATGATAGAAAGGAATTGACCTCCATTGGCTCATGAGCTCCTTTACATCCCTAGGGAAAACCCAATCAACTAAAAGACTTTGGAAGCTCACAGAGACCAGACTTCCATAGAAAAAGGAAAATGGATTAGCAATTGATAGATTGATTCCTCAACGACAAGACAAAGGGAGCACCTATTGACAAATTGGAATCCTTTCCTATTGAGAACATCTATAGTAATAATTCTCCCATGAATTACAGCCCACTAAAAGAAATTCACTTTTGGGGTGTGCTTGGCAATCCAAGTTAGATTCCAATTAAATTTTTGGTCATTAGTAGAAGCTTTGTCCAATCTATTGTAAGCATATTTAATATAAAAAGATCTAGAGGGGTTATCACTCCATATCCAATCATTAGCACCACCTTGAATAGCCAAATAGTAGTCTCCCAAAAGTGAGCTAAGAGTAGAAAGCAACTTAGGATAAGGCAACACATTGTTACCTCTTCTTACTCTCAAATCAATGACATCCTATTCAAAGTTTCTACATCTAGGATTCTCCTCTGACCAGTTAGCATAACCTTAGAGAAAGGTACCATAAAGTCTAATTAATTCAGATCATTTTAGAGGACTTAATTGGGCCACCAAATATGGAGTTAGACCATTCCCCCAAACCTCATCCCAGAAACTGATAGATCTCTCATTCCCCATTTTCCTTCTTGTCCCTTGCTACAAAATGTTCCTAGTCTTGAGGATATTATTCCAAAAAGTAGACCCATTTGGTAGACCTTGGGAAGATAGTAGGCTACCGAGGGGGTCATTCCCCATATATTTGACACTAAGGATAGTAGACCAATCTTTTTTTCTTTGAATCATGAGCCACCCCATTTTGGTTACAAGGCCTTATTGAACACATTTAATCTTTTGATCCCAATCCCCCCTAACTAATTTGGGGAGAAAATTTTCTCCCAGCTAAGAAGAGCAATCTTGGATCTCTCTTTCATCCTAGTCTAGAGGAAGGTGTTTTAGATTTGCTCAATTTTCCTCATGATGAAATTTGGAATCTTAAAGAGGGATAAGTAGAAGACCAAAAAATTTTGAAGAGAAGATTTCAAAAGCTAGAGTTTTCTAGCTTGACTGAGTACTTTTCCTTTCCATCTAGTGAGTTTCCTTTGTATTCTTTTAATAATTCCATTCTAGAAGGAATTAGGAGGTTTCCTAGTGCAAAGGGGGAGCCCTAGATAAACATCAAGATAACCTACTTCCTAGAATCCAAGGATTCTTAGAATTGTATCCTTCACTTGTTGTGTGGCATTAAAAAATACATCTTTCTCTTGTTATAATTTATGATTTGGCCCTGGAAGAATCAACATACCTATAGAACAACATTCTAATTTGCTACTTCAAAAAAAATTTTATTCTTGAATATAATGGTGTCATCAACAAATTGTTGGTGGGACATAGGTGCCAAGGAGGAAGTTGCATGAATTCCTTGTAGGTGACCACTAATAAGATTATTTTGGAGATTTCGGCCCAAAACTTCGACAACAATTATAAAAAGGTGAGGAGATAAAGGGCCACCTTATCTTAACCCCTTACCATAGGTGAACTGACTTTTAGGAATATCATTAAGAAGATAAAAAACTAGTGGTAGAAACACATTCCTTTATGAATCTCAAAATTTTCCCACTAAACCCAAAATTTTCCAACACAACAAATAAAAAGTCCCAAGAAACCCTATCATAAGCTTTTGAAATGTACAATTTAAGCACCATACTCAGATTCTTAGAATTCTTCATATAATGAATAACTTCAAGTGACACAATAGCCATATCAAGAATCTATCTTCCCACCACGAATCCTTTCTGATGTCATGAAATAAATTTATCCAATAAGGGATTTAGCCTATTAACCATGATTTTAGAAAATGTTTTATACACCATGTTAAATAGAAAATTGATATGGTGGTAGTCAAACATAGAAGTGGCATCATCCTTCTTGGGAATAAGAATAATTTAGGTAGAATCCAATTGACGAAGGATTCTACTGGATCAAAAAAAGTCTTTGGTAGCACGATGAAAGTTGTTAGGGATGATATTTGATAAATCCTAAAATAAATCCAAGGGAAATCCATTTGGGCTTGGAGATTTAAAGGATCAAAATGATAATACAACCAATTTAACTTCTTGCATAGAAACCTTTCTCTCTAGGGACTTAATATCATCCTGAAGAATCACTTTAGGGATAAATTCTAGAAGTGAATCTAGATCATCCTGAGGGGGGTGTTGAAGTTGTTGCCTTCCATAATTTTTGAAGAAGGAGATAGCCTCAGATTCTAAATATTCACTTTGGTGAGGACATTCCCATTATCTTTAACAAGAGAATAGATCATATTTCTTCTTCTATACTTAAGATTTGATTGATGGAATAATTTTGTATTCCTATCACCTTCATTCAAGCATTGTGCTCTAGATTTTTATTTCTAGAATAACTCCTATTTCCTAGCAATAATAAACAATTCATTCCTCAAATCCCTTTCTCTAGCTATTGTTTCATCATCAATTACACCAATCTCCATCATATCTTGAATATCCATGAGTTTAATGAGGACATTTGTCTTCATCTAAAAAAGTTACCAAATGTAACTCTATTCCACCCTTAGACATTAAACCTTATATTTTTTAGTTTTTGTGCCACTCAAACATTGGGGTTCCTTGACATGGAATAATCTACCAAAGATTGATAAGATATTTGAAGTCTGGGTGTAGATTCCACATGATCTTGTATCTAAAGTGGAAGGAAATAGACTTTCTGTTTCCTTCCCAATTTAAAACTAGAGCATTGTGGTTAGAAGTAGATCTGGGCAATGTAGATAAAATTTTTTTATCCAAAATATGCCAATCACTAGATATCAAAACATTGTCTAGATTAACCTAAATAGGATCTTGTCCATTACACCTATCTGACCAAGTGAATTTGGAGCCTGTAAGATCGACATCAAGAAGACCCTAAATAGAGATGAAATTAGAAAATTCAAGCATATTGTCAGAAAAATCATCAATCCCTCCAAGCTTCTTTGAAGGGTAGAGCGGGGGTATTAAAGTCCCCAACAAGTACCCACTTCACATTTTGGTTGTTAAAAAGGAGCATAGACAACGAGTCCCATTACGCATTCCTAGCTACTCTAGTATTAGGCACATAACATTGATAATGTTTCACTCAAGAGCAGTCTTGCTATCTTCAAATACAACTTCTAAGCAGTTGTGATTACTAAAAATTTCCTTACAAGACAACTTATCTAGATTCCATAGGGTAGCGATGTTTAACAATTTTTAATAGTAAAGGATGTTATAAGTTCTATGATTGTAATCATAGCATAGGCTAAATACCCAAATCCTAATGAATTTGGCATTATTTAACCCCCTAAGCTACAATCCAAATGAGATGTTCAAAAGCTTCAAAAACTAAGAAACCATTAAACTAAACATGAAATAAACATGAAATCTTAAAAGAAACCTAATCTAGAACTCCAAACCTTATCCCATAGGGGGAGTGGTGTCGTATTGATGTGTAATAACAACCCTTTCCCAATCCTTTGGATGAAATGAACATTTAATTGAACTTCATTGTTGAAAGCTAAACTAAAATTGATAAAACAATGTTGTGGGCGGATGAAAATGATGAAAACTATTGATAATGGACACAAGCATGAATAAAGATAGTATTCAAATGGGTGTCATAACTTTTCTTTGATGGAAGTGGATACATTTCTCTCTAAATGGTGAGGTATTTATCAGAGAGAAAATGAAGAATCAACAGTCAATATGAAAAGGATCAATCAATGGCCAAGATGGAATCAAGGGTGAAGGAATGGATCAATAATTCTCATCAATGGATGAGAATAAAAGATCACATGAATCAAAGAAACCATAAATGGCTCACAATGATTCAAAAAAAAACTCTCTAACAATTTTGAAAGCTTGTTATAAAGTTTGTTAGGAAAGAATATTCTTTGTGAATATTCCCTATGCAAGTGGATGGATGGAGAAAATTAGTAATTAGTTAATTAAAACTAAGTTTTAATTGTGCAAGTTGAGGAATATGAGGTTTTTCATTACATAATTTATTTATTTAATGAAAAGGGAATAAAATTGCATTTAATTAAATAATATAGGATTATTTAATTATATGAGAGGACTTAGGGGGTTTAAATTAAATAATTTATATTATTCAATTAAATAAGATGAGAGGTGAAGATGAAAGGGGGTGAATTAACCTAATTTAATCAATAGGATTAATAAATGAAAATGATACATTTAGCTAAATAACTAGGCTTATTTAATCAAATAGGTGAAAAGAAGAAAAAATTCAAGATGAAATGATGATAGTGATCAGATTCAAGTGTGTAATACCATTTAGGATAATTCATGAAGTAAATTTATCCAATAAGGGATTTAGCCTATTAACCATGATTTTAGAAAATATTTTATACACTGTGTTACATAGATTAATAGGGTGGTAGTCAAACATAAAAGTGGCATCATAATTCTTAGGAATAAGAATAATTTAGGCAGAATCCAATTGAGGAAGGAGTTTACTGGATCAAGAAAAGTCTCTAGTAGCAAGACAAAGGTTGTTGGAGATGATATCCAATTAATCCTAAAAAAATCCAAGGGAAATCCATCTGGGCTAGGAGCTTTAAAGGAAAAAAAGGAGAATACAACCAATTTAACTTCTTGCATAAAAATATTTCTCTCTAGGCACTTAAGATCATCCCGAAGAATCACTTTAGGGATAAATTCTAGAAGTGAATCTAGATCATCATGAGGGGGGTGTTGAAGCTGATGCATTCCATCATTTTCGAAGAAGGAGATAGCCTTAGATTCTAAATATTCACTTTGGTGAGGACATCCCCATTCTCTTTAAGAAGAGAATAGATCATGTTTATTCTTCTATGCTTAAGAGTCGATTGATGGATTAATTTTGTATTTGTATTGATCACTTTCATTCAAGAATTGTACTCTATATTTTTTCTTTCTAGAATAACTCCTCTTTCCTAGAAATAGTAAACCAATCACTTCTTAAATCCCTTTCTCTATCTATTGTTTCATCATCAATTACACCAATCTTCATCATATCTTGAATATCCTTGAGCTCAAGGAGGACAGTTGCCTTCATCTAAGAAATTTTCCCAAACATAACTCTATTCCAGCCTTGGACATTAAACCTTATTACTTTTAGTTTTTGAGCCACTAAAAACACTGGGTATTCTTGACATGGAAGACTACCAAATATTGATATTTAAATTCCAGGTGTAGATTCCACATGATCTTGTATCTAAATGGGAAGGAACCAAACTTTCTTTTTTCTTCCCAATTTAAAACCAGAGCATTGTGGTTAGAAGTAGATATGGGCAATGTAGATAACTTAAATTTATCCAAAATGTCCCAATCACCAGATATCTAAACACTATCTAGCTTAACCTAAATATGATATTGTCCATTACATCTATTTGACCAAGTGCATTTGGATCCTGTAAGCTACACATCAAGAAGACCTTGACTATAGATGAAATTAGAAATTTCAAGCATATTGTCAAGAAAATCATCAATACTTCCAAGCTTCTTTGAAGGGTACAGCCTGGGGGGTATTAAAGTCTCGAGCAAGTATCCACTTCACATTTTGGTTGTTAGAAAGAAGCACAGACAACAATTCCCATTATGCATTCCTAGTTACTATAGTATTAGGGGCATAGCATTGTAAGGTGTCACTCAAGACCAGTCCTACTATCTTCAAAGATAACTTCTAAGTTGTTGCAGTTACTAAAAATTTCCTTACAAGATAACTTATCTAGATTCCAGAGGGTAGCAATGTTTAACAATTTTTAATAGTAAAGGATGTTTTAAGTTCTATGATTGTAATCATAGTATATAGGCTAAATACCCAAATCCTAATGAATTTAAGCATTATTTAACCCCCTAAGCTACAATCCAAATGAGATGTTCAAAAGCTTCAAAAACTAAGAAACCATTAAACTAAACATGAAATCTTAAAATAAATCTAATCTAGAACTCCAAACCTTATCCCATTGGGGGAGTGGTGTCATATTGGTGTGAAATAACGACCCTTTCCCAATCCTTTGGATGAAATAAACATTTAACTAAACTCCATTGTTGAAAGCTAAACTGAAATTGATAAAACAATGTTGTGGGTGGTTGAAAATGATGAAAAGTATTGATAATTTATGCAAGCATGAATACAGAGCTTATTCAAGTGGGAGTCATAACCTTTCTTTGATTTAAGTGGTCCATTTCTCTCTAAATGGTGAGGTATTTATCAGAGAGAAAATGAAGAATCAATGGTCAATATGAAAAGGATCAATCAATGGTCAAGATGGAATCAAGGGTGAAGGAATGGATGAATAATTCTCATCAATGGATGAGAATCAAAGATCGCATGGATCAAAGAAACCATAAATGGCTCACAATCATTCAAACAAACACACTTTCAAACAACTTTGAAAGTTTTTTATAAAGTTTGATGGGAAAGAATATTCTTTTGGAATATTCCCTATGCAAGTGGATGAATGAGGAAAATTAGTAATTAGTTAATTAAAACTAAGTTTTAATTGTGCAAGTTGAGGAATATGAGGTTTGTCATTAAATAATTAATTTATTTAATGAAAAGGGGTTAAAAGGATATTTAATTAAATTTAATATAGGATTATTTAGTTAAATGAGAGGACTTAGGGGGTTTAAATTAAATAATTTGTATTATTCAATTAAACAAGATGAGAGGTTAAGATGAAATGGGGTGAATTAACCTAATTAAATCATTAAGATTAATAGATGAAATGATAAATTTAGCTAAATAACTAGGCTTATTTAATCAAATAGGTGAAAAGATAAAGAAATTCAAAATGAAATGATGTTAGTGACTAGATTCAAGTGTGTAATACCATTTAGGACAATTTTAATTGTCTACAAGTTCATATACTTGTTATATATAAGTGTGCATGATGAAAATATGAACTACATAGAAAAATAGCAATCTAATGAAATCACCAAATTCAAATTTCAACAATCAATGAAGTTATATGTCTTGGCTTAGAATTTAGATAACAAACAAAGTTATCATAACAAATACCTTGATTTTCTTCATTGTGAGTTTCTCTTTAAAATAACATAGCCATGAAATCACAATGATAGTATCAATGATAATGATGTATTCTTAAAAATGTGTGATATATTTTTGCTTGATAATGATAATGATAACGTTTGATTTCTTGAGAATAATGTTTTAGGAGATATGATTGAATGAAATCTTTGTGCATTTATATGTTTCTCTTGATACTTGATCAATGAAGGAAATTAATAAGAAAAAACAATGTATAGGAAAAATTGATATAGGTAGAAACTAAATATTGAATTTTGATGGAGAAAACGTAAAAAGAATTAAATAAATTCATAAGGATGTAGTTGGTAAAATAAATAAATATTAATTTTATTTATTTATTTTGGAAATTTTTTTAATTTAAATAAATTATTTTTGTTGTAAGAATGAAGGTGTTGTCATTTATTTCAATTGGTCAATTGGTCATCAACTGGTTTCTATTGTCATTGATGTCATGGATGCAGGTTATTGGTTGTATATGTTGAGGATATTGAGAAAATTGTAATGAAGAAATATTACAGGTGTTTAGTGGTTGCTCTGCGTTTTAATCTGGGATTTTCTTCTATGTTTGTGTGATTTAGATATGTTGTTCATGGTTTTTGGAAGTTGTTATATCTAGGTTTCTAGCTTTTGATTCATTGTATAGTGCAAGTTATATTTTCACCAGTTGTGAACTATGGTTTTCTATGTTTCTGGCTAAGGTCCACGAGAAATGTTGTTGGTATGGATTTCCTTTTAGTTAAGTCTTATGACTTGTGGTTCTAGATCTAAGTTTTTATGATCGTGCTGAAGATAATTTTGTTTTCTGGAAGGATTTGATCATGCTAAGGGTTGTGTGAGCTTAATTGTTCTATGTGTTTTACACTAGTTTGGTCGACCTTGTGTTGAACACTACCTTCGAAGTTGATGAAGCATGTTAGGACCTACTTAGGTCCTCATCAAGTGCGTGTTTGGGTTGCCCTCATTCTAATTCCACCCTATGATGTTTTTTTTTAATGAATAAGTAGTTATCTATATATTAATTATAAAGATAATAAAACATATTCACAAAAAAGGATGGGTGGTAAGAAGGCACACCCTAAAAGTCACATGGGTCGAGCCCAGAAAAATAGTCACTTGGGCCTAGTCCAAAAAACCATAAATATTACAAACATTGAAATAAAAAGGCCATTAAGGGGCAAGAGCAGTGCCAACAGAGCCAAGAGGGTCCCTGTTATCAATCTTCTTTCCCCATACATCAATGAGGTCTAGAGTGAAATTAGGAGGGCCCCAACCATCATCATATTCATTCTCTTATTTTTTTCTTTATCCTCATGTTTGGGCGAGATTTCCAAATAAAATCACAAGAACTTTTTTGTAGTGTCCAGCCAACCAGAGCCAGTACCAGGAGTAGTATCAAAGGGGCACCCAAAGGTGCCACCACCACTCCTTGCCACCCCTCTAGAGGGCTACCCTAGGTCATCCCATAGAGGAGAAGAATGTGACCATTGGGGAGGGTGAGAGCTAGAATGAGGAGGATCTTGAGAGTGGGGATGAGTAGAACCACTCCACCACCGACTTCGTGAAGGCAACCGACCATGGGAGGAGGTGGGTGAAGATGGAACTCAAGCCACGGTGCATGGGGCATTGCCCCAATGGTCTAGAAGCACCTAGAGGTGAGAGACCTCAAGTGAAACTTTGTTTGCTTGAACATGAATCTACAAAAGTACATTAAAACAAATAATAGCTTTAGAAGACAAAGATAATTTTGTATGAATCTAGCTGTGAGAAAAAATGCAGTATTTCTATCTTTCCAAATTGTGAGGAGGATTTCCACCCTAAAAGTGTACCAAACTTGGGTATACTTAGTGAGATGCTTGGGTGAATCACCTAGTAGAATCATGTGCTAAGATAATGGATCGAGTTGAAACAGTTGAATGAAGTCATGAATCGAATTCCAAAATTGTTGAGCTCTGATACAAACCAAGAAAGATAATTAAAAGACTCAGCTTGCCCAAAGAATGGGAAATGAGGGTCCTAGACCCCAAAGTGAACAAGTGGAGACCCCACTAGTACACCTTGGCTCAACATTTGTAGACCAAGTGGTAGAGAATCATTTTCACCAAATAGACATGGAAGACTAAAGATTCCACCACTATCAACCATAGTAAAGTGCGTAAAAAGCCATATATATCCAATCCTAGACTTTTAATTTCTTAAAGGGGTGTCTGAGTACCACTTATAGTCCTATGGTTTAGACTATCAACCATAGGAAAGTGTGGTGAAAGCCGTAGATATCCAAGCCTAGGCTTGTAATTTCTAAAAGGGGTGTCTGGGTACCACTTCTAGTCCTTCCACTAGTTCTTGGTGCTACAAATACCCACCTTATGAAGCATATGTGCTAGAATAGCATTCACTGGACCATCATAAGTATCATGGCTCTAGTTTTGATGTTGGTAATGAGCACAAAAATATTCCCATGGCATAATACACATCGCAGGTCTATGAAACAAGTATTGCAAGATTTGGATACATTTCTTGTGAAACCTTAAAGCCTTGATCCAAGGAGATTTGGCTAGTAGGTGATCATTACTAGAAAAGAGGGGAAACCACCACACATTCTATTGATTGAGTGAAATCCCATCACAAAAACTAGAGCCAACCCAACAGATCCAGGGCTTAACAACTTCTAGGCTCTCCAAATTCTTTTTGCCACAAAATTTCCCATAATCTAGACTTGTTCCCTCATAACCATAAGGGTTTGAAATCCAATCCTCTTATAGGCTAGTCTGTGAGCAAGAAAGTTGGACTAAATGCAATGCATGAGGAGAATTTTCTAGGCTTCATTGCCACTAAGAGCTTTGATTATCCATTTCACAAATGGGGAAATCCCTTACCATTGAGTGGAGAGAAGGCCAAGCCCTCCAAAGTCTCTAGGAAGGATAAAAAACTCCCATTTTACATCATGAAACCCTCGATGAGTCTCATAAGAGGCCCAAAGAAAGTTGTGTAACAACTTTTCAAGCTTAGCATAAGTGGCCTTTAGAGAAGCCAAACAAGAAGAGTAATAAACATGCATAGTAGCTAAGACTTTAGAAAAAATTTAGAATTTTCTAGCCAGAGAGAGCTTGGTAATCCAGTAAGCCAACTACTACTCAATCTGAGAAAGAACCTCTTTCCACAACTCCATGGGAGAAGCCTGGAAGACAAAGGGAATGCCTAGAAAATGAAAGATTTCCCCTAGTCCAATCCACTTCCAACCATACTATTGAAACCATTAAGGAATCAGTAGAATAGACTACCTATAGCATAAGGTTTTATGCCATTAAATGGCAGAGCCAAAGGAAAGGCAGAAAGTCTCAAGGAAATCCAAAGCAACTTTGATATTATTTTCCTCTTCTAGAAGAGTGAGAAAAGAGTCATTAGAAAAATGTACATTAACAAGTTGAGCCTATGAATGGGGAAAATAAATGCCTCTAACTCACCACTGGGAAACAACATTAGCTAGCAAATAACCAAACCCTTTAGAAAATACCACATAGAGTGAGGGGGAAAGTAGGAAACTCTAGAAGATGAAGCAGAACAAGCCAGAGGAAAGTGACTGATGGCCATTAATGGTGATGCAAGTAGAGGAATCTGAAAAAATAATTTGGACAACCTAAATAAAATTAGGGCCAAACCCCAAGGAAGCCAACATGGTGAGAATAAAAGGCCATTCGATGCAGTCATGCACTTTATCAAAGTAAATTTTAAGGAAAATGACTTTTTGATTAGAGTGCCTAGCCCATTCCATGCCTTCCCAAACTACAGTGATATTATTTAGAATAAATCTAGATTTAATTAAACTTGTTTTTTCTAGGTGCATAATTTGAGGCAAGAGATGGTGGATTTTCAAGGCAAGGGCTTTAGCAATGATTTTGTAGGAAACATTTAGGAGTGTAATAGGCCTTCAGTTATAGATATCCTCAAGATCACTAGACATAGGTATGAATTTAATATTTTCTTTGTTAATTATGTTTTCTAAGGTATGAGAAGGAAAAGCTTCAAGATAAAATTTATGCACATAATGCCCAAGATAGTCCCAAAGGGATTTGTAAAATTCACATGAGAAGCCATCAACTCTCGAGGCTTTGTCATCTACCATGGTGTGAAATTCCTTTAGGTCTTCAATTGTGATCATTTTCTCACAGAAGGCTTTTTGGGCTAAAGATAACCTATTTGGCACAACAAAAAGACAATCCTAAAGAGCTTGCTAATGCTCCGGTGTGTAATCCTGAACAGTAAACACCTATTCATAATGCCTAACAAAGACCTAGAGAATTTCAGGTATCTTAGAGAGCACTTGCATGCCATCTTTGATCTTTTTGATACCAGGAGATGAGTTCCTAGCATGAAGGGCAAGAAAAAATTATTTAGAGGCATGATCTCTAATTTTAAGCTAGTGTAACCTATCTTTAATTTGTGCACCTCTGGCAGCATAATTACCTGCAACTTTCTTTTTGTGTCTTAATTCCACCACCTTGATTTTCAATGAAGGGGAAAAAGGACTAGCTTTCAGAGTCTTGGTAGCTAAGCAGAGGTCAGTCATGGTCACCTCATAGGACTTGTGATGAAAGATAGCCAACTAGTGCCCATAAATTCAAAGAAACTTCTTGTGCGAGTGATGGAATCATTCCACCAAGTAATCCAACCTATATTATGAGGTTTGCTACACTCCAAATTCCAAACCATACAAATGTGGGCCAATGTGGGTTGATGATGAAGCTATAGACATCCAAATTTGAACACTCCCAAATGGTCAAATTGATATCCTTTATTCATATATCTAATATTCCCCATCGATATTAATTAAATGATTTATTTAATTAATATTTCACCATTTTCCTAAGTTTTCTAAAGTATTTAATTTAATAATTAAATACTTTATCTTTCAAAACTTCTTCACTAAATTAAATAAATACATCAATTTATTTAATTTAGTCATTTAGTCTCTTGAATTTAAATCAATATTAACTTCCCTATTTTCTCTCTTTGTCACATCCTCCATAATCTTCTTCTAATCTAGATTAGTTTAATTAATCCGTGATTAGGATATGCACACCTTTAATCATGATTAATGTCACATCCTCCATATTTAGCCACTTATATCTAATCCCTCATTAAACTTCTTAATCACCTGTTTTCACAATCTTAATATAATCCTCTTTCCATCATTAGTATGTCCTCCAAGTCAACCTTTCATAAGTTCTTTCTTTATTTGACCTTGATCTCTTCCCCATGTGAATTAAAAATTCATATTTATTCATTCAATGCATTTCTCTTCCCCATGTGGGTTGTTGGGAGATTCTAAATTCCTTCATAGGTCACATCAGTCACATGGGACAAGGACCTCCTTTATGAGGACCTTGGCTTATCCCCAAGATACTCCCCAATCATGTGAATTTAAAATTCACATTTACTCCCCCAACAACTTCTCTCATCCCCATGATGATAAGAGAGGACTTTCCAAAATTCCTCACTTGTCGCCATCATCCTCATATGGGAGCAAGAACCTCCTTTTTGAGGAAATCTTCCCCTAATCCCAAGGTACTTGCAAGTACCTCCACCTCACATGTCATCTCTCCACATCATCTGTCATTTTTTCACCTCCCCTTCCACATGGTGAGATGTGAGGGCTTGTGATTCCTCACCTCACCATAGCCCTCCATCTTGTTCATGTTGGCTAAATCCTAGCCATCGAATCCTCTAGAGAATCTTCCCTTAAAATGGAATAATTTATCTCATTTTCAATAAACTCATATCACATTCAAGTAATTCTACTCTCAAACACACATTCAAGAAATCTAGCATTCAACTCTCAAACTCTCAAGCATTTTGCATTCAACCTCCATTGTTGCACTCATCAAGCTTCCATTGCATGCATTTTGATTTTTTTATCCAAATAATCACATCTTTCATTGCATTCTACATCCAATCATCATTTTCCATATCATTTTAGCATTTTTTACATCAAAGAGCACACAACTCATCAAAAATCAAAGGGACAACCAAAAGGATAACTTGGACAAGGTACAATGTGTTGCTCATCTTTAATTTGTTTAGGTCAATTTAGGCTAATCTTCAGGTGGGGTCATGTTATTTATCCTTTACATTTATTTGTTTTTGCATCTTTTAGGTTTAGTAAATAACATTGCATTACTTTTTTGGCATTCCCAATGGGACCCATAAATGGGTTTGTTTTTTCATGTTTATTGTTGTTTGAATTTTTGTAGGTTTAGGTTACATAGAGGTGACTCTGTAACTGACAGGGGCGACCTTTCCCTCAATAGGTGGGACCTTGCCCTAATAGAGGAAAATTTACCCTAATAGGGGTAGCCTTTCCCTCAACAGAGGTGACCCTACCCTAAGACAGGTGACCATGCCCTAAGACAAGTGATCATACCCTAAGACAGGCAACCATGCCCTAAGATAGGTGACCCTGCCCCAAAACATGTGACCTTTCCCTCAACAAGGGTGAACCCACCCTCAATAAGGGTGATTCTTCCCTAGAAAGAGGCATCTCTAAGCTATTTCACCTTTTTCCAAGACCAAAGGATTAACTACTAACATATTTACTGCAGGACGAATGAGCCATGTTTCTTAGTTAGCTTGTTTGTTTTTCATTTTCATACTAGTTAGACACATAGATCTAATTATGGGGAGTCAAAACATTTGTGTGCTATGTTTTTAAAGTGGGATATTGATGTATGCAATCCCCTTGCACCATTTGGAAATCCTGGGTGAAGATAATTCATAGCTCACTTAGTCATTTGTGTTACCTAGGGGGCATTAGACCGTTCAAGCTTTCCCCTTGCACTTTGTGTGTGACTGGGCATTAGCCAAAAAAATTTAGTGTCTTATTTTAGTAGGACCTCCTGGGCGATTTCATCACCCCAAGTGATGATCCCAACCATGTGTACCAGTGGGGTATATAAAGGGGGGACAGCCAAAGTTATACCCTAATCCAATCATGTCATGTCTGGAAAAGCATTGAAGCTAGGGTGATACCTAGATAAGACGTGAAGAGTTGGTCCAAGTTTCCAGTACCTCACTAGGGCTTCCAACTCATGCCTATGATGGGTTGGTGTTCATGGTTGTGCCTCACATACCGTGCATATATCAAGGACTCCCTAGATCACCTTGTTTAGCCTAGTTAGAGGATCATGTTGGCGATACCCCTCTTACTAATCTTAGGATTGTGTTGCTTGAACTGTCTTTTTTGTACAAAATTAGTGCATGTCTTATTAGTTGAATCATCTTTTTCCTTTTTCTTGTTTTTTGCTACATTTTTGGTCCTTTTTCATAGCTATTTTTATCCAAGTTAAGTCTAGGTCTACTAATAGGGATCACCTTTCCCTCAACAGGGCAATTCTACAACTAATATAGATGACCCTAACATATAGAGGGGTGATTCTACCTTTTTTCTAAGTCATTTTGTCAGTCAAGTAACCCAACACATTCACATATTTCAACAAAAAGGGGCGACCTTTCCCTTAACTTGGGTGACCTTTCCCTTGACTTGGGCAACCTTGCCCTTAACCTAGGTGCCCTTTCCTTTGAGTTGGGTGATCTTTCCCCATTTGATCATTCTGAGCATCCATTTCCTCATTCTGAGAATCCATTTCCCCATTCCAAGCATCCATTTAACTAGTTTGAGAAAATGTTTCCCTATTTTGAGCATCCATTTCCCCATTTCGAGCATCTATTTCCCCATTCCAAACATCTGTTTTCCTATTCTAAGCGTCAGTTTCCCCATTCTGAGAATCTGTTTCCCTATTCCAAGCATCTATTTCCCCATTATGAGCATTTGTTTGCCCATTGTGATGTCTATTTGCTCATTTCAAAGGTTCATTTTCCCATTCCAATAATTCATTTGGCTCTTTTTTGATTTAGAAAAGTCTGAAAGTTGAGTTGGGAAACCTTTCCCTTCACTTGGGTGACCTTTCCCTTAACTTGGGCGACCTTTTACTTGAGTTGGGTGACCTTTCCCTTAACTTGGGTGACCCTACACTTGAGTTGGGAAACCCTACCTGATGGAGCTTATAAAATTCTAAGGAATTTTTTCTCTGCCTCCATCAATTTAGTATCCATTATAAAACCCTTGTCCCCATGAATGAGTAGGGTTTTATTCATAAGAGCATGCAAGTGTTATAATTTGAGGTTGAATTTTTTTGTCAGTCACCAATCCCTTAAGTCATCTCTTGAGCCACCCATCACATCAGTTTACCAGCCCCATTAGCCCGAAGTACTGGTCATCAAGTCTCTCGTCAGTTTTAATCTTTTTCCTAAGTCTAATTTTAAATTTAACCCAGGGACTTAGGCTTAATTCATTAACCCCTAGTGGTCATTCGTTGTCGGCTAGACCAAGTCCCATACATTAAATGCTAACATTATGTGAAGTGCAGGTTTCAAGATTTGAGGATTTGGGAGGAGATCTAAACTATACCTCATCAGCCCACAAGAATTAAGTGCCAGTAGGATAAATGCAGTGAGACTAGCGAAAAGTGGACGTGTATCCCTATACAACCACGGGAGCCATTCCCCACTACTGCTCCCATGGCCTGACATCTTCAATGAATGAATGAGATGTATTCCACAAAATGATCTTCACTATTCCCCGCTGGCTCGCTAGGTGAAAATGAATGATTGTTAAAACTAGCAAGATCAACGAGATCTTGACACTTGTCCCAGTTTACTTAGTTTGTGGAGCTCCCCCACTACGAAGATGTCATCCAACATGGATAAAAATTATTGGTCATGAACATTTCAGTGAAGCCCCACTAGAAGTCGAAGGTAGTTAAATGAAGGCCAACCATTTGATGTGCCATCTCAGTAGAGAATCAATGACTTATATTTAATATTGATGGAAAACATGTGATAGCCATTTTAGGCCATGCAACCAACTCACATTAATGGCCAACCTTCTGCAGAATGATCAAGTTGATCTCAATTCACGTTGAAACATAGATGTTGGTAATCATGAGGCACAATTTGCAAGTTTCCATACAAATGGGGAATTAAATGGTGATAGTACATCTACCAATGAGCTAACAAAGTTGCACATGTGTGTTGAACATTTATTGTGGATGCCATCACTCCACACAATAAATATAGAAGGAATAGATACTATTCATGTCATTCACACTTAGCAATTAGCCATTTCCTTGAATGAGGAAAGGTAGGTTTGAGCAATTGATAAATAATAAAATGAGTGAACCAGTGAGGAGGTATGCTCATCTCAGCTCTTGAAATCTTGGTTTTGGTATGTCAAAAGTTTCTTCAACCATGGAGGCCAACATTCCTGCTGGCAAGTCTAGACTTGCACCCACAACGTGTAGTTGAAGGTTACAATTTTAGAATGTGATTGCAAAGAAAGCGGATGATAAGGGCAAGTAGCAAGTGTAGTCTACTACAAGAACAAAGAGGAAGGTTAGGTATGGATGTGGATCCTTTGGACACCAAAAATTTCCCATTGAACTTACAAGTAGCTCATCTGCTAGTGAAATAAAGACCAATTTTGACTATTGTCAATACCTATTGCTCTTGAGTCATGGTCTACCCCCTGGTTAGGAGCTAATATTAGTCTCGTCATTGGTAGTCAAAACTCCAAGTAGACGGACTAGTATTTTGTTGGGAAAGGAAAAGAATGAGGAAGAAGTCAAGGTTTCCTCTCCTCTAGGTGTGACCCTTGGTCTTCCTTACAACACTGGCGCTTGGGTTTGTGACATGCTCTAACCGCCTCCTATGGTTCTTAACCAAAGCTTGTATCGGGCAATGATAGGTTGATCTTTTGATGCAACAAAAAGCTCAAAAATTGGTATTAGAGATGGTCATAGGTTCAAACCCTACACTTGTGCTTGGGGGGGATTGTTGCAAGGTGTGACCCTTGGCCTTCCTTGCAACATTAACACTTGGGTTTGTGACATGGTCTAACCACCTCCTATGGTTCTTAACTGAAGCTTGTATCAAGCATTGACAGGTTGATATTTTGGTGCCATGGAAAGTCCAACAACAATAATTCATAGTGGGTACATATATTGCGGTCTGGGCACTAGTAAAGGTGGGGTGGATAGTAAATGAAAAGTTGTTGGGTGTGGGATGTGAAATTTTGTGTTGATAATGTTTATTGTGGTGGTGGTTTTATTTTTGCATGCATGGCACACTTTGGTGTTGAACGTTGATTGTGTACCCTTGTGGCATTATGGACACCTGGTTCATTGTAGCATGGATGGTGATAAAGGGAATTTTGGTGAAACTTTGCATTTCCATTTCTGATGGTAGTTACAATTTTGGCTTTTCCCATTTTACACCATTTTCTTGTAGATTCAACACATGGGAATATTGAAATGTAAAGTAAATGCAGATGAAATTTTGCATGAAATGAAATTTGTAATGAAATTGCATTTAAGCCTGAAGCTTGTCACTCCCTTACTTTATAAAAGGGAATTCAGAATTTATTTGTAGGGAAAGGAATGATAGATAAAATTTCTTATTAGGTTTTTGAGTCAGGTGTATGTGAATAAAATGATAGGAATGGAGTAGTTAGTCTATTTTGAGCTTTTTTGGATGAAACAAGTACATGCTATCTTAAATTTTTATGCAAATTTGATTGATAAGCATAAATGAAAGTGTAATTCTGATATATCTTCTCTCCTTGTACGGATTTGAGTGAATTTTGAGTGGAATATTAATAATTTTTTCATTCTTCTATGAACATTTGTTCAAATGTATGTCTCTATTTTATGCTTTGATTCAAGTAATCAATTAAATGCTTAAATAGAGTCATAGATTTACAATTATTTGTAGAGGGTTTGATAAGAAGTTATATATTATAAATAGTGAGCTCCATAATGCAAATATTTTATGAGGGTAGTCTGCCCCATTCAATTTTAAGATCATCTTCTGCATTACTGATTCTTTTAGATGTGACTCCATCACCCAATTTAGTAAGGCACTAGTCTATTCCTTAATGATTCATCTAAAGGGTTAATCAATAGTTGTATGGTGACCAACCTAAAGTCAGAATTTAAATTCACTTCAAATTTCATAAATCTTTATACAAAATTTGTGTCAATTACCATGCAGACTAGCTTTGGATGAATGGGTAGCAAGTTACTTAGAAATAAGCCAATTTCATAGTAATTATTGCATAATTATCCTCCATTCAAATTAATCAGTGGAAATAATGTGTTATGTCAAGTATAATTCAAATGAACACCAATAAGAACACCATCCTTGGCCCCATAGAGCCTAAAGTGCAGAATATCTTAGTCTTTGACTAGATCTTGTCCGTTGGCAAGTCATTTTCAAGAGTTTTGAGTATAGGAATTGGTTATTCCTTAGAAGTTCCTTTAGGTGCACTAGAAAATCCACCAACACTGCCCTTGTTTTGGGCAACCTTTCCCTTGACTTGGGTGACCCTGCGCTTGACTTGGCCAACCTTTCCCTTGACTTGGGCGACCCTGCACTTGAGTTGGTTGACCTTTCCCTTGAGTTGGGAAACCTTTCCCTTGAGTTGGGAAACCTTTCTCTTGACTTGGTAAACCTTGATCTTTACTTGGGAGACCTTTCCCATGACTTGGGTGACCTTTTCCTTGACTTGGGTGATCTTGCACCCTAGTTGGGCGACCTTCCCACCTAGATAGGATTTTTTTTCCAAAAGTAGACCTTCATTTGTCTTCTTGTCATCATTGTCTCCTTCTGAAATTCATCATTTCTATTACCAAATCATATATGTTCTTCTTATAACATCATTAGAGTCCATATCCATCATCAAATCATCCATCCCAATCACCTAGACTTCATTTTAGGGGTTTTGATTTTGATGCAGAAACTTTTGGAGGCCATAACTTCTGACTCAAGTGTTTGTTTGGGCTGAACTTTTATGGGTTGTTGCATTATGACATGGCATGTGGATTCCCAACCAATTTTAGTTGGTTGGCCCCCATTTCAACACATGTTTGGGGCTTGAAATTTTCATCTTGACCCTCAAAATAACAATTTTCTATTTTTTCTAGTTTAAAAAAAATCATTTTCATTAATAACTCAAAATGCATGTCTCATATTTGGGATGTTAGTTGGAAATTCATCCTACCTTATTTTTAGGATTTTTTTTGGAAAAAACTAGAATCTCAAATATATGCCTATGCACTTACCTAAAATGGAAAAATTTGACAATTTTTGAAAACTGCCAAATCTAGAAAAATCTGATTGTTAGCACCTTGTGTCATCTAGTTAAACCCCTGAATTTGGTGTGGAATCAATCCCATCACATCCTCCAATAATCCTAATCTAATCTTCAATCCAATCCTAATCTTAGCTTTAATCTAAACCCAATTTGAGTTTAACCTAAATCCCAATATGAGCTTTAGTCCATCTACATCCAAGATCTTTTGATATCAAAACAAATCTTAAGATCCATTCCTCTATCTTCATTCAGTCAACCCTAATTATCTTTTCATCATATTTTCTTTCCTTCTAATCATCTATTCCCATACCTTCAATTCATATCCATCCCATCTGACATCATTAATCCTTATCCTTCACCAATGCAACCAAAAATAGTAGTCAAGGGGAATCCTAATTACGTTGATGATGATAATGAGAGTCTTGTTGATCAAGGAGTATATGAAATAGATCCCCTTGATGCTATCATTTCTAGTAAGCTTTCCCCAACCACTGTCCAAAATTCGATCACTCATCAAAGCTATCCCATCACATCTTCACCCACACCTACTAGCAATCCTTATGCTACCTTTGACAAGGGATATCCATTATCTTCCCCATCCACATATTCATCATATCCTTCATCTACATATTTCACTTATCCAACGTCCACATCCTCTTATCCTAATCTACCGTCCCAATCTTCCCATCCTAATTTTCCATCCCAATACTCCTATTACAATCCCCTATCCATGTCCCCTATATTAATCCTCCTTACCAGTCTACCCATCTTAATCCTACATCCCCATCAATATATCCTATTCCAACATCCACAACTTCCTATCCTAATACAACATATACATAAACCTATCTTAATCATACATTCCAATCTTCCCATCCTATTTTTTTGTCCCAATACCTTTATTACAATCCACCACCCACATCCTCTTGTCCTAATACACCACCCACATCTGCTTGTCCTAATACACTACCCATATCCTCTTGTCCTAATCCACCATCCATGTCCTCCTATCCTAATTCACCATCCCAATCTTCCCATCTTAATCCACCTTCCCAATAGTCCTATCTTAATTCCCCATCTATTTCCTCCACCATCAATTCACCATCCCTGTCTTCCTATTCTAGTATGCTAATACAATATCCCTACCTTAACCCTCCATCTAATCTTGACCCCCCCACTAATCCTAGTCCTCCATCTACTCTTAGTCTTCCATAAAATCCCATTCCTACATCTAATCCTAGTCCACCAATCCCTAATCATTTGTCTATTCCCACCACCCCAGCTAAGCCTATTATATGCATGATTGTCACTCCAGAGGTCCTTCAAGGAATCATGACAAATAATACATCCCCAAATCCACATCTTGAATTCGTGGAATCATGTTTCCCCGCTCCCCCATGTATGGTCACTAGTGATGAGACCCTTCTCCATCACATGCCTATCATTACTGTTTCCACCCCTAGCACCACCCAAACCACTAAAATCACCAAACCCATTGAATCCATTAAACCCCCATCTCCTACCCTGAGATCCATCAAACTCATCAAAGATAACCAAACCTAATCTCCATATTCTACTCCTAGATCTACCCAATCCATCATAGACACCCAAATGCAATCCACTCTTCTCACTCCTAGTATCACCAAAATCCATTCCCATGAACTTCATGAATCCTCCATCCTTCCATATCCCCCACTTGAGGAGTCCCTTCAACACCCCATCATCATGCCACCCACACAATATGAGTCATTCCAAGAGCTTGATCCAAAGCATACCAACATATCCCCTTCTCCACATCAAGATCCTACCATTCCATCTAGTCCATCTCAAGATCACAATCCCCCATCTATTTCACCCTATGATCCCGTTGTCACTCAAGATTTGATCACTCCATCTCATGAGCACTTATCACCTATTGCCAAAAATCTAGATCTTATCATATCATCTAATCCCTCTCTTGATCCCTTATCACTCGCTCCACCTGATCAAGATGTTGTTACCCCATCATATTCATCTCCTAATCCTCTATCGTCACCTAGCCCTACCATCCCAACACCATGTTTATATCCCCTTAGTACTCTTACACTCATCCATGGTGGTTTTCTTGCAAAAGAGGAACCAAGCATATACGTTGCCCATCCTCCCCCATCTAATAATGGACTTTCATCATGTTTCCAAAGTAACAAGCATCCTATTATAGATCGAATTCTCAAAAGCATGAACTATCAAGGAAAAGGTTTAGGCATTCATGAGAAAGGTATTTTAGAGCCCATCCATGCCAAAGGAAATCCACGTACACAAGTTCTTAGATATATCTCTCAAGATTTTTACTCCAAAAATGTTGGTACAACCTCTATACATCCTGAATGAGCTTCCTCCAAAAGAATAATGGGCTCTTCACATCACTCCACCAAACCATTCACTGCCATCCCACCTCCATCATATAACCTCAAAACAACCATCCATATTCCTCTTTCGTCTTCTAAATCCATTTTGGGTCCTTATGTCCCTCCATCCACCATCTCCCATCCTTCATTTTCCCCATCTATCTTGGGTCCTTATGTCCCTCCATCCACCATCACGCATCCTCTAGATACTAGGTCCATTTTGGGCCCTTATATCCCAAAATCACATCTTCCATGTCATCCTATTCCTCCTTTTATCCACCAATCACCTATCCGTGTCACCCATCATAAGCATCCCACTCTCATGTTCCTTAATCAAGATCAACAAAGGCATGTACCTACACATCCTCCATCCACATATCATCCCCAAAATCCTACCTCCATCACTCCACTCATGCTCCCTCCACATCATCTGTCTCCTCACACCCATCCCATTGCTACTAAAATAACTTTGGATGCTAAAGTAAAAATTCATAAATCTAAGCATCCATATGAATCTAAATTTCCTCATGTCCCCTTAAAAGACATGTTGAAGAGAAGAAAAATCCAATCCAAAATCCAAATCGAACCCATAGGCCACAAAAACCCACCAAAGCAAAGGTCAAAAACATGTGGACCCCAAAGAAAAAAGATGCAATGTCTTTAAATGAAAAATTTGTAACAATATCCAAAGTTGCTAATCCAAAAGCTAATCATCCTCATCCAACATCTCCTAAATTTGTTTTGGATCCTTATTTCCTAAAATTTACTATCCCATCTCCTCCATTATCCCCATATTCTCCATCCATTAATCCTCCTATCATTTCACATCCATCACCATATGTGCCAATGTTGGTCCTAAAAACATTTCCCCATCACACATCCACTCCATCATTCTATCCATACACTTTCCAACATCCCACCCATTATCCCACATATCTCCCCCATCAAATCCCTTTAATCCATTCTCTTGCATAATCCATTTATCCTAGTAAGGTTGTACCAACATCAAATATTCACTTCACACATGGGCTCTTAATACCTCATATGGAACTTGATGCTTAAGTCCTTCATCCATCTCCTCTAAATCCACTTATCCACATCCCTATCCCTATCCATCTCTATCCGTATACTATCCAAAAAATCCAAGAAATCCAAAAACATCCAAAAAGTTCAAAACAATAAAAAAGGTCACAAAAAAAAGTACAAAAAAAGGGTAAAGAGAAATAATTCTTCCAATGGTGAAAACTTGGAAAACAAGCGCCTTGGATAAGTACCATGATAAAAAATTGGAAAATAGGCATCATGTGTAAATCCCCCATCCATCTCTTTCCACACTGGGGGGAAGCTTCATGCTATGCATTCCCTTCATCCATCTCCCCCATCCCACCTATCTTACACATCCTATCTATCATATTCCATTTATTCCAATCCCTCCATCCTCCTTGCAATCTTGATAAAGATAGGGGAAAAAATATATACATGCTTTGGACACCTCTTGGAATTCATTCCCCTCATCCATACACTATCCTATTCCTTATCCTCTCCATCTACCTTTCTTGTCCACCCATCGTGCTACCATCCATCTCCCTTCCTTATCCCAACATGATGTCCATATCCATCTCACTCCCTTATTCATCCATCCTTCTATCTTCCACCCCTCTTACCTCGTCATGCATGAAATATCTAGAGTGGGGCATCTCCTTCTTTATAACATAGTCCTTGGAGTCAACATTCTTCCATCCTGTCATCCCTTCCATATCACTATTGTCACCTTCTCATCCATCTAGTAATCCTTTCCATCTCCCCATCCTTATCTTACCATCCATCCATCGAACAAATCATTTTCCATCTTTCCATCCATCAAATCAAAAATCCTTTTCCATTTTCCCATCCTTAACTTCCCATCCCTCAATCCACCAATCCTTTTCCATCTTCCTATATTTATCTTCCTATCAATCCATACTATCATCCCTTCCATCTCCCCATCCTTATCTCCTTACCTATCCTTATCTTCCCATCCATCCATCCAAAAAAGAAATCACTTCCATTTTCCAACCACTTACCTTCCCATCTATCCATACATCAACCTTTTCCACATCCAAATACTTATCTCTCTATTCATCCATCCTAGCATATTTCAATCTCCTTATCTTTATCTACCCATCATTTTATCCCTATTTGCTCCTCCCATATCATAATCCCTTTTCATTGGTATCTCGCTATAGGCTTCTCCCCATGCAATCCAATGCCATCTATCTCATCGTCATCACTCCCACTTCTCTCACACATCTTTCCAGTCTCTTGTCAATTCTCATCATTCATCTCTCTATCATATCATCCTCCAACTTCATCTTTTGATGATTTGGATAACTATCCCATCCTCGAGCTTTGTTCAATCACCATCATCCTATCTTATCCACCAGGTCTATCTTGTCTCATCATATCGATTCCATTTTTTTTAATCCACTTATCACGGTCATCTCATCATCCTTTATCCACTATTTTTCTTTGGTCTTTTATCGAACTACATTTCCCTTGTGCTTTCACATAGGAAAATTTGGTCATTTGATCTACCCCTAGGAATTTTTTCCATCCAGTATTTGTCTTCCATCCTTCTCTCCATTGTCCCCTTTTCACTTTTATCCATGGTATTTTTATTGAACTACAAGTCCTCTACATTTTCACGTAGGCAAGGCTAACCTTTGATCAGACCTAGAGCCCCTAGGTCACTAGGGTGTGTCAGTCTTGTTCCTTGTGTCTTGTGTTTTGTGTCATGTTGTCAAGTATGTCCTTATCTAGCTAGTTCTTAACAAATGAGATCCACTTGTAACATGAGATCCAATCAGCTTTGAGTATCCTGTGTCAAAATGATCTTTTAGTGTAGTATCCATCTATGGTCTCAACTGGATGCATCCTTCCTAGGGTCATCCCACAATAGTGGGTTACACTTTTTGGCCAAACTTGACATTGAAATCAACATTTTTAGAGAAAACTTCACTTTCTGACACTTATAGTAGGTAAACTATTAGGAATTTGAAAATTACGTAAACTAATGATTTGTGAGATTTTTTCTACAAATTTTAAATGTTTTTTAAAAAAAGAAAATTGAAATCAAATTGTAATTTTTTTGCGTCTCCTTTGATAACTAGTTTTTAATAGTAAACAACATTTTTAAAAAGTGGTGTGTACGTCAGCTCGCATAAATTTTTTTCTACAAAGGATAAATTTTTTTTTTTTTAATTTAGGTTGGTAACACAAGTATCTAGTTCTTTCATTTTGTTTCATAGAATTTTGTTGAATATTTTTCTTTTAATTAAGTTTTGAAGTCAAAACAGTCATAATTTAGACATAGGTTCACTTCGGCTCGCATAATGTTTTTGGTATGTATTGAAATTCAAATTTTCTTTTTTGTTAGAGCGAGGACATCAATACCTAGTGGATATATATTTTTCAAATTTTTTTCCCTCAAATTTACTATTTTTCCACAATGATTTTTCATCGAACTTGACGTTCGGTGAAAAACCTATGTACAGTAAAACTAAAAAATAAAATAAAAAATAAAAAATATATATATTAAATTTATAGTTGTTGGAAAGCACATTTCGATCACTACAATCATCCAACTCGGTTTATCAAGTTGACTCCATTTTCACCTCCTTCCCAAGATTCAATAGTAAAAAAAATGCATAAATTTTGATATGGTGGAGGGGAAGGTGAAAAAATGAACCCCCCTTCTAATGAAGGGGGTTCATTCGAACCCCATTCATTAGAAGGGGGGTTCATTCAAACCCCCCTTATATGGTGCAAAAGGGGGTTCATTAGAAGGGAGGGGGGTTCATTAGAATGGGAGGTTCATTAGAAGGGGGGTGGTTCATTCAAACCCCCTTCATTAGAAGGGGTAAACCATTTTAAATTTTTTGATGAACATTTCTATTTTTTCTTCATTCAAAAAATTGTAACCCACTATTGTGGGTTTACCCCCTAACAGACCTCATCAATCCCATCCATCCCCTTGATCTAGTTGCAAAGGAAATTTGAAATTGATTATGATATTTTGGTGCTTTCTTCTTTTGTTTATCATTTGAGCTCCCTATCATAACTTTTCATGGTCACCTTGATCTATCATATCATTGTGTGCTTTGAATATTAAGCATAGGGGCATATCTTGATCTTTCTTTTGTTTTCATATGCTTGGTTGTCCCACGTAGTACCCACCAAGATCCTTGCAGTCTTGTGTTATGTTGGGGAATCCTTTTGCATTTGTGGTTAGCCCAATGCCTAGCCCAAAAAAGGTCTTCATGAATTTGGGTGTTGGGATATCCTTCTTGTCTATTGTTTTTCTTTAATGCATTATACATTGATCCACCCTTGTTTCACATACCCTGGAACTTGGTGTCTTATGCTATAGCAAAACTCAATGCTCCAAGATTGGAAAATTGCATTAGGATTTCATGTTATGATCAATTATGTTGCATTTCATGATCTTATCCTCCACCATATTCATTCTTTTCATCCACCACACATCTCAATCCAATCCTCATTCATTCAATCTAGCAAAAATCATATAATCACATACTTGGTCTTGTTCCAAGCCTTGCTACAAGCCTTGATCCAATCATTATCATCATCATCACAATCAAGATGTATCTAATGCAAATCCAAGGTGGAGAAGATTCAAAACTGATCAGACCTCAATAAGACATCAAACCTTGAAATAATAATCCTCCACATTGAGTCAACTAGCACCAACAAGGTTATAGACTACAAAACTTAACAATTTGGCTTATATTTTAGAGAAGGCCACCAAAAGACCAACTCATAATCATTTAAGCATCCTTTCAGACCCCAATACAATTCCCAAACCAATCACACAAGTTTTCTTTGCAACATTATAGAGAAACATCAAATTGACTTGCAAAAAGGCTACAAGAACTAGCCCTATTCTGCAAACAAAGTACTCTTTAAACTTCTCCTAACCCCTCAATATCTTGGAAAATCCTTAAATATGTCTCAAAACACCCAAATCCATTGGTCTTTGACAATTCCAAACTCTCTAAGCCATCATTCTCCAAAATCCTCAATTACTCACAAATACCTCTGGTTTTCAGTATTTCACCATTCCAAGACTTTCCAAGCCCAATCAAGACATCAAAATACTTTATTACGGTAAGCACAAATATTTTATACTATTTCCTAGACAATTCCATCAACAACTCACCAAGATTCATCACTGTCCCACTAATTATTGCATGAAAAATGCATCATTTTACACTATGGTGACATAGTCTGGAACTCACCTTATTTCCAATCTAGAATAAAAAGAAAAATATTCTAGCCTAAGTTCATCCCATCTCATTGAGTAACAGGCTGAGATAGTAAGTGGGAATGGCTTAAGACAAATTAGAACCTCAAACGGTGCCCGCACTGCCTTACACAAGCAGGCTATAGAAAACCAACAAAACACTCCCCAAATTTAATATTAAGACTTCAATATGGATTCAAAAGTATTTTGTTACCATCCCCTATAGGAATAAAAATAATTTAAAGCATTCATTTCTATGAACAACCTATACAGTGCAGGGAAAACATAAAAAAATAGAAATAAATGAAGAGAGAACAATGAATAAACAGAGAAATGTTTCTTTTATTGAAAGAATGTTCACCACTACTGAATCATCAAAAAATCATCATTCCTTCTAAAGGCCTTTATAAATTTTCAAAACTAGACAACCTTTCCTCAACGCCACTAACCACCTTTAACCAGCTTAACCTTCATTTGGCTTAAAAGTGCTAACATTGACAATTGTTTGCTAAATGGACATCATTATGTAATTTTGTTGTCCAAGACACCTAAACCCACTCAAACACCTTTATCTTATCCCCAATATAACTTTTAAGCTCTTTTCTTGCACTCCCATTTACAAAATCAAAAATTTTCCTTCAAAGGCTACAAGGACACTTTAAGTGCAAGATTAAAATTTCACTCTTAATGACTCAAGATGATTTCAAGTACATTATGATTGGTCCTTTTAGACCTTATTAAGCCTAAATAAACACAAAACACTTCTATACCAACCTAGTCACCCATTAATGACTTTCCTTGTGACCTTCAAACATGGATATTTGCAACTAGGTGATTAGGTACTCTTGCACCATACACACCCATATGAATAATTCATGTCACATGAATTGTGGATGATACCAACATTCCCAAGCTAGAGTAAAACACCATTGACTCATAGGAAATTTCCATTGACCCATGTTGCTCTGTGCTCCATGTGGCTCAATCTTTATACCCTGCACTGTACCTTGGTCTGTGGTTGCATTTGAAAGTGACCATGTTTGTACATTCAGACCTAAGGTCTTCTCTTTCTACATTATCAGTCCAGAATCTACTTGTCTCCTATCACCTATACCTACACATAAAAAAGGTCAGAAAAACCATTACCCTTAACTTCCTTTGACTTAGCCTCATCTCCTTGTTGAGGTTTTCCCTACATTGCAACTTATGTTTCTACCCCTGTCATCAGTTCCAATACCTTTCCATCATCTTTCTCACTTCCCTATCAATGTTATCAACCACTGTACCTAAAATTTTCATTTGTTTCACACCATTATCTATAAGAATAGGACATTCAATGGTCCCAACTAACACACCCTCTTGCCTTTCCACAGTCAAATCAAACTTCCACCCTATATTTTCCTTTAGACCTATTGCCCCTGCATTATCGGGCCTAGAATTGTTCACAACATCATAAATTCTTTCACAACACTCATGGGTTCCTTGCTCCCACACATGATCACTTTAGCTTTACCTTTCACATCTTCTAAAAGTGGAGTAAAAAAAAACTTATGACCATATTTCATGATAGTGTACTCATTTTCTCTTCCATCATACATGGCACACCTATCATACTGCCAAGATCTTCCTAGGAGTATGTGGCAATAGTCCATTGGAAGGATGTCACAAACAAAACTGCCCTTATAATCACCAATCTAGAAATCTACAATAGCCTTCTCATTTACTAACAAAGATTGGCCATCGCTTAGCCAAGATACCTTTTAAGGAAATTCATGAGGAATCCTTTTCAAGTTTAACTTGTTCACCATTTCACATGAAATCATATTTTTAGTTGAACTAGAATTAACCACAACCTTACATACCTTTCCCTTGATCTTGCAAGTGGTTTTGAAAATCCCCTACTATGCAATGGCTCTACTTCTTTGGAAGTCTTCAAAAGTTTCTTATGCAACATTAAAGCTTCACTACCTTCAGGGTTTGTAGGATGGCTTGATGAGCTAGTGCTCTCCCCTTCATCCTCTTGCACAAGTTGAACTCTTTTATCACCTTTACTCCCACTTGATAAAGCACCAATCTTCTCAGGAAATTTGTATGATGGATGGCCAAATTCATTGCAAGTGTAACATCTACCTGAAAACACATTAGAACTTCTAGCTCCTCCAAATCTGCCCCTTGTGCCTCTCCATCCACCTCTGAAATCATATTTCTCTTGTCCTTTCATGTCATCTTCTTGATTGTCATTTTTTGGCTTTGGATCAGGCATAGATCCTCTACCTCTTGATGCATTACCTCTACCCCTAACTGCTTTGTCTTGTCTTCTCTTCATTTTCTCCTCCACCATAATTTCCATTTGGTAACATTCCTCTATATTCCTAGGGTTAGCCAAAACCAATTCATCTTGTATGTTTAACCTCAAACCACCCATATATCTTGCAACTTTTCATCTTCATTCTCATGATGACCATACCTTAAACTTAATTTATAAAATTCCTCAATATAAGACTTAATGTCCATTTCATTTTTCCTTAAGCTTTGCAATTTCTTAAACATTTGAACTTGATGATCCTTGGGTAAGAATTTTCTTTTGATTTTTGATACCATCTTGTCCCATGAAGTGATTTTAGACTTTCCTTGCTTCCTCCTCTCAAATTGCAAGTAGTCCCACCATACCAAAGCATGGCCTTGCAACTTTGTTTTTCTAATCCTTACTCTTTGCTCCTCAGAAACCTTATCACATTCAAAATGGTTATCTAATGTAGTAATCCATTCAAGTAATTCTTCATCATTTAAACGTCCACTATATTTAGGAACACGAATTTTTACCTTAGGCTTTTCATTCCTTACTGCCTTCACCAACTTTGTAATTCTTTGATCCTCTAGGCCAAGCTCTTCTTCCATGTCTTCAAACTCATCGTCCTCCTCTTCATCTGACTCACTCTCTTCCACATCCCTCCTTTTGTTTATCTCCAAGGCTATTATTCTTTCCTCAAACTCTATGATTTCTCTAGCATGTCTATCTTTCATCTCCTTCATCTTTTTAGCCATATCTTTGTTCTTTGGAGGCATCTTTGAATGCTAAACTCTTCACTTCTTCCTTGCTCTTCAGAACCTGCAAAATACAAAAAAAATCTACTCCCGGATGCTCTAATACCACTATGATGCAAATCCAAGGTGGAGAAGATTAAAAAATGATTAGACCTTAATAAGACATCAAACCTTGAAATCATAATCATTCACATTGATTCAACTAGCACCAACCAAGTTATAGACTACAAAACTAAACAATTTAGCTTATGTTTTAGAGAATACCACCAAAATACCAAATCATCATCATTTAAGTATCCTTTCAGACCCCAATACAATTCCTAAACCAATCACACAAGGTTTATTTGCAACATTATAGAGAAACACCAAATTGACCTACAAAAAGGCTACAATAATTAGCCCTGTTTTGCAAACAAAGTACTCTTTAAACTTCTCCTAATCCCTCAATCTATTGGAAATTCATTAAATATGTCTCAAAACACCCAAATATTCTATTCTTTGACAATTCCAAACTCTCTAAGCCATCTTTTTCCAAAACCATCAATTTACTCTCAAATACCCAAGGTTTTCAGCATTTCACCCTTAAAAGAATTTCGAAGCCCAATCAAGACATCAAACTACTTTATTAGGGTCTAGATAGACATTTCATACTATTTCCTAGACAATACCATCAACAACTCACCAAGATTCATCACTGTCCCACCAATTCTTGCATGAAAAATGCATCATTTCACACTATGGTGACATTCCACAGTCTGCAACTTGCCTTATTTCCACTCTAGAATACAAAATAACATATTATAACCTAAGTTTATTCCATACCACTAAGTAACAAGCTGAGACAGTAAGTGGGAATGGCTTAAGACATATTAGAACATCAATATGTGCCCTCATTGCCTTACATAGGTAGGCTTAAAAAAACCAACTAAACACTCTCCAAATTTATTATTAAGACTTCAATATGGATTCAAAAGTATATTTTTACCATCCCCTATAGGAATCAAAAGAATTTAAATCATTAATTTCTATGCACAACCTATACAGTGCAGGGAAAACACAGAAACTTAGAAATAAATGAAGAGAGAACAATGAATAAACAGAGAAATGTTGCTTTTATTGAAATAATGTTCACCACTACTGAACCATCAATAGATCCTTGTGCCTTACAAAGGAATTTATACATTTTAAAAATTGGATAACCTTTCCCGAACGCCTCTAACCACCTTAACCTTCATTTGGCTTTAAAGTGCTAACATTGACAATTGTTTGCTAAATGAACATCATTATGCAATTTTTTTTCCCAAGACACCTAAGACCATTGAAACACCTTTATCTTATCCCCAATATAACTTTAAACTCTTTTCTTGCACTCCCATTTACAAACTCAAATTTTTTTCCTTCAAAGGCTACAAGGACACTTTAAGTGCAAGATTAACATTTCACCCTTAGTGACTGGAGATGCTTCCAAGTACATTATGATTGGTCCTTTTAGACCTTATTAAGCCTAAATAAACACAAAAAACTTCTATACCAACCTATTCACCCATTAATGACTTTCCTTTTAACCTTCAAACATGGATATTTGCAACTAGGTGATTAGGTGCTCCTGCACCAGTATCCTTCCCTATCCTTTAGTGTTGTTTTGGGATGTATCCTTCCCTCATCAAAAACACTTTCATCATCATAATCGAGATGTACCCTTCCCTCATCAACAATGCTTTCATCATCATCATCATCAGGATGTATCCTTCCCTACCCTCATGTTATTTTGGGATATATCATTTCGACATTGACAACACTCCATCCATCATCAACCCATTTTGGATTGTAGCTTGACTGGGGCAACATCACCTTTGTCCTTAAATCCATTTATGCTTCCCAATATCCTATCGCTTATCATCCTCTCTTATCCATCATTTTGCATCATCTTCCCCATCTACTCTCACATCACCTCATCCATTTTGAGAGCACACTCGTGTTCTCTTGAACCCACATGTCCTCTCAAGGGGGCATCCTCAATCCATAATATTCATCCTCATCCACATCATCTTTCTTCCTAGTCACTCATTTTATGACTTCGGCATCCTATTCAATCTAATCATCTTCTTCCTAGTGCTATCTTTTAATCTTC
Organism: Sequoia sempervirens; assembly: GCA_007258455.2. Taxonomy (NCBI): domain Eukaryota; kingdom Viridiplantae; phylum Streptophyta; class Pinopsida; order Cupressales; family Cupressaceae; genus Sequoia; species Sequoia sempervirens. The sequence goes on from VDFB02058242.1 coordinate 189,884,314, forward strand.
TTTGAAATGATGCTACTTCGTGACACTATCTCAAAGAGGGGGAAAACGTAGACATCCAAATTTGACCACTCCCATATGGTCAAATTCATCCCCTTTATTTTTCTATCTCATATTCCACATCGATAATATTTAAATGATTTATTTAATTAATATTTCACCTTTTTCCTAAGGTTTCTAAAGTATTTAATTTAATAATTAAATACTTTATCTTTTGGACCTTATTCTCTAAATTAAATAAATACATCAATTTATTTAATTTAGTCATTTATCCTCTTAAATTTAAATCAATTTTAAATTCCCTCTTTTCTCTCTCCTTGTCACATCCTCCATAATCTTCTTCTAATCTAGATTAGTTTAATTAATTCATGATTAGGATGTGCACAACTTTAATTAGGATTAATGTCACATCCTCCATATTTGGCCACTTGTCTCTAATCCTTCATTAATCTTCTTAATCACCTATTTGCACAACCTTAATCTAATCCTCCTACCATCTTTGGTATGTTCTCCAAGTAAATGTTTCATAAGTACTTTATTTATTTGACCTTGACCTCTTCCCCATTTGAATTAAAAATTCACATTTATTCATTCAATGCATTCTCTTCCCCATGTAGGTTTTTGGGAAATTCTAAATTCCTGCATAGGTTAGATCAGTCACATAGGAAAAGGACCTCCTTTATGAGGACCTTGTCTTATCCCCAATGTACTCACCAATCATGTGAATTTAAAATTCACATTTATTTCCCAAAAAACTTCTCTCAGCCCCATGATGATAAGAGAGGACTTTCTAAAATTCCTCACTTGTCACCATCATCCTCATATGGAGACAAGAACTTCCTTTTCGAGGAAATCTTCTCCTAATCCCAAGTTACTTGAAAGTACCTCCACCTCACATGTCTCCTCTCCACATCATATGTCCTTTCTCCACCTCCCCTTCCACATGGTGAGATATGAGGGCTTGTGAGTCCTCAACTTACCATATCCCTCCATCTTTTCCATGTTGGCTAAATCCTAGCCATTGAATCCTCTAAATACTCTTCCCTTAAAATGGAAGACTTTGCCTCATTTTCATTACACTCATATAACATTCAAGCAATCTAGCATTTAACTCTCAAACTCTCAAGCATTTTGTATTCAACCTCCATTGCATGCATTTTCATTTGTTTATTTGAATACCCACATATTTCATTGCATTCTACATCCAATTTTCATCACTTTGCATATCATTTTAGCATTTTTTCCATCAAGGAGCACACAACTCATCAACAATCAAAAGGCCAACCAAAAGGATCACTTGGACAACTTGGTATAATGTTATGTTTATCTTTATTTTGTTCAATTCAACTTAGGCTAATCTTGAGGTAGTGTTGTGTTATTTCTTCTTTGAATTTATTTGTTTTTGTATCTTTTTGGTTTAGTAAATAATGTTGCATTGCAATAGCCAAGATGTATTCAGGAAGAATTGGGTCTTGCTGGAATGATTTTGTCTTAACGGTGTACCATTCAATGTGAAAAGAGATGGGGAAATGGTCTGACAATGTCACATCCACTTAGTAGATGGAAATTCTTAATCTTGTGGTCTACAGACTAATACATATAACATGTGTTCAATAGATTAAAATAAGTGACTTTCTAGGTATGTCATAGAGCTCCAGTTTGGATGCTAATGGAATCTTTCAAATCCTATGAAGGTCCACTTCAACACAAACCCATTTTTGGGGTCAAACTTGTAAAAACCTATCTAGTTCAACACAAATAACCTTCCCTAGAGAGGACACAATATCTTGCAAGAAAGGTAAACAAGACAAAGGAAAACACAAAAAACTCAATCTAGACCAAGTCTGACAACTTGGTGTCATCTAAGACAGCAAAATCTTGGGTCCACAACTGGAAGACCAACAAAGATGACTAGACATACCAAGGACCATGATTCAAGATTTCATGAACATGAATGACCTCTACGAAGCAAAAAAGAAAAGAATCCTTGATTAAATTATGGACCATATCAAGGTAGACCCCATAACGAACCAAGGCCTTGTGGACCCATTAGTTAAGCACAATTTTAGGGGGAGTCCTCCCAACAAAATAACAAACAAGAGTATGTTGCTCAAGCCACTGACATGAAGCATCAAAATATGGAAAGGGTAAAACCACATTAGCCAAGGCATCAAAAGACCTACTTTGTGAAAAAAAATTGAAACAAATTTTTGGGGTTGCTTGTTCGAATGGGAAGCCATTGAGAAGAGTTGTTGAAGCACAAACACTAGCAAGAATTGCTGGGTTAGAGCAGGTTGAAGTCATAATTAAACCAAGAAGTTTTCATTAAATGTAGACATACACATAGTAAATGAGAAAATCCTACAGTTAAGGTACAATATGATGCAAGATGGGCCAATAATGATCGTAGACACAAGAAACTCTAGTAGAGCTTATTCACCACCTTGGGTATCACCCTTTAGATCAAAGATATTTTTATAGTTTATAGGTTGAATCACCCTAGGATGTTTTGGAGCTGAACTAGTTTGAATTTAATAATGGATGGCTGAGTTTTGATATGTTTCAAAGTTGAAGATGGTATAAATACATGATGAGTTAGTGGCGAAAGTGGTGCAAAGAGATAAGTGAAAATAAATAAAGTAGATAGATGTGAAATATATGAGAATCTATGTGTATGTGTGATGCAAGTGTGGTAGATTAGTGTGAAGTATAAATGTTGAGTTTCTTGATGCACTAAGCTGAAGGTGTACTTTATCTTTCATCCATGTATACAAGTGGTTGAGTAAATTGTGGTGGAAATCTCATTTGCATTGAGTTTGTCTTCTCTCTATAATATATCTCTTCTATCTTCTTTTCATCTATGTGGCAGTGAGCCCTTCGGGTGGTTAACCCTATTTAACAGTGAGTCTTGATATGGACAGTGAGTCCTTATTTTGGTAGTGAGCCTTTGTCATTGGTTTTGATATTCTCTATAGTGTGATTTAATCCTCATCATGGTTTTTCCCTTATTGGGTTTTTCACATAAATTTGGTGTTATTGTGTTTGTTTGATGGTTTTTAGTTTTTACACTTGCACTTATTGTTTAATCATTATAGTAGAGTTAAGGATTTGTGATTGATCTAAGTTTCAGTGAATGTTTAAAAAAGTTCAAAGTTTCTACAACTAATTCACCATGCCTCTTGGTTGTCTTATTCAACAATTGGTATCAGAGTTTGGTTCCTTGGAGGAGAGCTTAACAACTTAAGGAAGGTCTGAGATGGGTGGAAAAGTTACTCATGATTATCTGAGGTTCAATGAAACTAATTATGCTATCTAGAAAATATTGGTGGAAGAATAATTAGAGTAATGTGGATATGATGTGGAGAAAGCTTACAAGAATACTTACACCCTTGGTCATGGTCTGAGTATGGATGATGAGATCAAGTAAAATGAAGCGAACAATAAGGAAAAGTACATTTTGAAGAATAGTCTTGTACATTTTGAGTTGATTAAAGTTCAAAATCTGAAAAATGCTAAGGAACTCTAGGAAATGCTTTGGAAAAGGTGCATGAAGGAGATGACAGGGTCAAAGAGGAAAATTTGTAGAGCTTGGAGACATAGTTTGACCTCCTACATATGTCTGAAGATGAGAATGCTAAAGCTTATGTACAAAGATTGGATAAGGTAGTAGCTAGAGTGCGAGGACTTGGTGCTGCAATAGATGAATCTAGTATTGTAAAGAAGATTCTTAGAAATCTCCTTGATTCTTACATTGAAAAGGTATGTGATATTGAATAACATATAGATTATAAGACTTACACTAAATATTAGTTGCTAGGAATTCTAACATCTTATGAGATGAGAAACCCGAATTTCAGAAATGGATCCAAATCATAAATACAAAAGCTGAAGTTCTATATGAAGAAAATATTGATGAATTAGAAGATAACTTTGTGAGAAGAATGAAGAAAGACTCTGAAAATAATGAAGGTAAGATACCCTTTAAATTTTTTAGATGTGGAGGAATAGGACATTATGCTTTGAGGTGTCTAGAAAGAGCTAAGAGGAATAAACAAAGATATGAGAAAAAAAGAAAGGAAAAAAGATCAACATAACATATTATGTGAAAGTGGATGTTAGTATATCTAATGAGGAATCTAATTTTGGAGAATCTAATGAAAATAAATCATTTTTTCTTGGCTATAAAAAATGAACCCACTTCTGCTTATTCTGAAAAATAGGTGAAGGAATACCCTCCAGAGAAGGAGAAAAATGAAGGTATTGTAATCTCTGCCTTACATGCTAAACAATAGAAGAACTATTAGTTTGTTGATAGTGGTTGTTCACATCACATGACTACTGATATGAGTAAGTTTGTTAAACTTAAAAAATATGATGGAGGCTTAGTTATGTTTGGAGATGACATTGATGCTAAGATTTGCTGGATAGGTTAAGTAAGTTTTGATAGAAAGAATAATACTAATGATATCTATTACATTAAGGGTTTAAGGAATAATCTCCTGAGTGTTGGATAGATGTGTAGTAAAGGATATAATATTGTATTTAAGGATGAAAGATGTGATATCAAGAAAGATTTCAGAATAGTGATTGCTACAGGAAAGAAATATGAAGGGAATATCTATCAACTTAAGGTGTTGATGGACAATGCTTTATGAATTAGATTAATGATATTTGGTTGTGGAATTGGAGAATGTGTCATATGAATTTTGATAACTTGGTGAGGATTAGTGTAGTTTAGATAGTGAAATATTTACCAAGGATTACAAAGTCTGTTAATTCTATTTGCGGGAATTGTTAGTTTGGAAAGCAAGCAAGAAACCATTATAGATCAAAGGAACAATCTACTACTGGACTACTATATATAATTCATATAGATCTTTGTGGTCCTGCAAGAGTGAGAAGTCTACAAGGCGAAAGGTAATTTATGCTTTTGATTGATGATTATTCTAGGTATATATGGGTTACATTTCTTAGAGAGAAATATGATGCATTAGATAGATTCAATACATTCAAATCTATGGTTGAGAATGAAGTAAATTTGAGGATAAAATACTTAAGTTCTGATAGAGGTGGTGAATTGACCTCCCATGAGTTTAATATTTTTTGTGAAGTACACTTGAATAAAAAGATAGGAGGTTAATATTTTTTGTGGAGTACACTGAATAAAAAGACAATCATTTGCCCTGAGAACTCCTTAACAAAAAGGAGTTGTTGAAAGAAAGAACAAAACAATTCAAGAGGTTGCTAGATCAATGATTACTAAGGTTGGTCTATTGGAAGTTTACTAGAGAGAAGTTATTCACATTACTGTTTATGTATTCAATCAATTTCAAGCAAGAGAAAATAGTACAAAAACCCCCTATGAGCTATGATGTGGATGAATTCCTACTGCTAAGTATTTCAAGGTATTTGGAAGCAAATGTTATATCAGACGAGATGAAGAAAACTTAATAAAGTTTGATGCAAGAAGTGACAAAGGAATTTTTCTTGGATATTTGTTAGAATCCAAGATAATACATGCAAACCAAAAATACCTTTTACAAGAGAAACACAAAGAAATTTGCATGATGATGTGCAAATGTATGATATTTAGGAATTGAGAAATTACAAGAGATGAATTTTTGTATAAAAGCAATGTATGCATAATCCTAAAAGGAAACCCTAGTGTGTACACTTAATAATTAATAAATAATTAATTATTAATGTGCTTAAGTTTAGCTTAAGTAACTAAAGTGATAAGTGACTAAATTAATTAACCAATATGATTAAATTAATTAAATGAAATAACTTTTTAGAGTAATAAGTTATTTCACTTAATTATTTTAATCATATTGGTTAATTAATTCACTTATCACTTTAGTTACTTAAGCTAAAATTAGGCACATTAATAATTAATTATTTATTACTTATTAAGTGTGCACACTAGGGTTTCATTTTAGGGTTATGCATACATTGCTTTTATAAAGCAATTCATCTCTTGTAATTTCTCAATTCTTGAATATTATACATTTGTACATCTTCATGTTGATGAAAACTTAGATGAGTTGTATCTGGATTTTGCTATTTCTTTTGGCCTCATCGTACTCATAGCTTGACACATTTTGGTTCACATCAGTTCACATCACAGATTGAGAGCCTATGGTTAATGTTCCAGAATATTCATGGTACTTGCTCCTATGGATTAGTTTTTAGTCATAGTTTGGCATTGACATCGAGATACACATAGCTTCTATATTCTTTCATCAAATCATCCCCTCTTATGGGGGGAATCATTTATACATCTAATGTTGCTTCACATATTTAGGATTCTAGTGTTACTCCACCAGTGTTCTAGTGCTTCTTTGCAATAGGTCATCTCATAGAGGAGGTGTTTTTTCCCACTAAGTTTTCTCCTCTTTCTCATTCATTGCATTTATACATGGGTACCTGATCAGGCCTTGTTGTCGGGACCCATCTTTTCTTTCATGCATCTTTACTTCAGTGTTTTAGCTACTTCCTAAGTTCATCTTAAGGGGGGTGTTAGAGTAATAAGTTATTTCACTTAATTAATTTAATCATATTGGTTAATTAATTAAGTCACTTATCACTTTAGTTAAGCTAAACTTAGACACATTAATAATTAATTATTTATTAATTATTAAGTGTGCACACTAGGGTTTCCTTTTAGGGTTATGCAAATATTTATTTTATAAAGCAATTCATCTCTTGTAATTTCTCAATTCTTTAATATTATATATTTGCACATTTTCATGCAAATTGCTCTGTGTTTCTCTTGTAGAAGGTATTTCTAGTTTGCATGTCTGATCTTGGATTCTAACAATATTCTACTAAAAGAAAAGCTTATGGCTATTTCAATAAAATATTGGGGAAGATTATAGAAATTACAAATGTCAAGGTTGATGAAGCAATGAAGAATTCCATTGATGTCGATGGATATGTATATGATGAACTTGATTGAATAAGAATTGAAGAGTTTGTGGAAGAACAAGAAAAGGATGAGCAAGAGAAGCAGAATGAAGAAAAATAGAAGCTCTGGTGGTGTCCCCTAAGACACCTAGATATGTGCAGAAGAATCATTTAGAAATTCAAATCATTGGAGACAATACAAAAGGAGTATTGACAAGAAGCAGAGATTTTGCTAGTGAGGTAAATCTGTGTTTACTTTCTAATATTGAACTGAATACTGTAAGCGATGCATGTAAAGATGAGCATTGGATTGAAGCTATGAAAGAACTTATGTAGATTGAGAAGAATCAAACTTTGGAATTGGATCAAAGAGGGTATTCAAAAATAAGTTGAATGATAATGGACAAGTGGTTAGAAATAAAGCAAAGCTTGTGTGTAAGGGTTACTCACAAGTGGAAGGCATAGATTTTAAGAAGAATTTAGCTTTGGTGGCAAGAATGGAAGCTATCAAGATGTTCTTAGCATTTGTTTCTCATAAAGACTTCAAGGTCTATTAGAAGGATGTCAAGTGTTCATTTTTTAATGGTAAGCTAGAAAAAGAGGTCTACATGGAATAGGCAGAAGGATTTTAGTTGTCAGATCAACTGGATATTGTTTGTAGATTGACAAAATATTTATATGGATTCAAGCAAGCTCCTAGGGCTTAGTATGCAAGGCTAGACAGGTACTTGATTCTACAAGGTTTCAACAAAGGTTCGACATATAGTAATCTGTATTTTAAAATTGAAAATGACAATCTTGATTGTGGTTGTATATGTTGAAGACATTATTTTTGGAAGAAATGAAACTATGTGTAAGATGTTTGCAAAAGAAATGCAAAAATAATTTGTGATGTCTATGTTTGGACAGATGAATTTCTTTCTTGGGATATAAATTAATCAAATAGAGAAAGGATTTTTTATTTCATAGTCTAAATATGTGAAAGAGATGTTGAAGAAATTTGGGATTGATGGTTCAAAACTGGTATGCACTCTTATTTTGACTAGTTGCAAATTAGGTAAAGATGATGATTCGCCTAAGGATAATCAGAGCAAATATAGATCTATGATTGGTGGAATGTTTTATTTGACTACTACTAGACCAGATATTATGCATGATGTTTGTCTTGTGGCTAGATTTCAAGAAGATCCTAAGGAAACACATGTTGCTGCTGTTAAAAGAATACTTAGATACTTGAATGGCACTCTATATTATTTCTTATGGTATCCTAAGGATACTAAATTTACACTAAGTTCTTATATAGATGTAGATTGGGCTAGATGTGTAGATGACAAAAATAGTACAAGTGGTGGTGCATTCTTTCTTAGATATAGATTGGTGGCATGGTTGAGTAAAAAACAAGATTTGGTTTCGTTATCTATTGCTGAAGTTGAGTACATTGTTGTGGCATCTTGTTGTACACAATTTCTATGGATGAAACATACATTGAAATATATCATAGTTGTGTATGATGATCCTATTTCTATCTTCTATGATAACACAAGTGCAATTAACATTTCAAAGAATCTAGTGATGCACTTGAGGAAAAAGTGTATATCTATCAGGTATCATTTCTTGAGAGAGAAGGTTGTGGAGAATGAAATAAATCTTGAGTATGTCCCTATGAAGGATCAAATTGCTGATATATTTATGAAGGTTCTTCCTAAAGACACCTTTAAGAATCTTCGAGAGAAGTTAGATGTCATTTCCCCTCCTTTCTTGAGCTAGATGCATATGGAGATACATCAGTATAGTGGATCTATGGCTCTATATTTCTTCTAGACTGATGTTTCTGGTGGCTACCTCTCAGGGGGAGTAGATAGTGTCATGTGTTGTCATTGTATGAGTATCATGTTTTTAATGTCAAAGGGGAAATCAATGTATCCTTTTCCTTTTCCATTGATGTAAAAGGAGGAGAGGAAGAAGATGAGAAGGGAAGAGTATCATGTGAAAAATATTATCTACTAAGGTGGAGAAACAAAAGGGTGTGTGTAGGATCATGATGGGCCAAAAAATAGCTATATGATGGGTATGTATAGGGTATGTGGCTGATGATGTTTTTTTTACCCAAAATTGATGAAACAAAAAGGGTTTTTAAAGGAGATTCTCAACTTTCCAACAATATAAATTATGCTTTAATTTGAATTTAATAAATAATTATTATTCATTTTCTACTTGAATTACAACTAAAGTCTTGATTGATAGGATGATTGAAAAAATTCTATAGTTTTCAAAAGGTATCACATTTTTTGAATTCAAAAAATGTGTCACATTCTATGCTTCAAATAATATAGGATTAAAAAAAAATGAATTTCATGAATTTTTGACCAAGTTAAGGTGGTTACACATATGAGTTTTTATATTTTTTAAAAGTTATAATAAAAACATTATAATTAATTGTTTACTTGGAAAAAATTACAAAAAATAATGCATCACATCGGGAAATGAGTCCTCTACTTATATTTAAAATATTATAAAAAAATTATCATTTTATTGTGATTACGGTGGTTAGATAGACACCTACTTCCTGTTTTTTTCCTAAAATTTAAGTCCTACTACATTGAAATTTTAAATTTTCACCAAATACTTCTTTTTTTTGAAAATAAACCTAGTAGTTTAGAAACTACATTCAATTTTCTACAAATTTTATTCTTACATATTTTTGAAATAATATAGACAACTTATTCAAATGTTTATGTAAAGTTTCCTAAGTCTAATTTTTCTAATTTTTTCGCCACTTAAGTCCCTTTTTTTCCATGATGATCTTGCACAAACCCAAAAAGAAAACTCATGAGAAGTGTGTTCAAAGCTAGTATGTTGTCTTTGATGGTTTTTCACATCATGTGTTGCTATCAATGACAAAGGGGGAGATTGTTGCAAGAATAAAAGTGTTGTCATTGATGTCAACTGGTCAATTGGTTATCAACTAGTTACTATTGTCATTAATGGCATGGATTTAGGTTATTGGTTTTATATTTTGAGGATATTGAGAAAATTGTAATGAAGAAAGATTGCAAGTGTTCACTGGTTGCTCTAGGTTTTGCTCTAGGATTTATTTCTATGTTTGTGGGGTTCAAATATGTTGATCATGGTTGTTGGAAGCTGCTATATCCAGATTTTTGGCTTCTAATTCATTGTACAATGCGAGTTATGTTCACCAGTTGTGAATTGTTGTTTTCTATGTTTATGGATGAGGTTCGAGGGGAATTTTTTTGTTCCATATTTCCTTTTGGTTAAGTCTTATGACTTGTGCTTCTAGAGATAGGTTGTTATGATTGTATTGAAGATAATTTTGGTGTCTAGAAGGATTTGATCATGCTAAGGGTTGCATGAGCTTAATTTTTCTATGTGTTTTACACTAGTTTAGCCGACCTTGTGTTGAAAACTACCTTCGAAGTTGATGAAGCATGTTACGACCTACTTGGGTCCTCATCAAGCATTTGTTTGGGTTGCCCTCATTCTAATTCCACCCTAAGATGTTTTGGCATTGACTTATTTTGAATTTAATGATGGATGGAAAACTTTGGATATGTTTCAAAGTTGAAGATGGTATAAATATAGGATGAGTTAGTGGTGAAAGTGGTACAAAGAGATAAGTTCAAAGAAATAGAGAAGATAGTTGTGAATCTTTGTGTGTGTGTGATGCAAGTGTGGTAGATCAGTGCAAAGTCTAAATGCAGAGTTTCTAGATGTAGTGAGCTGAAGGTGTACTCTATCTTTCATGCATGTCTACAAGTGGTTGAGTAAATTATGGTTGAAATATCTATTGCATTGATATTGTCTTCTCTATATAACATATCTCTGCTATATTCTTTGGATCTCTATGGTAGTGAACCCTCATGGTGGTTAACCCTATTGAACAATGAGTCTTGATTTGGAAAATGAGTCCTTGTTTTGGTAGTGAGCCATTTCTCTGGAAATATGGCTTTGTAATGGGTTTTGATATTCTCTATAGTGCAAGTTAATCCTTTTCATGGTTTTTCCCTTATTGGGTTTTCCACATAAATATGGTCTTACTTTGATTGTGTGATATTTTGTAGTTTCTACACTTGCACTTAATGTTTAATCAATCTAGTAGAGTTAAGGATTTGTGATTGATCTAAGTTCTGGTGAATGTTTTAAAAATTTCAAATTTGCTATAACTAATTCACCCCCCTCTTAGTTATCTTTTTCAACAATTTTAATATATTTAATTTGATGGGCTTGAGTGTTAGCTAATTATTTTTAAAAATATATTTAACTATAGTTTCCAAAGATAAACATGAATTTGATTAATGTTTTTGGGAAAATGATAAGTGATGAATAATATAGATATGATAAAAAAAATTAAGATAATTAAAAAAACTAAAAAATATTTAATTCTTATAAATGAGAAATTTTTTTTATCTTATTTAAATAATGAAAAATTATTTAACTAGTATCCATGGATAGTAGAATTTATGAGGATAACAATGAAATGACAAAATGAAAATGCATTAGTCATTTTTAGGTGTCTACATTTTTCTCCTCTTTGAGACAATGTGCTTTATAGTGTTGTTTCAAAAGACTGAAAAAGAAGCTAAAAAAGATACTAGGATAGAAAATATATAGCTAATAAGGGCTAGGGATGAAACCCTAGGGTTGAGAGAACTATATATAGGGTTGGGAAGGTCAAAAGAGCTAAGTTACACTTTCACACTCTTGAGAATTGAAATCCTTAAGAGAATCTTAGAGTAGAGCAGCTGACATGATGGCAAGAATTCTAAGAGAAATTCATTAAGTGGAGCACATGCAAGCATCTGAACAAATGGCTAGTGTAGGACCAATGGTAAGTTCCTATCTGTGGGATCTTGATGGGTAGATTTAGGTGCATTTATTAGGCCTAGGATTAGGCTAAATCAAAATAATAATTATATATTATAGCTACACAAATGAATTGATGCTGCAAAAATGATGAGGAGCATTTCCCAATTGATGTACAAATGTCCATTTGTAAGGAATTGTGGTGCAATTAATCAAAAGAATTTTTTATATAATTTATGAAATTAAACAAATGAGGGCTTAAGATGCACAAATGGTGCAAATTTTGGGTAGATTTCTAGAAATATGTAATTTATGAAAAGTATAATTTCATAAAAATGATGGATGTAGAATGATGTAGACTAGATGGTATCACAACAGTGACATCTCATGACCATACTACTAGAATCAGATCTAAGTGAGATGGAAAAGGATTTCCTAGGAGTGGTCAACCTATGACAAGTTATTTATATTCCTGAGATATGGGATAATCTAGCCATGATGACAACACAAGTGGAGTGGAGACACAATGATCACAACACCTTCATGCTACCCACTAGTGAGGCTACAATCACCCTCAAGGATGTCTAAAGGATTATTTAGATCTTTATCCATGGAGAGAGGGTGATATATGATAATGAACATGGTGAGAGTGTATTGAGTAGGGTATTCTTGATAGATGACCTTGGTATTGATGATGTAGAGATGGATATTTGATGGGTGATGGGTCAATTTGACCCACTACCATTGTTGCTAGTTGGAGTGATTGGGGTATACTGCTTCCTAACGGGTGATCATGGCGATTTTGTACTAAGTGGGGTAGATTTTTGGAGAGTATGATGGAAGAGAGAGTGGTGTATACATCATTACTATGTATTTTATCTCAGCTCTACCACAATGTGCATCATGTAGTATACATATACGATGTGAGCATAACATGTGAGATACACATATGGGTCTAGGAGCATATCATTAAGACATATCTAGTGAAAAAAAAGGTTTAGGGTATGGGGTAAATCTATGTTTACATGTATGCGGGTATGGTGACATAAAGGTAATTGAGGGATTTGTTGTATTGGTAGTGAGAGATAGATGACCTAGATAACTTTATTTGGAGGTCATGGTGAGATTTTGGAAATGGGAGGAGGATGCAAAGTAGCTACCCTACTATAGATAGTTGAGGAATTTGATTGGGAGGATAGCCCATATCATAGAGAGCTATATGTTTGAGCAAGTGTGGAGGAAATTTTCCTAGAGATAGGGGTAGCCCATAGTAGAGGTTGTATTTTCCTAAACATAATGAGAGGTTGTTGTAGTGTAGAAAAATGCATCCCTTTACATTTGAACACTTATTTGGGCACTCCCTACTAAAATTTGGCTTATTTATGCCTTAATTAGTGCTATTTCGCATCTACAAGCCTAATTAAATGCATTTTTTAGGATAATCCTAAAATTTAACAAATGGAAGATAATAATTTAATGTTTTTGGTTGTGTTGCAGATCTATGAATTTGGGACTTATACACCACCTTGGGTGTATGGGTCCCACCTAGGTCTTAGAGCCTGATTTTAAATGTTGCATTGAACAAGGAAGTTTTTGGAGTTTGTGTCCCAAGTTTAAGCCATTGGGACTTTATACCCGAACTAGCGTATGAGTCCCACTTTAACTTGGACCTATTTTAATTCAAATTACTGGCAATATTTTATTATCCTAGATCTAATGTTGGCTTGTAGTGTTGTAATTTCAAGAAATTGGGCATAAATGAGTATAAATACAAGGTTATTTCACATAATTTCTCCTAACAAGGTAGAAAAATCAAGTGATCTTATGAACATTCAACTAAGCATTTTACAAGAGAATTCAAGAGAAAATCATCAAGAATTTGGAGCAGCATTCATTATTCAAGCATCATGTTAAAATATTAATGCATCATGTGTGTTTTCGAGCTAAAATTTCTGATGTACATTTCATGATTCAAGCAAGAATTCAAGACAAAGCATTCATGCATTCAATCAAGAGTCAAGATACACATTCATGCTATCCATTTCACACAAGTTTGCAACCTTTATTTCAAGGGTTTGGTGATTTGTAACATTGTATTTGTCCATTTATCATTCCTTCATGTTATTCTATTTCATTTCAAGGTTTAATTACCATTTGAATGGGGTTTGACCAAGGAAAACCCATATTCCCTAACAAAAAAAAATTCTTCCCTCTTGATCTATGTTTGCAGATCTAGGTGAATTGGAGCTTGAATATCCTTTGAAGCAAAAGTTGCAAAAGTTTTCAAATTTGTCAAGAAGTGGTCATCTTAATAGAAACTCACCTACAGGCTAGAATTTATACTTTTCAGATTGAAGTTTGAACAAGACAGAAGCTACACAAGATCACTAGAGGCTACAAAAATATTAGTAAAGCCCTAGTAATGGGACTAAATCACCCTACTCGGCGTATGAGTCCATGTATACCCATTTTGGCATCTTTTTATAGATCCTGCATAGTCACGAGAAGATTCCAAAATTTTCCCAAATTCATGTAGCAAGAATAAATTTCCTAGCCTAGTGTATCATTCCTAGTGCACCTTAAAACAATAATTTCCAAGGTTTTCAGATCTTTTTTTGACCTCTCCATTCTTTAGGTACTTTTTTATTTCATGCTATTTGTCAATTTGATTTAATGCTTTCAAGTTTCTAGGGTTTTTTGCAAGAGTGTTTTGATTTCTCCTTTGAAACATCATTTTAATGGTCAACCACCATCCAATCACACAAGGAAACACCTATTACTTCCCTCAATTTAGTCACTTGGTTAAGGGAGCTTGGTTTCCTAATGAACTAAAGTGTGAAATAGGCCCCAAAGTTCCATCCCCTAAAAGGTGGACACCTCATTTCCTTTGGTTCATTTTGGTGAACCCAATCTTCGGACCCTTGAATTTCTTATTTGGAGAGCATTATAAGTCCTAGATCTAGTTTTCATTATATTTACATTACTTTAATTACATTTATGACTTCTAAATATTGCATTAGTGAAAAGTGCATATAGGTTGCATTTGGTTATGTGCAGGATCATCATGGAAAAAACAAGCCCTTAAGTGGCAAAAAAATAAAAAAAATCAGAGTTAGGAAACTTGACGTAAAAAATTGAATACATTATCTATATTATTTCAAAAATATGTAAGAATAGAATTTGTAGCAAATTGAATGTAGTTTCTAAACTACTAGGTTTATTTTTTTAAAACAAAATCTATTTGGTGAAAATTTGAAATTTTAATGCAGTACTTAAATTTTAGGGAAAAAATAAGAAGTAGGTGTCCTGTCTAACCACTCTAACCACAATAAAATGATAATATTTTTTATAAGATTTTAGATATAAGTAGAGGACTCATGTACTGTGATGCATATTTTTTGTAATTTGTTTCCAAGTAAATAATTAATTATGATTTTTTATTACAAATTTTAAAAATATAAAACTCACGCCTAACCACCTTAACTTGGTCAAACTTCATGAAATTCAATTTTTTTTTAATCCTATAGTATACGAAGCATATAATGTGATGCATGTTTCAGATTCAAAAAATGTGATATTGTTTGAAAGCTATATATGTTTTTCAATCAGCCTGTCAATTAGGACTTTAGTCGTAATTCAAATAGAAAATAAATAATAATTAATTATTAAATTCAAAGTAAAGTATAATTTATATTGGTGGAAAGCTGAGAATATCCTTTAAAAACCCTTTTTGTTTCATTAATTTTGGGTAAAAAAAAAGTTGTGAGCCACATACCCTACAAATACCCATCATATTGCCACTTTTTGGCCCATCATGATCCTGCACATACCCATTTTTGCATCTTGCATATTCAATTTCATTGGAAATTTGTGATTGCAAATAATCAAGTCAACATACAACCTAGGCACCTTAAAATCAACACAAAATTTGTTGAATCTTATTTAAAAACCTAATCTAGGACTCATTCACCCAGTTTGGTGATTTAGTCCCTATACAAGTGGTTTTTCTAGATTTCTGGCAATTCTATGCTCTCTATTTTTCACTATTTGAACCTTCCAGAAACCTTAACTAGGACTCATTCACCCATTGGGTGATTTAGTCCTGAGTTAGGTTTGAATCTGTATATTACAGTATTTAAAAAAACAATTGTGCTTTTTTTTGTTGTTATCAGATCTCTACTTTAGTTTGTTGAGTTTCTGTTTCATTCATTTCATTAGATATAGCTTAATTTGGTTCATTTATTGCATTTCCTAATTTCAAAATTACATCTACAACATTTCGTTTTAACATTATTGCATAGTGTTTAATAAGAAAATTACCTTGTTTAGAATTTGAAAATTGCATTGCATTTCATCATTTATGTATTCTTTGGTAAGTTTTGGATGTCCTTGACATCATTAGTGGATGTGTAAAGCTATGTTTTTGGAAATAATCCTAATGAAATTGAAATCACTCATGCTTAATCAACTCCTAATGCATATCCTCCTTGTGAAGTTGACATCATTGGAGAAGATGATGACAACATGAACAACTTCATTAATGACTGCCTTAACAATCTTGAGACTAATACATCCTTTTATCCCTCCATGAAACAACCAACACAACTTGAGATGGCTAATCTTTTACATCCTAAAATTGAATCACAAATTAAACCTAAACTTCCTATAATAAGTGACCCTAGTTCCTCTAATCAAGTGCATCAATCATATCTTAACAAAGTGACCAACACATGGTTCATCAACCTGGAAGAGACATATGGAAAAGGCTTCATGATCTTAACCAAACAAGGATGTGACAGAAAAAGTGAACATGAAACTCATAAACTCTTAGAAAAAATATGAACTAAAGATACCAAAGGACTAGGGTACCAAGACCCTCCTCCCGACATAAGTGTCCTCCTTCCTAAAGAACAACCAATGATTCACAAGGATGATAGGATCATTTTAGGTCCTCCTCAACAATTACCTCAAAAATTTGGTCAATCTAGCAAGAACAAAATCCTTACAAAATTAAGAACCTCAAATTTCCATGTCCCATGTCTACAACTAAAAGAACCTTACTCATACTTCTAAGTCAAGGACTTATAACATTACCACCCATGAGATAAAATCCAAAACCAAATCCCAAGAACACAAACATGTCTCATTATCGATATCATATAGTTCTTGGACATAGTACTGATGAGTATCATGCTTTAAAACAAATATTTAAAAGGTTTGATATCATAGAAATAGTCCCTTAAAAGGGTGCCCTTCTACTCCTTGCCATGTAATAGTTGTAGGATAATAATATTCTGAATATTACATGCTTTAAATTCATCACAAATCATTTAAAAATGCAAGGATCTCTTCTCATCACCTTATTAGTTTATATTTTTTATTTTCCTTAGGTTAGGGAATATTTATTTTTCCTACACACATTATTAAGCTTGCTTAGGTTATATCAAGATGCTTAGGATGAGGACATCTAACATAAATCCATCATTCACATGTGTCACTCACACCCACTTTTAGGTAGTTGAATGTCACACCCTATTTTGGACTTATTTTCCACCTCCCCATAACCATTTTATGTCTTTAGCTGAGTACCCATAACCATGTAATTTGGATTTTACCAAGTAGGTAAAACCCCTCTAGAGATATTATGGGTAATGGGAGTTATTACCTCTCTTGGATTTATTTGCCCTTATTTTGATATATAAAAAACACTCACCCATTCCCTTGGCTAGTATGATGAACTTCTAGTTTAGTGTTAGGGTATGTGCAGGATCATCATGGAAAAAATAGGCCCTTAAGTGGCAAAAAATTCAGAAAAATCAATGTTAGGCAACTTGATGTAAATTTTTAATAAGTTATCTATATTATTTCAAATATATGTAAGAATAGAATCTATATTAAATTGAATCTAGTTTCTAAACTACTAGGTTTATTTAAAAATAAATAAAATCTATTTGGTGAAAATTTGAAATTTCAATGCAATAGTACTTAAATTTCAGGGAAAAAATAAAAGGTAGGTGTTTGTCTGACCACCCTAGAACCATAATAAAATGATAATAATTTTTTATAAGATTTTATATATAAGTAGAGGACTCATGTCCAAATGTGATGCATATTTTTTGTAATTTTTTTCCAAGAAAATAATTAATTATGATTTTCTTATTACAACTTTTAAAAAATATAAAAACTCGTATGTCTGACCACCTTAACTTGGTCAAAACTTCATGAAATTTATTTTTTTATTTTTTTAATCCTTTAGTATGTGAAGCATAGAATGTGATGCATGTTTCAAATTCAAAAAATGTGATACCATTTGAAAGTTATAGATGGTTTTCAATCAGCCTACCGATCAAGACTTTAGTCGTAATTCTAATAGAAAATAAATAATAATTTTTTATTAAATTAAAATTAAATCATAATTTATATTGGTGGAAATCTGAGAATCTCCTCTAAAAACCCTTTTCGTTTCATCAATTTTGGATTAAAAAAAGTCATCAACCACATACCCTACGAATACCCATAATATTGCCACTTTTTGGCCCATCGTGATCCTACACATACCCGTTAAGGGAGTGTTGAGTTTATTCATCTCTTTTCTTGCTTTCCTCCAATCATTTTGATCTTGGGTAGTTTCACAAACAAATCTAACATGGTATCAGAGCTAGTTATGAGTTTTGGATTAGCAAATATCTCAATCCATTCTTGAATGCAAAGTATGATCTTCTCTTGCATCTAATGATGACTTGGAGAATTAGAAACACTTGATAGAGATCTTAGTTTCTGGGGGTGTTCCTTTATATTGTATCTTGTTGTAGGTATTTTGGAGCTTCCTTGAGACATTTTGAGCTCACCATTGAGTTCAGAGCAGCCAAAAAGTTAGAATGTGCTTAAATGCAAATTCACTAAAAGAGTAACCCTACCAAATTTAGCCCTTATTGAAAAGAGACAACACATTTTCTTTTGGGTGATGCAAGATTTCTCTTACACCTTGGATGCACCTGCATCAGATATTGAATGCAAAGATGAATACTTGAATGAATAGGCATAAAAATGAATAGAAACTCATATTTATACACACTTATTCCCTAATTTCCTAAAAATACATCGTAGGCTGACCTAAAGTCTTAATGAATAAAAACCCAAAAAAAATTGAAATTATTTTGAATTTTGTGCCAAGAGGGACTCATTCGCCACCCATGGTGAATGGGTCCTACTCAAGGCATGCAAGTGGGTGTCGAGAATTAAGTTGCATTTAGTGATATTTGTTGGGTTTATATTAAAAAATACACTTAATTATGGCCTATAAGTGCATAAAGGGGCCAAATAAGGCATAAAGTGTAATTAGTGATGACAAGTCTAGAAAAGTGTGAAAGTTTGTTACAACTCTTTTCAACACTTTAAAATAAGACTTGGTAAGGGATAGAAAGGGAATATTTAGATGAATTATAATAAAGATTCTAGAAAAGTGTAGAAATGTGTTACAACACCTTTACAAGACATCATAAAGTCCTAATAATTTAAATATTCAAGACCTAATGTGAATATATAAGTTACATTCCAACATTAAATCTGAGCAAAATAGACCAAAAATCATAGGAAAAAGATCCAAATGATGGTGAAAATGTCCAAAGATCCATTTTTCTATAGTACATTTAGCTCCCAATTTTGTGAGAGGATGAATTTACTTCAAACTCACACTAAAGTAGCCATGCATATTGAGAGGGATCCAAATAAACTTATGCTAGCAAGATGAGATAACAACAATGTAGAGGGATGATCAAGCCCCCAGGGTGAAGATCCCATGGAAAAATAAAAAAAGGAACAAAAGAACACACATATGAAAGAGAAAAAGAAGAGAAAGAGGAGAAAGAGGAAAATTCAGATCAAGCTTTGATCATTTGTCTAGCTAGTTGTGGATTAGATCAAGGTTGCTTTCCAAAAAATAAAATGCATACTCACTCTAGGGTGATGAAACTCATGGCTGTCTATTGGATGAGAAGGATCAAAAGGTGAGAAACATACACTCATGACTATTATGTACTCACAAACATGCACGTGGCTATGGGGAAAGTTGTGCCTTAAAATGGGCTTCCTACTCAACCATACCATTTGAAGTTATACCTCATGATAACTTTAATAAGGTACCACAAAGGAAAATTTTAGTTCATGCTCCATGAGACAAGCAAAAATTCATATGCTTAGAGCTCAAAAACAAATTGGGTGACACCACAAGCATGCAAATTTTGTTATGGAAGGTGGCCATATAAATGCAAAAATGCAAAAAATGTTCAAACAAGTCTTGTTTAGTTCATGTGAGGTCTATAACTTAGGGAAAATTGTGTCTAATGTCTTCAAAAGAGGACCAATCAAAGAATATAATATTTTCAACTTAGGGGATGCAGTGCGTCACATCAAGCCACTAAGAGGAATGTAATATGCAAAGATAGATCATGCTTATGAAGGACATCACACCCAATGTCATCCACAAAGTGACAAACACATTGTATAAAGTAACAAGGTTGCACCAAGAACTAGGAAAAGTAAAAATGAAAAATGAAAATGCCAATATATGCCCCTACTTTAAAGAAATTGCTACACACCATTCTGTGAGAAATTAATTTAAAGTAGTGAAGGAAAAATGAAAAAAGGAACAAGACATATGAGAGCCAACTTGAAAATCCCCTATGCCAAGTCATATGTTTTCAAGTAAGGTTGCATCATGCAAAAGAGAAGGAACAAAAGAAAGCGGGGTTTCCCCCAAAAAGGAACACACCAAAAAAATAAGGGATCTATGGATTTGGGGTCAGTATGTTCATTGCTACAATGTTGTTATTAAAGAGCTCAAAACTGTCATCATTCCTTGAATAAATAGAACTGGAAGAATGACACAAAGAGAGAAAAAAATTAAATAAAAAGAACCATTTGGGTCAACATGGAAGAGACACAGGGCATCTCAATGCTTTGCATCATCCCCAAAAGGAAAACACAAAAAAAATTGAACAAGAAAAGAAAAAGGTGAAATGGAAAAGGAAATCCTTTTGGGTCAACATGAAGGAGACATTTCGATCTCAATTCCTTATGTCATCCCCAAAAGGAAAAAGGAAAAAGGAAAAATAAATGTACGACATATAGAAGAATGAAGGTACAAATAGAGGAAGTGCACAAAGAGAGAGAGAACATCAAACATACACTACGGGGGATCACAATTTGCACATGCAATCACACCAAAGAAAAGAAAAAGAAAAAGGAAGATGTAAAAAGATTAGTAAGGCGAATGGAAGTCAACCATCTAACAAGTCATATGCCTCCCAACCATGGTCAGAAGGTGAACAACTAGAAAGAAGGACAAGAGCAAGGGCCATACTAGGTGAAGTATCAGACTCATCACTCTAGATAGGAGATATCTTAGTGAAGCTCATAGACAAGGAAAACAATGTATTTAATTCATCATGTATTTAATCATGAATCTTTCTTGCTTTCTAATCATCATCAAGGTTGATCACAATAGGAGCATGAATGACTATCCTTGAAGGAGTGTGTATCTCTTGTTGTGATGGTTGGATTGGACTATCATGTGGTTGGTGAGGAGGAGGAGGGTGGTCATGGATTTCTTCTGAAAAATGTGGATTTTGATTTTCTTTGTTTTCTTTTGTATTTAACTGACAAGCAAGGAGATGACGACGATGCCTATGCTCTCTAACACCTTGGTTTCTTTTAATTATATTTTGAAGTTGTTTAGGTATAAGAGCAGAGTGATCCATGATAGGCTCATTTTCTTGCCAAAGGGGAGGAACAAAAGAAATTGAAGGAGATGGGTCAATCACTTTCTCCTTGGCTTTATAAACTTGTTTAATGCAAGGGGGAATGATAGGGTTGGTTTCAGTATCTCTTGGTCATTTAGATGAGGAAGGTGAAGTTTTTATTGTTGGTTTCTCTTGAGGTTGTAATTTTTATTCAAGTTGTAGCGTCTTATCTAGGATAGTTATGTTAGAAGTGGATGGGGACATGTTCTGAAGAGACAATTCGACTATCCATTTGGCTTTGAACTTTTGATAAGCAATGAAAAATAAATCTTTGTGAGGGGTGGTGGGTTCCATAGGTTCGGGCTAGAAGGATTCCAAGGAAGATTTTCCCTTAGAAGATAATGGATTAAAGCCACTATGGTGTATAGTAAATATGTCACTATCAAGCAGAAATTTCAAACATTTGTGAATGACTAAAGGGACAACTTTCATTAAGCGAAGGATGGCCTAGCCATAGACCAAGCTAGTTCGATTGGGGAATGATAGAGAATGTTACATCCAATGTTTTAGGTGCTATCTGCAATGGAAGTACGATCGATCCAATCGTAGGGCACACAAAACCATGATGTTGGTTTATCATAATCATCTTGATAAAGATCACATAATACCAAAAACTCTTACGTGATCACATTATCGCCAAAGGTGGGATCTATTAATATCCCATTGGTCGGCTTATCATAGATGTGGCCAACTATGTAAAGAGGACCATTGAGAATTTTTCTAATTATATTGTTAAAAGAAAAAGTGATATCAACAGATTTGTTAGTTGGGCCCTTATGAGGGATAACGTCTATCATACCCACCATTTCATCTAGAGGATTAACATGGGTAATATTTGGAGTAAGATCATGTGTTCATCGACATTCATTACATTAGTGTTTGAAGGTTCACTAGATTTGACAAATGAAACATTGTGTTTAGGCATTGGGTTGGTAAAAAATTGCAAATTCTGGTTGGGGGGAGCATCAGACTTATTACCCTGATCATTAACACCCACAATGGATAGAAGACTAGAAACAATGAGGTCTTGCACTAGTTGTTTAAGATGCTTGCATTGTTCTGTCATGTCCATTTTAGTGATGAAAATGATAATAAGCATTAGGTTTAAAGGTGGGGGGTAAAGGCTTGGTAGGATCAAGTGGTTTAACTATAGGCTAAGTGATCATCTATTGTTGTAGCAATTGATTCATTGTATTATGTATGGTATCAGGAAAAGGGGTGAACTCTCTATTCAGGTTCCCATAGGTAAAGGGCACTGCTGGTTTAGTGATTGCCACCTGATTATTAATGGGTGGAGTTGGTTGTGGAGGAGGGGGATTTAACTGTAAAACCCCTTTTTTTTTCTAAAGTTTTGTGAGTTGTTTTGGCTGCTTTGTCTAGACTTCTCAATGCGACTAGGAGTGGACATTGCATCATGACTACTAATTGAATTGTGATAGTCACAAAGGGCTATGCATAAATGCATGAAAGAGGGAATTTTCATCATGGTAAATTTATCCTGAATGCGACTTTGTAAGTTTTCAATAAACATCTTTTGGAGATGTGAATCAAGAAACTTGATATATATTTGAGTATACAATGACTGATATTGTGAGATGAAATCAGTTACATTTTCATCCACATTTTGTTTACACTTCATCAAATCAGCCATTGTCTTTTTGGGAGTCATATGGACATGAAAATGACTTATAAAGGCATAAAAAAGCTCATTAAATGAACAAATTGAATGATTGGGTAAAGAGGAAAACCACTTCAAGGCAATATCCTTTAAGGTTCTGGGAAATAGTTTAGCTAACAGTTTATCATCAAGGAAAAAATCACTGCATAAAGTTGTATAGGAATTGACATGATTAGTAGGGTCTCCTTTACCTCTGTACCTCTCAAAACTAGGCATCTCAATTCCTTGTGGCATCGGTGTTCATAATATTTCCAAAGATAACGAACTACTATAGAAATAGTATGTGAGTGGTGCATTTTGACTTTGGTTTATGGTGGATATTTGTTGTTGTATGGACAACAAAATGTGGAAGAGTTGTGCTATGAGGGGGTTGGTGTAAGTGGTATGAGGTGGAAGAGAGAATTGTGACAGAGTGTAGGTAGAATTAGAAAAAGTGAAGGGGACACTAATAGGGGTGAAGGTAGTGGAAGATTGAACATTTGATGCCACAAAAGAACTAGGAATGCTAGTTGGAATAGTGAAGGAGTCACATGACTAACCTGTTGCATGGTTGTTGTAACTTGAGGGGTGGTATACATGGGTATGGATGCTATAGTTGAAGGAGGAGGAATGTGTGATCCTCCTTTGCTAACCATAGTGTTTGCTAGTTGAGATGTGCTAGAGGTGGAAGAAGCCTGTTTTGATATATCTCAAAAAAAAAATTCATAACATCTAAGCCTTCATCACTTTCAAGCATTCGATGGATGTTATCTATAGCTAGAATGGTAGTGGTTGAAACATTTTCAAGACAAAAATTATGGAGATGTGCTAAGTCCTCATTAATGTTAATTGTACTTTTTCTTGTGGAAGGGAATTAGTTTGTGTGTCAACATGCATGTTATTGGAATGAAGAGAGGAACTAATCATAGTATCCATGCCTAATGCACCATTGTCAATACCAAGAGTTGGAGCTCTAGATAACCCAAGGTCCACAACAAATGTGCTATCATGGGAGGCCATGATCTAGGAACTTCACCTCACTAAAGTATTATCAATAGGGCACCAAACACTCATACAAACACCACAAAAGACAAGGTGGATGCAAATGCAAACTAGGAATAATAAAATTCGAATAATTTTTTTTTTGTAAACTAAAATAGTAATGTAGTAATAGAAAATAGAAATGCAGAAAACATTGAGAAAATGACAAAAAAAATTGTTTAAAAAGTCCAACTGTATTGATTCACCTAGGGTGGTGAATGAGTCCAAGGATGAATTTTTTTGTGATTTTTTAGAAAATTAAAAAATATTTTTATGCTTTTCAGATGCAGATTTTTAGTATTTTAATTTTTTTAAGTACAAAAATGAAATCTATATGAGATATTCATTTTGGGACTGTAAATTTCTACCTAATTTCACAAATTTTCATCCACCTAGGTCCCTTATGAGTCCTTATTGTAAGCACATCTTCCCTTCCATCATGACATTCGGCTTGCATTTTGCATACTTTTCCCTGTGTTTCCATCATGTCATGCATTTTCACATTCTGATTTATGTCGGCGTGACAATATCAAGGTCTCCCTGATCTGTTTTTCTACTTGCAAACGTTTGTATTGCCTATCGGCAAGACGTTTCAATTTTCATGGCGATTGGATTTTGCTTGTTGGCAGTTATTGGCATAACACCCATGTTGTTTTGGCGACAGTCGAGACTTCTATTGGCATGTGTTGTGGCTATCAGGGTGGTGTCCTACTGAATCTTGTTTGTCTCCCCGACTGATGCATTGAAAGGTCATCTCGGCATCATGTCAAAGCGATTTCTTCTTGTGTTTCTGACCCGTATGTTGAGGGTTCTCTTCGGCCTAACACATTACCTTCGGTGGAAAGTCATAGCGATCTTCCTTTGTCTTGCCAACCGCTGACAACTGATATACTCTTTAGCAAGACTCATGTGCATCAGGGTATGATCATAACGAAAAGGTCGGGTCTTGCCGATAGGTCATGACTGGCTTTCAATGAGAGTTCTAAATTCTCTTGGCGAACAGGTGTGCTCAAGGTCCTTCGATGTGACATGAAGATTCTACAAGGGGTCTCCCTGATATCTATGAGCTACAGCTAATATGAATGAAGCCAAGGGAGTTCATTGGCGAGAGATATTTGTATGTCTCAGCGACAGGAAGGCACATAAGGAAAAGTATATCGGAAAAACATAATAAAATCTATGTGACATCTCACTGACGGCAGAAGGCTATAGCAAATGAAAAAGAACAAAAGGATGCTTCTTGTCTTCGGCATAGCAAATAGGTGGTCACGGCAAAGCACGAAAAATAGAAGAACATGGGTAGGAGCGATTAGCAATATTTTTCCTTCGACATACCTTTAGGACTATCTTGGTGATTGGTTGGTGAATAAAATAGAAATTCTAAATACTGTTGTGGCCGACATGTTTTGGGCTCGATTTCTACGGGGGCCAACATGAATTCGAAATGATATGATTCCTAATGCTGGTGTATTTATATGCACCTAGATTGTAATTGAAGATTATTAGATTTTAGATGAGATTTGAGATTAGAGACAGTAAATTAGGGATGGCTATAGTAGAATAATTTTCTCTTATTAGAGACTATGTGCATGTTTTAAAATGGTGAATTCAATATGAATCAGTTGGTGTGGCAGGTTGTTTTGGTATCAATTGTCTATTGAGTTTATTGAATAGTATTGTTGAAGTTGTCTCTAATTTGATTCTTTCTGGTTGTTTAAATTGGCATAACAAGTTTATGTTCAGTTTTTCAATGCACATTTGTTGTATTTGTGTGATTAATTAACTGGTTCTCTCAAGTAGAGATTAAATCCTTTACATTGATCATAGTAATCAGGAAGATTCATTTGGATTATTAAAGAAGAGCTCAGTAATCATAATCTAGCATTGTTTATACAAGTTATGAACAAATCATATGCCTACAATTTGATTTTCCTCCTAAATAAGTTTCCCACTTCTATTTTATTTGACTCCGCATACCCAACAAGGCACTAGTCTCTGTAATTTCATTATTTGAATTCATTCAGTCTCTTTATATCAGTTATTTAAGCATTTTAGTATTTAGATCTGAAGATTGCTATCAAGTTTGGTTTCATTTGTTCACTGTCATCTGCCATTGTGGACAAAGTACTTCAGAAGGATAATGATAAGATAAGTCTACTCAGTTCAAAAGGTACACCCGCCTGGGTTTAGTAGCACCTAAAGAGTAGAAGGTTGAGTTCTCTTGACCTTGTCTATTACCCTAAAGCATATCAAGAGATTGGTGGCCTCTTGAGGCATTCAGCCTATGTTTTTGAGAGCTAACAAATTGGCGACTCCACTGGGGATTCATAATTTGAAGAAAAGAAAAGGTTCGTAATTTTAGAAAAGGTGATTCCGTTGGGAAAAGATCAAAAATAATGATTTTCCTACTTTTGGAAAAGTAGGTGGTGACTCTGAAAGAATATTTTGCAGCTGTTCAAACATGAATGAAAGAAGATCTTAGTTCCGGGGAGGTTATGTTGGAGCTCCTCATGGTCAGCAGTATATGCCATATCATCATACACATCACTATGGTTTGATGTACCAGCATTAGTACCCATATGGCGCCCCCCCTCATCAACATACGATAATGATCAGACAGTTTGATTTATCAGGGATCCAATTATCCCCTTATCCAATGGATGGCAGTTGGAGGGGTATTGTTCCAAAGTTTACAAGGTGTGATGCAATCACTGTTGAAGATCATTTAAGAAGTTTCGATGCTTTCATCCAAGATTTGGATGTGCCCTACAAAAATTTATGCATGAGGCTATTCATGATATCACTGGTTGAAGATGCTAGGGATTGGTTCAACAGCCTACTAGCTATCTCTATTGATTCTCTCCAAGGATTTCAAGATCAATTCCTCGAGCATTTTGGGAATCTAGGTGCACTAGATTATGCTCTTCATGAATTATTGCACATTTAGAAACATCAAAGTGATACAACTTATGATTTCAATCAGAGATTCAATAAGTTGTAGAATAGGATACCTCCTAGATCTAAGATGCCAGATTCTATAGCACTGAGTATTTATTTGAATGCTTTTGATCCTAAGACTGGGTATGAACTAAAAATAAATTCCTGAGAGATTTGGCTGAAGCACAGAAGATGGCACAAACAATTGAAAATAATAGGGAGGCTGCTAGGATAATTAGTAAAATAGATATTCCTAGGGTTTCTCAGCAAAGCAACACATACAGGAACGAAAGGCCAAGGATGCATGATATGCCTTATAATACAGACTAGAAGGACAACAAACCTATAATAGCTAGGCCTGGAAACAAGGAGGCTCCTGATCCATTGAGCAAGAAAGGAACCTATATGGTAAGTAACAATTACTTTTGTGATTTTTGTGATAAGCCACATTCCCTAGATCATTGTGTTGTAGCCAAAAGAATACAGGAGGAGGGAGTGATGATGGAAAACAATGAAGAGGATCACAAAGTTTATTTGACTTCAAATACCTTTCACCATGTTGTGGAAAGGAACTCACCTTTGGAGGATGAAGGTTATCAACATGGTGTTTTAAATTAGAAATACAGTATTCATATGGTTGAACGGCAGGTCCTTTCTGATTATGAAGAAAATTATACAGTGCCACATTCTGTTGAGGTCCCTGCTCAATACAATATGAAGAGACTTACTGAAGAAGAGATAGAAAGACTAACCATTGCTGATCAAAAGGAGACACAAGGAATTGTGAACCAGGCGTTGTCCCAGGGAATAAAGTATGAGAATACTATCAATGTTGAATCCAGTTGTTGTATTTCTGATGAGTATAGAGAAGTTGATCAGATGATGCATCCAATAGAAGATAAGACATGTGCAAGTCAGAATGACTCATATGATTGCCTGCATGAGAAAGGTGAAGGTACAAGAGATTTCTCTTATATAACAGATTGTGATAGGGAAAGCAGTGCATGTTGTGAGGGATCCAGTGAGTATTCAGATTGTGAAGATGCACTTGTGGATTTTGATCTGCAACAAAGGGATTCTTCTACCTCTTATGAAGATCTGGATGAAGTGGCAATGGGAGATGTTGATTCATCAGATAGTAAGTGTACAATACCTCTGGCTGTAGTTGAAAGTTATGAAGATACATTTGATCATGATGAGGTTTGTACATTTGAAGGTGATTTCCAAATATTTTCAAATTCGTTGTATGATGAAGAGTTAAATCAAGATCAGATAACTTTTTGCGAAGGTGTGTCAATGAGTAAGTTTCAGATATTTTCAAATCCATTCTATGAAAAGGAGGAAATAGTTTCAGATAAGCAAAATGATGGAATAAGTAACTGCACTGATGATGTTTCTGATTTCCCATTCTCTGATGGTATTGGATTTCTGTTTGATGATGACAAAAATGAGGAGTAAAATTGTAGTGATGAAAATGTTGAGACTTATTCACTTGGTAGTAAACAGATTGCAGATTTTTTTACTTCTGAATACCAGGGATGTGCACATGAAGATGATCTTGAAGTTTTGTGTCCAGCTTACACTTATTTTGACAGTAAAAAATCTTTGTGTAAATATTCTTATGACTCCCTATGTATTTCTTGGAATGATGGTGATACTTTTGGTGTTGATAAAAAGTCTGTTTCCATTCAGGATAAGGTATGTGGTTTTGGAATTTCTAACTCATGTGGAAGACATGTTGGCAAAATTCTAGCTTTTATTGATTCATATATGCTAAATACTGGAGATGTGAGTCATGATCTAATGTTGATTCCAAATAATGATACTAAAGAGGTGCAAAAGGTTTCAAATTTGTGTGTTTTAGACAGTGTTGATATAACAAAACATTTTGTTTCTCAAGTGAAGCACTTTGATTATGAATTTTTAATATAGCTGGGAGAGTGTTTCATAGTGCATAACAGTGAGAAAGATAATGAGGAACTTCGCATGGGATATGCATATACTTTGTATGTTGAAGTTGACAGATGTTTGTTCCATGATAATGAAGAATTTGAACTGTTGAATGATAAAGGGAATTTGGGCCAAGTTGAGCATAGTGATTCTCTAAAAACTTTCAGTGACAGGAAAGATTGCATAAGTATCTTCAAGAAGAATCTGATGAACTCAAGACACAACCAAGTGTTTGATAGGGGAAAATGGTTTGAGTTTCAGATTGTAACAACTCAGATAGGAGAAATTAAAACACAAAGGATTAAGGGTTGCCAGTACATTGACAACTCTCATTTATTCTCTTTAAAATTATTTTCCATGCACAGTAGGTTTAGGGTTTTGGTTCATCTCCATCTTGCATTCATTTTGCATTCCTTCCATCTGCTTCTTGTCCATTTTCATTTTTCTCATTTTGCGTCTGGTCTGCTCACCCATAGATTCTGGATCCTTGCAATGATCTTACTATTATTCATCCCCAGACGGAGCCACTGTTTGGACTGTAATTTTTTTCCTAATTTCACAAATTTTCATCCCCCTAGGTCCCTTATGAGTCCTTATTGTAAGCACATCTTCCCTTCCATCATGACATTCAACTTGCATTTTGCATACTTTTCCCCGTTTTTCCATCGTGTCATGCATTTTCACATTCTGATCTATGTCGGTGTGACAATATCGGGTCTCCCCGATCCATTTTTCTAATTGCAAATGTTTGTATTGCCTATTGGCAAGACGTTTCAATTGTCATGGCGATTGGATTTCACTTGCTGGCAGTTATCGACATAACACCCATTTTGTTTTGGCGATAGTGGAGACTTCTATCAGCATGTGTTGTGGCTCTCAGGGTGGTGTCCTACCGAATATCATTTGTCTCCTTGACTGATGCATTGAAAGGTCATCTCAGCAGGAGTCATAGTTTTTAGCATCATGTCATAGTGATTTCTTCTTGTGTTGCCGACTCGCATGTTGAGGATTTTCTTCGGCCTAACAAAAAGGTGGAAAGTCATAGTGATCTTCCTTTGTCTTACCGACCGCTGACAACTAATATACTCTTCGGCAAGACTCATGTGCATCAGGGTATGGTCATAAAGAAAAGGTCGGGTCTTGCCAACAGGTCACGAATGGCTTTCGGCGAGAGTTGTAAATTCTCTTAGCGAACAGGTGTGCTCAATGTCCTTCGGTGTGACATGAAGATTCTACAAGGGGTCTCCTCGATATCTCTGAGCTACAACAAATATGAACAATTCCAATGGATTTCATCAGCGAGAGATATCGTATGTCTCAGTGACAAGAAGGCACGTAAGGAAAAGTATATCGGCAAAACATAATCAAATCTATGTGACATCTCACCGATGGCAGAAGGCTATAGCGAAATGCAAAAGAACAAAAGGATGCTTCTTGTCTTTGGCATAGCAAATAGGTAGTCACGACGAAGCACAAAGAATAGAGGAACACAGGCAGGAGCAATTAGCAATATTTTGCCTTCAGCATACCTTCAAGATTGTCTTGGTGATTGGTTGTTAAATAAAATAGAAATTCTAAATACTGTTGTGGCCAACATGTTTTGGGCTCGATTTCTACAAGGGCCGACATGAATTTGAAACAATATGATTCATAATGCTGGTGTATTTATATGCACCTAGATTGTAATTGAAGATTATTAGATTTTAGATGAGATTTGAGATTAGAGACAGTAAATTAGGGATGGCTGTAGTAGAATAATTTTCTCTTATCATAGACTATGTGCATGTTTTAAAATGGCGAATTCAATATGAATCAGCTAGTGTGGGAAGTTGTTTTGGTATCAATTGTCTATTGAGTTTATTGAATAGTATTGCTAAAGTTGTCTCCAATTTGATTCTTTCTAGTTGTTTAAATTGGAATAACAAGTTTATGTTTAGTTTTTCAATGCACATTTACTGTATTTGTGTGATTAACTGGTTCTCTCAAGTAGAGATTAAATCCTTTTCATTGATCATAGTAATCAGGAAGATTCATTTGGATTATTAAAGAAGAGCTCAGTAGTCATAATCTAGCATTTTTTATAAAAGTTATGAACAAATCATATGCCTGCAATTTGATTTTCTACCAAAATAAGTTGCCCACTTATATTTCATTTGACTCTGCATACCCAACAAGGCACTGGTCTCTACAATTTCATTATTTAAATTAATTCAATCTCTTTATATCAGTTATTTAAGCATTTTAGTATTTAGCTCTAAAGATTGCTATCAAGTTTGGTTTCATTTGTTCACTGTCATCTACCATTGTGGACAAAGTATTTCAGAAGGATAATCATAAGATAAGTCTGCTCAATTCAAAAGGTACACCCGCCTAGGTTTAGCAGCACCTAAAGAGTAGAAGGTTGAGTTCTCTTGACCTTGTCTATTACCCTAAAGTGTATCAAGAGATTGGCAGCCTCTTGAGGCATTCAACCTGCATTTTTTAGAGCTAACAATTCACTAATGCAATTTTAAAAACCCTAGGATGCAAAACAATGTAAAATCTAATGCAAGGAGTCTTAGGATGTAAATTTATACGCAAATCAGAAAGATAATGTTCAGAATGTAGGTTCACCAAAATGAACCATAGATTTTTGTAATGTGTTCTATGACTCTCTTACTCTATTAGGTTTTTTCACCTAAAGGAGAGAGATAGACCCAAAAATCTAGGTGGTTCACTCAAACTAATGCAAGTACAATAAAAATATGCCTAAATGTAAAGATATAAATGCAAAGGACTGCTAAAATGAATTTATTATTAATGCAAAACTAAGGACATGCAGCTTGTTGGAAAACACAATGATGTATGCAAACACATGAACTAGAAACATAAACAAACGAAAAATAGAACTTAACAAAACTAAATGAGCTGCACCTGGAGGTATAATTTTGATGCTAGAAGGTTCTGGAATGTTTCAAAAATTACTATTGATGACCACTAGGACTCATTCGCCACAGATGGTGAATTAGTCCTACTTCTGGTAAATTCTACCGAAACAGGTTTGAGGGAGCTAGAAACTAAAAACCTTAGAAAACACTTTCTCTAGCTTGGTAGTGGGACTGATTCACCATAGATGGAAAATTAGTCCACTTACAAAAATCTACAAATTCTGAAGTCAACTCTACGGGTCCAAATCTATACTTGTCTGCTTGTCGGGTTGATAGAATTGAAACTGCAAAAAATGGGTTAAATGTTGTCTCCAAGCTTGAATTAGGTCTTTGTTGACTTGAATACCTTTGATGACTTGTTTGACCACTTTTCAATACGTATCTCTTTGAAATTTTTTCTTTTTATTCAAGATCTCCAAACACACATGCAAAGAGGGGGAAAATAGTTAAGGGTTAAAGTATAGATGTTTTCCTTTGTCAAACCCCACTTTGGTAATGAAACCCTTGATAATGAAATGAAATAAGAAAGGAATGATGAACAAATAACATGCAAGTGTCATGAACTCACCAAACCCTTGTTGTTGAATTCTAAAGATATGATAATGGTTGCTCCAAGATGCTTGATAATTGTTTGTTTGAATGATGCTAAGATGTTTGAATGCTTTGAGATATTAAATGAAAGGATAAATACTTGAATGAATAGGCCTCAAAATGAATAGAAAATCATGCATTTATACACACTTATGCCCTAATTTCTTGAAAATACATCACAGGCCAACCTAGGGTCTTAACGAATAAAAACCCGAAAGAAATTTGAAATGATTTTGAATTTTGTGCCAAAAGGGACTCATTCACCACCCATGGTGAATGTGTCCTACTCAAGGCATGCAAGTGGGTGTCTATAATTAAGTTGTATTTAATGATGTTTGTTGGTTTTATATTAAAAAATGCACTTAATTATGACCTGTAAGTGCATAAAGGGGCCAAATAAGGCATAAGAAAGGTGTAATTAGTGATGACAAGTCTAGAAAAGTGTGAAAGTTTGTTACAACTCTTTTCAACACTTTAAAATAAGACCTGGTAAGGGATAAAAAGTGAATATTTAGATGAATTATAATAAGAAGAGTCTAGAAAAGTGTAGAAATGTGTTACAACACTTCACAACACCTTTACAAGATATCATAAAGTCTTAATAATTTAAATATTCAAGACCTAATGTGAATACATTATAAGTTACATTACAACATTAAATATTAGCAAAATAGACCAAGCATCATAGGAAAAAGACCCAAATAACTGTGAAAATGTCCAGAGATCCATTTTTCTATGGTACAATAGTACAACAGAACTTGAAGGAATAAATCATAACATAAAAATTCACAGTAAATCCTAAAGGAAATGTAGTCTAAATTCACAATTATCAAATGCTTATCCCTTGACATATTAAAATAAATCATAGCATATAAAATAACAATTTTAATCACATACCATCCTAAATGAATCTTATGTGGAATCGATGGAGTTTTTAGAAACTTTCAAGTAAATGAATTTAGTAGTACATCCTATTGAATGCTAAGTATATCGAATGAAACCCAAACTAAAACATAAAGCATACTATTCTAGACATAAATCGTAGGGGATATTCAGTGATGAAAAACATAATGAATCCAATGATTTACTTACCTAATATTCAGTGATTAACATCATAAAACATAAAAAAATCAAATGACAAAGTAAACAAGCATCGACTAAAATCAATTTAGATAGTATAGAATATCAACATTAACCATAACTATCGAATATTGATTATAATGAGAAAACATCAAATTCCTTTCATTAAACTTATACATGGAAACACAGGGTATCGATTGCCAAATATGAAGCATATACATCCACACCAAACACAAGTGTATTCACCAATTACTATATTCAATGCATACAAATTGAACTTCTAGCATAAAGAAACTTCATCGACTACCTATTACATATACTAAATGTAAAACACAGGCCATGGTAAATCCATTGGATGGATTTAAAATATTTAACATTGGTTATGAAACGTAGATCCATTATTCATAGTACGACAAACTCATCCAAATACGCATGCAAATGGTGAAGGAGAGGCACATAAGCTGAGGTATTCATCTGGGATGAATAATAGGTCAAGTCGACCCCCTCTCTCATGAAAGCTCATTCATATTATAATTTGGTTCAATCCTATAATGGTAGAGGGTGGATAGGATAACATTGGCCACTACTCCAAGGAAATGGTTAAAGATAGCCCACAACCAAAGGGTTTTTCATTGCCATAATTTAGACTAGGATGGTTCAATACAACTAAGATACACCAATTTGGTTAGAAGAAAAGGCTTAAGAAACTTCCAAACAAATGCAATTGGCAGGCATTAAGGGAGGCACACAATCAGATATATAAAATAGACTTGAAAAACTTGCAAGTAAATGAAAAATGGTTGGGAGTTAAATAATACAACACCATTATGTAGATTGAGATTATAGAATATGAACAAGATAGATTTTGCAAGGAAGCAATCAAAATCTTTGAATTTATGAAGCATTCTGATACACATCCAAACAATCAAGCAATCATTTTCAACAAGCAGAAGGAGAGAGAAATCAATTGCATTAATCAGAGAAACAAAACAAAGAACAACAAACAAGCCAACCTGGATCCAACATTGGCTAAGATGGTAATCTGATGTTGAGATCAAACTTCTATAGCATCAACAATTTCTTCAAAATCCCCAATTCCCACAAATCCCCAACATAGGAAATTTTGTTGTAGAAAAAAATAGTTTCCTTCCCAAAGACCCCAAAATGAATAATAATCATGAAAATATCACAAAAAGGATAAGTATTTACAAAAGGAATTTGTTCGATTTTTGAAACCAAAAATCTGATAAAATATATAAAATCCCCAATAACATCAAGTTTCTTTTTTGATAATTAGTTTGAAGTTATGCATGTGCAACATTAAAAAACCTTTCTATTTTTTTATATTATTTTTACTATTTACCAATCATCACATCCCATTATAATCATTACACTTTTAATTTATTATAAACTATAATTTTTAATTATCAAAGTGCCATTTTAACTTAATAATTTATTTTAATGCATTAATTAACCAAAAAAATAATTATCAAACAAATTTAAATTAAACAAACCAAATATCAACAACAATTACCTAAACCCTAACCAGGATCAAAAAGCAAGACCAATTGACCACACACATCTAACAACACTGACAAGGTAATAGATTAGATACTCATCCTCTTTGAGGATGATGGCTAGGGTAGTGGACAAAATGTTATCTCCAATAATCTATTCCATTGGGTTTAAGGCATGCTCAATCCTTTCAATTTAGGTGGAGTTGATGCCTAGTACCTACAACCTACAACACAAAAAATAGTCGTACATATACATAATCATACAATCAGGCACATCATGAAAGGAAATCATAGTGTAGAAGGGTACTCACAAGTGAGTAATGTGACACTGTCCCTTTTAGCCAAACACAACAATCAAGTAACCACATCAATTCATAACAATTAGTTATATAACAAACAAGATAAGAATAATCACAAGATAATTGCATGAAATTCATGATCAGATAACCTCATAATGCTCATGATAGAATTAATCCACATAATCAAATAAACCATATATCAGTTATAACATGTGCATAAACTCAAGTAATAGAAGTATCACCAAAGTATCATCAAAATATCATCGTAGCAGTAAGTCAAACATCAAACAAAGTGTCATAATGTCATATCCTAAGTAGATCAACTACCAGTCTAACAGAGAATAGTATGAGGGGCACTATAGTTAAAAATATGTAAAAGAATCTTCCAAACAATGAAATTTGTATGATATAGATAAAAACCATGATATTTCAGTTACAAAAAGAATGTGGGGACTGTTGGAATGCTCAAAATGGTCCCCCATTTTTTTATATAATTCACAAAATGAATATCCATTTGAAATAGATATCTGTTTCATTTAGTTTTAAAAAAAACTAAAGTTCATAATTTTTTTTATGAATTAGTAATAGCATGATATATATTATGATATATATATTTATTATATATTAAATTAATATATATTATATATTAAATTAATATATATTATATATTTACATAATATATATATATATATATATTATATATTAATATTATAATTATTAAGGTATAAATTATATATTATAGTATATAAATCATATTATATATTAATATGTATGCATAGGGGAAGCTTCAAATCTTATACAATAAATAACATATATCCATTTTCTTTAGAATTTTACAAATCGAATACTACATAAAACCAATATTATGCATTCTTAATGCATAATAAATGTGCTATATATTAATATATCATAATATATTTAATATATATACTCTATATATTAAATATTAAATATTATATAATATATATTTTATATAATACATAGTATAATATATATAATATATACTATATATTGTATATATTATATATATTATATAGTATACAATTCATATTATATATTAATATGTATGCATAGGGGAAGCTTCAAATCCTATACAATAGATAATGGATATCCATTTATAACAAATATTTGTTTCCTTAAGATTTCTATAAACCAAAAAATACATAAAACCAATATTATATATTTTAATATATAATAAATATATTATATATTAATATATCATAATATATTGCCCGTTAAGGGGCCTTGTTGGGTTAAACCAATTGCAAACGTATCTATGGCAATGGCATGGGAAAATCCAAGGGAGGGCTAGTGGAAAGTTAACTTTGATGGAGCATCGAAAGGGAATATTGTACCATCAAGTGTAGGATTCATCATCCGAGACTGGGAAGGGAATGTAGTAGCATTTGGAGCAAATAAGTTGAGGGATGGAACCAACAACATTGTTGGCGGTTAAACTAGGCAAGAAACTGGGAGCTTTAAGAATACATTTAGAAGGTGATTCACTGATCATTGTACAAGTCATAATCAAGGGGGAAATAGGTGCATGGAACATTCAAAATGCAATTGCAAAAATTAGAGAAGAATTAAAATCATGTGAAGATTTTGTTGTAAGTCAGATAAGGAGAGTTGGTAATTTAGAGGCCAACATTTTGTCGAAGTGGGCTAGAAATTTTAAAGAGGCCAGGGAATTAAGGATTGAGGATTTAAGAAGTGTGGTTTTAATAGATTAAGTTCAAAAAGTTGGCAAGGATGCAACATTTATGAAGTGTGTTAGTGGGCAGATTGAAATTGGGTGAAATGACTGGAGAAACGATGTGGAAGGTGGTGGTGGAAACTCTAGTACGAGGGGCCATGGAGATTGGTATGTGTGAGGTAAAGGAATTTATTGCCTCTCATCCCTCGATTATCAAAGATAATTATAGAGATTTGTGTGGAGAAGAAGGCTTAAAGAAGAGTGGTGGTGTCGATGGTGTCACAACAGACATCAAATGGATGCCAACTTCACTCTTCAATCAAGGTGGCAACTGAATCCTTTCTATGGTGATGCCTCTAATTAAATATTAATGGGGATGTTTTTATTCAATGACGGGAGGTTGATACAAACTGTGCGGATGATTTTGGAGAAGTCTTTTAGAAATCTGAGGTATAGATACAAGACAAACATGGATGTTTACTTGCTGATAGTAGTATGGGGTTTGGACTTGGGTGAATTGATAAGCAAAATGAGAGAAGTGATAAAAATTATTGTGCATGAAAATTTCTTGGAAGGATTGGGAACAATTTTAGAATGGGAAGTACCACCTGTGAAGGCTTGGACATTCGGGAAGGCATAAAAAATGAAGAACTAGAAGGGGAAAAAGGTTGCATTCATTTTGTGTGTTGGTTGAAGGATGAAATTAAAACCCATTGCAAGGAAGAGGCAAGGATAGGCTGGCAAGCTCTGAAGCTCTTTACCGAGTTGATGAAGGTGGAAGCCATTATAGCCCAGGAGAAAGTGGAAGCAAGGAGGATGGAAGCTAAAGGATAGAAAGTGAGGTTGTAGAAGGTGAAAGGAGAAAGGAAATTAAGTTTTGAAATGGGCAGCACAAGTTAATTTCATGGCTTTTTTAAGTGTCTGTGGAAGAAATGAATAATTGCTTCTCTTTTTTTGGTTTTTTGGGGTTGAACTCTATTGAGGTTAATTAGAGTTTATAATGTGATGGGTAAATTTTTTTTTGAATTTATGTAGATGTATGTAAGGAAGTTACAAAAGGAAGTTGAACTAGTTTTAGCTAGGTAGGGTTACAACTTCTACTATTAAGCATGTTAAGATGCTTTTTGAAAAACTCTGTTAGTTGTAGGAGCTTTTCTGGATGGAAGATGGAATTATGAGTATTATGATATATATAGTGTATAATATATTATATATATTATATATTATGCATCTTATAATTTCTCTCTATCAACTCCCACTCTTTTTATCCCTCCCACTCTTTCTCTCTCTCTCCATATCCCTCTCAAGTCTCTCTCTCACTCCCTCTCTCTCTGTCTCTATCAAGTCTCTCTAATTGTCCATCTCTCTCTCTCTCAGGTCTCTATGTTTCTCTGCCTCTCTACCTCTCAAGTCTCCCTCTCCCTCCCTCTATCTCTCCTCCATCTCAACTCTCTCTCTCTCTCTTCCCCCCTCTCAAATCTCTCTCTCCATCCCTATATCCCTCCATCCTCTCTCTCTTGGGTCTCTTGTAAGCCCTTTATCCTTTCCACCCTACTTGGATAACTCTCTCTCTCTAAGTCCCTCTCTCTCTTAGGTCTCTCTCACTCTCCATATCCCTCTTAGGTCTTTCTCCCTCTTTCTCTCTCTTCCTCTCAAGTCTCTCTCAATATTATATATATCTATATATATATATATAAATGTATATATATATATAACGTAGTATATAATATATACTATGCATCAAATATATTATATAATATATGCAAATACAAAATATTAATATATCATATCTAATATATACTATATATAGTATATAATATATATAATATATAATATGTAATATAATATAATATATAATACATAATAAATAATATATTAGTATATTAGTATATATTAATATATAAAATATCATGTATTATAAATTTAGTATAGGTAATGGATATTTGTTTGTAACGAATATGCAATGTTGAAACTCACCAAAACCCTGGAATAAATGCTACAATCTTGTATGAAATGGCTAGCATGAATGTGGATCTTGACTCTTGATTGTTGATATGAGATAATTCCTTTGAATGTTTGCTTGAATCATGAAAACCTACATCACAAATGTTAGCTCAAAAACACACGTGATGCATGATGATTTTAACATTATGCTTGAATCTTGAATATAGCTCCAAATGCTTGATGATTTTCTCTTGAGTTCTCTTGTAAACTCTTGCATGAATAATTGAAGGCTCTTAGATTGCTTGCTAGGTATGTACAGGGTCATCATGGAAAAAATAGGCCCTTAAGTGGCAAAAAATTCAAAAAAAATCAATGTTAGGCAACTTGACGTAAAAATTTGAATAAGTTATCTATATTATTTCAAAAATATGTAAGAATAGAATCTATTGAAAATTGAATGTAGTTTCTAAACTACTAGGTTTATTTAAAAATAAATAAAATCTATTTAGTGAAAATTTGAAATTTCAATGCAGTAGTACTTAAATTTCAAGGAAAAAATAAGTAGGTTTCCTAACCACCCTAACCATAATAAAATTATAATATTTTTTAAATAAGATTTTATATATAAGTAGAGGACTCATGTCCAAATGTGATGCATATTTTTTTGTAATTTTTTTTCCAAGTAAATAATTAATTATGAATTTTTATTACAAATTTTAAAAAATATAAAAATTTGTATGTCTCACCACCTTAACTTGGTCAAAAATTCATGAAATTTATTTTTTCTTTTTTTAATCCTATAGTATGTGAAGCATAGAATGTGATGCATATTTCAGATTCAAAAAATGTGATATTTGAAAGTTATAGATATTTTTTAATCAGCCTATCAATTAGGACTTTAGTCGTAATTCTAATAGAAAATGAATAATAATTATTTATTAAATTAAAATTAAAGTATAATTTATATTGGTGGAAATATGAGAATCTCCTCTAAAAACCCTTTTTCGTTTCATCAATTTAGGGTAAAAAAAAAGTTGTTAGCCACATACCCTACAAATACCCATGATATTGCCACTTTTTGGCCCATCATGATCCTACACATACCCTGCTAGGAGAAACTTAATCAAATTACCTTGTATTTATACTCTGGTTTATGCCAAATTTCCCAAAATTACAACACTACAAGTTGACATCAGATTTAGAAGAATAAAATCCTACCAAGAATTGAATTCAAAATAGGTCCAAGCTAAAGTGAGACTCATATGCTAGTTGGAGCATATGAGTCCAAGTAGCCTAAGCTTGGGACACAAATTTTAAGAAATGTTAAGTTTTATGCCATATTCAAGACCAGGCCGTAAGACTTGGGTGGGACCTATACACCCAAGGTGGCATATGAGTTCCAGATCACCAAATATGGGACACATAACCAAAAAAAAGAATTATGGTTGGTCATTAGTTAAGTGTCACGATTATCCTTAGAGAAATACATTAAATAAGGTTTGTGGATGCAAAATATGACCAAATAAGGCATAAAGAAGCCCAATTTCAGTAGGGAGGTCCCAAACAAGTGCAAAAGTGTAAATGGATACATTTTTCTATACTAAATTTAGCCCTCACTTTAGTGAGAGGAGCAACATGCTTCAAACGCTTACTAAAGTAGAAAAAATTGCATCAAGAGGGGTCCAAGTGTACCAATGCTAGTGAGATAGGATGACAATGATGAAGAGGGTTGTGTAAGCCCCCAGGATCAAGATCCTATGGTAAACCAACATAGGCACAAAGGAAAACACATGAGAATGATGCACAAAGAAACAAAAAGGTACAAGCATATACTACCAAAGACATAAGTAAGAAAAAGAAAGAAAAGGGTGGATCAAGTCTTGACCGTTTGTACAACATGAAGTGGATAAGATCGAAGCTGTTTATTTAAAAAAAAATTATAAGCGGAGCATGATGTTGAGTATGCAAGCTAAATACACACTCACAAGGGCTAGTGGAACCTTAGGTTGTCCAGTAGGTGAGCCCCTAGATAGGTGAGACACATGTGCATGTGGCCGATATGTGCTCACACACACAAGAAAGTGGCTATGGGAAAGTCATGCCTAAGTTTGGCTCCTATACATTAACCATACCAAAGCTATATCTCCTGATAAGTTTGATAAGGCACCACGCAAAACGAACAATAGAATTCACGAGGAAAGAAAACATTTATATGCTTGACACTCATGAACAAACATGACGGCTCCATAGGAAAGCAAAGTGTGTTGTGCAAGGTGGCCATATAATAGTTATTGTAAATGAGAAATAGTGTAAGGTACGTTCAAAGTATTTTTTCTTACTTCATGTGAGGTCTTAACTTAGGGAACATTGTGCCTAATTTCTCCAAGAGAGGACTAATCAAAGAATAGAAGATTTACAACTTAGGGGATGCAGTGTGTCACAACAAGCCACTAAGAGGAATATAATATGCTAAGAGAGATCACACTATTGGAGGACATGACACCCAATATCACCAAAAAGAGAAAGATGCATCACATGAAGTAAGAAGACTACATGATGAAATGTGAGTAGTAAAATGCAAAAGAAAAATGATAATGTATGCCCCCACTTTAAAGAAATTGCTAAACATCATGTTATGAGCAATTACTTTAAAGTAGCAAATGATAAACGCTAATGATAAAGATCAAGAAAAGAGAGCTTATTCTAAAATCCCTATGCCAAGTCATATGTTTCCAAATGAAGCTACATCATGACAGGGGGTTTCCCCCAAAATGAGATCCCAAAATAACACACAAGGGATCCATAGATTCAGGGTCAGTATGTCTTTGCTACAATGTTGTTATAGAGCTCAAAAATGTCATCATTCCCTAAGTACTCATAGAACTAGAAGAATGACACAAAGAGAGTGAAAACAAAGAAAATATTTTGGGTCAACATGGAAGAGACCTAAATGTCTCATCACCTTGTGTCATCCCCAAAAGGAAAACACAAGACAAAGAAAAGATAAAGGAAA
This sequence comes from Sequoia sempervirens, assembly GCA_007258455.2. Lineage (NCBI taxonomy): Eukaryota > Viridiplantae > Streptophyta > Pinopsida > Cupressales > Cupressaceae > Sequoia > Sequoia sempervirens. The sequence goes on from VDFB02058242.1 coordinate 189,926,490, forward strand.
ATATTTTGGATCAACATGGAAGATACCTAAATGTCTCGACACCTTGTGTCATTCCCAAAAGGAAAACATAAGACACAAGAAAATATTAAAGTTTATAACATATAGAAGAATGTAGATTCAAATAGAGGAATTTCACAAAGAGAAAGATGCATCAAACATAATGGTATGAGGGGATCACATTGCATACATGCAATCAAATGAAGAAACATGGAAAAAGAAAATAATGTAAAGAGCTAGTAAGACACATGCGATTTAACCTATAGCTAGTCGTCCACATCCCAATATTGTTCAACATATACAGAAGGTGAACAAGTAGCCAAAGGGACAACATCAAATGCCAAAACTAGGACAAGGCTATCTAATTCTTACCCCCACTATGAGCAAGACAAGAATGAGCTGAGGTAGTTGATGAAAAAGAGCTCCTTGTATTTGGAAATGATTTGTAATGAATATAAAGCATGTAATAGTGAGCATATTATAATCCTACAACTATTGCATGGCAAGGAGCGAAAGGACATGCTTTAAGGGATTATTTCTATGATATCAAACTTTTTAAATATTTTTTTTAAAGCATGACACTCACCGGTACTATGTCAAATAACTCTATGATAAGTCCTTGACTTAGAAGCATCTGTAGGTTTCTTTCAATTTCAAATGGTGGACAAGGGAACTTTAGTTTCTTGAGTTTGTATGGCCTTTGTTGCTTGCTAGATTCACCAACTTATTGAGGAGGAGGACCTAAGATGTCCTATAATCCTTATCATTGTTACAAGGCATTGGTTGTTCTTTAGGAAGGAGGACACTTATGTCGGGAGGGAACTTGATATCCTACTCCCTTGGTAGATCCTCAGTTGGTACTTGTTCTAAGAGTTGATGAATTTCATGCTCACTTTTTGTATCTCATCCTTGTTTTCTTAAGATCATGAATCCTTTTCCATATGTCTCTTCTATGTTGATTGATGTGTTGGTTACTTTGTTAACATTGGGTGGTATAATTTTTACTTGATTAGAGGTGCTAGGCTCACCTATTGTAGGGAGCTTAGGTTTAGTTTGTGTCTCAATTTTAGGATGTAAAAGACCAAACATCTCAAGTTGTGTTGGTTGTTTCATAGAAAGATAAAAGGATGCATTGGTCTCAAGGTTGTTGAGGCAATCATTTATGAATTTTTTCATGTTATCATCATATTCAAGATCCAATGATGTTAACTTTATGGGGAGGACATGCATTAGGAGTTGATTGAGCATGAGTGAGTTCAATTTAATTAGGGTAAATTTTCTAAAAGAATAGATTGATACAACCACTAATAATTTTAATGGCATCCAAAGCAAGTAGCAAACCACATATCCATTATGAAATGTAATGCAATGACCAAGAATGAAATGAAATTTTAAGATTCTACATAAGGTAATTTGCTGATTACACCATGCAACAATATGAAAATGAAATGCTGTAAATGCAATTTTTAAATTAAGTAATGCATGATATGAACCAAATTAAGCTAGGTCTACTAAAATGAATGAAATATAAGATCAACAAATTGAAATAGATGTCTATTAACAACAAACAAATGCATATAAATGATGTTTTTAATGCTATTAAATGTAGTTTTACATTTCATATAGGACTAAATGACCCAAAGGGGAATACGAGTCCTAGTTAGGGTTTTTGGAAGGTTAAGATGATGAAAAACACACAACACAAAATTCCCAAAAATTTAGTAAAACAACCTGTATTGGGACTAAATCACCCAAGTGAGCAAATGAGTCCCAGATTAGGGTTTTGAAACTAATTTTAGTAAATTCTAAGTGAATGCTTAAGGTTTCCAACTTTTATGTTGTCTTGAATATTTGTAATTACAAAATTTTAGTAAAATTGAATGATTTAAGATGCACTTTCACTAATGCAAGATTTAGAAGCCCTAAATGCAAATGAACTAATGCAAGATATAATGCAAAGTTAATGTAAGCTATATCTAGGACTTTAATGCACTCTAAATTAGAAATGCAAGTGTTCAAAGGTTAAGTTCACCAAAATGAATCAAATGAAATAGGGTGCTCCACCCTTTAGGAGATGGAACACACAAGGGGGGTCCTCCTATTTCACTCTTAGTTCATTAAAGGAAACCCTAGAGATCCCTCAACCAAGTGACTCAATTGAGGGAAGGACTACAAGTGTCTTCCTTAGGTGTGATTCAAAGTGTGTTCAGCATAAATTTAATGCTTAGAAAGAAAGAGATGAAAGTAATATAAAAATATCACTATATGACCTAGAAAATGAAACTTGAATTCAGAATAATAAATTAAGAATGAATAGAGAAGCACTTAGAAGATTAGAGATGTCCAAAATGAGGACTACAATCCTAAAATTATGAATTTTGATGTGAACTAGGAATAATAAGCCAACATGGCGATTTAGTCCCATTTTAGGGTTTTAGACTGAATCTGGAATCTACAACTGATAAACTAGGATCTACAGAAAAAAGATGAAAAAAGTGGTATACTTAGGAATCATATGCCCAAGGTGGAAATCTAGTCCTAGTATTAGGGTTTGGTTGAAAATTTGGTATCCTCTAGTGATCTTTTGTAGCTTCTCTCCTTTCTGATCTCCAAGTTTGAAAATTTGAATTCTGGCCTACAGGTGAGTTTCTGTGAAGATTATGACTTCTGGACAACTTTGAAAAATTTCTTCAATCTTACAACTTTGTCTTCAAAGGATCTTCAAGTCTCAAAACACCTAGATCTACAATCACACATCTAGAGAGACAAAATTTTTGATTTGTTAGTGGATAGTGGTTTGCCTTCGTCAAACCTCATTTTGGTAATGAAACCTTGAAATCAAATAGAAAAGCATGAAGGGATCATGAATAAACAATATGCAATGTTGTAACTTAACAAACCCTTGGAATAAAGGCTGCAATCTTGTATGAAATTTCTAGCATGAATGTAGATCTTGACTCTTGATTGTTGATATGAGATAATGTATTTTAATACTTGCTTGAAACATGAAAACCTACATCACAAATGTTAGCTCAAAAACACACATGATGCATGATGACTTTGAAATGATGCTTGAATCTTGAATATAGCTCCAAATGCTTGATGATTTTCTCTTGAGTTCTCTTGGAAACTCTGCATGAATACTTGAAGGGTATTAGATTGCTTTCTAGGAGAAACTTAATGAAATGACCTTATATTTATACTAGTTTATGCCAAATTTCCAAAAATTACAACACTACAAGCTAACATTAGTTCTAGGAGAATAAAATTCTACCAAAAAATGAATTCAAAATAGGTCTAAGCTAAAGTGGGATTATATGCCAGTTGGGGCGTATGAGTCCTAGAGGCATAAGCTTGGGACACAAATTTCAGGAAATTTTAAGTTCTATGCCATATTCAAGATCAAGCCCCAAGACTTAGGTGGGACATATATACCCAAGGTGGTGTATGAGTCCTAGATCACTAAATCTAGGAGAAAACCCAAAAATATGAATTATGAGTGGTCATTAGTTAAGTATCAGGATTATCCTTATAGAAATGCATTAAATAAGGCTCGTGGATGCAAAATAGGACCAAATAAGGCATAAAGAATCCCATTTTTAGTAGGGAGATCCCAAACAAGTGTGAAAATGTAAAGGGATACATTTTTCTACACTAAAATAAACTATTCAAAATTTCATGTCAAGTTTCCTAACTTTGGTTGGGTGATCCCAGAATAGTGGTTTACAATTTTTGGCCAAACTGGACACTGAATTTTTGATTTTTAACTAAATCTTCACATTTGGGCACCTATAGCGGCTAAACCATGAGGAATTTGTAGATGATGCAAAGTAGAGTATAGTCACATTTATTCTATAGATTCTAAAAATATTTTTTTCAATTTTTTTAGAATTAGATTACACTTTTTTTTCCATCTCCCACAAAAACTTTTTTTTTTAGAAAACAACATTTTTAAAAAGTGACGCACACCGTATTATGCATAACTTTTTTTCCATGAAGGATAAAATTCCAATTTTTTTGAATTTACATTTTTGACTCTGATATCTAGTGCTTCCACTTGGTTAGATAGTTTTTTAATGAATATTTTTTCTTTAAGCAAGTTTCGAAGTCAATCAAATAACAATTCAGACATAGCACGACCGTATAACGCGTAACTTTTTTTGTATATATCAAAATTCAATATTTTTTTTGGTTGGATCAAGGACTTCAATATCTGGTGCACTCATATTTTTCAAATTTTCTTTGATAATCTGCTATTTTTCCACATGTGAAGGACAAGGACCTTCATTTTTGATGAAAAACCTATGTTTAATAAAACTAAAAAAACAAATACATAATAAAACCAAAACATATTAAATCTATATTCATTGGATAGCTCGTTATGAAGGCTACTTGATTCCAAGTTTGGTTTCTAAAGATTCCCCCATTTTCATCCTCAACTGGAGCTTCAAAGTGTAAAAATTAGGGAAAAAGGGGGTTCACTAGAACCAGGAGGGTTCTAGCGAACCCCCTTTAATATGCATTTTTCCTTTTTTTTTTGGGCGGGAAATGTGGGTCCAATAATTAATGGGTTCACTCGAACCCTAGTTCATTCGAACCCCTTTATGGTTTGGTTGAACTTGTAGATTCATGCGAACCCCTAAAACCAATTTTTTTTCCATGGGGTCATTTTTTCTCAATTTTCCTTCCTCCATCAAATTGTAAACCACTATTGTGGCTTCACCCGGTTGTTTTGAATTTCCATTGCCCCTTAGGGGCCTAGTTTGGACCCCCATGATCTCGCACTAACCCTAGACATATTATTACATGAGCATCATCCTCCTTGCCACCATTCTTCCTTATACTCCCCTACAGGTTTCCTCAACTCATAGCAACTAACTTCAAAATATGTACATATTTCAACAATACATTTAACATCAATGAGAACACTTATTACAAACAATCTCACCCTTGTCATTGATGGAAACACACATATATACTTCTCTCCCCCTTTGACATAAAGGGTAAAGGGCATACCATCTACTATTTACAATATTCCAAAACTAAATAGACCCCCACTTACTATATGCTCCCGCTTATATGGAGTTTCCTCAGAAATAGATGTTATGTACAAGAACCACAAAAAAGGAAATGTTGAAAATATCTACAAAAATCTTGACAAGTACAAATATGTATTACTTACATCTTTGCATAATCCTTAGAAGGTAATATTTCTTGTGAGATTCTTTGAGTTGTGCCATAGTTACAACCCTTTCTTTTGTAGAGACAAGGATATGATTCATATATTCAAATTTTATTCATAAATCCTCTGCCTCAACTATACTGAATGGAGCCCCCATCAATTACATAAGCTTTTCTTCTCTCACAAGTATTCCAGAGAGTGAAGCCAGTCTCAAATTGACTGCTTCCCTCAATTGACCAAATAGTTTCTCTAATTGATTCCTTTGATCTCGAAGCATGGACCACTGAACATGAAGATTTTTCAAATGAGCTCTAGTAGAACCATCCTTATCTTTCGACACATGATATATTCTAGCCATATGAGATATTTTTGACTCAATGGAGTCAATTTTATGCTTGATACTCTTCATGGAGATAGGCCATCTCAAATAGAATTGATATAAATATGTGGATTCATCAACAATATTTTTGAATATTTTCAAGTTTTTTTGCATTTTTTTGTGTGCACTAGCACACCTATCAAACACTTCAACCATTCTTTTGTTATTTTTCTCTACCTTTTGTTCAATGTGAGAGTAGTTATCCTTAATAGAATCCATTAATAGATTTAGCTTTTTTCCCAGAGGTAGGGAGGACTCTATGTTTACCTCAGGTAAGCCTTCTTAAATGATCTTTACAACATCCTCAATTTGTTCATGTCCTTTTTTAGGTTCTCTTGAATAATCTCCTTTGTTGCAAAGTAATACAAAATGCCACCAAGTTGTAGCTTGTGGAGAGAGATTTTTGATAGGTCAACCTGTCCTTCATGAGGGAATTTTTAGAAGTTAGCGCATTACCACATGTTGGAAATGCATTTGTAAATATATCAATTTTTTGAGAGAATATGAAGAGATTTAACCTTTACCCACAAATACATCTTGCTTCTCATCACCCTTCTCTTTTATGTCTGGAATAATCTCATAATATTCTTTCATATATTCATCACTTCCTGGCTTCTTCTAAGAAGCAACATTGTGTTTTGGAGGAGAAACATCAACTTTATTTTGAATTTTTGTGAGTGGTGTACTGGTATTCACTAAAGGAGATATATCCTCATTCTACTTCTTATTACAATCAGTTATGTTTCCTTCAAAAATAGATAAACCTATGTCTAAAGTGGACACATTAGGAATATCTTGCAGAAAAGAGTCATCTTGAGAGGCATGATCCATACTCATCTTCATTTACTTAAGGATCTTGGTGGTATTTTCTTCAAACTATTTCTCTTATTCCATCACTGAGACACCTTATTGTTTATGTGGTCTAAAGAGTCCTCATTTTCTTTTTAACCAGATGTATCTCTTATATTTGTATTTATCAAAGGAGCTTGTGATGAACCATCAACATTGATTAGCATCTCATCAATAATTTTCCTTGTAGCAACTTCAGTTTCATTTTGAATTTTATTTTGTATATCCTCATCTAGGCTCATTAGAAGATATATTCTTCTTTTTGTCCGAAGCTCTTTTTTTTTGTCTTTTGACAATATCTTATTTATCTTCATGGGAGATAGAAATACCAGACATAGAAATTTCCTATTGCTTCATTTCTTCATCAACCTTGATGGCTTCATCTCTTCTTTTCCTTGGTGCCTCACCAAGGATATATGGTGCCCTACTAATAATATCTTTCAATGATATGTTTTTCCTTAGCTTGTATTCAATGACAACATTTTCAATTGTCCTTTTATCTCTAGGAGGATCATTCAGATGTAGCATCATTGTGTCATTCAACAAATCATTCTCTACAATTGTATTTAGTATTGCATCAAAGTCAAGGGGATCATAAGTTACCAAAGGATCTTCTTTTTCTTTTCATTGGAAATACCTTTTCGTTTAATTTTTTTGTAGGGAGATCTCTTCTTCTTTTCTTTTATTTGTACCCTTTTCTCTATTCTCTAAAAAATAAGATTTTACTTCTTCTTCTTCAATTTCCTCAAGTACATCATCTAACTCTTCCTCATTTATTTTTTCTCCTTTTTCCTTTCTTTTTGGCCTATCATGTGTAATTTTTGTGTCCTTATTTTTCATAGTAATTTGATATGTGGATTTTCTTTTGCTACTGATAGTTTGAGTGGATTCAGAAGGTAGTGGAGAAAATGTAACAACATGAGAGGTTCTACATAATCTCCTTGTACTTAGACTAATTTTTGGAAGTTTTTTATTTACTTTAGGAGGCTCTATAGGAGTATTAGATGTATCTTTTGGAGAGCCTCCTAGTACTTTGTAAAGTTCCTCTTTTATTTTAATTTCTAAGTATTGTGGAATACCCATTTCCTTCAATGCCTTGACAACTTTATTTTCACTATTTACTTCTCGATCTATTTTTGATAGAATTTATCCATGATCTCTCTATAGGTACCAAATATTTTTATTTTGGGATCCTTCAGACTTGACAACAAAATATCGATGTACCTTTGTACAAAATCATCCTCAATATCATAAGGAAACTCAGTTATCCATATAGTTATAGGTTTTATAGCCTCCATAAATAAATGATCTACCTTTAGCATAAAATTTATTCCTTTTCATATTTTTGAACCAAGCTAGATGAAATCTTGTATCTACCTTTCATATCATTTTCTAGATTTTTGAAAAATACCCAATAGGGAGGGTGTAATATTGAAAATTCTTCATGTTTTGTTTAATCTATGTTGCAATTGGAGATAATTTATCCCATATTTTACCTTCACACCTAGTTAACTCATTCAAAATGAAGAAAATAAGGCAATTGATTAGGGAACCAAACCTAAAGTTGTACTTGATTTCCTTTTTCTTCTTCAAATTTTCCATCAGCTATTCCCGCAATAGTTTGCATAGATCAAAGTTGGCATTTTATTTCACCATATGATAAGTAGTGTGAACTATAGTGGCAAAGATAGATTCTTCTCTATTTGTGAAGTTGATCTTCTACATTCAGTGCTCATTGAAGCATATCATACACTTGATCAATAATATTTCATAATTAGGGCCCTTTTGTCAAATTTAGCACTTGTGAGCTCTATAACTATTTCATTCTTTATAAATTTTAACACAGGCATGGGTCTAGAGTCATACAAACTAGTAATTACCCTAATAGCATCCCTAGTGATCGTGTAGGGTTTGTCTAGCTAGACTAAATTGTCATGAATGTGGCTTAGCATGATTCTTACCCATTCCTCATTTTTGTAGAAGTCTAGGAAATATTTCTAGAGGTCCAACCCTTTTGTACTAATGTTTGCATACTCTGGTTTGTATCCTCCATTTTCATTCAACAACTCTTTTTGGACCACTTCAAAGGATGAAGTGTGATCAATTTCATTCAATTATGTACATGTATTTATCTATCCTTGTATCTTCACAATGCATGAAACCTATTGGAACATTTGAAAATACACCATCTTTTTCCACTTTAATTGATTTGAATGGATACTTTTTATATTTGGGCCTTTTCCTTTCAATATTATTGACAACAATAGGTGTAGCCATGATTTCTAATACTAAGGTTTATAATCAAATACAAAGAAATACCTTTGAACACCATTGTTAGGGTTTTTGCAAAGTTTGTTGAATAGTTTCATCAATCTCTTAGCTCTTGCACTCACTCGAGATAGTATAAAATGATATTAATTTATCATAATGACTAAATATACCCAACACTTACCCTAGTTGCTCTGCAATAAATGTGAACTTGTGTATTTAGTAGCTTTTGTGGTTGGTGACATTACAATAATGCATAGAAAGGGTATTTTCTCTAGAAACATGAACAAATAAGTTTGGGAAACATGAAAAAATAAGTTTGTATCACATTTTGCCAATATGCTGAAGATTTCAATATCTCAAGTAAAATAGGGGTATGATAAGTTCTGCAATTTGCAACTCCCCTTGAGACAACGCTTCTTCTTTAGTTACCAAAAAAGTCATCTACACCAAATTGGGGTACAAATTCATTCTTCACTTCACATTCTTCCTTCTTTTGCAAAACCTTGTTCATCTTTTTCTTTTGTTGACTAATGATAGGCTTTCATTAAGGAGAAAAAAAATCACATTCTTACAAAATCTTACAATGTGTCATTTTTTATTGCAATTGTAGAAAATGATACTCAGTTGCAGAGCATAATTACTTCTTCTCACATTGAATCTATAGTCAACAACTTTATGACCAAAATTTTTGCATGAGTAACAATATCCATAGAAGGATTGAGAGCTCATATCATGATTATTCCTTACTACTTTAATTCTACATTTATTTGGCATGTGGAAATTTTTTGTCCAAGCATAACACTAACCTTTGAATGATAGAGAAGTCATATTTTTGTACCTTCAAGGCCTCAAAGAGTTTTGACTCATTTTACTTCTACATTCAACTACCTTATGACAAAACTTGTTACAAGCAAAAAGGTTAGCAATGAACCTAGCCAGAGTAGATTGATTTGAAGTGGGATTTCTAAAGTTCTTCTTTTTTCTCTAGATAGGAATGAAATCACCTTCTTTCTTTATGCCATTATTTTTCTTTGCATCTTTGGAGGATGTCTCCTTTGTTTCATATATTCCTTATGCTTTGAAGTTATCATACAACTTTGTAGATACCTTGAACAGAGAACTTTTCCATTTTTCAAAGCTAAGTCCACATTTATCTTTAGGGGGGATTTTGAGAATTAATCAATTCATCAAGAATTTCAGAACCTCCTTTCAATTTTTTACCTTTATCAATTTTCTCATTTTCCTTTTCAAGTTATTTTCTTAGAGTAATAATTTCTTCCTTGGGTTTTGAGCATTCAACATTTTATCTTGAAGCTTGGTAGTCAAATAGTCTTTGATCCTTTTTCCTTCCTCAATCTTAACATTTGAGTCAAAGATCACAACTTTTCCTTCCCTAAATTTTCATCCTTCTATTTGAGATTTTAGTTTGTTGATTTCTTCTTTTGATTCTTTTTCCTTTTCTTTCAATTTGTCAATTGTCTCTTTTGATTTTTCTAGCATACATTCATATTTGATATTTTACAACCTTGCTTTGTCCAAATCCTCAAGAGTAGACTTGATTTCACCTTCAAAATCAATTTCACATTCTTCTAGATTGATTTCCCATTATTTAGGTTCCATTGATTCTAGGTCTAGTTTTCTAATGAACATATCATTGATTTTTTCTATAGACTACATGTGTTCAAGAGCAGATCTACCTTAGTTGTTAGGATTATTCAATGCACTTCTATCTAATGCCAATTGTTGAAAACAAGTCAATGCTGAGAGGGGGGTTGAATCAACTATCTAATAAAACTAAATCTTTTCCATTTGCAGATAAAATATCACATTACATGAATTGAAAGAAAAACATAAAGGAAAACATGCACCACACAATAATGCAAGTATTTTTATGTAGAAAACTGATTAAGGGAAAAAACATGGTGAGAGTTACCTCACAAAAAGCTCATTGCTTAAAATGATTTACAAAGAGTTTAAGGCTCACTACCTATTGACTTGCAAATATTGAATCAGATATAACTTTAGGAGAAAGATACATAGGAGATTCAATGAGACTCACTATCTCAAAGTATGGTATATGAGAATTATGAAAGTAAACTAAGGCTGAACTATTGAAGATGAGGCATCTGACTTATTCTGAAATTGTAGCTCCTTTTTTTCACATTCACACCATCACACAAATTCTAGACACTTAGTATTATCATTTTTCTTAACTTGCATCACACATTCACTATTTCCCTTCACAAAGGATTTTTCCTATAAATATCCTCTACAACAATACAAAACTTCTTGATTAAGTTGGCTCTAAGATGACCATTGAATGAAACACTTGGTGTTGCATAGGTTAGATCCACAACATATTCAAGATGAAAGCACTTTGTTTGTGGATTAGAACACATTTTTTTTAGGCTTAGAGAATTACCACAGATTCACCAAATTTAACATATTAACTAATTAGGAATAACCACAAATGCACAAAAAAAATAATGTTATCCCAATTAGACAAGTGCAATCAACACTATTACTACATAACTTCACACCACCAGGGAGATACCAAAAACACCATGCAGATCAAGATATGAACACTAAAGGTACTCCACAATATTCTTGTGACCTTTTCCAAGAAGATTTGATCATTAAATGCTAGCACAACTGAAGAAGCATACTGGAAATGCACAAATAGAGCATTCTAAAACAACTATAACACAGTTGATTGAAGATTAAGCTTGCAAAAATCAAACACACTTGATACTATTAGATAATACATATTGATTGATTACTATTGATCATTTCCTTAAAGCCACAATATCAACCCTCCATCTCTTGAGGAATGTAGAGCATTCCAACCAATCTTTTTTGTGCATTGCACTATTAGGGCACAAACCAAAACACTGTCAGCTATAACTTTGATTGTGGAAGGTCTAAAGACTTTATGTTTTGGATATAAGATCCTCAAAGCATGGTTAACATTTCATTTCAATAGTAAGACATAATCTTGCATAGTGGATGGATGCAAACCAAAAAGTCATGATACTACCTTAGGATATACACATTTAGTGCCTTGGCCAATCTTCTACAACTTATCTCATAATGTGGTACATGAAACCTAAATGATATCAAGGTATACATATTGTAGACATATTAGGACATGAGTATCATCCTTTGCACCACCATTCTTCCTTTTATTTCCCTATAGACTTCCTCAACTCATAGCAACTAACTCTAGAGTATGTACATATTTCAACAATACATTTGACATCAATGACATACCAAAATGGGGTTGACATCAATGACAACACTTATTTCCAACATGGATATGTTAGGAATATAAAATAATACTATGTTTCCTTCAATATCTTGTCAATCAATTATTGTTGTCACTAGGATAGAAATAGAACCCCTAAAGAATTTCCAGGGCTCAAAAATTTGGTTACTTAATGATGTGCATTTAATTATTTGATTTGAGTATGTTTAAATTCATGATATTAAAAAAAATTATGTTTAATTTTATGACTATTATTTTAATGAATGGTTGTTCATTACATCACCTTTCAATTAAGGTCCTTCTTTATTACAAGTTGTTATACAATTTTTGGTACGTTACGCTCATTTTTTCCCCCGATCACACAATAATGAAGAAATATGTGCACACAAGATAAGACAATAAGCATTAGAAAGTATGTGAATACAACTAGATAAATAGGATCAACCTTATAGAAGATTACACAATTTATCATCATGTGCATGATCTAAAGAATTTATTTAAAATAGAAACAAAATTAAAATGAAAATGGCACAAATATCCTAATTTCAAGTTATTACACTCACAATAATAATTATATTCATTCTACAAGCCCTATTTATACCAACATATTATTTTTACCATATAATTATCAAACCTTAATATAATTATCAAACCTTAATGAACAAATTTTTATTTCCTCTATTTTCTTGTCAAACACACATATTTCTTATTAGTTCCTGCTATAGCACAAGCGAAGGGATATAATTTAACTAATGATTAAATTACTATATTTCTGTCAATCAAAATTTGAGATTTGCTTGTTAGTTCCTGCTATAGCACAAGCGAAGGGATATAATTTAACTAATGATTAAATTACTATATTTCTGTCAATCAAAATTTGAGATTTGCTTGTGTAAATTTTGTTCCATATGTTTCTTTGTATACAACTTGCTAAAATTGTAATTATTTACAATGAAAATTTAATTTTTTCAGATTTGGATTGGTATATGCATGTAGTTTTCAAGGCAAGACAAGGCTCGACTATCACAGCTTTACTGCTTTCCTGTTTCTAACTCCAATAACGGTAAAACCAATGATGATTCGACTATTCTAAGAAGAGGAAATGTTAGATTTTTGCAAGCAAAGATACAATTTTGCACTCCATATTGCACAGAAAGTTGTTGCCGTTATACTTAGTCATTTTTAGCTATTTTATAGCAAATATATAGGACTTGTGATAAAAGGTGAGGATTCGGGTATTTTTTGACTCATCCATTCTTTGCCAATGTAATTGGCTTTTGCTTCATATAGGATTTCAAATTTTCAATTCAAAATATAGGTGCCACATTACTGGCACTACTTTTGTTAATGTTGTTTTCCTATTCAACTTGTATATTGTCTCTTAGAATATAATAAGAATTATAACCTTAGAAGCTATATTGTATCTTGTAAAGAATGGAATCCTCCATATTGAGGCTGCAATGTCTTAATTTTTTTATTTTTTTTCTGTTGACACCTTCTCTTGTTCTGAACAACGATGAAGGAACTGATGAAAGAATACTTCTACAAATTCACTGTTCAAAAACTTTCAAAGTAGCATGAATAAAACAATGAACCTAGCTCTTACGGGTCCTTGTGAGATCAAAAAGACTTGCAATAATATAATAGGGTATTAATAAAAGGTTGATTGCATGATAGAAAAAATTGTAGTTAGTCATAACTGAAATAGAATCAATACATTTTATCAGAAAAAGGATATACAATAGATTTTTTTTCAAAGTATTTTGTGGTGTAACATGGTTCCCACAAGACTCAGAGGGCTTTAGGGTGAAAGAAAAATAAGAGTACAGTTTTTAACAATTTCACAAATATGAAAGGCACATATATCTAGAATAAATAATTTTGTCAAATGCATACATAAAAGTAATACAATCAAGTTATTATATATGTGCTAAAAAAAAATTTAAACTATTTAGATTCGAATAAGGTTAATTTTTATAAACTCTTTAATTGAAATAAGTTCTTAATCTTTTTGATTGGGATAAGATAACACAAATTTTGTTTTCATTGCATTAATACTCCTTATAAGATGTGGTGGAGAAAATATTAAAAGCACAATTTTTTTATCTTCCTCATTTTAGTTAAGACTAGGATTTTGGATGGTTTAGAATGTCTATCTCATTTACAATTATTGTTGGAGCTATAATGTAATTTGTTTGATGGATCAATTGTTTTTATCATATTTACAGTGGAGCCCTGTTAGATAGATGACACTGAAGAGTTAGCAGTTGGCTCATCTCACAATTTGGTGTTTCCTTGTTTTATTTAGTTTTTAAATCGTTTAACACATGTAAAAATAGTCTATTATTAGTTTTCTTTTTTTAATTTATTAAGCTCTCTTTGCTTTAAAACTCTATCGAGAAATGTTAAGAACAAGCAGCTCTGTTTTTAAGCAATAATAAAGACAGTTTGTAACATGCAAATATAGAATTGCGTGTGCTTTGCTTTTCCTGAGCTGATTGTTTTAGTTCTCTATTGTCATTTTTGTTTTTTTTTGTTATCTTTCTAACCCGTTGGTGTAGGAATTTGGTGTGCTTTTAAATTCTACATTTGGTATCAAAGCAGGTGTTTTTTTTTTCTCGTTAAATTAATCATGTCAGGTTTGAACTGTTTCTCAATTCTTTACTTCAATGGAAGTGACTAAATATTGGTGCATCAAGATGATGACCTTTTTGACAGGGAAAGATTTGTGGGAGATTGTAGAAACAAATTATGAAGAACATGCATGTTGGAGTGCTCTTATAGCCAATAAAAGAAAAACTAACAAGAAGGTTAAAAAGAAGAATTCTCAAGTGTTATTTCACATTCAAATAGTTCTTGATAAGAGCTTATTTTTTAGGATTGCAAGAGAAAAGTCAACCCCAAAAGCCTAGAAGACTCTGTAGGAAGCTTACCAGGTAGTGACTAGGTCAAGGTTGTCAAGCTGTAGACATTGAAGAGAGACTTTGAAAATTTGAAGATGCTAGAAATTGAGAAAGTAAATGATTATTACGTAAGATTCAATGACGTGACCTATTACAATCATTTATATGTTCAGCCTAGATTTACACTCTTTCTTGCAATAGCTAGTTGTCTGAGGGATTCGTATCTTACTGCAAGAACATTCTTGCTTTATGCCATCATATGTATTTTCACTTCAATCTTCGTGGCACATTTTATCCCTAAAACTACAGGAGAAACTCTAGAGAAAATTGAGGCATCGTTTAGATGAGCTTAATTAGAAACTTCTACATATGCCTGCAATTCTTCAATATCATATATACACTATTAAGCCTAAGAGAATATAAGGTTAGTGTGGTCATGACAAGGCTGGAAAAGGTAATTGACTAATAGAACTTTTTAACTCAAGTTTCAATCACGATGGTTTGATCTATAGATAGAAATCATAATAAAATTCTGAATCACTATAAGTTGGCTATCATAACAAAACAGTCCTACCAACATTTGATAGGAACTTCCCTACAATACAACCTTGTTTACTTATACAATCAATAATATTTTCTCTCTCAAAAGAAATGTATCACATAGACCCCATTCCACTAAACCAGTGTGAACGACAAGACAACCATAAATTATAATTTATTTTTGGTATAGCTTATCAACAATTATACGTAGCACATTCAAATTTTTATTTTCTTCACCTTTCATCATGGGCATCATCACCTTTTTCACCTTGACATCTTTGGGAAAAAAAAGGTAATCAAAGGGAAAACAATAACCCTGGTTAAGAATGTAGCTCTTTATTTCATCTTCCCTCGTAGTTACCGAGGTAATTATTCATTCGCCTTGGTGCACCTCAAATTTCACCCATGGATACCAATCACAGTCTACCATAGACTCATTCATAGACTTTTCTATTGGAAAATTGAATGTTCCTGAGCCTCTTCCTGTCCACCTACCTGTCAGGGGCATTCGATGCTTGTAGCTAAAAGATTGTTTTGGGGATTGACTTCCCCACTTGCTCTTGACGTGCACTTGAAGACTGTAGAAAAAATAATGAAGTTAGGAACTTTTGAATTCCCATTGAATGCTGGTAGGTAATTTCAAAATTGAGAGGGAATGCATTTGAAGATAAAAAAGAATGAAGGCAGTTTTACTCTGTCAGTTAGATGTAGAAGAATTTTTTGTGTAGCAGCAGACTGTAGACAAAGAATGTTTTGTGTGAGATTTTGAAAGCTCCTAAACAATAACAACTGTTTGTTTTATGTGTGAGAAAAGATTGCTCTTGAAGAGCTCTATGTAGCTCCTATCAGTGAGCTCCTAAGAGCTTCAGAAGTTGTCTATTTTTGGTTGAGTAGTTGATTGCTCCCAACAAATTGTGTTTCATAGCTTAGAATTAGCTTTTAGTAGTACATGTTTTATTCTTTCCTGTATTGATCATTTCCAGCATAGTTAATCAAAAGGAAAATATTACATACACAGATTTGTCTCCTTTGTTTTTGGTTATTCTGCATTTTGTGCATTCCCTTGTTTGTGATTTGGGGAAACAAAGTAGAAGCTCTGTGATTTATGTGCAATCAAAATTTTTGACATGGTATTAGAGCCATAGGCCCCATTTCCTCATGAGTTAGGGCATTTTTTTTTTCTTCTGGGTATTAATTTTATTGTGTAGGAGACATGGCTGGAGATGAGGGAAAGAGCTGGCAGTAGCCACTGTCCTTTAATGGATAGAACTATGATGTTTGGGCGAAGAAGATGAAGATGATTATGGTTGCCAATGATTTGTGGGAGTTTTTGGTCAATGGATTCAATAATGTAACTAACCCAACAGCATATGTTGTGCTAAAAAATACCAGAAGAACCAGCTGAAGGAGTTAAGGAGGAAGGATGCTAAAGCTTTGAGTCTGATCGAAGCAACCTTGACAGAGGCCATTTTTCCCATAATAGCAGCAACTAACTATGCAAAGGAAGCTTGGTAAATCCTCCAAACCTAATACAAAGGAACTGATAAGGTTAGATTAGTGAAGCTCCAGATGCTTCGAAGAGAGTTTGAGACTCTTGAAATGAAGGACAGTGAGTCCATCTCAGTTTTCCACACGAGACTCTCTAGTTTGATAAACCAGTTGAAAGTGAATGCTGAGATCATTGATGATTAGAGGATTGTGGAGAAAGTCCTCAAGAGCTTACCCATGAAATTTTATGCAGTGGTGATTTCCATTGAAGAGGCAAAGGATCTCACAACATTGCCTATTGATGAGCTAATGGGTTCTCTACAAACCCATGAGCAACACCTAAATAGGTCTACAAGTTCTTCCCAAGAGCAAGCTTTTAAAGCTTAGTCGAATGCAAGAGGTAGGGGGAGAGGAAGAAACAACTCCAGACGTGGTAGAGAGAGATCTGGACGTGGTAATAATGGAGAAGAAAGCTCGGCATGAGCAAAAAACCAAGAGGGAGTGAGCAACTCTCAGACTAGTCTCGAAGAGGCAAGAAGAACAACAATTCGAATATGAAGAATGACAAGAGCAATGTTGAATGCTACTACTATCATAAGTTCAGCCATTATGCGAGTGAATGCTAGACCAAGCAAAGAGATTAGTCAAAACAAAGTGCAAATGTGGCTGATTCGAATGTGGCTGAAGGAAACCAATCCACAGCCTTCATCATGTGCAACATTGGTGAAGAAGGCAGCCGTGAAGTCTGGTATTTGGATAGCGGTTGGAGCAACCACATGAGTGGTAATGAAATTCTTTTTTCTTTCATTAATAAAAATGTAAAGTCTGAAATAAGAATGGGGCACAATGGAGTAGTTCCTGTTGCTGGAAGAGGATCTATTATGATCCACAACAATCAAGGTGAGAAGAAGGAGATACAAAATGTATTTCTTGCTCCTGTTTTAAAGCATAACCTCATGAGTGTTGGTCAGCTGATCCAAAATGGATACAAAGTGTTGATGGAGAAGGATCAATGTGTCATCTATGACAAGAATGAGAGGACAAAGGTGTTTGCAATAGTCCAAATGACAAAGAACCAAATGTTTCCATTGAATATTGAGACATGTTTCTCATCTTAGTCCATTGTTGCACCTCTCAAGAATGGAGAATGTACAATAGTACATCATGTAGCACTCAAGAGCACCATTCAAGATCCCTCCAAGCTATGGCATCTTAGGTATGGACATTTAGGCTATGCTAGTTTGAGTCTTTTGTCTAAGAACAAAATGATTGATGATTTGTCGAGGATAGTAGAGCCTAATGTTAGATGTGAGGCTTGCATTTTGGGCAAGCAACATAGGCAGCCCTTTCAATCGGGCAACTCTACAAGGGAAAAGAGCACCATTGGAGCTAGTGCATATGGATTTGGTAGGCCCTATGCAAATCCTTTCTATTGGTAAGAGCATATTTTTATGACCTTCATTGATGATTACAACCGTAAGACATGGGTCTATTTTTTGCAACATAAATCTGAAGCATTTGACAAGTTTTTTTTGTTTAAGGCCTAGGCTGAAAAGAAGAGTGGACACGTGCTCAAGGTCTAAAGGTCAAATAGAGGAGGAGAGTATACCTCTAATTTTTTTAAAAAAATTTGCAAGAAAAATGGAATCAAGAAGGAGCTAACAACCAGTTATACTCTACAGCAAAATGGAGTGGCTGAAAGAAAGAATCAGACCATCGTGGAGATGGCAAGGAGCATGATGAAAGAAAAAGGACTCCCGACTGAATATTGGGGAGAGGCTGTAGCAACAACTGTTTATTTGATTAATAGAAGTCCAAAAAAGGAGGTTCATGACAAGATACCTCAAGAGGCATGCACAAGATGCAAGTGGACAGTTGCACTTGAGAGTGTTTGGGTGTGTAGCATATGCACACATTCATAAGGAAAAGAGAAAGAAATTGGATGACAAGGGTGAAAAATGCATTTTCACAGGCTATAGTGAAGAGTCCAAAGCCTATCGGCTATACAATCTGGTCACCAAAAAGATAGTCATTAGTAGGGATGTGGATTTTCTTGAAGAGAAGTCATGGGATGGATTCTTAGATTCTGACAGCTCAGAACCACTCCTGACAGCTCCTTAAGAAGTAGAAACTGAACCTGAAGTTCGACAAGAAGAGTCTACAGATGCTCCAGAAAGCGTCAGGCGAGCTCCTAAAGAGCTCTTGAGAGCTCCTAAATGCTCCTGACAGCACCTGATGGCTCTTGAAGCTGAAAGACAGTAAGCAAGGAAATCAAGCAAGCTATCATAGTCAGCCAAAGGATTGGCTACTGAAGGTACCAGTCGAGCTCCTGAAAGGCCCCTGAGAGCTCTTGAAGTTGGTAGATAGTCAGGAAGACTATCACAAATAGCTAGAAATTCGGTAGTAGTAAGCTCTAGACGAGCTCCTGAAGAACCCCTGAAAGCTCCTGAAATGAATAGATGAAAAGCCAAGTAGCCAAAAGATTGGCTCCTGAATCTACCTGTTCAGCACAACAACAACAGCAGTGAAAGTATAGATCCACCTCTCACCTCCCTAATGCCAAAGATGACCAAGAGTCTAAGGGAGATCTACCAAAATGAAAGGTATGATGAAGGATTTGATAAGAGTGTGAGTTTTGCATTATTTTCTCATGGTGATCCAGTTTATTTTGAAGAATCCGTGAAAGAGGAGAAATGGTGTGAGGCCATGGATGAGGAGATAGATGCAATAGAGAGAAACAACACATGGGAGTTAACTAATTTGCCTCCCAACAAACAAGTTATTGGGGTGAAATGGGTCTACAAGACCAAATGCAACACCGAAGGAAGAATAGAGCAGCATAAGGCAAGATTAGTTAAGGGGTACAAACAACAGTTTGGGAGAGATTACAATGAGACATTTGCCCTCATTTCAAGAATGGAAACCGTGCGGGTGATCATAGAAATCACATTGCAACACATGTCGAAGGTATTTCAAATGGATGTGAAGTCTGCCTTTCTAAATGGAGTGTTAAAAGAAGAGGTTTATGTGGAGCATCCATTCGGATATGAAGTTTCAGGTCAAGAACACAAGGTGTATAGGCTAAAGAAGGCTTGCTATGGGCTGAAGCAAGCTCCATGGGCATGGTACAATAGGATTGACTCATATTTGATGAGCAATGGCTTTAGCAAAAGCGATGGTGAGCCCACTCTTTACATCAAGGCAGCAAATGGTAAGGTTTTGATTGTTGTCTTGTATGTTGATGATTTAGTTTTTACTGGGGATGATGATTTCCTCATTGCTGATTTTAAAGAGGCCATGAAAAGAGAGTTTGAAATGACAGATTTAGGTCTCTTGAGTTATTTTCTAGGCATAAAAGTAAAACAAATGCATGATGGTATATTTATCTCTCAAGAGAAATATACAAATGAGATCTTGAAGAGATTTAGGATGCTTGAAATCAAGCCTGCCCCAACACCAACAGCCATAGGTCTGAAGTTGAGGAAGGAAGATTGCAGCAGCAATGTGGATCCGACCTTGTTTAAGAGTTTGATTGGAAGCTTAATGTATTTAACAACAACTAGGCCTGAGATAATGCACAGTGTGAGTCTTATTTCCAGGTTTATGGAGACTCCATGAGACACCCATTGGCAAGTGGGTAAAATAATCCTAAGGTATGTGAATGGCATCAAAGGATATGGCATTTTATATGCAACAACAAATGAGTTTGGGCTAGTTGGATACATGGACAATGATTGGGAAGGAAGTTTGGAAGATAGGAAGAGCACATCGAGCTATGTGTTTCATTTGGGTTCGGGAGTCATCTCATGGGCTTCCAAGAAGCAACCTATCATTTTCCTATCAACAGCAGAGGCTAAGTATATAGTAGCAAATGTAGCAGCATGTCAAGCTATTTGGCTTAGAAGAATCTTGGAAAATTTGAAGGAAGAACAAGAGGATGGAACATTAATTTTCTGTGACAATGTTTCATCAATAGCTTTTATGAAAAATCTTGTGTTTCATGGAAGAAGCAAGCACATTGAAATAAGGGATCATTTTATCAAAGAATTGGTTGAGAATGGTGAAATTAAAATGGCATTTTGTAGGTTTGAGCAGTAGCTAGCAGACATACTCACCAAGCCTTTGAGTAAGGACAGTTTCAAGTGCCTAAGAACCAGTTTGGGCATTGTTGATTTGGATCAGATTTGATGATGTTGTTTGTCAGCTCAGGATCAAGGGAGAGTTGGAAAATTGAATGCTTCTGAGCCTCTTCCTGTCCACCTACCTATCAAGGGCATTTTATGCTTGTAGTTAAAAGATTGTTTTGGGGATTGCCTTTCCCACTTGCTCTTGACATGCACCTGAAGACTGCAGAAAAATTAATGAAGTTAGGAATTTTTGAATTCCCATTGAATACTAGTAGGTAATTTTGAAATTAAGAGGTAATTCATTTGAAGAAAAAAAAGAATGAAGGCAGTTCTATTTTGTCAGTTGGATGTAGAAGAATTTTCTGTGTAGCAACAAACTACAGTCATAGAATGTTTTGTGTGAGCTTCTGAAAGCTCCTGAACAACAACAACTATTTGTTTTATGTGTGAGCAGAGATTGCTCCTGAAGAGATTTGTGTAGCTCCTATCAGTGAGCTCCTAAGAGCTCCTGAAGTTGTCTGTTTTTGGTTGAGCAATTGATTGCTCCCAGTAGATTGTGTTTCGTAGCTCAAAATTAGCTTTCAGTGGTTCACATTTTATTCTTTCCTATATTGATCATTTCTAGCATAGTTAATCAAAAGGAAAATATTGCATACCCAGCTGTGTTTTTGGTTATTCCACATTTTGTGCATTCCCTTGTTTGTGATTTGGGGAAACAGAGCAGCAGCTCTGTGATTTCTATGTAATCAAAAATTCTGACATTTTCTACAACACAAGTATTAACCACAACCAGGGCACATAAAATGATTGCACCCATGACATGTCTCCTGAGATAAGTGCAAGTGTTCTCGGTACCAATTTGGATGAATGAATTGGTGCAACTAAAGTTGCAAAAGAGATTTGTGTTGAGAGTTGACTTCGCTCCATCTACAACTTGACCAATTACTTTCATAAATCCTGATGGAAGCTTCTGTGTGCAACAAACAAAACCTAAGTGAATTAACGCTACATTCTCTTCATAATTTAAGTAGAAAATCTACGCTATCTTCCCACAAGAAAGGGAAAACCAAAGGTGAATTAAAAACTTCCCCTTCAGAAAGAAAATTAAGGAGCGTGGAAATCAATACCTCCATGTCCAAAATACAATTCCGAATTGCATCATTGCTACAATCTGAGAGATGCATCTTTTCCAATGAATGAAATTTTTTTATACCTTGTATTTTCTCCAACCGCGGACAGTCGTAAATGTTCAATTTTTCAAGGTTCCAAAATATTCCATTTACATTCATCAAAATTTTGCAGTCTGTCACTTGAATCCTCTTCATCATTGGAAGATTCGAAAAGAAACAAAATTTTAGATGGCTAAATCGAACAGGACTCAACTCCTCAATATTTCCACAATTACTGATATTCAAATTGTTTAGGCATGTAAGATCAAATATTCCTATCACACTTTTCATGTGCTTATAATAATCAATTGTAATTATTTGTGGGCATTGAAGTCGAACAAAACTTAACTCCTCAAACTCAAGTGCCCCATTTACTAATTTTCAACTCTACTAGCTTCGTAAGACCAGACATTCCTGTCACACTCTTCAAATACCAACAATCATGAATTGAAATTATTTTTAGACAGCCGAGTCGAACAAAACTTAACTCCTCAATTGTTACACAATGACTTATGTCAAATATCTGTAGCTTTGGAAGATCAGATATTCTTATCACACTTTTCAGGAACTTACAATCATGGACTGCAATTATTTCTAGATTGAGTATATGACCCAAGCTTAACTCCTCAAGCTCAAGTGCCCCACATTTACTAATGCTCAACTTTACTAGCTTTCTAAGATTAGATAATCCTGTCACACTTTTCAGGTACCTACAATTATAAATTACAAGAATTTCATGAGAGCATAGAGGGCCCAAGATTAACTCCTTAATATTTTCACAATGACTAATGTTCCTATATACTGAGATATTCCTATCATACTTTTTAGATTCTTACAATGCTAGATTATAATTTTCTTAGATAGTACTGATGACACAAGCTAGACTCCTCAAACTCAAGCTCCCCACACTTATCAATATTCAACTGTACTAGCTTTGTAAGATTAGATATTCCTGTCACAATTTCCAAACACCTACAACCATGAATCTTAATAAGTTTTATGCAGCTAAGTTGAACAAAAATTAACTTTTCAATCTCAAGCACCCAACAATCACTAATATTCAACTCTATTAGCTCTATAACATCAAATATTCCTATCACACTTTTCAGATGCTTCCAATTATAAATTTGAAGTTTTTTGAGAGAACGGAGAAGGCCCAAGCTTAACTCCTTCAACTTGAGGATTCTATTGATCACTAGCTCTTTTATTGCAAAGGGTGCCTAAAAATCATGATAGTTTTTTTTTCAGATTTTTGATTGTACATAAAAAGTCACCAAAAGTATTATAAAATAATGCATTCGATTACCATGACTTAGCTTTTCAGGATGAGGAACAAAATACCTGTACATCAGCCTACCACAATCCTTCCAGAGCTACACCAAAATTTCTACCAGTGATTCTTAAACATTTCAAACTTTGAAGAGGAATCCAAGGAGGGATGTTTATCAGTTCATGCAAGAAATATTCAAGTTCAAGCCATAGTAAAGTAGTTGATAACTCAAGTGTATTGTCTTATTCCCCTACAAAGTGTTTAATATGGCAACCGACAGACCGATATGTACATTTTGAAAAAACGGGCCTCTCCTCTAAAACCAATTGATTAAAAATGAATAGAACAATAGAAAAAAAAATGGAAAAATAGTTATAAGATAAAACACAAGCTATGCTTATTTAAAACCTCTCATAAAGAATTAGCATCCAATGTTTTTCAAAACCATAATAGTCTACTCTGTTTCAAAACATAGTTTTCTTCTTATTGCAGCATATAAAATGAATACAAAATAGTTTTCTTCTTATTGCAGCATATAAAACGAATACAAAACAGAGAAATATATAGAGTTTAAGATGTAGTCTCAAAAACAATACACTACCCACTAAAGGAAAGCTTTAAAAACAAAAAAATTGTTGATGTTTTTTTTAATTTATTACAAAGAAAACTTAAAGAAAATCTTCTAGACTAAGCATGCATTGCATGCTTTATTTGAGGAAAGTAGGAAAAACAAAGCTTTAAAGAAAAACTACTTTAAAACTAAAATAAACTAGCAAGGAAGCCATGTTGGAAGACATCTCAAAGATACGTAACGGCAACATCAATTATCTTCATACTCCCCCTTGATGCGAAGAGGGCTCACAATCTGATCTCAAAGTGACAAAAACCGATCTTTTGCAACTGCTTTGGTGAAGATATCTGCTAACTGATCCTGAGTGTTGATGTGTTTCAATTCAACTTCCTTCTTTTGTATTTAATCATGGATGAAGTGATACTTCAAATCAAAATGCTTTGTTCTACTATGATGAACTAGATTCTTTGATAACTTGATGGCACTTACATTGTCACACTAAATCACTATAGGTTGAATCTGTTTCTCTCTGATTTCTTCTAAAACTTTTATAAGCCAAAGAGCTTGTGTACATTTTGAGGTGACTGCAACATACTCTACTTATGTGGATGACAAAGCAACCATGCTTTGTTTTTAGGAGCTCCAAGTAATCAAACCAGAACCAAAAGAAAAACAATTTCCAGATGTAGACTTACTATCATCCATACTACCTCCCCAATTTGAATCACTAAATCCAACAAGATTAAACCATTTAGAAGAGTAGTAATGAATACCAAAATCTAGAGTGTGTTTCACATACCACAAAATTATTTTAGATGTCTATGCCATAGAAAAATGGCCCCTTGTCATTTTAATGGCCTTTTAGGTCTTGTTTCATGATGTTTTACATATTTTTTCTTAATTTTATATTGTAACTTAGCTAGAACATGCTTATTTTAGTATTAAAATGTAAATATTGAAGTATTGTGAATATGTTCTAAAGTGTTGTAAAGCATTTCTACATTATTCTAGACTGTATTTAATACAATTCACCTAAAAATCATCATTTGACACATCAATAATTCCTATTTTCATGTGTTGTTAAGTCTTGTAATCAAGATCCACACTTTTCTAGGCATTTTCCCTTTATTTACATCTTTCTCATGTCTTATTTGACCTTTTTATATACTCATATGCTTTATTTTTAAGTATATTTTTGAACATATCCCTGACACATAACATTAAAATTACATTTAATTCCTAACACCTAAGTTTATGTCCCAGGTGGGAGCCATTCACCATGGGCAGCGAATGAGTCCACCCTAGCTCCAAAATTCAAATTAATTCAAAATTCTTTCGGGATTTACCCAAAATTATGCTTGATGTCGGCCTGTGATGATGTATGCACAAGTAATAAGGCACAAGATTGATATAAATAAGCTAATTTCACCTAATTTTAACATCTCTCATTCATCCAACAAGTCAATTTCCTATGCACTTACTCACTTAAGCATTCAAGCATCTTGTAATACATCATTGGGAAATTGTTGAAGCATCTTGGAGCAACCATTAACATTGATTCAGACTTGCATCATTAAGGATCTTAGTAATTTGTAGCATCTTTTATATTGTTCATTTATCATCTTTCTTTCATTTCATTTATTTCTATTGGGTTTGAGTACCAAAGTGAGGGTTGACCAAGGCAAACCCCTATTTGCTAACCCTCCAACATTTGTTTTGCAGACTTGACAAGTTTAAAAGGTTTTGAAAAGTGGAATCAAGTCAACTACATTCTTCAAGTCATTTTTTCATCATTTCATGCTTGATCGAGTGATTTCTATCCATTTTCTACATAATTGACTTCGACAACCCAACATTTAAACTTTACCAAATCTGGTGTTAGAGAGTTTCTAACTGAATTTCTAGAAATCTAGGAGTGGAATGAATCACCACCCTTGGAAAATTAGTCCCACCTAAGATTAGAAATCAGTGTTTTGTCATATTATGGATCCTAATAGAAAGAAACCTATTCTTGATAGTTTTTCACCTGTAGGTGAACTAATTTTCCACCCTTGGCGAATGAGTCCCACAACAAATTTTTAGTGACTTCAATTTTCCTTTAAAACTTCTCAATAACATTATTCTCAATCCAAGTGCACTCAGATTCATCCCTGTTAGCTCTATTCTGCATATTTTCTTCAGTTTTCATGTTGTTTACATATCACACTGTGTTTTCAAACATTGTATAAAACTTAGCCTTGCATCCATTTAGATTAATTTCATTTAATAAATTGAATTTAGTTAAGTTAATTTAGGCATTACATCATCCAAAATTGCATATTTGAATTAACTTGTTAGGTTTTTAGGTTCCTTATCTCTCATTTTTGGTTGAAAAACCTTAAAAGTGTTAGACACCTTGAGTGCCAAAAATCTACGGTTCATTTTGGTGAACCCGAGTTTTTAGCACTCCACACTTTATGTTTTCGTTGGAATATTTCATATTAAAGTACATTTTTCATTACAATTCAATTAGGACATTTTTTTGTTTTTACATTTTAGGTGTTCTTTTTCTTGCATTAATGAAAGTTAGCTTATTTTTCATTCTTGCATCTCATATAATTGAAAAATTAAACATTTTGCATTTTATACCTTTGATAGCATTCTATTTTTGCATTACATACATTTAAAAATTCTGAAAATCAAAAGAATCTTGCATACTGGGACTCATTCGCCACCCAGGGCGAATTAGTCCTATAGTTTTTTAGCATTCATTTATAGCATTTTCTGTCATATTTTCTGCATTTTCATTTACTATTTTTGCATTCTATTTTCATTTATTTATTGCATTTTCATTTAGTTCATCATGGCATTTTCTTATAATAAGTTTTGGACCTCCTTGAAATCCTTGATTGATATGTCTAATTGCACCTTTAGTTGTGACCCTAATGACATTGAACTTCCACATGCTCTTTCAACTCCTAATGATTATCCTCCTCGTGATGTAGAGATCATTTGGGATGATGATGTTAGCATGACTAAGTTCTACAATGATTGCTTCAACAACTTAGAAAAAAATGCAAAATTTTACCCTTCCATGAAATCACAAGACCTTCATCCTTTTACAACACCTGCTCATTTTGTATATTTACATCCTAAAACCACTGATAGATCTAGGATTCCTCCTTCAAGTGAACCTAGTTCCTTTCCTCAAACACAACCATAAAGTTACCAACACTCCAATCAACCTTGAAGAAAGATATGGTAGAGGCTTTACTATTTTGAGTAAACAAGGTTGTGACACAAACACTGAGCATAACATTCATCAACTTCTTGACCAAAATCCAACCGAAGCACACACAATAGGATTAGGATATCAAGACCCTTCTCATTCTAATATACATCCTTTTCAACCTTGGAGACCTCGAGATTCTAGTATAGTGATATTGAATGCTCCTCCTAACTTGAACATACTTCTCCCAAGAGAACACCCATTTTCTCCTTCTAATGCTAAGGATGATAGGAACCCTAGGGATCCTTCTCCTTCTATTCATGAAAAAAGAGAATCCAACAAAAGGAAATGACCTTACAAAATGAAGATAAAGATTCCCACACATCCTCCAACTAAATATGAAAGGAGACTGCAATTACTTTTATACAAAGGTCTTATACTCTTTCCACCTTCCAGTAGGTTGGTCATTCGCCCTCCTGATTCTAATGTGCCTTATTGCAAATATCATCATATTCTTGGACATCAAATGGAATCATGTCAAACATTGAACGAGATACTGTAAAATTATCACTTCACTGATACTAACTATTTTCCTCTCATCCCTTAACACACCATTGCCCTCTCATGCAATAGTTGTAGAATATTTTCATTCTCACTATTGCATGATCCTTTACATCTTGACCTGTAGGCTCATTCTTGTTTGCTCTTGTGAATACAAGAAATTGTTATCCTTTTTCCTTGTAACACACTTGCCTTTGTCTCTTAACTATGTTATTCCTTTTTTGCTTAGCCATTTTAGATTGAGAAGCTAATAACTTAGTTAATGGTTGACTTCCATTTGTGTTACATTCTCCTATATATTATTTTTATGTGTGTTTGATGTTTTTCTCTCTCTTTGTACACTTCTTCTATTTGTATCTCTATTCTTCTATATGTTGTAACTTTCCTTTCTTTTTGTTTTTTGTTTGTCCTTTAGGGATGATGCAAAGCATATAGATGCCCTTAGTCTCTTACATGTTGACCCAAATGGTCCTTTTCTTTATCTTTTTTTGTGTGTTTGTCCTTTGGGTATGATGCAAAGTGTAGAGATTTTGTTAGTCTCTTCCATGCTGACCCAAATGTCCTTGTCATTTTTTTTTTTTGTGTTTTTCCTTTGGGGATGACACAAAGTGTAGAGATGCCCTTAGTCTCTTCCATGTTGACCCAAATGGTCCTTTTTTTCTTTTTGTTTTGTATTTTTCCTTTGGGGATGATGCAAAGCATAGAGACACCCTTAATCTCTTCCATGTTGACCCATAAGGTCTCTTTTTCTTTCTCTTTTCTTGCATTTTTCCTTTTGGGGATGATGCAAGGCATCAAGACTGAAATGTCTCTTTCATGCTAACCCACAAAAGTTTTCATATTCTTTTGTTTTTTATCTTTTGCGTGTGTTTTCCTTTTGGGGATGATGCAAAGTGTTGAGACCACAATGTCTCTTCCGCGTTGACCCAAAATGATTCTTTGTTTTCCTTTTGTTTTCACTCTCTTTGTGTCATTCTTCTCATTATATGTCTTCAGGGAATGATGACAGTTTCGTGCTCTTTCATAAAAACATTGCAGCAACAAACATACTAACCCCAAATACATAGATCCCTTATGTGTTTTGGTGTGCTTTATTTTCATGGGGGAAACTTCTTTTTGTTTTATTTTCTTTATTTTCTTTTTCATTCTCCTTGACATGAGACAACCTAACTTTGAAACATATGACTTGGCATAGGACTTTCCTTGATTGATTCTCATGTCTTGTTTTGTTTTCTTTTGCATTCTCTTTCTTCTTCTACTTTAAATCAATTGATCATGAACGAGGTGTAGCAATTCCTTTAAAGTGGGGGGCATACAATAACATCATTCATTTGCATTCTTTGTTCCTAGTGTAAGCCTTGTCATTTATATAAAGTGTTTATTACTTTGTGGATGGCATTAGGTATGATGTCCTTCATAAGTGTGATCTTTCTTATCATATTGCATTCCTCTTGGTGGTTTGATGTGACGCATTGCATCCCCTAAGTTGTGAATTTACTATTATTTGATTGGTCCTCTCTTGGAGATATTAGACACAATGTTCCCTAAGTGATTGACCTTGCATAAATTGAAAAAGACTCCTTTGAACAATATTTCACATTACATTTTTTCATTTTACACTTTCCTTCGGCCACCTTGTGTAACACAACTTGCATGCCTGTGGTGTTGTCTTATTTGTTTGGCCACCTTGCATAACACAACTTGCATGCCTATGGTGTCATCCTAATTTTGCTCATGAGTTCTAAGCATATGGAGTTTTTCTTGTCTCATGAAGCTAGAGCAAACAACCATTTCCTTTTTTGTGGCACCTTGTTAAAGTTATCAGGAGGTATAACATTGGCATGGTTAAGTAGGAAGCCCAACTAGCGGCATGAATTTTCACCATAGTCACTTTTTTTTAGTGCATGCCAACTAGCGTAGGTATCTCTTTTTTTTTTGGCCCTTCTCACCCCATGGATGATCTAAAAGTCTATGGGCCCAAAGTGAGTACACATTCTCTTTTTTCCTAGATCCGATTCACAACTAGTTGGATTGATGATCAAAGCTTCATTTATTTTTCAACACATGTGTGTTCCTTTGTTCTTATGCTTAGTCTGCAATGGGATCTTTATCTTAGGGGCTTGATCATCCCTCTTTCTTGTTGTTATTCCATCTTACTAGGTATGTGTAGGATCATCATGGAAAAAAGGCCCTTAAGTAGCAAAAAATTTAGAAAAATAAGAGTTAGGCAACTTGACATAAAAATTTGAATAAGTTATCTATATTATTTCAAAAATATGTACCAATAGAATCTATAGCAAATTGAATGTAGTTTCTAAAATACTAGGTTTATTTTTTATTTTTTAAAAACTATTTGGTGAAAATTTGAAATTTCAATGTAGTAGTACTTAAAGTTTAGGGGAAAAATAAGAAGTAGATGTCTGTCTAACCACCCTAACCACAATAAAATGATAATATTGTTATCTCCTAAAATTGCACCCTGTTGAACCTGATGTTCAACACATCAGTGTAACATTGGAAGACCTCTAAAGATGTGGGTTTCTTGTGAGAAAAGGTCAACATCTAGAGAAGGCCGACTTCCTTTGTGTATCGCCTAAACTACTAATTTTTTAAGGGTAAAGGGAGAAAACAAATGCATACAAAATGAAACTATACTGAACTATTCCTATGGTGATACACCAAGTTGATAAGAAATTAAGAAATGAAAACAAGATGCAAACACAATAGGGAAACTAGACTACAGCTGTTTTACTTACTCAACATAACCCCATTAGACTTATGCATCACTCTTGATAGGTTTGATCTACATACATATCTCAAGAAGGAACAAACTTCACAACTTTATAGTATGAATACAGATTTAGGAAAACACTATTAAAGAAATACATACATAAGCTAACATATAGAAATGAGAGTTGTAAGAGCATTAGTACCTATTTTCAAGGTGAACTCTGTTTCGCATTCCAGATTTCAGTTGAGTTACCAAAAAAAACGTACATTTAGTTGAGAAAGGATTGATAGAAATCACTAACTCTTTTGTATGTATAATCTGAACTCTTTAAAAAAAGGAAAAAAATGCCTTAAATATCAAAGTGTGTCAGCCCCTTAGGGCTTACAAAAAACATCAAGCGAGAAAAATCCACCCCTTATATTTTTATTGAATTTCAAGCTGCACCTTCCATGTCCATGTCGGTGTCAAAGATTTCCTTCAAGGGACTCCCATCTTGAACATTCTGCAACCACCGCAATTAACTTCTGTTCCTCGTGTTGATCTTCAAACCTCACTTTCAAGTGCCTCCAATGCTTCTAAGCTCAAAATAGATACACGTTGCTTTTCATTCCATTGATGTTCTTCAGACTGCCACAACTCGCTTTCTTGAGTGAACTCCACGCAGATTTCTCAGGCGGTCAAAAACTCCTTTGATCAGAATCACATCTCGGCGAGACACTGGAAGTGTCTCATCGATGCGATTATTTCCCTCTGAAACTATTGGCACAACATGTGATAGTCAATGAGAGTTATATCAAATTTAGATTTGTCATCGCTCAAAACATCAGCAAGACACTACCAAGTGGGTAGGATCTCATAGTCATGTCGGATCCTTCTACCTAGGCTCATTCTGTATCAGCAAGACTCTAGCAAGTCGGGAAGACTTCATAGCGAGGTCCCCTAGTCATACCATTTCCCACTTCAGTCGCTGAGACTGCATCATGTCGACAAGAAACTACTTCAACAGTTGGAAGCTACACCGATGTCTTTTATGTCGGGAAAACCCTCTGTTGGTTAGTGAGACCTTACCCAATGACTCCTCATTTATTGCCAAGACCTCCTCGTGTCGGCAGGACCTCAGGGCAAAGCCTTCAACTATTGGCGAGCTCAACTTACTTTCGGTGAGACCTTACTGAGTCGGTAAAACATCCTGTCAAGGCCTCTCTTCTTTGTCGATCCCTCCTTTATCATACCACAGAGCTCCTTTCCTTCTGTCAGCTCGACATCCTAATATTGGTAAGACCTTAAGCCAATGTCAAGCTCTTTCAGTGAGGTCTTTAATTTCTGGTGTGAGACATCACACGGTCACTAAGACTTCATAGCGAACTCCTCTTGTCTGCCCGAGATCTCTTCTATTCGTTGAGACCGCATCAAGTTGGGAAGACATCTCACCAAATGTAATACCTCCTTTTTGAGTCTCCCGGAATGCATTTTACTCTGTCGGGCTCTACATTTCCTTTGGTGTGACTTTATTGATGTTACCCTAAGAAATTTTATTCCACTGAGCTCCAGGTCTCCTTTGGTGTGACTCCGATCGGTCAGGAAGACATCATGGCAAAAGCAAAATGCTACACTGATTTCTACTCCCGTTGTTGAGACCGCCTTAATTTGCCAAGACAAGGCCATGTCGGCAAGACCATAGGGCGACAGCTGGAAACTATACCGAAGTCAAATGTTGGGGAGACCTTCTGCTTTCAGCAAGACCTTGTGGCAAAGGGACCAACCTTTGCCGAGAACTCTTTCATTGTCGCCAAAACATTATCAGGTCACCGAAACCTCTTAGCGGGCTCAAAGACCTACCCCGAAGTGTCCATCTGTCGCTGAGAGTTATACCAAAGATGTCAACACCATCAACAAGACATTCCATCCTCGCTACGACTTCTCTCTGAAAGTCTTTGTTACCCAAAATGAATGTAGTTAGTGTGACTTTGCCTCTTCGCTGGGACTTCTCACCAACAATGTTTCTTCCGACAAGAGCTTCCCCGATGACTTTAAACCTACTACTATTGGTGAGACTTTTCCTCTTCACTAGGACCTTTCGCCTAGCGCTATAGGTTATCCTGAAGCCTGTGGTTGCCATGAGTCTCCCCGATTGACGATTAAATGGCCTATCCTTCTTGTCGCCAAAACATCGCAGGTCGCCGAGACATCTTGTAGAACTCAATCCTTACACCAAGATCCTTTAGAGTTAGGGAGACCTTGTGACTTTGGCAAGACCCTTTGGTGAAGCTTGCTTTCTTTTCCGATGCCACCTGACTTCGGTGAGACCTCTTCCGATCGGTAAGACCTCCTACCAAAACCCGCACACATACACCAAAAGGATCTTTCTTTACTTTGTCAGCAAGACTTGATGGATTTGCCGAGACTTCTCTCCAAAGAAAAGAACTTCTGCCAAAATGAATATCCTTTTATCGCTAGGACAATGATCAATGTCTTGTCGATAGGGACCTGTAGGTGAATCCCACTCGCCGTGACATTCATGGGGTCTTGGCGACTCTCTCCTTAGAAGATTTTCATGTCGAACCTAAACAAGGCAGGCTTCTTCATTGAGTTCCCTATGACCTAGCATCAAATTCATGACTTTTTCCCTAGACCAAATGCTCCATTTGGCCTTCTCAAACCTGTTAAACACAATTTTCCTTGCCTAATTGAGCCTGAGCATCAAAATTAGGTAACATTTATAGCGACCTTTGTTGGATGTTTTCCTACTAAACATGGAGACCGGTAGTCTAGGCTTATCTAATGGGCATGGAGTCATTAGGAGGATCAGAAAACAAATAAAGATATTAGTTTTGCACATGGCCACAACTCGCTGGAGATCCATAGGACACAATAGGTTGCCAGAAGAAAAAAAAAAATAGGGGAAAACAAAAGATAAAATACTATGCCATCACAACACCCAGGAAATAGAAAATAATTAACCTGAAGCGCAAAAGAATTTATTGAAAACATAAACCTAAACTAATATATACAAAAGAGGAAACTCATCAGACTTGAAAATAGGGCTTAAGATGTATCCCATTGACTGGGATAGGGAGCACTTCCCCTTCTGTTGTAGCTAGCTGATAAGCATTGTGCTCCTTACAGTCTTTGATAAGGAATGGACCTGTCCACATGTTATCAAACTTGGTGTGATGGTTTGGCTTACTTTTCAAAACATCCCATTTCAACACGAGATCTCCCACCTTGAAAATTTTTTCTATAGCATTCTTGTCAAATGTTCTTTTCATTTGGAGCTAATGATACTCCAAAGCTTTCATTGCTCAATCCCTTGATTCTTCAAGCTCCATGAGCTTTGCATATCTCATAGACATGGGGTCTTGTTCCTCAAACATCTCCAACTGGCGAACAATATCAAGAGCTAGAAGCTCTACAGACAAAGTAAATCTTGTCTCTCTACCATAGACTAACATGTATGGTGAGTTAGTAATAGACCTCTTAGGAGTCACCTTGTCTACCCACAATGCATACTTGAGTTTGATGTGCTAGGTTTTTTTATTATCCTCCATTGTTCTCTTGATAATCCTGATGAGATTCTTATTTGTGCTTTCAGCTAAGCCATTACCTTGAGGGTAATAATTTGAGGATGTATTCAAATGAATGCCATGTTTAACGGTCCAATCAGTTACTCTTAGACCTACAAATACTAGAGCATTATCAAATATGATAGAGTCAGGAACTCCAAATTTGGTGACTATATCTTCATAGAAGTTCAAAACTAAAGATTTTTTTGCTTCCTTCATTGCAACTGCTTCTATCCACCTTGTAAAATAGTCAGTGGTTGTAAGTACCCATTTGTGACCAGCACTGGAAGGTGGATTTATTGGCCTAATGAAATCAATGCCCCATCTCATGAAGGGTTGCTCCACTTGAATTGGATGTAGGGGCATAGTAGGCAACTTTTCCTTTCTTGAAAATAGAGCACATTTGATACACTTTCTTGACCAGGCATACGCATCTTTGAACAAGCTGGGCTAGTAGTAACTAGCTCTTATGACTTTCCAAGGAGTAGTTCTTGGGGCAAAGTGACCTCCTGCAGCTCCATTATGAAACTCATGAAGCACCTTCTCAATTTGATGACTCTGAATGCATCTTAATAGGACGCCATTTGGATCCCTTTAAAAAAGAACATTATTTATCAACACATATGGTATGGACTGCAGTCTGAATTATCTTCTTTTAGCTCTGTTCAAACCATATGGACACTCACCAGTCTATAAAAAATGGGTCATATCTTGAACCCAATTAGTAATCCCCATAGGCACATCACCTTGAGCATTTTGAAACTCATTTGTATTAGTAAACACATCATCCTTTTCTAATTTAGTTTTACTGTTTGACCCTGTAGTAAGTTGTTCATAGAGACCCTTACCTCTAACCAATTTGGTGATCTTGATATCTACATCATACTCCATGACCTTAGTGATCCACCCTGCTCTTTTTTCATTCATATCTTTGTTCAACATAAATTCCTTTACACTTGAGTGTGCTACCAGAATATGAATCTTATTATTCGAAACTAGAGGCTTAAACTTCTTTAGACTTCTGATCACAGTGAGAACATGCTTCTCAACAAATTTATACTTCTCTTCATAATCAGCAAGTACTTGACTGAAGAAAGCAATGGGCTACTCTAGATTATCCCTATTCTTCTGAACTAGCATAGCAGAGATTGAACTACTACTACCAAAAGAATATAAAAAGAATTCTCTAGAGAAATCTGGATTTACCAATGTTGGAGCAGATACTAATGCCTCCTTGATTTCTCCAAAACTATGCCTTGCATCCTTTGTCCAGTTGAAAACTACGTTCTTTTTAAGCATGGCGGTCAAAGGTTGTAGAAAATTTGCAACATTAGGGATAAACCTTCTCAGAAAGTTAATTCACCCCAAAAATCTTTGCAGAACCTTCTTGTGATTTGGTAATGGTAGCTCCAATATAGCTCTGACTCTTTTAGAATCAATGGCAACTCCATCTTTTGATACTATATGGCCTAAAAGCTTACCTTCATGAACTGCAAAAATACTTTTTGTAGGATTGAGGGATATCCCATATTCTCTACACTTTTCAAAAACTTGCTTGAGGTGTGACAAATGTTCATCAGCTCTCTTGGAATAAACTGTAATGTCATCTAGATAAATCAGCATAATCTTGTTGATCAAGCTTTGGAACACCATGTCCATGGCCCTCTTAAACGTGGCACCAATATTAGATAAACCAAAAGGCATCCTTTTGTATGCCATGGTGCCCCACTTAGTTGTAAAAGTAGTTTTGAACTGATCTTCCTCTTTAACCAACACTTGATTATAGCCCGAAAAACCATCTGACAAGGAAAATCTCTCAGAACCAGCAACTACTTGCAAGATTTGTTCCATGGAGGGTAGTGGGTAGTGGTCTTTTAAAGATGTTAGGTTAAGATCCCTGAAGTCTACATAGAGTCTTATCTCACCATTTTTCTTCCTAACTAGTACAAGGTTAGAAACCCATTAAGTATGCTTAATAGGAAAGACAATACCCCCCTCAACTAATTTGGTCAACTCTTTAATCATTAAGGGCTCAAGCTTGGGATTCAAGGGCCTTTGTTTCTATCTTACTAGCTTAGCATTAGGTTCTAACTCAATTGTGTGTTGAGCAATATGGGGATCAAACCCTTTCAAATTTGAATATTCCCAAGCAAAGACATCATGAAATTCTTAGCATAAAGCAACAAAAGCTTGTTTATCTTCATGTGAACAAATTTTTCCTATCTTAAGGAGCTTACCTTTGAAAATCTCCAGTTCCTCATAATGCTCTTCTTTGATTTGCAAACCAGTTTTACCCTTTTTAATCTGATAATTAGTACTAAAAATAGACTCTAAAGTAACAAGACCTTTAGGTAACTTATTTTTCCTCAGCTGTATGACTTGATCATCATACTATTGCTTAAATTTTTCTTGATTCACCATGGAGAACTGATCTTCTTCGAACAAGAAAGAAATAATCTATTCATCACTGTCAAAAACTTTCCAGTGAATGTTGTTATTAGGGATTGATGGTCTAACTACAACCTTCACATACTATTGCAGTTTCTCTTTTCTAATGTCGCTTAGAATATCAAATTGTGCCCCAATGGCTACAAGCCTATCAGCATGCTTGTTCTGATTTCTTGGAATAGATACTAGGTTAAAGGCATCAAAATCCTCAAGTATGTTCCACACTCTGTTTCTATAAGACTTTAGTGCATTATTTTTAGCAACATTTAGGCCTCTTACTTGATTAACAATTAGCTCACTATCCTCATATACTTTCAAGCAGGCTATTCCTCTTTTCCTTTCCCACTCAAGGCCTTGAACAAGGCCCTCATATTCAACAGTGTTATTGGAGCATGCGAATACAAAACAGAAAGTAGCATAATACTTATCCCTTTGCGGAGCACCTCCCCCAGCTCCATTTTTGCTTCTAAACCCATAAAAATACATCTCCCATAATTCATTCTACTGCTCAAGCTGACTTTCTGCACTTCTTTCAAGGTTTGGCATTTATGTCCCTGCCTCATGCAATTCATAATTGCCTAGGCCAACATCCCGAATAAGCTCATTTGAATCATCAACCACATTCTCAACTACCCATTCATTTAGGAGTACCTCAGGTACACTCTCATCTTGTAACTCTTGTGCTACAACAAGTTCAGTATCCTCTAAAACAATAGAGTTAACATTTATAGTAGATGGCACATAAGGTTCGATGTGATCCTTGACAAGGGACTCAGAAGTTATAGTTACCTTAGTACCATATCTGGTCCTAAAAAGCATATGGGACCAATCTGAAGAAAAATACCCTCCAATTTTAGCTGTGAAGTCTCTAGATAGGCATAGAGCAAAAAATGGAGGCAAGTCTATAAGAAACACATCTTGTAGAATTGAAAAATTGGGACAAGCATGTAGTGTGAGATTCAAGTTTTTGATAACACCTAAAGTGTTTACTTCTATTCCATCCAATTGAAGTACTCCCTTTTCTAATGGTTGGTATTGTAAACCTATCTGGTTTGCAATCTTCTTTGGCATCACCAAACTGCTAGCCCCACTATCAACCATGCAATTGTGTACCAATTTATTCCCCACTATTAAAGAAACATAGAAAGGAGGGGGATTGACACTATTACTTTGTTGTGTGGTACTATCCAAAGGTGCATTAGTTAAAACTAACTTTGTTTGGCCTAAAGAGACTTCATTTGGAGGATTCAAACTAACTAGATTTGATAAGGCTAACTATAACAAATTGATTTGACTAGGGATTGCTAAAGAATCCCACATCAAAATTGAAACATTTATCTTTTTTCATACTTTCAACAATGTTGAAAGGTGCAAATATATTTACCTTTGGCTGCGTCTTTACAACAACATGGTCAGATTGCACTTGACTTGTAGATGCAGCATGTAAAGGATACTCCTTACTAGTGTCATAACCTTGCTGCAAAGTGCGTGGTACTTTCCAATTTGATGGACCAACAACTTGCTTATTCTTATTTGTTGCTTGTTCAATCTTGAAAGCCCTCTTCTTGGCTCTAGTATTAGCAGCAACAGATGTGTCATCCTAGTTCACTCCACAAAATTCTTCTCTCTACCAATTCAGGAGAGTTGAATCATCTCCAGGCTGATCCTACTATTGTGGATACCCATCCTTAGGAAAATATTGCACACCTACAACACTTTGCACAATAAGAGCTTGATTATGTGCCTGATTACATGAATAACACCACTCATAATCAGTAGCCAAATTATTTTGAACAAGAACAAGCTCTTTGACAACACTAATTGGAACTGGATGGTAGGCCTGAAAAGGTCTTGTAGCGACATTTTGTCTTGAGCCTTGGTAATTGCCTTGATACTGTTGTCTATTACCTTGATATGCTTGTTGCTGGCCTAAATTTTGCTACTGATAAGGCCTACTATATGATTGCTACTTCTCTAAGCTTACAAGCTTGTTACCAAAAGACTGCAATAGACTTTTGATTTCCTGTAACTTATTTGGAGAACTGCAAGCAACATTTTCTTGTGTTAAAACAACTGGAATAGTAGCTGGCAGTGTTGGTATAGCTGGTAGAGGTGTGAAAGGAGGTATTTGCAAAGGAATGTTTGCATGAATCTCTGGAAATATAGGTATTGGAGGCCTAGGAGTGAGTTTAGCAGCTTCTATTAAGATGTTCTCAGCTCTGATTACTATTTCTAAAGCATCTGGCAAAGACACTCCTCCCATTGACTACATCATGATAGCTATATCGTTGTTTAGAGCCCTCAAAAAGTATAAAAAATGCATATTCTAGAGGTGGCCTCACCATTGCAAGGATTCTATCCAAAGTTTTTTGAAATCTGAAGTTGAAGTCATTCATCTGCTCTTATGGAGCCCTCTTAACTATAGTCAATTGTTCCAATAGAGACAAGTTGTCAGACCTGTCTTGAAATTGTTTATGCAACTTGTCTCCAAATTCATCCCATGTTGTAATTGAATTAACTGGTAGGCTCCTATACCATTGCACAGCGCTTCCCCTTAATGAAGCAGCTAGTAATTTCACTGCAACATCCTCTTGGGTTATGTGATGGACTCCACATAACGAAGCCAATCTCTCATGTGTTCAATCGGGGTAGTTTGATCTTCTCCCGTGAAAGTTGGCAGACTCTTCAAGGCTTCCATTGGAATGTCATTGTGTTGTGCCAAATTCAAGGGGCTCCCTCCATCAAAAGCAACAATGGGTTGATTCCTTGGAGTGACCATTGGAGGTGGCTAAGGAGGATTTGCTGGTACTATAAATGAAACTAAAGATAGAACAATAATGTGTGATACCACAGATGGAGGAGTGGATTGAGTTCTTCTAAAATAGATAATTGTTGTTTCTTGACTTTCTATTGCTCTGTCTTTTCTTCTTGGTGGTGACAACTGCAAATATTCGAAAGGACCTAAGCTACTCCTTGTCTGAAGTCTTCTCATAAACTGTAGAATGTGTTGATTCTAAAATTCTTTCTCTCTACGGAGTCGCCAAGTATGCCAAATAACTTTTATAAAGTCTGGGACTTGCTGGCTGCATACCAAACCAGTAGTTCAATCTTAAGTTTTATCCCGCTGAGCGTGCCAAAACTGTTATCTCCTGAAATTGCACCTTGTTGAACCTAATGTTCAACACCTTGGTGTAACATTGGAAGACCTCTAAATATGTGGGTTTCTTGTGAGCAGAGGTCAACCTCTGGAGAAGGCCGACTTCCTTTGTGTATCACCTAAACTACTAATTTTTTAAGGGTAAAGGGAGAAAAAAATGCATACAAAATGAAACTATACTGAACTACTCCTATGGTGATACACCAAATTGATAAGAAATCAAGAAATGAAAAAAAGATGCAAACACACTAGGGAAACTAGATTGCAATTGTTTTACTTATGCATGATAACCTCATTAGACTTATCCATCACTCTTGACAAGTTTGATCTACATACATATCTCAAGAAGGAAGGAACAAACTTCACAGCTTTGTGGTATGAATACAAATTTACGATAACACTGTTAAAGAAATACATACATAAGCTAACATATATAAATGAGAGTGGTAAGAACATTAGTACTTGTTTTCAAGGTGAACTCTGTTTTGTATTCTAGATTTTAGTTGAGTTACAAAAAAAAAAAAACATACATTTAGTCGAGAAAGGATTGATAGAAATCACTAACTCTTTTGTATGTATAATCTGAACCCTTTACAAAATGGAAAAAAATGCCTTAAATATCAAAGTGTGTCAGCCCCTTAGGGCTTACAAAAGATATCAGGTGAGAAAAATCTGCCCCTTAGATTTTTATTGAATTTCAAGCTACACCCTGCGTGTCCATGTTGCTGTCAAAAATTTCCTTCAAGGGACTCCCTTCTTGAACATTCTGCAACCACTGCAATTCACTTATGTTCCTCATGTTGATCTTCAAACCTCCCTGTCGAGTGCCTCTAATGCTTCTGAGCTCAAAATAGATACAAGTTGCTTTTCATTCCATTGATGTTCTTTAGACTACCACGACTCGCTTTCAGATCC
Source organism: Sequoia sempervirens (assembly GCA_007258455.2). Classification (NCBI taxonomy): domain Eukaryota; kingdom Viridiplantae; phylum Streptophyta; class Pinopsida; order Cupressales; family Cupressaceae; genus Sequoia; species Sequoia sempervirens. The sequence continues at coordinate 189,967,084 of VDFB02058242.1, forward strand.
CTCTGGTTGGTTGAGTGAACTCCATGCAGATTCTTCAGGAGGTCAAAAACTCCTTTGATCAGAATCACATATGAGTGAGACACTAGAAGTGTCTCACCAATGCAATTATGCCCCTCTGAAACTATCGGTACAACAAGTGATAGTCGATGAGAGTTCTTATCAAGCCACCAAAGTTATATCGAAGTCATCTTTGTCGTCGCTCAGAACATCAGCAAGACACTACTGAGTTAGTAGGATCTCATAGTGATGCCAGATCCTTCTACCCAGGCTCATTCTATATCAGGAAGACTCTAGCAAGTCAGGAAGACTTCATAGCGAGGTCCCCCAATCGTACTGATTCCCACCTTAGTTGCTGAGACCACATCATGTTGGCAAGAAACTACTCCGACGGCTGGAAGCTACACCAATGTCTTTTATGTTGGGGAGACCCTCTATTGGTCCATGAGACCTTACTTGACAACTCCTCCTTTATTGCCAAGACCTCCCTGTGTCGGTAGGACCTCAGGGTGAAGCCTTCAACTATTTGCGAGCTCAACTTACTTTCGGTGAGACCTTACCGAGTTGGCAAAACATCCTATCGAGGCCTCTCTTCTTCGCTGATGCCTCCTTTATCATACCACTAAGCTCCTTTCCTTCTGTTTGCCAGAAATCCTTATATCGGCAAGACCTTATGCCGATGTCAAGCTATTTTGGTGAGGTCTTTACTTTCTAGTTGGTGAGACATCATGAGGTTGCTGAGACTTCATAGCGAACTCCTCTTGTCTACTCGAGCTCTCTTCTATTCATTGAGACCACATCAAGTCGGGAAGACATATTACCGAATGTAAGACCTCCTTTCTGAGTCTCCCCAAATGCCCTTTACTCTGTCACGATCTACATTTCCTTCGGTGTGACTTTATTGATGTTACCCTGAGACATTTTATTCCACTGAGCTCCAGGTCTCCTTTGGTGTGACTCCCATTGGTCGGGAAGACATCATGGCGAAAAGAAAACACTACACCGATTCCTACTCCCGTCACCGAGACTACCTTCATTTCCCGAGACATGGCCATGTCAGTAAGACCATAGGGTGACAACTAGAAACTATACTGAAGTCAAATATCAGGGAAACCTTTTGCGTTTGGCGAGACCTTGTGGCGAAGGGACCAACCTTTTCCGAGAACCGTTCTGTTGTCGCCAAAACATTGTCGGGTCACCAAAACCTCTTAGCAGGCTCAAAGACTTATCCCGAAGTGTCCATCTATCGCTAAGAGTTATACCAAATATTTTAACACAATCGGAAAGACATTCCATCCTCACTAAGACTTCTTTATGAAACTCTTTGTTACCCTGAATGAATGCAGTTGGTGTGACTTTTCCTCTTCACTGGGACTTCTCATCGACAGTGTTTCTTCTGGCGAGAGCTTCCCTGATAACTTTAAACCAACTATTGTTGGCGAGACTTTTCCTCTTCATTGGGACCTTTCGCCAAGCACTATAGGTTATCTCGAAGCCTGTGGTCACCATGAATCTTCCCGATTGAAAAGTGAATGGCCTATCCTGCTTATCGCTAAAACATCCCAGGTCACTGAGACATCTTGTAGAACTCAATCCTTACGTCAAGAGCCTTTATAGTCGAGGAGACCTTGTGACTTTGGTGAGACCCTTTGGTGAAGCTTGCTTACTTTTCCAATGCTGCCTGACTTCAGTGAGACCTCTTCTGATTGGTAAGACCTCCTACCAAAACCTGCACACATACGCCGAAGGGATCCTACTTTGCTTTGTCGGTGAGACCCGATACATTCGCCGAGACTTCTCTCCGAAGAAGAGAACTTCCACCAAAATGAATATCCTTTTGTCGCTAGGACGATGATTGATGTCTTGCCGATAGGATCTGTAGGTGAATCCCACTCGCCATGACATTCCTGGGTCTTGGCAACTCTCTCCTTAGAATATTTTCATGCCGAACCAGAACAAGGTAGGCTTCTTCACTGAGTTCCCTGTGACCTAGCATCAGATTCATGACTTTTTCCCTAGGCCGAATGCTCCATTTGGCCTTCTCAAACCTATTAAACACAATTTTCCTTGCCTAATTGAGCCTGAGGGTTAAAATTAGGTAACAAATATTTTTTATAATATTTTACATATAAGTAGAGGACTCATGTCTAGACATGATGCATATTTTTTGTAATTTTTTCCAAGTAAATAATTAATTATGAATTTTTTATTAAAAATTTTAAAAATATAAAAACTCTTATGCCTGACCACCTTAACTTCGTCAGAATTTCATTAAATTCATTTTTTTAATCCTATAGTATGCGAAGCATAGAATGTGACCCATGTTTTAGACTCAAAAAATGTGATACTATTTGAAAGCTATAGATGTTTTTCAATCAACCTATCAATTAGGACTTTAGTGGTTATTCGAATAGAAAATGAATAATAATTATTTATTAAATTCAAAGTAAAGCATAATTTATATTGGTGTAAAGTTGGGAATCTCCTTTAAAAACCCTTTTTGTTTCATCGATTTTGGGTAAAAATAAATTCATCCACCACATACCATAATAATACCCATCATATCACCACTTTTTGGCCCATCATGATCCTGCACATACCCTACTAGTTACATACGTGCATTTGAACCCTCTTCTCGATGTTCATGGATACTTTAGTGCAAGTCTGAAGCAAGTTCTTCCTCTCACTAAAGTGGGGGCTAAATGTGTCATAGAAAAATGGCCCCTTGTCATTTTCATGGCCTTTTAGGTCTTGTTTCATGATGTTTTACATATTTTGTCTTAATTTTATATTGCAACATGGCTTGAACATGCTTATTTTAGCATTAAAATTTAAATATTGAAGTCTTGTGAATATGTTGTGAAGTGTTGTAAAGCTTTTCTACACTATTCTAGACTTTATTTAATACAATTCACCTAAACATCATCATTTGACACATCAACAAGTCCTATTTTCAAGTGTCGATAAGTCTTGTAATCAAGATTCATGCTTTTCTAGGAATTTTACCCTTATTTACATCTTTCTCATATCTTATTTGACCTTTCTATATACTCATATGCTTTATTTAGGTATATTTTTTAATATATCCCTAACACATAACATTAAAATTACATTTAATTCCCTACACCTAAGCTTATGTCCTAGGTGGGACCCATTCACCATGGGTGGTGAATGAGTTCACCTTGGCTCCAAAATTCAAATTAATTCAAATTTCTTTTAGGATTTATTCAAAATTATGCTTGATGTATGAATGGGTAATAAGGCACAAGATTGATATAAATAAGCTGATTTCACCTCATTTTATCATCTCACATTCATCCAACAAGTCAATTTCACATGTACTTACTCACTTAAGCATTCAAGCATCTTGTAATACATCATTGAGCAATTATTGAAGCATCTTGGAGCAGCCATTAACATTGATTCAGACTTGCATCGGCAATGATCTTGGTAGGTTGTAGCAACTCTTATGTTGTTCATTTATCGTCTTTCTTGCATTTCATTTATTTCTATTGGGTTTGAGTACCAAAGTGGGGTTTGACCAAGGAAAACCCCTATTTGCTAACCCTCCAACATTTTCCCCCTTTTTGCATGTGTTTGCAACCTTTGTTTTCCAAACTTGATAGGTTTAAAAGGTGTTGAAAAGTGGAATCAAGTCAACTAGGTTCTTCAAGTCACTTTGTCATCATTTCAAGCTTGATTGAGTGATTTCTGTCTGTTTTCTACAGAATTGACTTCAGCTACCCAACATTCAGACTTTACCAAATCTGGTGTTGTAGAGTTGCTAACTAAATTTCTAGAAATATAGGAGTGGACTGATTCACCACCCTTGGTGAATGAGTCCCACCTGATATCAGAAATTAGTGTTTTGTCAGATTTTAGATCCCAACAAACAGAAACATGTTCTCGACAGTTTTTCACCTGTAGGTGGACTAATTCACCACCCTTGGTGAATGATTCCCAGAGTGAATTTTTAGTGACTTCAATCTTCCTTCGAGACATCTCAACAACATCAGTCTCAGTCGAGGTGAACTCAAATTGATCCCTATTAGCTTTGTTCTACATATCTTCTATAGCTTTCATGTTGTTTACATATTACACTATGTTTTCAAACATTGTATAAAAATTAGTCTTGCAACCATTTAGATTAATTTCATTCAATAAATTTCATTAAGTTAAGTTCATTTAGGCATTACATCATCCCACATTACATATTTGAATGAACTTGCTAGGTTTTTGGCCTCCTTATCTCTCCTTTTTGGGTGAAAAACCTTAAAAGTGTTAGAGACACCTTAAGTGCCAAAATCTATGGTTCACTACCTTCATGTCTATTTCTGATGGATTTTTCATATACCTTGAAACAAGTGAAACTAAATATGCAAAATTAGGCCTTGTGTGGGTTAGAAACATTAAACTCCCAACTATACTTCTATATGTTGTCTCATCAACTAATTCAACACCATCATTCCTACTCAACACAATTCCATGAGCACTTGGAGTGGAGTATGGTTTACAATCAACCATGTCAAACTTCTTCAACATATCTTTTGCATATTTGGTTTGAAAAATTAAAATTTCACTCTTACATTGATAAACCTCCATTCCTAAAAAATATTTCATGAGACCAAGATCTTTCATCTCAAATTCTTTCATCATAGCAATTTTGAACTCATCTTTCATCTTATAATTGCTACCTAGGCAGGTGCATGAAGTCGGGTAGCAATTTTGTGGCCACTTTTGAAAAAAAAATTTAAAACTCATAGCACGAGCACGGTATAACATGCTCACATTATTTTACATTAAAAACAAAGAAAAGAGTGAAAGTATTTTCTTTGGAATACAAACACAAAGGCTTGGAGTGAATTCCCAATGAGGTCAGAGATGCGTTTTTGCAAATTCTACATTTTTTCACATAATCGGGTCTGCTCATCATCAAGATTGCATTTGGTTCATGATCGACAAAATCAAACACATGGGTAATGTTAGGTTCTCTCTTAGCTATCCAACGATGTAATTTTTTTCATTTTTTGACAATGTTAAGCCTTTCATCCATAATTTATTTTGTTTGTATGTCTATTTTTTGCCAAAAAGTAGTGTTTGGTATTTTTTTTGTTATAAATTAACCATTCATCAAAATTTCAAATAAATTACATTTTTATAAACAAGACTCCATTCTACAATTTAAAAAGAAAAAAGAAAAAAAAATCAATTATTTTCCAAAATTTGTAGGGGGAGCACGGCTAAAATTTTGCTTTTCAATAAGTTCCCACTTAGAAAATAGTAAAAAAAAAAAATTCATTAAAAAATTATCAATTTTTTTTCGCATCAACTAAAAACTGTTAGCTAACTTCTAACCATAGCAATTTTAAAAATACTACAAAGAAGCTCACCATGCTAGGGTCGTACAAGAGTTGCTATGTTATGTTTTTCTAAAAAAAAACTCCAATTTGTGTACGTACTTGTTTTGAACCCCTTAATATCAACCATTTTCAAAATAAATTAGTAGTTTAGAAAGTAGACTCAGAGCACTTTGATGCTTGTTTTTGTTCCATCTCAAAATTTTCAGTGTAACTATACTCAATTTCACATCCAAGGTCAACATTTCCTGATTTAAAAAAAAAAGTGGCCACTTAAGCCCCCTTTTTGGGAACCATCTTGGTGCACTTACCCACCCATATAAAACAAATCATCAACATACAAACTTATAATAAAAATATCATTACCTTCTTGTTTGTAGTAAAGGGTAGGTTCACTCTTACTTCTCTTGAAGCCATTATCCTTAATGTATCCATCAATCCTTGCATACCATGCTCTTGGTGCTTGCTTGAGGCCATACAAATCCTTTTTCAATTTGTGGACATGTTTCTCTTTTCCTTCAACTTGAAAACCTTGTGGCTATTCCACATATACTTCCTCTTCTAAGTACCCATTCAAGAATGCACTTTTCACATCCATATGATGTATGCTCCAATTCTTTTGAGCTGGTAATGAAATCAATATTTTTATGGTCTCTTGTCTCGCAACTGGTGCAAATTTCTCTTCATAATCAATCCCATACTTTTGTGTGAAGCCTTTAGAAACTAGTCTTGCCTTATGCCTTTCAACACTTCCATCACTATTATGCTTAGTCTTGTAGATCCATTTGGTGCCAATCTTCTTCTTGTCATGTGGAAGCTCTATAAGCTCCAAGTATCATTCCTATTAATGGAATCCATTTCTTCTTGCATTGCTTGTATCCAAAACTCATTAGTGCATGCTTCTTCAAAACATGATGGCTCAAAATCACCCTTGGTAAATAAAACAAAATTAATTGTCACCTATTGGGTTTCCTTCATTTGCTTGATTTGCACTCCTTTGATAAATATCACTCAAACTTCTTACCTTCCTTCTAGAACTTGGAGTTGAAGCCAGACTTGCAATTGGAATTGAACTTGGACTTGAAGAATTAGATGAGGGTCTACTTGGTGGATTTATAGCACTTGGAATAGTAACATTAGTGGGTTTCTTATGATCAATATCATCATTCAAAACAAATTTTGACTTCTCCATATGGCCTTTTTGATGACCATAAACTCCCCCTTCATCAAAAATCACATCTCTTGAAAAAATAAGCTTATTAGTGAGAGGATTATATAACCTGTAAGCTTTGCTTTCCTCACTATACCCAAAAAAATTACATGACTCACTTTTTGCATCTAACTTTTGTCTATTTTGATCAGGTACATGAACATAGGCTAAATAACCAAAAAATATAAAATGATTAACATTAGGCTTTTTCTCATACCATGCTTCATAAGGATTCATCTTCTCAAGTGCACTGGTTGGACTTCAATTGAGAATGTACACTGTTGTAGCAACTACATCTCCCCAATAAGAATTACTCAATCCCTTGGTTTTTAACATGCTCCTTGTCATTTCCACCACAGTGCCATTTTTCCTTTCAGCTACCCCATTTTGTTGAGGTGTGTATGCAATGGTGAGTTTCCTCCTAATGCCATTCATATCACAATAATCTTTAAAGGATCTTGAATAAAATTCACCTCCATGATCAGTCCTTAAACATTTGATTTTGCACCCTCTCATTTTCCACAAGTGCTTTAAACCTCTTGAATGTATCAAGGGCTTCATCCTTATCCTTCAAAAAATATACCCAACATTTTCATGAGTAATCATTAGTAAAATTGATAAAATATGAGGACTTACCCAAAAAAATTGTTTGCATAGGACCACAAATATTAGAATGAACTAGCTAAAGTGGGTGATAGGCCCTCCATGCATTTCCCTTTGAAAATTTATCCCTTGCATGCTTTCCTTTAGCACATCCTTCACAAACCTATGTGTGCTCTTCAACCTTGGGCAAGCCAAAAACTAGTGCTTGTGATGTCAGAAGCTTCAAACTGTGAAAATTTAAATTCCCATACCTAAGATGCCACAACCAACTTTTATCCTCATATACCATATTGGCATAGCTGTTATTATGTTCACAGAATCTCAATGGGAACACCCTATTTTTTATCATAGGAACAACTGTGGCCATTCTATTTCCTTGAATCTTATCATAAATTGTACATTTCTTATTTTCAAAGACAACTCTATAGCTCTTCTCACACAATTTTCCAACAGTTAAAAAATTATGTTTAAACTCAGGAGTGTCATAAATGTCTTTAACACTCTTCATACCTTCTTTTGTGTGGACCTCCATAGCTCCTTTTGCAAAAACCTTCAATGATTTATCATCACCAAGCTGAATCTTGGATTTGAAACTTTCATCTTTTGTTGAAAACAACTTCCCATTTCCTGAAATATGGTTAGAGCATCCAAAATCTAGGTACCAAACATATTTACTAGTATTTTCACCTTTAGCATAACATAAAAATAAATGATCTATAGTATTTTCATCACCTTCTTGAGCATAACTAAGAATCTTACCTTCTTTTAATCTGCATTCTCTTTCAAAGTGGCCATACCTATTACAATGGTAACATTGAACATTCCTTTATCAAATCTGCCTCTACCTCTTCCTCTGGAACCACCTCTTCCTCTACCTCTTGAATTATTTTGATTTTGACCTTTACCTTGGGCTTGATTTCTTTTTTTACTACTCATGCCATCTTCATTGTTTGTGATTTGTACATTAGAGGAAAAGGATTTCTCAACACTTTCTCCAAAAGAATCTTTTAGTCTTTCTTCATGTGACATCAAATATCCAACAAGGTGATTGAATTGAAGGGTTTTCTAATCATTTCTTTCTTCTATGATGATGGAAACATGATTGCATCTTGGTGTGATAGTCCTCGACACCTTTTTTTATCATAACCTCATTGTTCACAATTTCTCCAAGTGTAGCCATCTTATTGACCACATCTTTTACTCTGACACAATATTCAGTCACACTTTCAACTTCTTGCATCTTTCAATTCTCAGATTCTCTCTTTAATGTCTACAACTTGACAACTTTGACTTGATCACTACCTTGGTAAGATTCTTTTAGATTCTTCCAAGCATCCTCAGCTATCGTTGCACCTACAATTCTTGGAAATAGACTCTTATCTAAATCTATTTGAATGTGAAACAAGGCTTGAGAATTCTTCTTCTTATCCTCCTTCTTAGCTATTCTATCATTTGTTGTGAGAGCATTCCAATCAGCTAGCTCCTGGTAACCTGATTCAATAATCTCCCACAAATATTTTCATATCAAAAAAATCATCATTTTTATGCACCAATATTCATACTCATTTCCATGAAATTTTGGAATGGGCAAGGTGTTAGAATTTAACATGATAACTTTTGGAAAAATTCCAACTACTAGAAGTTAAACCCAAACGAAAATACCTGCTCTGATACCAATTGTAGATTTTTAAAAAATAGGCCTCTCCTTTAAAACCAATTGATTACAAATGAATAGAACAACAAAAAAAATAAATGGAAAAACAGTTATAAGATAAATCACATGCTACACTTATTCAAAACCTCTCATAAAGAATTAGCATCCAATGTTTTTAAAAACCATAATAGTCTGCTATGTTTCAAAATAGAGTTTTCTTCTTATTGTAGGATATAAAACAAATACAAAATAGAGAAATATATAGAGTTCAAGATGCAACCTCAAAAATAGTGTGCTTCCCACTAAAGGAAAGCTTTAAAAACAAAAAAAATGTCAATGTTTTTTTTTCTTTATTACAAAGAAAAATTAAAGAAAATATTCTAGACTAAGCAAGCATTGCATGCTTTATTTGATGAAAGCAGGAAAAACAAATATTTAAAGAAAAACTACTTTGAAACTAAAGACAACTAGCAAGGCAGCCACACTGGAAGATATCTCAAAGATACATAACTGCAACATCAATTATCTTCATGATCCCTACAAGAATGAAAACACCAAACTTTGGGTTGGGTGAGAATGTTCTCGAATCCCTTTGACATCTTTTGGGTGGTGAATCCCAAATATTCTATTTCAGTCGGTAGTTTCTCTCACAGTTTCCTTCTTTGTAATGACTTCTTTTTGGCATGTGTTCACTAATTTAGAAGTTGTTTGTTTCAAAGGATTTTTCCATTTTGGAGATACACCAAAATTATAAAGTTGTTGTTGCTTGAATGCATAATGTAATTTGAGAATTAATAAAATAGATAATCCATGTTGAAATTTGACGTAGTCTTTTAAGATGAACCACTATAAATCTTGGTGTTTCTTTGTTTATGTTGGGTTTTATAATTTTGATTTAATTTTCTATTTTACTTTTTTCTGCAAATATTTTCAACAATTGGTATCAAATCTTTGGTGAAAAATTTGTTTTGGAAATCCTGAAGAATTTCAAGGAAAATGGATATGGAAGCTTTTATTGATTGGGCTCGAGATCTCATGCGTTGGTTGTGTGGCCATGAAGAGAGTTTTGATGAAGTAGGAGCTATGGTGACAACTAAAGATAGTGACCCAGAGCTAGATGAAACTATGCCAATGGAAGTAGATGAATCTCCTATTTTTGATCTTGATTCCTTGAGCACTTCCCAAGCGAGGCATGTGTGGGAAAGGCCTTCACAAGATTTGGGAGGCAAGGATTTTGACATACTAGAAGAATCACAGTGCCTATAGAGGCTGAAGGAAATAGAGGATACATCAGATGTTGATGTGAAAGCTACAACAAAACGTCATGTACATTGGTGGGATGGTTGGACAAATGAAAAGGATGCTAGATTTGGAGTTGAATCTAAAGCAAATGAGTTTTTAGAAGATATCATGATTGATATTTGAGCACTTCTTGAATGCATCAGTAATGCAAAACATAGGAAATACATCATGGAGGAGTTGCAGATGAGGGAAGAGGTAGATAAGAGGGGTAACTCTGTAAAGGACTTGGTATTGCTCCTCTATGAAATGGTTTTTCTCACTTTTGGCTTCTACCTCGATGATCCAAATACCTTTGCTTCAAGAATTTTTAGGATGTTGAAGCTAGGTATTACCATTTATGAAGACAAATATGAAGATGTGTAGGCAGAAATTCTAGTTCGAACCCTAAATGAGGAGGGTGAAGATGTTATCATAATCTCAGAGGCGAAGGAAGAACCAAAGGTAACAGATGTGGAAGAGCTATTTGAATACTTCAGAAAGGATTAGAATGCAACAACGACTAAGACTAAGGCAATTCAATCCCTTATGTTAGCAAGAGAAAAATAAAAAATGGTCAGAGGTAGAGCTAGAGGCAAAGGAGCTTATGCAACAGCCGTGGTGTAGGTTAGCTTTTATCACAACTATGGTTTCTCTATTTGTGTTTGGTTTTATAATTCTAATTTAATTTTCTATTTTTCTTTTATTTATTTTCAACAACATCTTTCAAGGAAGCAGGTGAGTTTTTTTATCGTAGTAAAAATTTAAGATATTGAATATCACATTAGAAATTAGTAATATGAAGATAAAAACATACCAAAGATTGGAGATGTTGAGAACACCATAGGTGACGAGGATCCTTCAGTTCATATTCCATTTCTCATCCTAAGTCCCACAAGTGGTCATGCATTCTAAATACTAGCTTTTCTTCTCTATTATAAACTTCTAATTCTTCAACCAAACATTTATTTTTGAGTATTCACAGTGCATGTTGAACACTCCATCCTAATCCCTCCCACACTCTGATGGAGTCTGTCATCAATTCTCCCATGAAAAAGCATGCAACATCCATTAAAATTTGTTTTTCTTCATTTTCCAACGTCTCAATGCTAATTCTTAATCTCTTGAGTATGTCTTGAGGCAACGTCTTTTTAACTTTTCCCAATTCTAGCTTCCAAAACTTTTTATCTTCACCATGAACATGCCTGTCGAGAACTTGAAGAGACAACAATAAGCTACCACATGAAGTGGTCAACCAACCTCTTGTATTCACTAGATGGATATCATTGGCTAAAATAATGCCAACAAAACAACTCTTTTTCCTCATCTTTGTCCCCTCCTTTCATATTATAACAAACCATTATTCATGCATTTATTAGCACTCCTACATCACGAGTTGTGATGATTACAAGGCTATTAGAATTTTTTTTTTAGAATTTCCCCAACCAATAGGTTATCTAATTGATCTAGGTGATCAATATCATCTAGAACAATTAGGAAGCTCAAATTTTCACTCCTTTGGATATAATCATTGTGATGGCTTTTACCATCCTCCATGCTTGGATAGTTTTGATGACCTTTTGCATCAAAGAGATCTGTGAGGAGCTTCACTTGCAACAATGGAAAATTGCATTTTATAGAGGCTTCCCTATGAAAATTCTATTGTAGTTACTGATTATACATCTCCTATCTATATAAATTATTTGACTGCCAAAAATTAATTCACAACAAATATTGAAAAATAACACAACTGCAACTTCACAAATAAAATCATAGGAATAGAGAAGAAAACATGCAAAATAATGAACAAATTGTCCTTGGAAAAACCCTAGAGGGAAAACCAGTACTGTAGATGAGGAATTTTATTAAACTTTAGCAAATTAAGAGATACATAAACTGCTTGCCTCTTACTAGTGGAGCTCCAATTATATTCTTCTCTTGAAATTCTTCCTTCAATTTCTCCTGCTAAAATTCCACTATTGTTGTCCCCAATGCTATCACTACGCCCTTTCTATCACTGCAAATGCTTCTCAAGTGTGTGTTCTCCAAATTCCCACTGATCCCATTTTATACTATTCTCATTGAAAAACCAATGGCCATGATTTAATCTCAATCAATGGCTAAGATTAATTAGAGTCTAAAAAACCCTAGAACTAACTAGATTTTAGAAGTCTCTAGAGTAAACAATTAATTAATTAAATAGTTATCCAAATAACTCACTCCTTTCTAGAAGTTTCCAAAAAAATTAATTAGTGTTGAAGGGTGTTTTATGCACCTCTCAACATAGGCAAATCTTGAGTGCAATGCCTCTCTTGAAAGGTAACTTCCAATAATGAATTGTAGAAAATCACCCCAATGTCCCTTGGATGTTAGGTCTTGACAGTGGTTGGAATACCTCAACTATTTGATGAGATTTTCTAGAATCACAAGGCAGACTTATGGATGAGTTGCAAAGCAGGGAAGTTGGATCTATAAATGGAGTTCTCTAAATGGAAAGATGGTTGCACAATTGTTGTAGGTTCATGACAACAGTCTGGAACTCCACTTTTATCTTCATATTTGGCTTTACAATGTGCAATGAACCTTAGCATAGGTCACTATTAGAAGAAAATTCAAAAGGGAAGGGAAGAAAGAAATTTCCTAGACCTGAAACTATGAATGAATAGTGATCATGGAGACTGCTATAGTAGACAAACTTCCTAAACTAGGTTTTTCTTTGCCAAGAGGATCCTAAAGTTACACAAAACCAGTGCAATCTTCTAAGAACTAAATATTTTCATATTTCACATGCACATCATGATCATGCAATTGAACTAAGTTGCAACAATGAAATAGATAAGGCCAGACTAACTTTACACAATAGTTTGTCATCAACAAATGCTAAAAGTGTGGGCTAAAAGTTCATCAAATACTATAATAATTGTAGAAACCTAAATTTGGACAATTAATTTATCCAAACATATCCCTTTTCATCTAAACATCCCCTTATCCACATTAATTAAGTGATATCACTATTATTTAATTAATACCTCTAAAGTTCTTCTAATCCCTAAGGTATCTAGTTAAATAATTAAATACCTTCCCCCTTTCATCAAATTAATTAAATAAATATGGCATTTATTTAATTCCTCATATGTCACATCCTCCATTTTCATCTAATCTTAATCCATATTCTAATCTCAACATTAGAGATGTGCACATGCCTAATCCTTGATTAGGATATCTCACATCCTCCAACGTTTGCAAGTTGACCTCTAATCTCTCTTAGCCACCAAACCCTCATTTAATCCTTCATTAACTAGCCTAATCAACCTCTCAAGGAATATTTAATTCCTTTTATCCTTCCAAGGAATATTAAAATCATTTTTCTCTTCCCCATGTGATCTTTGACTTGTCACATCAAGTTACATGTGAAATCTTCCCCCTTTCCCATGCATCTTCTAGAATATTTGACTTGTCACATCAAGTCACATGTGACAAACTTGCTTACCTTTTTAGGCACCTTGTTTTATCCAAGGTACTTTCTACCTCTCTCTTTGGAACCCTGTCTTATCCACGAGATTCCCCAATCATGTGAATTTTAAATTCACTTTTTATTCCTCCAAGGAATCTTCTCATCTCCCAATGTACTTTCAAAGTACTTGTCCTTCTTCCACCTCATGTACCCTCCTTCCACCTCATTTACACATCATCATTTTTAACCCACTTCACAATCCACATGTCAAGATGTGAGGGATTATGAGTCCTCAACTCACCATAGCCCTACATCTTGGCCTTGTTGGTTTAATCTCAACTGTCCATTTCTCTAGAGAATTCAAAATTTTCTATAAATACCCCCTCTTTTCTTTCATTTAAAGACTTTGCATGCCATATCCAAACTCTTGTAGTTTTGTTATTTGAGTCTACACTTAGAATTTGCATCCATTGTCATACAATTTCAACAATCTTGCATCCTCATCTATTTTCCATCAAAGGAGCATACAACATCACAAATCAAGGGCCAACCAAAGAACAACTTGATAAGGTGAAATTTTCCATTTTTTTTTGTTAAGCTAATCATTTGCCCAATCTTGATGTGTAGGGTGTTAATCTTTATTTTCTTGCACTCTTTTGTTTGCTGCTCATTTTATAACATATATTTTCACTCATTCACATATCTGGCATGCCTGGTGGGACCCAAAGATGGGTTTGTATCTTTCATGGGGTTAAAGCATAATAGTGGTTTACAATTATTTTAAGGAAGGAATTCTCATTCATTTTTGTTTTCAACATATCAATGGGTTCGACCAAACTTATAGGTTCGGTCGAACATATAATAGTGTTTGACCAAACCTATAAGTTTGGTTGAACCCATTGTTCGACCGAACCACTCAACGACCCAATAAAATAAACATATTTTATAAGGTTCGATCAAACATGGGTTCAACTGAACCCCTTGAATTAGGGAAAAAAAAGTCACTGTCACATGACTATTTGTAAAGTAGCGAATGTGAACAGAGGAGGAGGAAAAACGTGAACAACGAAGGCGGCGAACCCAAGGGAAAAACATGCACCACATTTCTAAGTTCATCAACCTCTTGACCAAGCAATAGTGAGGAGTAGGTTGGTGATTGAAATTGCGTTTCAAATTGAATTTATTTTGAAAAAATTTTAAACCCTAAATGGAATGAGATGGTTAAAATTTAGAGTAGATTTGAAATTAAGTTTGTTGAAATTGAAATTGCATTTGCTTGAAAGTTTCTAAAGCCTTTCAAGAACAACAAACTTAATTTCTATTATGCTTTGATGAATGTTCATACCGTGTTTTAAAGCTCCAATTTTGGCACGGGCAGGAAGTGTCAAATTTGACTTTGCAGTCCATTTGTTTGAAATATTTTGCGTGGTACCCATTTTTAAAATTTGTCAAAAAATTAACGTGTCTTGTCTATGCTTCCACATTTTGCATACATTTCTACCAACGCACTGCCAATTGCATTTTCTTGAATGTTTCTAAAGCCTTACTTTGTTAATAGATTTTTTTGAGGCATTATATCAAACAGTTCAAGTGCCTTCCACATTTTCCATACATGTCTACCAGGGCACTTGCAATTGCAACTACAACATCTGGTAAAATTCCCCCTTGATGATTTGATTGATGTCCATACCCTGTCCAAACCACCCATTTTGGTACAAGTAGGGGGAAGGTTGTGGAATTTGGCTTTATAGCTGTCAATTGCATTTTCTTGAAAGTTTCTAAAGTCTTTTCAACAAACCCATTTGAAAGGATAACATGGTATTATTTAAGTACAATCTTAAGTTTAAAAATTGCATTTGAAAGCTAAATTGAAATTAAAATTATATGTTTGAGGCAATGCATATAAGATACCCATACAAAATAGTACAAAAGAAAGAGAAAAAATGTAAAGAATGCACTTGTAACCTATACTTGAGAGCATTAAAATTTTGAAATTAAACATAAAGAATAATAGGATATATATATATATATACTCTTTCAAATCAGCATTGAATATTAGAGGATGAACTACATATTAGGATTTTTTCTTTTAATATAAATCAGGTAAAACTTATTCCTTTGAGTAGATGAATAAACTCTATTAATATTTATTAGTAAGGTTGTAAATGAAAAATTATTGTGGTTACAAGATAAAAGAAAATAATACTAATAGGTAATATTTATATTAAGGAATGTCATCTCCAATAACATACTTAACACTAATAATTGGGTTAGAATCACATTATGTATCATAAATACAAATATTAACATTGATGAAAATATTATATTATGGATAATGATTATAATAAAACATAATAAATTGAAACTTATTTCATATGAACATGCAAGGGAAATGTTAGTATGTATTATAAATAGTAATATTATTATTTAGAGTAAATTTTAATATTGCAATAATAGTATTTACCATTAATGTTATGAGATGATAATAATGTTGTTATATATTAGTAATATAAGCGTTGCAAGTGTTATTATCCAATATACATTGCCCAATGTATAAGAAACAAAACCATTCGCATTAACAGAAAGTGTTAATAAATATTTCTTTTATTGTTGGTTTTAGGGCATGACCTTGGAGAACCAAATAGTAATGTTGTTAAACATTAAAAATTGTCAATTTTTGAACAAGTGACAATACCATTAATTGGAGTAAATTCTATTTTAAAGTTTAAATTTATATTTTAATTTTAGGGTAAATACTTTGGTTGAATTTATGAATTAGAAATAGAAATTTTGAAAGGGCCCCACCCTTTTACAAAGACCAATAAAGAAACAAAAAATGATCAATCATATTGGCATGGAACAACAACAAGAAAAATATAGTTGTAAGTTAGAAAAATAACATCCAATTAGAAATACTCCACCAATAGTGGCAATGTATCTAATAAAGAGGGTCATTTTCCCAAAAACATTAGTAGATCTATCATTTCACAACTTAAATAAAAAATTATTCAAGGAACTATATCTTATTGTCAACCTTATCCTTTTCCATGAATGAACCTAGTTGAGGTTTCTAATGGAGTTTCCATCTTTAGTTTCCAAAATTGATACCAAAGGGAATAAAGGGTTCCTATAATCTTCTAAACTTGAACCTTCTTCATATTTTTAAATTATTAGAAGAAATACCAAGAGGTGAATGTTGCAATTCAAGAGAATGGTAGAGGCAATGAACTCCAACTAATACATTTGTAACATTATTCTTGTATCTACCAATCTCCTCTAAATTTCTCCTGACAAGAACTTCTAAATTAGTCATGTCTACAAGAGGACCAACCACCCCTCGATTATGCTCAAAGGGAGCCTCAACGAAATCCTAAGGTAAACAAGGCTCCATCTCATCCTTATGCATTTTTTTCAACCTTGCCTTCCTCTAAAATTCCTAAACCTATAAAATACATAGCTATCTACACATGACAACATGGTGAAAACACAAGAAAATCCTATAGCATCACATGTTGAACCCAAATAACCAAATTCAAAAATAATTTAATCTATAAGTATAAATAGTTTGATAGTAGAAACTTTATACATATAAAAATATGATAAATGTGTGCTTATTTTTCTTTCCAATCTATCAATTTTTTATGTGCTTGGCTATATAATTGAGATGATTCACTCATTTAATTTAATGATAAAAATTTAATATGTATATGCAAGAAATATTTTCAAGACATCAAGCTACCATTCTACATAAGTCTCACGTGGAAATAAGAATATTATTTTATTTTAACTAAAGAAATTGTGTGTACTCTATCTTGAAAATTTAAAATTAATTTTCAATTATATACTTATAATTTAAAATGAGAGCATCCTTTGTAACATGGAATAGATAGTTTAATTAATGAAATAAAATATGTTTTAATATTAAGAAAAAATTACAAATATATGGAACTCATACATTGAGAAATTGACTAAGATGTAACTTTGTATGAGAAATTAAGATGCTCGAATAATTTATATACCTTCTTTCAATAATTAACATTAGAAATTAATACTTGGCTCATATTGTATACCCACCTCCCAATGGTCTTGGAATGGATGCATTTAGATGGATAAGGATTTCAAAAGGCTCATGGTACTTGTGGACCCCTCGAAGGCATGATATAGAACCCATGAAAGTTCTTTATTTATGAAATTTGGTCTTTAGTTGTTGGATTCTAGTATGAATGTGATCTATAAGGTGGAATTATTAGTTGAGACTCTCAATCTTCCATTGTTGGTTTGTAGTGTGATTATACAATGTGAGCCAAGTATTAATTTATAATGTTAATTATTGAAAGAAGGTTTTGTTTCATAAGAAGAGGTATGCTAACATATTCCAAGGCATGTTATTATCCATAATGCATGAAACTTCTTCACATCTCTACCAAGTTCTAAAAAAATACAAATCTTCCATTTCCATGGAGGAGATTGATGATTTAGAAAGAAAATATCATGCCTTTTCTTTCTTGAGAAGTCATTTTTACATTCATGATTTGTAGCTTCCATCTTCATACAAAAAGAAATTTTGTTATCATTATGTGCCTGATATTAACAAATCAAAACGGTCTTTTGAGCATGATCGCCAACACAAAGGTAAATGAGTGGAAACATAAGAAAGCTCAATTAATGGCTTTCAGTCATGTTGGTGGAAAATCTGCATCTTTTTGAAAGTGGCTTCCCAACTTATCAGTCCTATGTTTAGTAAGGTTTTGCAATCTCTAGTGTTATTTATTTGGGTCACGAGTATATCTAGTATGATGTCTTATTTTAGGTATTTTGGGTGCATAAGTACTGATGTATTCAACCAATGTGCTTATGTAATGTTGTAATCTGACAACTGGTCATTTGTACTGGGACCTCACTGGTCTTTATGATATTTTGTAAAATTTGTTACTCGGACTACAACTGGGGGTTTTCTTACTGGTTCTTTCCTGCTAGTATGTCCGCCTGAACCAGCTATATGTACAAAATATTATATATAAATAAAATTATAAGTGGTCTCCCACTTTTTCTTAAAAAAAAAAGTTCTTGTAAATGTCCACATATTTTTCCTTGACACAGTTGCTATTTTTCCTACAACAAGATTTTCTTTTATGCAACGTCCCACTCACTCCAAGATTAGTACAAAAAAACTATACCTGTAACACCTAGAATGTAAGATGACCAAGACTTAATACCAAATGAAAGAAAGTAGTGGTGTAAAAATATTCCTACACTAATAAATGGGATATTATATACTCAAGCATTAACAATACCTACAATCCAATCATATGAATCATGTGATATTATATACTCAAGCACTAATAAATGGGATGTTTTGAAACTATACATTAAAAGTGGTTTATTGAAACCATGAGTGAAAATAATTCAACCAAAAATTTTGAATTCCACTTTGATATATTCAAATCCATTAAAATATTTCTTATGATTTTTTTAATGTTGGTCAATACTTTATTGTAAATATTCTATAGTCATGCTCTTAAATGTCATAAGAATATGTCATAAGAGGGTTTCATCTTATAAAGCTATAATGATATTATATGCTCTTAGAACATCTTAGACACCTCCCAAAGCATTCAACAAATGACAAATAACTACCAACACAAAGTGCGATGCCTCATTTCTTAATATGAGGACAAAATAATAAATCAAAATATTAGGATGCAAGGTTGACCCACCTTTCCCAATACTTGGCTAAGTTTATCTTCTATTGAGGAGTGGATCCTAACAACAATTGTGCTTAGTGCTTACTACTAATCCAAGGAATACCTATTCATTTTTTCTTTATTGTATGCCTAATGACTCCTCATCTCAAGTTAAATTGTGGGAATGGATTTTTATGCCCTACCTATGACTAAATGGCTACAAGGAGGTGAATATGATATGGTGGAAAAAACCAAGATACAATTTGGTTTAGTTCTCATAAACTCTCTAAAAAATAATTGAATTCCTACATCGTAACTAGAAATACCATGAGGGGTTTAGATCCCATTTTAGACAAAAAAAAATATTCTTATACTCATCACTAGTTCACTTGGACCAACTAAAGAGATGGTGAACTAACGGAAAATTAGTTGTATTGATATATTTTACTTAGTTATTTCTCTTTCTATTGTCCCTTCTCCAAACAAAACCCTTATTTAATAAGATTCTATTAAACCAATCTCACATACCACCTCCCAATTCTTTAAACTTTTCAAACTTCTTATTCCTCATACCTGATAATCTATCCTTCAAGCTCAACACTTCCCACCTCAATCAAATTGATCACCTTGCTTCCCTAATATCCCTTTGGTTGATGTTCCTAGACCTCAACAAAATGGTAAGTGGATACAATTGTGGAATGATGCGATTAAATGTATTGCACACTACCTTACTATGATGTTACAATAAGAATATGGCTAGAAAGAGATCTATAATGGAAAAAATATATGGATCCAAATAGAAAAGAATAAACTTGTTTTGGCTTTAGCACTTACTAATAACTTTTCTACAATGAGTGGTTGCTTCCATTAAAATAAAACTTAGAAGATTTGAACTTAATTGTGGTAGAGGATCTCAATTAAGAGATAGGCTTACATTGGATGAAAGGATATAAGGGATACAAATTATTTTTTAGTTATCTCGAACATATTTACATTCTCAAGAGTGGATTTAATATCTATTGTTGATCAAGATAGGTAGTTCCATGACAACTCTAATGATATTAAATCCATTTTCCTCCAACATTACAAATAATTTTTAATTGATCTATTTGAAGGAGATCCACTTCAAGATATAGTTGAGGAATTGATTGGAACTTGCATACCCAAAATAATTGGTCTCAAAAAATAGGCACATCTAGATAATTTATTCACCCTTGAGGAGGTTGATATTTCCTTGAAGGATTTGAATACTCAAAAAGTCTTCAAATAGATGGTTTAGCTACACAATTCCTTACAACAATATGTCCATTCATCAAGGAGGACTCTATGAGGTATAAAAAGTAGCTTTATCAAAGGGATCCATCATTTAAATTCTATTAATCAAGGGTTGATAAATTAATTCCTAAAGGAAAAATATTTTTTTTTATCTGAGGGTGGATACTAATTACTCTTCTTAATACCTCCTACAAGATTGCGGCTAAATCCATAGCTAAAATAATTGAATAGATGACACAAGAAATTGTAAGACTAGAAAAAACTATATTTATATAAGAGGGAGATTTAAATTATAAAACTTGAATCTTTTTAAGGTATCTCATTAGATTCTACTTACTCTAACTTAAATTTAAAAAACAACATTAAAATCCACAAAACAAATTTCAAAGACATAATAAATTATTACAATATTATTTAAAAATCTAATTGTAATGAACATGTTATAGTAATAAATATTCAAATTTTAAATCTATGAAAATATATATAACCAAATGATCCTTAGTTTTAAGATATAATTTGTGATGAGAATGTTGAATATTGTAATTTTTTAGGCCAATCTTTAGGCACTAATTCACCATTGTTAAAATGATCCTTAGTTTATTCATTGTTTTTTTTATAATATAATTTTTTTCAAGTTCTATTAAAGCAAACTCAAAATAATGGTATAGATTAAGATTCTTGTCTTTATCATAATTAGAAGTTGTATAAATTGTTAAATTATATATATTTTTAACATATATAAAATGTGTGGTTGGATTAGTGAGATATTTATAACAAGTATGCAATATATTTAATCATATAATTATTTTTGTAATAGAGATGAATAATTAAATAAATTCTATAACAATATATAAGAGTTAGATAAAAGAATTAAAATTAAATATATTAATAAAAAATAGTGATACTATTATTAAGGGTAATATAAAGGGGGATCGTCATACTAAAATAAGTTGCAAATAAAATCACCCGAGTAAGAAAAGTATTTTATTGATAATCTTATTAGGAATGCTAAGATGGTAATAAAAGTTTTGCAAGCAACAATGAGCTGGAAAATAATAGTTTTTATGTGCGATTGTATATATATATATATATATATATACATTATTAATAATATTAATAAAATTTATTATAGTATTGATATGGGTATAAATGGATGGTATTTGTAATAGTATAAATGAGGGTATATGTAAACATTATATCACTATCACATTAACATTTCTATTATGAGTAAAGTTTAATATTATTTTTGAGTAATAAAATTGATAGAATGTTTGTATTAATTGTAGAGGGAGCCTTAATATCATCAAGTATTGTTAATACTCTTATCAATATATTCATATCAATAGTTACCTTAATACTAATGTTAGCATACTTAACCTTATTAATGCTCAACGATAATTGGATAGCATTTTTGGAGAAAGCTTTTATATATTTTGAAATATGAGAGGAAAATAAATAAACAAATGCAAACCATATAATTATTCATGTTATTACCATCAAAAGTTACATATTTAGTACTTGAAATTCCATCATTGGGTCACGAGGAACTATCCTAATAATTTCATAATACCATATTGACCTTACTGTCAACAAGAAATAGAAGTAGGAATAACTCATTGTGGGTTACGATGACATAACCATTATAATGAGAATATTATTAGTGTAACCATTAAATTGTGATACTTACAAATTTAATATTTAAAGTATAGTTAATAGTGAGCAATGCATTAATAATAGTAGCACATTAGCAAGTTAAACCAAGAAATTAATTAAAGAAAGGATGTTAATTTTATTGGAAATGGTTATTTTTGCATCATAAACGCTTAAAGCATTAATTAGCATAATTAAAGGATTCAAAAAAAAAATTATTGGGTTTTTCTAGTGAAAAATTATGGGCATAACAATTATATATTTTTTAACATACATAAAATGTATGGTTGGATTAGTGAGATATTTATAACAAGTATGCAATATGAAGTCAAACTTTATTATATTTGATTCTTAATAAATTAGTTTTAACGATTCAATTTATAGCTTTATGCAATCTATAAGTTTAAATAGTTTGATGGTATCTAAACTTTATACATATAAAAATATGATAAATGTTTGATTATTTTGCTTTCCAATCTATAATTTTTTATGTTCTTGGCTATATAATTGTGATGATTCACTCATAATGTAATGATAAAATTCATCCTCTTTATGAGATTCTTATGGAATATTGATATTCTAGTGTGAATTCTTAATTTTAGACATATCTTAACTAGATAAATTTAGGTTCAATGAAGGCAATAGAACTTTTTTTCGCTGACATAATCATATTTTGAAGTTCATGTTAACAACTATTATATTAGATATTTTTATCCCCAATTATTTTTAAATAATTTTACACTAATCTTTGTTTTTTATTATTTCTTTCATTGTTTCATTTAAAATTTGAACCATTTAAGGATGTTATGTTATAGATTATATTTGTATTCCAATTGTTTTTAAATTGTTAATGTTATGAAAATATTATTGATGAGTAGATGAATTATTAGAACTATTTTAGATAAATATATTCTCTATATCTAGATATATTATTTACCAAGGTCGTATTGCTTCTTTACGTGTACATACATATATAACATGGAAAATGAAGATGTTCCACCTGCAAATTTTTTTTTTTGAAATACCACTAATGAGATTAAAAAATTGAAAGATTCATTAGCACAGGGTGCAAACCTGAAGATATATAGTGAACCATGCATGTTAATATTGCATAGTCTAGAAAAACTAAAAGATGAACTTGAGAGGACTAGTGCATATTCCCCAGATAGAGTAGCTACTATTCTTTCCTGCATGTGGGAAGAAGTACATGGTGACATTCCCCTTAAAAAAATATAGGATAGTGTCACCAAAGAAATGATAAAAGCCACCTTTTTTCCATTTTATCAAAATGTGTGTAAGGTTAGGGGATACTAGGTCACTAGATGTGTCGGTCATGCTATGGCCTAATCGATCTATCCATAATTTCTCACAACACATGGTCTATACCCAAAAAATGACAAGATTCCATTGTATTTTGTTTAACAGTTGTATGCTGAGGTCTATTTGGGCCTCAAAGTCAACTACCTAGACATTCCACCATATGTTGGTCAGAGGTGTGGCAAGATTGTTGATAAGCCCACCTATCATCAAGTAGATAGACCACCCCCAGTGTTTAGGGTATTGGTTGGTGAGAGGTCTCCTGTTCTCACCCCAGCTCTAACCCTCATAGCAGATGAGGTTGTCATTGCTTCCCAAAAGGAAGCAATTGACACTATAGGTGACATTGCAGCTTCCACCACTAGGATATTTGATGATCTTGTAGGTCAGCATTTGATGTCCATATATTCCTGATCCATGCAATTTTCAGTACAGTGGACCACCATGGATCCTTTTATAGTGGTCGGCATCCCTACTCCTACACAGCTTGATGCACTTACAGGAGATATGGCACACATGACTCTGCATTATTTGGCTTAGGACCTGTTGGAGGCATATGCCCACATTTCATTAGACAATGGGATCAATATAGAGCATGTTAGAGATCATTTGAGATGTAGAGGTTGTTCAGTTCCAGGATTCCATCACTCTCAGTCGAACACTAGTGCGCATTAGGATCCACCTACAATTCATTCGACAACTGAACAAACTATGGGTTTTACTAATATGTTGATTGGTTTTGGTTCATCATCGCTGATGCCATCTCACCTTCATAGTCCTCTACATTCAACATTTCTAGCACTACATGGGATAGATCGGATGGATGTCGATATTGATTTGTCACTTGACCATTTGGTGGATATGGTGGAGGTGACTATTTTAGAGGACTTAGGTCATCCGATATCAGATGATGTGCATGTATGTGTGCATGTGCATGTTTCAATTCATTTTTCATTATTTTTAAAAAAAAATTTAACTAGATATTCATGTAAGTTGATATATATGTATATATATTGTTATAGGTGGACATACCTCATATCACTCCTAGCCTTGGTCCAGATCGTGTGGATGATCGACATGACTCTGTGGATGAATCTGCTGCCAATAGACATGTGATTTTTACATTTTTATATAATCACACATGTATATGTACATGCAATATTTATGTATGCATAGATCTAGATTGATATTTAAAAATACAAGTTCATTTAAAAAAAATTTCATAAAATTTATTTAATATAAATTATATGTATTTAACACATCCTGTACACAATTTTATTTGCAGGGCTCAACACAACCATTAGAGCAAGACTGTTCTCATTCAGATGGCCATTCGACTAGGAGTAGACATTCATATTAGGTCATGCACACTAGATTTATGATCTTTACCACAAGTATTTTCTTATATGATGATCTTTAGTATTTTAGATTTGATGATCTCTAACTTACATTTGCTTATATGATATACATACATTTGCTTATTTGTTGATCTTTATTATTCGACATTTGATGATCTTTAATTTACATTTTTCTTATATGATATGTACATATATTTTCTTATATGATATATACATGCATTTGCCTCTTTGCTTATAATATGTGTTATGTTTATACATTGAATCCCTTTACATGTATGTACATGTGTTTGCTTATGGTTTAAACATGTTTACACATAATATATGTATGCATTTTCTTTAACTATTCAATATACATACATGTTTTCTTATTTTATGATCTCTTACAACTTACATTTCCTTATATTCAATATACATTTGATCTCTAGTAGAGTTTTAGGGAAATCAATGCCAATTTATAATTAAGTTCATTCATGTTGATCACAATAAATATTTTTTTTAAAAATGACTTAAACAACATGAACCATTGAGTTGAGAACAAGATATAATCTTTTTGACAAGTAACTTGAAATTAAATTAAAATATAATTAAGAAAATTCAATCCAAATTATACCTCTAGATTATACATTTTTGACAAGTAACTTGAAATTCAATTCAAATATAATTAAGAAATTTTAATTCAAATTATACCTCTATTATACATTTTTGACAAGTAACTTGAAATTCAATTCAAATATAATTAAGAAAATTCAATTCAAATTATACCTCTATTATACATTTTTGACAAGTAACTTGAAATTCAATTCAAATATAATTAAGAAAATTTAATTCAAATTATACCTCTATTATACATTTTTTACAAGTAACTTGAAATTCAATTCAAATATAATTAAGAAAATTCAATTCAAATTAGACCTCTAATATACATTTTTTATGTGCTTTAACAAAATTCTAAAATTACTAGATATGTTGTGCATACCTATGAATTAAATAACAACAAACTTCACAATGAAATAACTTGTTTGTTAACTACTTGATTCATTTAAACTAGGATCTAGTTATTCCATGTACACTAGAATAATTTTTTTCCCATGTCCCATATGCATATAAATAGAAGATTATTTTTCATTATTCTAGATATCAAATTGCAAGATTAATTCTCATTTATATCACTTGGAGTGCAGATTTTGGAGAAGTTTTTGCAGATTTATCAAGGAGGCAAATATTGGAGCTCGAAAATTTTTCATTTTTATCAATCATGGAAAAATTTGGAGGATAATTTAACTAAGTTGGTAGAGGACTTGTTTTGAGTCATCTTTAATTTGAAGAAGAAAATGGGACAACAAAGAAAAAGAAAAAATGTGTCTCAACGAAAAATTGTCAAAAGAAGAAGAACAAAAGAGGCGTGAACAAAACTAGGAAAATTATCATAGAAAGAAACAAGGTACATGCTTGTTTCTTCTCTCTCTCACTCTCAAGTGTGTGTTTAGGAATTTTACTTTGAAAAAAAATGAGTATTCATTTGATGGGATGGAATCCATAATGTTCATTACTCCACCCAATAATTTGGTTAGTACATCTAAACATAAATTTGTATGTGGATGCATTTTGCATTGGCTTTCTTATTAAAATTAGAAATGTTTAATGTATGACCATTTTTCAACTTACAATACCCCAACTTAAAATGTACTCTTAAACTAAAATATTGTACATTAAATCCTTCCCTACAAGCCTTACACTTATCTTTTACCAATACCTTTATTTAATTTTTTTTCATCACATTATCATTGTTGAGTATTGCATCTACACAAGTTTCTCTTTACTTTGTTCATGAAGAAAATGATGTTGTACTTCAATACATGCTTAATTCTCCAATGAAACCTTAAATTTTGTGTCCCTCACTATGCCACTTTGATTTTAATAATTTTTTCAACCACATTAATTATTTTATGGCTTTGCAAATTCCTATATATTCTAACTTTGCACTTTGAAAGAAACCATTATTTTTTCTTAATTATTCATGAAACTACACCTTCATGTACAGTGAAGTAGCATTCTAATGTTGATATTTGGTGATCAATATCCCCTATCCAATCTACATTACAACATCTAATTAGCTTAATATTTTTCTAAACTCCCAATGAACTTAATCTAATGATCAATAGTTCCTCAAAAATATTTTTTCAATATTTTAATAAATGTCCAATTCTAAGCTCTAGAATTATTTGAAAATTAGAACTCAAATTATACTTAAAGCCAATGCAATGTCAAGTTTTCTAGAGACTAACACATCTATACATCAAAACTCAAGCTATATGGTGCCAAGGAATAATAGTTATATATGATATATTATTCTTTAAATTATGTCATAACACACATTTGTTTTGAAGGTTTCTTACCATCATTTATTGGAGTACCTATTAGTTTACAATTATCCATCTTGAAGTTTTTGTAAGATTTCACTATGGAGATATACATCCAAGACAAAGAAATCCTAATTGAAAGAATAGGAGAGATTTGTTGTCCTTGCACATATGTCTCATTTTTATTGGACAATATAAAGACTCTCCTTTACATTTTTTGTTTCTTTGTTTCCTTTTCATTTTTATTAGGTCTTGTTTTTATATTGTCTTTCTTTTCTTCTTCATTTTGAACTTATTTTGTGTTTTTTCAAACTTTCAAGTTTTATTGCACTTGAATGACTATAAATACTTTTAAATGTCCTCAAGTCATCTTGGTCATGCAAGTTGCAATGTTTATCTGATCTTCGACTGCAATTCCTTAAGCCAATTCTTTTTGTTTCAATATTTGTTTTTTGTTTTAGTTTATTATTTGGGTTGTGTTTTATGTCCCGTAAATTTTTAACTTTTTTCATCTTAGCATGATATTGGAAATTTATTTGAAACCTTGAAACATCTTATAGCCCAATTTTGTTGGGGTTATTTGGATCACCTTGTTATACTCTAAGGTTTTCCTTTGCTATATCACTAGCCTAAAAGTTCTAAGTCACTTGTATGCATAATCCTTAAACTCTAATGCTTGGCATGGAATTTGACCTATGTGTATCCTATCCTTGGCTATTCATTTATGGATTTGTTTTCATACATGTGCATGTAGTTTTTTTGTGTCTTTGGTACTTTCTTTTCATCATTTCAATGTTCTCATTATTTTTATGTTTTATGCTCTAGGGATTCCTCAAGTTGGAGTCGAGCCAAATCTAGAATCATGGGATTCCTCAAGTTGGAGTCAAGTTGGAGTCAAGCCAAATCAAGGGATTTTTATGTTTTATGCTCTAGGGATTCCTCAAGTTGGAGATGACCATATAAAACTAGCACAAACTTCTCTCACTTATAGCATCATGTCTTATCAATTTGTTTGCTTGCATACATAAAATTCACTTATATAACATCATCTCTCACTTTTTTTTGAAAATATTTTGTGACATGTAGGAAGGGCTCAAAAAGAAAGAATATTTCATGCTCAAGTCAAGCCAAATCTAGACATTGGATCAAATGAATCCATTCAAGAATGCATGGTCCTTGAAGATAGGGAGGAGGGACAAGTTCAAACAATGCATGTTGGAGAGGGGTTGGGATCACTTCCTCCTACTGGTATGGATGAGCATATAAAATTAGTTGAGAAGGTGAGGAAACAAATTTCTCAGATAAATTTAGATCATTTACTTGAAATGGATATGGAGAAACTGAAATATTATGCCAAGTAGCCTTATAATAAGAGAAAGAGATCAATGACTAAATCTATAAATGGAATGATCAATCATCATTTCAATCATCTTGATACACTTGAAAAAACCCAATTGTTATCACGTTTACTTCTTCATGATGAGCTCAAAGATTCATTACGATTGTTGGGTGTACATTCAGCATCAAATAAGAAGAAACACATGGGATTACAAAAGGATATTGTTCAAAATGTTAAAAAGGGTTTAGATTCCATTGGGAGAGGATCTCGATCAGTGGGTAAGGCCACTACAAGAAGGGTGATGTTGACATCTATTGTACATCAAGATATAGCAAGAAAAAGAAAAATGTCTACTCTTTCAACTGATAATGGTTATAGTAGAACCACATTGATAAAATATGAGAAAAAGAGAAAGTTTTTGGATAGAGTTTAGAAGGAAATTGGGAAATTATGTGTAGAGCTCCCTGTTCTGATAGGATTGAAGATGTTGTTAGGAACTTGGTCTCATGTTTTTAGCATGATTAGACTCGTCCATCATCAAATACTAGAGATTTTATGAGACACAAGATTGGACCTAGTATTTATGAAAATCATATCAAACATTAGCTAGACATAACACAATTTGAGATGTATATGAACTTTTGTAATGCATATCCTCGTATAAAGATTGGGAAAACAATGTTTCAAAGGTTAAAGCCATATTATGTGAAGATAAACAAGTTGTTTGAAACTTGTTGTTGTCGTTATCATATTGAATTTTATCTCTACTATCAGGTGTTTCGAATGATGAGAGAAGAAAGATGTGGGTTTCAAAATGCACCTCCTAAACAAGAAAGTTTGCTCATAAAGTCTATATTATGTGATCGTGAAAATGGACCTCAAAGAAACTGCATAAAAGGAATTTGTGAGACATGTGGAAATTTGACTAAATTTCCTTCAAGAATTGAGGATACTGACCTAACAAAGACAGTAAATTGCAAGAGGTAAGTACTATTTTTAGAGAGTTTATTTGTTTCAATTTCTCATAGATTGTTATTTGGATTCTCTTTGATGTAATGTTTCATTTATTGTGTTTTTTATTATTTATTCACATATTTTACTCACACAAGTACAAGTATGTAAAGTTACAAACAAATTTTGGGAAAGAATCCACAAGGTTGAACTATGTAGAAGAGGAGATTCCCATTGGAAAATTTATGGAAGATTTTTGAAAATTGATATGACCATACATATAGCATTCCTTTTTTGCTAAGTGGCAAGCATAAAAATTCCAAACATTGAGAGATACTTTCCCACATGGAACAGTTCTATCAGTAGTTGACTTTGTAGAAAATTACTCCTTTGTACATCAAAAGGAGATTCAATCAAAGTATTACTTTTCAAAGCAAATCACTATTATGGTTCATTTGTGTTATTGACATGCACAATAAAAATTGGATGGTGTTGAGAGTATATATGAAGAACAAGCCATTAAGAAAGAATATCACTTTTATATTAGTGATGATAAAGAGCATGACACACTTTTTGCCCAACATTGCTTTACAATATTTTTTGAGAATTTGAGAAGTAGCCTGGGTGTAAAATTTGAAAATCAGGTTATATGGTCAGATGGATGTGTGGCACAATTCAAATATTCACGACCATTCTATGCAATTTTTAGATATCATTAAATCTACAAAATACCACATGTTTGGAGTTTTTTTTAGAGTGGGCATGGAAAGGGTGAGCATGATGGAGCAGGAGCTTGCATCAAATGTGCTTTAAGAAAGCATCAAATGAGTTATCTAGAAGATCATCTAGACAAAGCACATGATGTTGTTGAATGGTGCAAGAAACACTTTGCATAAAATGTGGTCAGCACATCTTCAAGAACAAACTAATACATTCCACATAGAGTGTTTTGGGAGATATTAGTTATGTAACAATTACATTAAATCAAAAATTTGAATTTATTTAAATTTAAAATATATATATATATATATATATATATATATATATATATATATATATATATATTTATATATATACATATTTGTTCACATAATTTTTTTGTTGTACATATGTATCTAAGTGTGGATAGAAGATCGATACATGGATGCAAGAGGGTAGAAAAACAAGATCTTTGCATTGTGTTAGGAGTTCATATAGTCGCCATGAATGGATATTAGACACAACGGATTACTCTTGTTTTTGCACTGAGTGCATTGAGGGAAACTATGATTATGCATGCAACAATCAAGAACTTGGATATGTTGGTAAATGGGATACCGTACGACTAGTTGTTTCAGAAACATATGATGAAAATGAGGAAGAAATATTTGAAGACATTCTTTTGATTTCAATTGATTATGATCATATTTCAGGATTGGTTACAAAAGGTACACATGTGTAAGTTTTCAATAATTTAAATATTATATATATCTAGTTAATGATCTTTAGAGGCATTTCTAATTTTTTTAGAATTTTTTTGTGTAAGTTTGGTGTATAGGAGATGTTTTTGCAGTCATAGTAGAGCCTAGAAACATCAAAGGTGTTAGCTATTATTTATCGTGTTGCACAGAAGAGAGGAATAGGCTAAAAGAACCTGAAACAAGTGATGGAATGTCATTTCCCATAGGTGAGTTTGAATTTAAAATTTTATATACATTGTACTCACATGAGCACATTACATTATAAACATTAAATATATATTGTACAAACCTTGAGCAAAAAAATGTTGCACACATTCATATGTCTTACCTTAGGTTCATATTTACCATGCAGGTTCTATTGTAGTGCAAGGGACATATCTAAAACAAGTCAAAGTTGTTCAACATGGGATTCATTTTGTTGACTATCAACTTGATAACATGGTATATCAATATAGTCACTTAATAATTGCTACCGCTCTACATCTTCATGCAGTTCCACATGCACGTGGCCGAAGAAAATGGAGACTAGATAGTGATGATCATCAAAAAATTCTACATGTTAGTGAAGAGAAGGCTGAACCAGAATCTTTGACTTAGATTATATCCATGGTTTTCAAGTTCACTTGTAACCCTATACATGTTCAAATGAGAACTTATAGTAACTTCCACATAGTTGTAAATCATTTTGTGTAAATTACAATTATATGTGCATATTTATTCCATGGAAAATTCTAAAGTTCAATAATCTTTGATAGCATCATCTCTCACTTTTTTTGGTTGCATGTAAACCCATATATATGCTTTCAATCCTTATTTGAAATGTAGTGAAATTTTTTAAAATCATTTTTCCTAAATTACAATTATATGTACATATTTGTTCCATGAAAAATTCTTAAGTTCAAGAATCTTTGATAGAATCATCTCTCACTTTTTTGGGTTGCATGTAAACCCATATATATGCTTTCAATCCTTCTTTGAAATGTAGTGAGGTTTTTTAAAATCATTTTTCCAAAATTACAATTATATAGAACTTATATTTGTTTCATGGAATTCTTAAGTTCAAGAATCTTAGATACATTTATATACAACTTATATAATTTGTTCCATCGAATTGTTCCTTGGGAAATTATGTAAATTTTAAAATTAAGTAATATCTAATTATAAAATTATTGTACACATATA
>VDFB02058242.1:189999312-190103824 GCA_007258455.2 Sequoia sempervirens
ATGCAATTGAACTAAGTTGCAACAATGAAATAGATAAGGCCAGACTAACTTTACACAATAGTTTGTCATCAACAAATGCTAAAAGTGTGGGCTAAAAGTTCATCAAATACTATAATAATTGTAGAAACCTAAATTTGGACAATTAATTTATCCAAACATATCCCTTTTCATCTAAACATCCCCTTATCCACATTAATTAAGTGATATCACTATTATTTAATTAATACCTCTAAAGTTCTTCTAATCCCTAAGGTATCTAGTTAAATAATTAAATACCTTCCCCCTTTCATCAAATTAATTAAATAAATATGGCATTTATTTAATTCCTCATATGTCACATCCTCCATTTTCATCTAATCTTAATCCATATTCTAATCTCAACATTAGAGATGTGCACATGCCTAATCCTTGATTAGGATATCTCACATCCTCCAACGTTTGCAAGTTGACCTCTAATCTCTCTTAGCCACCAAACCCTCATTTAATCCTTCATTAACTAGCCTAATCAACCTCTCAAGGAATATTTAATTCCTTTTATCCTTCCAAGGAATATTAAAATCATTTTTCTCTTCCCCATGTGATCTTTGACTTGTCACATCAAGTTACATGTGAAATCTTCCCCCTTTCCCATGCATCTTCTAGAATATTTGACTTGTCACATCAAGTAACATGTGACAAACTTGCTTACCTTTTTAGGCACCTTGTTTTATCCAAGGTACTTTCTACCTCTCTCTTTGGAACCCTGTCTTATCCACGAGATTCCCCAATCATGTGAATTTTAAATTCACTTTTTATTCCTCCAAGGAATCTTCTCATCTCCCAATGTACTTTCAAAGTACTTGTCCTTCTTCCACCTCATGTACCCTCCTTCCACCTCATTTACACATCATCATTTTTAACCCACTTCACAATCCACATGTCAAGATGTGAGGGATTATGAGTCCTCAACTCACCATAGCCCTACATCTTGGCCTTGTTGGTTTAATCTCAACTGTCCATTTCTCTAGAGAATTCAAAATTTTCTATAAATACCCCCTCTTTTCTTTCATTTAAAGACTTTGCATGCCATATCCAAACTCTTGTAGTTTTGTTATTTGAGTCTACACTTAGAATTTGCATCCATTGTCATACAATTTCAACAATCTTGCATCCTCATCTATTTTCCATCAAAGGAGCATACAACATCACAAATCAAGGGCCAACCAAAGAACAACTTGATAAGGTGAAATTTTCCATTTTTTTTTGTTAAGCTAATCATTTGCCCAATCTTGATGTGTAGGGTGTTAATCTTTATTTTCTTGCACTCTTTTGTTTGCTGCTCATTTTATAACATATATTTTCACTCATTCACATATCTGGCATGCCTGGTGGGACCCAAAGATGGGTTTGTATCTTTCATGGGGTTAAAGCATAATAGTGGTTTACAATTATTTTAAGGAAGGAATTCTCATTCATTTTTGTTTTCAACATATCAATGGGTTCGACCAAACTTATAGGTTCGGTCGAACATATAATAGTGTTTGACCAAACCTATAAGTTTGGTTGAACCCATTGTTCGACCGAACCACTCAACGACCCAATAAAATAAACATATTTTATAAGGTTCGGTCAAACATGGGTTCAACTGAACCCCTTGAATTAGGGAAAAAAAAGTCACTGTCACATGACTATTTGTAAAGTAGCGAATGTGAACAGAGGAGGAGGAAAAACGTGAACAACGAAGGCGGCGAACCCAAGGGAAAAACATGCACCACATTTCTAAGTTCATCAACCTCTTGACCAAGCAATAGTGAGGAGTAGGTTGGTGATTGAAATTGCGTTTCAAATTGAATTTATTTTGAAAAAATTTTAAACCCTAAATGGAATGAGATGGTTAAAATTTAGAGTAGATTTGAAATTAAGTTTGTTGAAATTGAAATTGCATTTGCTTGAAAGTTTCTAAAGCCTTTCAAGAACAACAAACTTAATTTCTATTATGCTTTGATGAATGTTCATACCGTGTTTTAAAGCTCCAATTTTGGCACGGGCAGGAAGTGTCAAATTTGACTTTGCAGTCCATTTGTTTGAAATATTTTGCGTGGTACCCATTTTTAAAATTTGTCAAAAAATTAACGTGTCTTGTCTATGCTTCCACATTTTGCATACATTTCTACCAACGCACTGCCAATTGCATTTTCTTGAATGTTTCTAAAGCCTTACTTTGTTAATAGATTTTTTTGAGGCATTATATCAAACAGTTCAAGTGCCTTCCACATTTTCCATACATGTCTACCAGGGCACTTGCAATTGCAACTACAACATCTGGTAAAATTCCCCCTTGATGATTTGATTGATGTCCATACCCTGTCCAAACCACCCATTTTGGTACAAGTAGGGGGAAGGTTGTGGAATTTGGCTTTATAGCTGTCAATTGCATTTTCTTGAAAGTTTCTAAAGTCTTTTCAACAAACCCATTTGAAAGGATAACATGGTATTATTTAAGTACAATCTTAAGTTTAAAAATTGCATTTGAAAGCTAAATTGAAATTAAAATTATATGTTTGAGGCAATGCATATAAGATACCCATACAAAATAGTACAAAAGAAAGAGAAAAAATGTAAAGAATGCACTTGTAACCTATACTTGAGAGCATTAAAATTTTGAAATTAAACATAAAGAATAATAGGATATATATATATATATACTCTTTCAAATCAGCATTGAATATTAGAGGATGAACTACATATTAGGATTTTTTCTTTTAATATAAATCAGGTAAAACTTATTCCTTTGAGTAGATGAATAAACTCTATTAATATTTATTAGTAAGGTTGTAAATGAAAAATTATTGTGGTTACAAGATAAAAGAAAATAATACTAATAGGTAATATTTATATTAAGGAATGTCATCTCCAATAACATACTTAACACTAATAATTGGGTTAGAATCACATTATGTATCATAAATACAAATATTAACATTGATGAAAATATTATATTATGGATAATGATTATAATAAAACATAATAAATTGAAACTTATTTCATATGAACATGCAAGGGAAATGTTAGTATGTATTATAAATAGTAATATTATTATTTAGAGTAAATTTTAATATTGCAATAATAGTATTTACCATTAATGTTATGAGATGATAATAATGTTGTTATATATTAGTAATATAAGCGTTGCAAGTGTTATTATCCAATATACATTGCCCAATGTATAAGAAACAAAACCATTCGCATTAACAGAAAGTGTTAATAAATATTTCTTTTATTGTTGGTTTTAGGGCATGACCTTGGAGAACCAAATAGTAATGTTGTTAAACATTAAAAATTGTCAATTTTTGAACAAGTGACAATACCATTAATTGGAGTAAATTCTATTTTAAAGTTTAAATTTATATTTTAATTTTAGGGTAAATACTTTGGTTGAATTTATGAATTAGAAATAGAAATTTTGAAAGGGCCCCACCCTTTTACAAAGACCAATAAAGAAACAAAAAATGATCAATCATATTGGCATGGAACAACAACAAGAAAAATATAGTTGTAAGTTAGAAAAATAACATCCAATTATAAATACACCACGAATAGTGGCAATGTGCAATGTATCTAATAAAGAGGGTCATTTTCCCAAAAACATTAGTAGATCTATCATTTCAAAACTTGAATCCAAAATTCTTCAAGGAACTATATCTTATTGTCAACCTTATCCTTTTCCATGAATGAACCTAGTTGAGGTTTGTAATGGAGTTTCCATCTTTAGTTTCCAAACTTGAGACCAAATGGAATAAAGGGTTCCTATAATCTTCTAAACTTGAACCTTCTTCATATTTTTAAATTATTAGAAGAAATACCAAGAGGTGAATGTTGCAATTCAAGAGAATGGTAGAGGAAATGCACTCCAACTAATACATTTGTAACATGATTCTTGTCTCTACCAATCTCCTCTAAATTTCTCTTGACAAGACCTTCTAAATTAGTCATGTCTACAAGAGGACCAACCACCCCTCGATTATGCTCAAAGGGAGCCTCAACAAAATCCTAAGGTAAACAAGGTTCCATCTCATCCTTATGCATTTTGTTCAACCTTTCCTTCCTCTAAAATTCCTAAACGTATAA
The DNA here is from genome assembly GCA_007258455.2 of Sequoia sempervirens. Classification (NCBI taxonomy): domain Eukaryota; kingdom Viridiplantae; phylum Streptophyta; class Pinopsida; order Cupressales; family Cupressaceae; genus Sequoia; species Sequoia sempervirens. Next base: position 190,003,420 of record VDFB02058242.1, read on the forward strand.
AATACATAGCTATCTACACATGACAACATGGTGAAAACACAAGAAAATCCTATAGCATGACATGTTGAACCCAAATAACCAAATTCAAAAATAATTTAATCTATAAGTATAAATAGTTTGATAGTAGAAACTTTATACATATAAAAATATGATAAATGTGTGCTTATTTTTCTTTCCAATCTATCAATTTTTTATGTGCTTGGCTATATAATTGAGATGATTCACTCATTTAATTTAATGATAAAAATTTAATATGTATATGCAAGAAATATTTTCAAGACATCAAGCTACCATTCTACATAAGTCTCACGTGGAAATAAGAATATTATTTTATTTTAACTAAAGAAATTGTGTGTACTCTATCTTGAAAATTTAAAATTAATTTTCAATTATATACTTATAATTTAAAATGAGAGCATCCTTTGTAACATGGAATAGATAGTTTAATTAATGAAATAAAATATGTTTTAATATTAAGAAAAAATTACAAATATATGGAACTCATACATTGAGAAATTGACTAAGATGTAACTTTGTATGAGAAATTAAGATGCTCGAATAATTTATATACCTTCTTTCAATAATTAACATTAGAAATTAATACTTGGCTCATATTGTATACCCACCTCCCAATGGTCTTGGAATGGATGCATTTAGATGGATAAGGATTTCAAAAGGCTCATGGTACTTGTGGACCCCTCGAAGGCATGATATAGAACCCATGAAAGTTCTTTATTTATGAAATTTGGTCTTTAGTTGTTGGATTCTAGTATGAATGTGATCTATAAGGTGGAATTATTAGTTGAGACTCTCAATCTTCCATTGTTGGTTTGTAGTGTGATTATACAATGTGAGCCAAGTATTAATTTATAATGTTAATTATTGAAAGAAGGTTTTGTTTCATAAGAAGAGGTATGCTAACATATTCCAAGGCATGTTATTATCCATAATGCATGAAACTTCTTCACATCTCTACCAAGTTCTAAAAAAATACAAATCTTCCATTTCCATGGAGGAGATTGATGATTTAGAAAGAAAATATCATGCCTTTTCTTTCTTGAGAAGTCATTTTTACATTCATGATTTGTAGCTTCCATCTTCATACAAAAAGAAATTTTGTTATCATTATGTGCCTGATATTAACAAATCAAAACGGTCTTTTGAGCATGATCGCCAACACAAAGGTAAATGAGTGGAAACATAAGAAAGCTCAATTAATGGCTTTCAGTCATGTTGGTGGAAAATCTGCATCTTTTTGAAAGTGGCTTCCCAACTTATCAGTCCTATGTTTAGTAAGGTTTTGCAATCTCTAGTGTTATTTATTTGGGTCACGAGTATATCTAGTATGATGTCTTATTTTAGGTATTTTGGGTGCATAAGTACTGATGTATTCAACCAATGTGCTTATGTAATGTTGTAATCTGACAACTGGTCATTTGTACTGGGACCTCACTGGTCTTTATGATATTTTGTAAAATTTGTTACTCGGACTACAACTGGGGGTTTTCTTACTGGTTCTTTCCTGCTAGTATGTCCGCCTGAACCAGCTATATGTACAAAATATTATATATAAATAAAATTATAAGTGGTCTCCCACTTTTTCTTAAAAAAAAAAGTTCTTGTAAATGTCCACATATTTTTCCTTGACACAGTTGCTATTTTTCCTACAACAAGATTTTCTTTTATGCAACGTCCCACTCACTCCAAGATTAGTACAAAAAAACTATACCTGTAACACCTAGAATGTAAGATGACCAAGACTTAATACCAAATGAAAGAAAGTAGTGGTGTAAAAATATTCCTACACTAATAAATGGGATATTATATACTCAAGCATTAACAATACCTACAATCCAATCATATGAATCATGTGATATTATATACTCAAGCACTAATAAATGGGATGTTTTGAAACTATACATTAAAAGTGGTTTATTGAAACCATGAGTGAAAATAATTCAACCAAAAATTTTGAATTCCACTTTGATATATTCAAATCCATTAAAATATTTCTTATGATTTTTTTAATGTTGGTCAATACTTTATTGTAAATATTCTATAGTCATGCTCTTAAATGTCATAAGAATATGTCATAAGAGGGTTTCATCTTATAAAGCTATAATGATATTATATGCTCTTAGAACATCTTAGACACCTCCCAAAGCATTCAACAAATGACAAATAACTACCAACACAAAGTGCGATGCCTCATTTCTTAATATGAGGACAAAATAATAAATCAAAATATTAGGATGCAAGGTTGACCCACCTTTCCCAATACTTGGCTAAGTTTATCTTCTATTGAGGAGTGGATCCTAACAACAATTGTGCTTAGTGCTTACTACTAATCCAAGGAATACCTATTCATTTTTTCTTTATTGTATGCCTAATGACTCCTCATCTCAAGTTAAATTGTGGGAATGGATTTTTATGCCCTACCTATGACTAAATGGCTACAAGGAGGTGAATATGATATGGTGGAAAAAACCAAGATACAATTTGGTTTAGTTCTCATAAACTCTCTAAAAAATAATTGAATTCCTACATCGTAACTAGAAATACCATGAGGGGTTTAGATCCCATTTTAGACAAAAAAAAATATTCTTATACTCATCACTAGTTCACTTGGACCAACTAAAGAGATGGTGAACTAACGGAAAATTAGTTGTATTGATATATTTTACTTAGTTATTTCTCTTTCTATTGTCCCTTCTCCAAACAAAACCCTTATTTAATAAGATTCTATTAAACCAATCTCACATACCACCTCCCAATTCTTTAAACTTTTCAAACTTCTTATTCCTCATACCTGATAATCTATCCTTCAAGCTCAACACTTCCCACCTCAATCAAATTGATCACCTTGCTTCCCTAATATCCCTTTGGTTGATGTTCCTAGACCTCAACAAAATGGTAAGTGGATACAATTGTGGAATGATGCGATTAAATGTATTGCACACTACCTTACTATGATGTTACAATAAGAATATGGCTAGAAAGAGATCTATAATGGAAAAAATATATGGATCCAAATAGAAAAGAATAAACTTGTTTTGGCTTTAGCACTTACTAATAACTTTTCTACAATGAGTGGTTGCTTCCATTAAAATAAAACTTAGAAGATTTGAACTTAATTGTGGTAGAGGATCTCAATTAAGAGATAGGCTTACATTGGATGAAAGGATATAAGGGATACAAATTATTTTTTAGTTATCTCGAACATATTTACATTCTCAAGAGTGGATAATATCTATCGTTGATCAAGAGAGGTAGTTCCATGACAACTCTAATGATATTAAATCCGTTTTCCTCCAACATTTTATTTTATTTTTAATTGATCTAGTTGAAGGAGATCCACTTCAAGATATAGCTGAGGAATTGATTGGCACTTGCATACCCAAAATAATTGGTCTCAAAAAATAGGCACATTTAGATAATTTATTCACCCTTGAGGAGGTTGATATTTCCTTGAAGGATTTTAATACTCAAAAAGTCTTGGAATAGATGGTTTAGCTACACAATTCCTTAAAACAATATGTCCATTCATCAAGGAGGACTCTATGAGGTATAAAAAGTAGCTTTATCAAAGGGATCCATCATTTAAATTCTATTAATCAAGGGTTGATTAATTAATTCCTAAAGGATTTTTTTTTTATCTGAGGGTGGATACTAATTACTCTTCTTAATACCTCCTACAAGATTGCGGCTAAATCCATACCTAAAATAATTGAACAGATGACACAAGAAATTGTAAGACTAGAAAAATCTATATTTATATAAGAGGGAGATTTAAATTATAAAACTTGAATCTTTTTAAGGTATCTCATTAGATTCTACTTACTCTAACTTAAATTTTAAAAAAAACATTAAAATCCACAAAACAAATTTCAAAGACATAATCAATTATTACAATATTATTTAAAAATCTAATTGTAATGAACATGTTATAGCAATAAATATTCAAATTTTAAATCTATGAAAATATATATAACCAAATGATCCTTAGTTTTCATATATAATTTGTGATGAGAATGTTGAATATTGTAATTTTTTAGGCCAATCTTTAGGCACTAATTCACCATTGTTAAAATGATCCTTAGTTTATTCATTCTTTTTTTTATGATTATAATTTTTTTCAATTTCTATTAAACCAAACTCAAAATAATGGTATAGATTATGATTCTTGTCTTTATCATAATTAGAAGTTGTATAAATTGTTAAATTATATTTTTTTTTAACATATATAAAATGTATGGTTGGATTAGTGAGATATTTATTACAAGTATGCAATATATTTAATCATATAATTATTCTTGTAATAGAGATGAATAATTAAATAAATGCTATAACAATATATAAGAGTTAGATAAAAGAATTAAAATTAAATATATTAATAACAAATAGTGATACTATTATTAAGGGTAATATAAAGGGGGATCGTCATACTAAAATAAGTCACAAATAAAATCACCCGAGTAAGAAAAGTATTTTATTGATAATCTTATTAGGGATGCTAAGATGGTAATAAAAGTTTTGCAAGCAACAATGAGCTGAAAAATAATAGTGTTTATGTGCTATTGTATATATATATATATATACATTATTAATATTATTAATAAAATTTATTATAGTATTGATATGGGTATTAATGGATGGTATTTGTAATAGTATAAATGAGGGTATATGTAAACATGATATCACTATCACATTAACATTTCTATTATGAGTAAAGTTTAATATTATTTGTGAGTAATAAAATTGATAGAATGTTTGTATTAATTGTAGAGGGAGCCTTAATATCATCGAGTATTGTTAATACTCTTATCAATATTCATATCGATAGTTACCTTAATACTAATGTTAGCATACTTAACCTTATTAATGCTCATCGATAATTGGATATCATTTTTGGCAAAACCTTTTATAGATGTTGAAATATGAGAGGAAAATAAATAAATAAATGCAAACCATATAATTATTCATGTTGTTATTACCATCAAAATTTACATATTTAGTACTTTAAATGCCATCATTGGGTCATGAGGAACTATCCTAATAATCATAATACCATATTGACCTTACTATCAACAAGAAATAGAAGTAGGAACAACTCATTGTGGGTTACGATGACATAACCATTATAATGAGAATATTATTAGTGTAACCATTAAATTGTGATACTTGCAAATTTAATATTTAAAGTATAGTTAATAGTGAGAGATGCATTAATAATAGTATTGCATTAGCAAGTTAAACCAACAAATTAATTAAAGAAAGGATGTTAATTCTATTGGAGATGGTTATTGTTGCATCATAAACGCTTAAAGCATTAATTAGCATAATTAAAGGATTCAAAAAAAAAAATTATTGGGTTTTTCTAGTGAAAAATTATGGGCATAACAATTATATATTTTTTAACATATATAAAATGTATGGTTGGATTAGTGAGATATTTATAACAAGTATGCAAAATGAAGTTAAACTTTATTAGATTTGATTCTTAATAAATTAGTTTTAACGATTCAATTTATAGCTTTATGCAATCTATAAGTTTAAATAGTTTGATGGTATCTAAACTTTATACATATAAAAATATGATAAATGTTTGATTATTTTGCTTTCCAATCTATAATTTTTTATGTTCTTGGCTATATAATTGTGATGATTCACTCATAATGTAATGATAAAATTCATCCTCTTTATGAGATTCTTATGGAATATTGATATTCTAGTGTGAATTCTTAATTTTAGACATATCTTAACTAGATAAATTTAGGTTCAATGAAGGCAATAGAACTTTTTTTCGCTGACATAATCATATTTTGAAGTTCATGTTAACAACTATTATATTAGATATTTTTATCCCCAATTATTTTTAAATAATTTTACACTAATCTTTGTTTTTTATTATTTCTTTCATTGTTTCATTTAAAATTTGAACCATTTAAGGATGTTATGTTATAGATTATATTTGTATTCCAATTGTTTTTAAATTGTTAATGTTATGAAAATATTATTGATGAGTAGATGAATTATTAGAACTATTTTAGATAAATATATTCTCTATATCTAGATATATTATTTACCAAGGTCGTATTGCTTCTTTACGTGTACATACATATATAACATGGAAAATGAAGATGTTCCACCTGCAAATTTTTTTTTTGGAAATACCACTAATGAGATTAAAAAATTGAAAGATTCATTAGCACAGGGTGCAAACCTGAAGATATATAGTGAACCATGCATGTTAATATTGCATAGTCTAGAAAAACTAAAAGATGAACTTGAGAGGACTAGTGCATATTCCCCAGATAGAGTAGCTGCTATTCTTTCCTGCATGTGGGAAGAAGTACATGGTGACATTCCCCTTAAAAAAATATAGGATAGTGTCACCAAAGAAATGATAAAAGCCACCTTTTTTCCATTTTATCAAAATGTGTGTAAGGTTAGGGGATACTAGGTCACTAGATGTGTCGGTCATGCTATGGCCTAATCGATCTATCCATAATTTCTCACAACACATGGTCTATACCCAAAAAATGACAAGATTCCATTGTATTTTGTTTAACAGTTGTATGCTGAGGTCTATTTGGGCCTCAAAGTCAACTACCTAGACATTCCACCATATGTTGGTCAGAGGTGTGGCAAGATTGTTGATAAGCCCACCTATCATCAAGTAGATAGACCACCCCCAGTGTTTAGGGTATTGGTTGGTGAGAGGTCTCCTGTTCTCACCCCAGCTCTAACCCTCATAGCAGATGAGGTTGTCATTGCTTCCCAAAAGGAAGCAATTGACACTATAGGTGACATTGCAGCTTCCACCACTAGGATATTTGATGATCTTGTAGGTCAGCATTTGATGTCCATATATTCCTGATCCATGCAATTTTCAGTACAGTGGACCACCATGGATCCTTTTATAGTGGTCGGCATCCCTACTCCTACACAGCTTGATGCACTTACAGGAGATATGGCACACATGACTCTGCATTATTTGGCTTAGGACCTGTTGGAGGCATATGCCCACATTTCATTAGACAATGGGATCAATATAGAGCATGTTAGAGATCATTTGAGATGTAGAGGTTGTTCAGTTCCAGGATTCCATCACTCTCAGTCGAACACTAGTGCGCATTAGGATCCACCTACAATTCATTCGACAACTGAACAAACTATGGGTTTTACTAATATGTTGATTGGTTTTGGTTCATCATCGCTGATGCCATCTCACCTTCATAGTCCTCTACATTCAACATTTCTAGCACTACATGGGATAGATCGGATGGATGTCGATATTGATTTGTCACTTGACCATTTGGTGGATATGGTGGAGGTGACTATTTTAGAGGACTTAGGTCATCCGATATCAGATGATGTGCATGTATGTGTGCATGTGCATGTTTCAATTCATTTTTCATTATTTTTAAAAAAAAATTTAACTAGATATTCATGTAAGTTGATATATATGTATATATATTGTTATAGGTGGACATACCTCATATCACTCCTAGCCTTGGTCCAGATCGTGTGGATGATCGACATGACTCTGTGGATGAATCTGCTGCCAATAGACATGTGATTTTTACATTTTTATATAATCACACATGTATATGTACATGCAATATTTATGTATGCATAGATCTAGATTGATATTTAAAAATACAAGTTCATTTAAAAAAAATTTCATAAAATTTATTTAATATAAATTATATGTATTTAACACATCCTGTACACAATTTTATTTGCAGGGCTCAACACAACCATTAGAGCAAGACTGTTCTCATTCAGATGGCCATTCGACTAGGAGTAGACATTCATATTAGGTCATGCACACTAGATTTATGATCTTTACCACAAGTATTTTCTTATATGATGATCTTTAGTATTTTAGATTTGATGATCTCTAACTTACATTTGCTTATATGATATACATACATTTGCTTATTTGTTGATCTTTATTATTCGACATTTGATGATCTTTAATTTACATTTTTCTTATATGATATGTACATATATTTTCTTATATGATATATACATGCATTTGCCTCTTTGCTTATAATATGTAAGAAAGCCAGTATACTGAAACCTTTTATAGATGTATGCATGTGTTTGCTTAAGCTTAAACATGTCATACAATAGTGTATGCATTTTCTTTAACTATTCCATATAATATATGTTTTCTATTTTATGACCTTTACAACTATTTCCTATTCAATATACATTTGATCTCTAGTAAAATTTTAGGAAATCAATGCTACTTTATAATTAAGTTCATTCATGTTGATCATAATAAATATTTTTTTAAAAATGACTTAAGCAACATGAACCATTGAGTTGAGAAAAAAATATAATCTTTTTTACAAGTAACTTGAAATTCAATTCAAATATAATTAAGAAAATTTAATTCAAATTATACCTCTAGATTATACATTTTTGACAAGTAACTGAAATTCAATTCAACATAATTAAGAAATTTTAATTCAAATTACAATTTCCATTATATATTTTGACAAGAATCTAGAAATTAATTCAAATATAGTCAATAAAAATTCAATCAAATTATACCTCTATTATACATTTTTGACAAGTAACTTGAAATTCAATTCAAATATAATTAAGAAAATTTAATTCAAATTATACATTTTTTTTTACAAGTAACTTGAAATTCAATTCAAATATAATTAAGAAAATTCAATTCAAATTAGACCTCTAATATACATTTTTTATGTGCTTTAACAAAATTCTAAAATTACTAGATATGTTGTGCATACCTATGAATTAAATAACAACAAACTTCACAATGAAATAACTTGTTTGTTAACTACTTGATTCATTTAAACTAGGATCTAGTTATTCCATGTACACTAGAATAATTTTTTTCCCATGTCCCATATGCATATAAATAGAAGATTATTTTTCATTATTCTAGATATCAAATTGCAAGATTAATTCTCATTTATATCACTTGGAGTGCAGATTTTGGAGAAGTTTTTGCAGATTTATCAAGGAGGCAAATATTGGAGCTCGAAAATTTTTCATTTTTATCAATCATGGAAAAATTTGGAGGATAATTTAACTAAGTTGGTAGAGGACTTGTTTTGAGTCATCTTTAATTTGAAGAAGAAAATGGGACAACAAAGAAAAAGAAAAAATGTGTCTCAACGAAAAATTGTCAAAAGAAGAAGAACAAAAGAGGCGTGAACAAAACTAGGAAAATTATCATAGAAAGAAACAAGGTACATGCTTGTTTCTTCTCTCTCTCACTCTCAAGTGTGTGTTTAGGAATTTTACTTTGAAAAAAAATGAGTATTCATTTGATGGGATGGAATCCATAATGTTCATTACTCCACCCAATAATTTGGTTAGTACATCTAAACATAAATTTGTATGTGGATGCATTTTGCATTGGCTTTCTTATTAAAATTAGAAATGTTTAATGTATGACCATTTTTCAACTTACAATACCCCAACTTAAAATGTACTCTTAAACTAAAATATTGTACATTAAATCCTTCCCTACAAGCCTTACACTTATCTTTTACCAATACCTTTATTTAATTTTTTTTCATCACATTATCATTGTTGAGTATTGCATCTACACAAGTTTCTCTTTACTTTGTTCATGAAGAAAATGATGTTGTACTTCAATACATGCTTAATTCTCCAATGAAACCTTAAATTTTGTGTCCCTCACTATGCCACTTTGATTTTAATAATTTTTTCAACCACATTAATTATTTTATGGCTTTGCAAATTCCTATATATTCTAACTTTGCACTTTGAAAGAAACCATTATTTTTTCTTAATTATTCATGAAACTACACCTTCATGTACAGTGAAGTAGCATTCTAATGTTGATATTTGGTGATCAATATCCCCTATCCAATCTACATTACAACATCTAATTAGCTTAATATTTTTCTAAACTCCCAATGAACTTAATCTAATGATCAATAGTTCCTCAAAAATATTTTTTCAATATTTTAATAAATGTCCAATTCTAAGCTCTAGAATTATTTGAAAATTAGAACTCAAATTATACTTAAAGCCAATGCAATGTCAAGTTTTCTAGAGACTAACACATCTATACATCAAAACTCAAGCTATATGGTGCCAAGGAATAATAGTTATATATGATATATTATTCTTTAAATTATGTCATAACACACATTTGTTTTGAAGGTTTCTTACCATCATTTATTGGAGTACCTATTAGTTTACAATTATCCATCTTGAAGTTTTTGTAAGATTTCACTATGGAGATATACATCCAAGACAAAGAAATCCTAATTGAAAGAATAGGAGAGATTTGTTGTCCTTGCACATATGTCTCATTTTTATTGGACAATATAAAGACTCTCCTTTACATTTTTTGTTTCTTTGTTTCCTTTTCATTTTTATTAGGTCTTGTTTTTATATTGTCTTTCTTTTCTTCTTCATTTTGAACTTATTTTGTGTTTTTTCAAACTTTCAAGTTTTATTGCACTTGAATGACTATAAATACTTTTAAATGTCCTCAAGTCATCTTGGTCATGCAAGTTGCAATGTTTATCTGATCTTCGACTGCAATTCCTTAAGCCAATTCTTTTTGTTTCAATATTTGTTTTTTGTTTTAGTTTATTATTTGGGTTGTGTTTTATGTCCCGTAAATTTTTAACTTTTTTCATCTTAGCATGATATTGGAAATTTATTTGAAACCTTGAAACATCTTATAGCCCAATTTTGTTGGGGTTATTTGGATCACCTTGTTATACTCTAAGGTTTTCCTTTGCTATATCACTAGCCTAAAAGTTCTAAGTCACTTGTATGCATAATCCTTAAACTCTAATGCTTGGCATGGAATTTGACCTATGTGTATCCTATCCTTGGCTATTCATTTATGGATTTGTTTTCATACATGTGCATGTAGTTTTTTTGTGTCTTTGGTACTTTCTTTTCATCATTTCAATGTTCTCATTATTTTTATGTTTTATGCTCTAGGGATTCCTCAAGTTGGAGTCGAGCCAAATCTAGAATCATGGGATTCCTCAAGTTGGAGTCAAGTTGGAGTCAAGCCAAATCAAGGGATTTTTATGTTTTATGCTCTAGGGATTCCTCAAGTTGGAGATGACCATATAAAACTAGCACAAACTTCTCTCACTTATAGCATCATGTCTTATCAATTTGTTTGCTTGCATACATAAAATTCACTTATATAACATCATCTCTCACTTTTTTTTGAAAATATTTTGTGACATGTAGGAAGGGCTCAAAAAGAAAGAATATTTCATGCTCAAGTCAAGCCAAATCTAGACATTGGATCAAATGAATCCATTCAAGAATGCATGGTCCTTGAAGATAGGGAGGAGGGACAAGTTCAAACAATGCATGTTGGAGAGGGGTTGGGATCACTTCCTCCTACTGGTATGGATGAGCATATAAAATTAGTTGAGAAGGTGAGGAAACAAATTTCTCAGATAAATTTAGATCATTTACTTGAAATGGATATGGAGAAACTGAAATATTATGCCAAGTAGCCTTATAATAAGAGAAAGAGATCAATGACTAAATCTATAAATGGAATGATCAATCATCATTTCAATCATCTTGATACACTTGAAAAAACCCAATTGTTATCACGTTTACTTCTTCGTGATGAGCTCAAAGATTCATTACGATTGTTGGGTGTACATTCAGCATCAAATAAGAAGAAACACATGGGATTACAAAAGGATATTGTTCAAAATGTTAAAAAGGGTTTAGATTCCATTGGGAGAGGATCTCGATCAGTGGGTAAGGCCACTACAAGAAGGGTGATGTTGACATCTATTGTACATCAAGATATAGCAAGAAAAAGAAAAATGTCTACTCTTTCAACTGATAATGGTTATAGTAGAACCACATTGATAAAATATGAGAAAAAGAGAAAGTTTTTGGATAGAGTTTAGAAGGAAATTGGGAAATTATGTGTAGAGCTCCCTGTTCTGATAGGATTGAAGATGTTGTTAGGAACTTGGTCTCATGTTTTTAGCATGATTAGACTCGTCCATCATCAAATACTAGAGATTTTATGAGACACAAGATTGGACCTAGTATTTATGAAAATCATATCAAACATTAGCTAGACATAACACAATTTGAGATGTATATGAACTTTTGTAATGCATATCCTCGTATAAAGATTGGGAAAACAATGTTTCAAAGGTTAAAGCCATATTATGTGAAGATAAACAAGTTGTTTGAAACTTGTTGTTGTCGTTATCATATTGAATTTTATCTCTACTATCAGGTGTTTCGAATGATGAGAGAAGAAAGATGTGGGTTTCAAAATGCACCTCCTAAACAAGAAAGTTTGCTCATAAAGTCTATATTATGTGATCGTGAAAATGGACCTCAAAGAAACTGCATAAAAGGAATTTGTGAGACATGTGGAAATTTGACTAAATTTCCTTCAAGAATTGAGGATACTGACCTAACAAAGACAGTAAATTGCAAGAGGTAAGTACTATTTTTAGAGAGTTTATTTGTTTCAATTTCTCATAGATTGTTATTTGGATTCTCTTTGATGTAATGTTTCATTTATTGTGTTTTTTATTATTTATTCACATATTTTACTCACACAAGTACAAGTATGTAAAGTTACAAACAAATTTTGGGAAAGAATCCACAAGGTTGAACTATGTAGAAGAGGAGATTCCCATTGGAAAATTTATGGAAGATTTTTGAAAATTGATATGACCATACATATAGCATTCCTTTTTTGCTAAGTGGCAAGCATAAAAATTCCAAACATTGAGAGATACTTTCCCACATGGAACAGTTCTATCAGTAGTTGACTTTGTAGAAAATTACTCCTTTGTACATCAAAAGGAGATTCAATCAAAGTATTACTTTTCAAAGCAAATCACTATTATGGTTCATTTGTGTTATTGACATGCACAATAAAAATTGGATGGTGTTGAGAGTATATATGAAGAACAAGCCATTAAGAAAGAATATCACTTTTATATTAGTGATGATAAAGAGCATGACACACTTTTTGCCCAACATTGCTTTACAATATTTTTTGAGAATTTGAGAAGTAGCCTGGGTGTAAAATTTGAAAATCAGGTTATATGGTCAGATGGATGTGTGGCACAATTCAAATATTCACGACCATTCTATGCAATTTTTAGATATCATTAAATCTACAAAATACCACATGTTTGGAGTTTTTTTTAGAGTGGGCATGGAAAGGGTGAGCATGATGGAGCAGGAGCTTGCATCAAATGTGCTTTAAGAAAGCATCAAATGAGTTATCTAGAAGATCATCTAGACAAAGCACATGATGTTGTTGAATGGTGCAAGAAACACTTTGCATAAAATGTGGTCAGCACATCTTCAAGAACAAACTAATACATTCCACATAGAGTGTTTTGGGAGATATTAGTTATGTAACAATTACATTAAATCAAAAATTTGAATTTATTTAAATTTAAAATATATATATATATATATATATATATATATATATATATATATATATATATATTTATATATATACATATTTGTTCACATAATTTTTTTGTTGTACATATGTATCTAAGTGTGGATAGAAGATCGATACATGGATGCAAGAGGGTAGAAAAACAAGATCTTTGCATTGTGTTAGGAGTTCATATAGTCGCCATGAATGGATATTAGACACAACGGATTACTCTTGTTTTTGCACTGAGTGCATTGAGGGAAACTATGATTATGCATGCAACAATCAAGAACTTGGATATGTTGGTAAATGGGATACCGTACGACTAGTTGTTTCAGAAACATATGATGAAAATGAGGAAGAAATATTTGAAGACATTCTTTTGATTTCAATTGATTATGATCATATTTCAGGATTGGTTACAAAAGGTACACATGTGTAAGTTTTCAATAATTTAAATATTATATATATCTAGTTAATGATCTTTAGAGGCATTTCTAATTTTTTTAGAATTTTTTTGTGTAAGTTTGGTGTATAGGAGATGTTTTTGCAGTCATAGTAGAGCCTAGAAACATCAAAGGTGTTAGCTATTATTTATCGTGTTGCACAGAAGAGAGGAATAGGCTAAAAGAACCTGAAACAAGTGATGGAATGTCATTTCCCATAGGTGAGTTTGAATTTAAAATTTTATATACATTGTACTCACATGAGCACATTACATTATAAACATTAAATATATATTGTACAAACCTTGAGCAAAAAAATGTTGCACACATTCATATGTCTTACCTTAGGTTCATATTTACCATGCAGGTTCTATTGTAGTGCAAGGGACATATCTAAAACAAGTCAAAGTTGTTCAACATGGGATTCATTTTGTTGACTATCAACTTGATAACATGGTATATCAATATAGTCACTTAATAATTGCTACCGCTCTACATCTTCATGCAGTTCCACATGCACGTGGCCGAAGAAAATGGAGACTAGATAGTGATGATCATCAAAAAATTCTACATGTTAGTGAAGAGAAGGCTGAACCAGAATCTTTGACTTAGATTATATCCATGGTTTTCAAGTTCACTTGTAACCCTATACATGTTCAAATGAGAACTTATAGTAACTTCCACATAGTTGTAAATCATTTTGTGTAAATTACAATTATATGTGCATATTTATTCCATGGAAAATTCTAAAGTTCAATAATCTTTGATAGCATCATCTCTCACTTTTTTTGGTTGCATGTAAACCCATATATATGCTTTCAATCCTTATTTGAAATGTAGTGAAATTTTTTAAAATCATTTTTCCTAAATTACAATTATATGTACATATTTGTTCCATGAAAAATTCTTAAGTTCAAGAATCTTTGATAGAATCATCTCTCACTTTTTTGGGTTGCATGTAAACCCATATATATGCTTTCAATCCTTCTTTGAAATGTAGTGAGGTTTTTTAAAATCATTTTTCCAAAATTACAATTATATAGAACTTATATTTGTTTCATGGAATTCTTAAGTTCAAGAATCTTAGATACATTTATATACAACTTATATAATTTGTTCCATCGAATTGTTCCTTGGGAAATTATGTAAATTTTAAAATTAAGTAATATCTAATTATAAAATTATTGTACACATATATAAAACATAAATCAATGCAAATAAAAAAATAAACCCTAACCCCTAAACCCATGTACCCCCTACCCTCTATCTTTCTCCATCTGGCCTACTTTCTACCCTAAATTTTAAACTTTACCTTTTATCTTTCTACTCTTCTCATAATTAACCATCCACCTACTTCCTCTGTCCTCTACCTTCACCCTTAAACTAAACTTTTGTAATACTCTTCACCCTTATCTCCCACTTCTCTCTCTCGGTTCCTCCTCAATACCCCTCCCTCCTCTCTACACTTAACGCTTTAAAACCCAAACCCTTCACCCTCTACCCTCTATCTCTCCCACTCCCCTATCAGAAAGTCTCCTCTGACCAAATCTCCTCCTACCCTCAACCTTGAAACCCCAAGACCCCCAACCTTTATCTCTCTCCAACGCCTCTTTATCAAGTCCTCCTCCTCACCCTCCTCTACCCTCTACCCTTAACCCTTAAACCCTAAACCTTGTAATACCCCTACCCTTTATCTTCCACTCTCTCTCTCAAGTCCTCACTCCCACACCCTCTCCCTCTCTCCTCTACCCTAAACCCTCAATTACCTTATCTCTCCGTAGCCGCCCCACCCCTCCTCTCTATCCTACCCTTAACCCTTAAACCCTAAACCCTCGTACACCCTCTACCCTTTATCTCTCTCCTCCCACTCCCTCTTCACCCTCTCCTCCCACACCCTCCTCTCTCCTCACCCTAAACCCTTAAACCCTACCCTTTATCTCTCCTCCCACTCCCTCTCAAGTCTCCCTCCTACCCTCCTCTCTCCCCTACTCTAACCTCAAACCAAACCCTTGTACACCCCTACCATTTATCTCTCCCACTCCCCCACTCTTCTCAAGTCTCCCTCCCACTACTCCTCCTCTCCTACCCTAAACCTCAAACCCTACCCTTTATCTCTCTCCCACTCCCCCCTCTCTCTCTTGAAAGTCTCTCCCTCCTACCCACTCTCCCTCTCTCCTCTACCCTTAACCCTTAAAACCTAAACCCTTGTACACCCCCTTCCCTTTATCTCTCTCCCAATCCTGCCCTCTCTCTTTCAAGTCTCTCCCTCCTACCCCCTCTCCCTCTCTCCCCTCTACCATTAACCCTCAAACCCTTGAACCTTTGTATAACCCTACCTTATCTCCCAACCTCTCTCTCACCCTTCCTTCTATCCCTCCTCTCCCTTCTACCTTAACCCTTAAACCCAAACCTTCTACTCCCTACCCTTTATCTCTCTCCCACTCCCCCCTCTCTCTCTTGAAATTCTCTGCCTCCTACCCCCTCTTCGTCTCTCCCCTCTACCCTAAACCCTTAAACCCTACCCTCTATCTCTTTCCCACTCCCCTCCCTCTCTCTCTCAAGTCTCTCCCTCCTATCCTCTCTCCCTGTCTACCCTCTACCCTTAACCCTTAACTGTTAAACCCTAAACCTTTGTACACCCCCTACCCTTTATCTCTCTCCCAATCCCCCCCCTCTCTCTCAAGTCTCTCCCTCCTACCCCCTCTCCCCCTCTCCCCTCTACCCTTAAACCCTAAACCCTTTTACTCCCTACCCTTTATCTCTCTCCCACTCCCCCCTCTCTCTCTTGAAAGTCTCTTCCTCCTATGCACTCTCCCTCTCGAGCTCCTCTACTCTTAACCCTTAAACCCTACCCTTTATGATACAGGAGCATCTAGTGGTGTGAGACAAATCTTGCATCACTCAAAAAGATGCTTTCCATTTATGTTCCTTTTATTTGTTTTTTTAGATTTTTTTGCATTTCTGGATACCCTTTTCATCAAATAAGATTTTCCAACTTTTAGAACTTCTTTTTTGTTTTTTCTGCTCAACTGCTACTTTTAGTAGGTGTGAATTTTTAGGCGTGGGAAGACAAAAATTTATGGGAAGCTTCATGATGGAAAAATAAGCACTTTGGTGAAATAATCAGGTCAAGATCATTCATGGTTTGAAATTTATTCAATTGATTAGCACATTCTTTACTCCGAGACCTTTCCGACAGTGCAAAAGGTTCGAAAAACGGAGTCCCAGATCAAAAATTATGGCTTCTGGAAATGGAAAATTGCCAATTTTCAAATTGTGACTCAATGTTTGAATTTCAAATTGTAATTTTTGGTGCTTAACCACCAAAAATCTTATCCCGAATGTTTTTTTTGGCTCCAAACTTAAAAGGGGCTATTTATTGGCTAGTTTCTAATTTTTGGATAGCTTTTTGGGAAAGGAGTTCACATGCTGCGAAAAGGGGATTTTCTATAATTTTCTATAATTTATGAAACTTTTGTAGCTTGCATGTATCACAAAGCTCGAGGATTTTGGATCCTCTACATGTAAGAAGTTCCATTCTAAATAATAATAAAATTCTTTGGTTGTTTGCATCATTTTCTGTGTCTCAGGTTTGCTCCCTCGTCAGGTGGTATTTGAGCGGGTTTTCTTGAGCATGTGGACTGATCGTTGATCATGAGGCAATTCGCACCAGGACTTTGGTTGTGGGTTCAAAGTATTTAAGATGCCTCCAAGAGTGATGTCTAGTAGGCATGGTGGTGCCAAAGGTGGGAGAGGTGGCAGAAATGTTGGTGGAAGAGATCCATTTGCAGCTGAGGGTTTCAGAGCCCTTCTAAGACAAATTGATGCATTGCAGGAACAAATGAGAAGAGGGTTAAACCTGCGAAGGAGAGGAGAAAGCAAAGATGAAGAAGAGGTGGAAGATACATATGTAGAAGAGGAAGAAGAAGCTATTGATCAAGATCAAATGTGGTTGATTAGGGTCATTTCAAAGATCGAAAAAAGACCCAGAATAGAAGTCCCTAGTTATTTTAGAAGTTTGAACCTGGAAGAGTTGATCAACTGGATAAATGATCTAGAAGAGTATTTTGAGTATGAAGAAGTAGAGGACCCATATCGGGTTAAGTTTGCAAAAATTAAGTTGAAGGGCCATGCCAATATTTGGTGGAAAGAAGTCCAGTTGGAGAGGAATCAGAGAGGAAAAGGAAAGATCAATAGTTGGGATCGCATGGTGGAGAAACTGAAGAAATAGTTCATACCAGTGGACTATGAGTTAGATTTGCTAAAGAAATTGCAAGGGTTGAAGCAAGGAAGTAGATATGTGAAAGAATACAAAGAATATTTTCACAAGATGATCATTGGAATGAGCCATGTAGAGGCCAACAAGGAGAAGGTAGCATGTTATCTTAATGGGTTATGACTGAGCATTCAAGAGGAGTTAAGCTTGGTCAGAATGACCACCATTGAGGATGCATACTAGTTTTCTTTGAAAGTTGAGGAGAAGTTGAACAAAAGATTTGACAGCAAGCAAAAAGGACAAGCAGGTCAAAGTTGAAGGGGTAGCGGAAGATCTTCTGGGAGCCAAAATGAGGATGAAAGGAAAAATGAAGATGTGGGTACCAGTCAAAGCCAGAAGAATGATAACTTCTACCACCCTTGTGATCAAAATAGTGGTGATCAAAGAGGTAGAGGATGAGGAAGATCTGGGCTAGGATCCAAAAGAGGTGGCTTCAAAGGAACTTGTTTCCATTGTGGTGAAGAAAGGCATCAATCCTATGAATGTCCACAACACCAAGGAAGTACAAACAGAAGGCCACAAGGTCATGGAAGGGTTTCACATGTAGATGAGGAGGCTCAATCCAAGAATTCAGATGATGCGGAAAGGGGAGAAGCCATAGTGGTTAGAAGAGCCCTGGTGATAGAAGAGAACTTGGAGCCAGAACAAAGGAAGAATCTATTCCGCACAAGGTGCAAGTGTGAAGAAAAATGTTGTGATGTAATTATTGACAGTGGGAGCATCGATAATCTAGTGTTAGAAGAGATGGTTACGAAGTTGAAGCTGAAAAGGGAAAGGCATCCACATCCATATCAGATTTCCTAGTTGCAAAAATACCACAAAGTTTTGGTCAATGAGCAATGCCTGGTGAAGTTCAAGATCGGAAGCTATTGTGATGAGGTACTCTATGATATCATCCCCATGGATGCATGTCACATGTTGTTGGGGAGGCTGTGGAAATTTGATAGGCAAGCTGTACATGATGCCCATGCAAACACTTATTCCCTAATGAAGGATGGAGTCCACCATAATTTGAAACCCTTGAAGAAAGATGAAGAAAAGGTATGCAATAGTGCTAGAATTTTTTTTGTCAATGGAAGGAAATTTTTAGAATGTATGAAGCATGAGCATATGTGTTATGCATTAATTCCTAGAATGGAAAAGGAAGATAGTGAGAAGGTTCCAGTAGAAGTTTCTAGACTATTGGATGAGTTTCAGGAGATTATTTCTAATAACATACCTGAGGGTTTACCACCAATGATGAAGATCAGTCATTAGATTGACCTGATCCCTGGAGATAGTTTTCCAAATAAGGCAGCTCATAGAATGACTCCTACAAAAAATGAGGACTTGAAAAGACAAGTTCAAAAGTTTTTGAGAAAAGGTTTGATTCGAGAGAGTCTGAGCTCATGTGCAGTACCTGCAGTACTAGCACCGAAGAAGGATGGGGAGTGAAGGATGTTTATAGACTCTCGATCCATAAATAAGATAACAATCAAATACAGATTTCCCCTGCCAAGGATGGATGTCCTGATGGACTGTTTGAGTGGAGCATAGTACTTCACAAAGATTGATTTGAAGAGTGGATATCACCAGATCCAAATTTGTAAGGGAGATGAATGGAAGACTGCCTTCAAGACCAAAGAGGGTCTGTATGAGTGTTTAGTCATACCCTTTGGGCTAACCAATGCACCGAGCACATTCATCTGGCTCATGAACGAGGTATTGAAAGAGTTTCTGCTTTTGCCAATTTTCCATTCAAATAAAGCAATTTTTGAAAGATGCGATCACATGAGCTTAAGACTTGGGTCACATGGAATCACAAGGAAGCTTGAAATAAAGGGGATTAACCTCACCCTTTAAAAATATTAAAGACCAAATTTAAAGTTTTAGGGCTTGACATTATAAAGGTTGTTGCAAAAACCCTAGTTTGCGTGACTTGTTGACTTAGGTAATTAGGGCATCAAGAACCGGACATGAAAATCATTGAATCAACATGGGAATAGGATCAAGGGGGTCACCAAATAGATTTCAAAGCATCTAAAGAAAAGAAGATCCCACAAAAATTAAACCCTAGTTAAAAACTAGGGCATAATAGAATGAACACACCATGAAAATGATAGCAAAAATGACAAGAAATGAATAGGAAAAGTAGAAAGAGAAAAATAGAAAACATAGAAGAACAAAATGAAACAAGAAAAAAAGAAAGGAATAGGAGAAGATCCACAGGAAAGTTCTCATGAATGCGCAAGAACACCATGAACAAGAAAAATCACAACAAAATGAAAAGAACAAATGGAAAAAGAACGAGAAAACAAACCTATGTTGAATGCCAATAAGAAAGATTGAAACTCAATAAGAATCCGTTCACCAACGCGCCTCCACAATCAAATTATGCTCGTATAGAAGTTACTTAGGATTAAGTTTGCTAAGAAAACTTGGACAATAAAGATAATTATCCAGTTAACCTTGATTAATGTTTTAAAAATATTTCATGCATGTGAGGAGGTTGCAATTAAGCAATGAATGCAGTCGATGGAGCGAAACCAGAAAAGTAAATGAGTAATCAATCAATGTGGAAGTCAAAGATAGGGTAGACATGGATGCAGATCTAGAATAGAACAAGAAACTTTACCCAAGTCTCTTCTCCAACTCCAAACACGGTTCTAGTCCTATGGCAGGGAAAAACAACAAAAGGGGAAAGGGGGTAGTATCGGACCCCAAATTTTTACAAAGTTCCAAGTTTATTTCCAATTCCAGTTCCACTTTTGACAAAGGAACAAAACACTGAGACAACGAAAGCAACAAAAGAAATGATAGGAAGTGGGACTAGAACGAAAACTAAACCCAACCAAGACACCAACGAAGATAAAACACAAAGAAAGCGAGCGGGAACAGGATTGGGACCAATTTTTTTTTTGAAACTTTTACAAAGTCCCAAGTTCAACTCCAATTCTGGTTCCACTTCCACCAGAGAAAAAAAAAACATAAGGAAATGAAAAAAACTCAAGGGAAAAGAAGACCTTAGAGTGCAATACAAACCAAAAGACAACGAAAAGAACAACGAGGCAAGGGCGAGGCCAGAACCAGAACCAAATCTAGACTTAGAACCTTCAAAAGTTCAAAGTCTAGTTTCCATTCTAACTTTGCTTCTGCCAAACCAAAAAGAAAAAAGGACTTAGGAGGAAAAATAAAAGCTCCTAAGACCCAAATTAAACACTAAGGACAAAACAAAAACAAAAGGGGGACCCATTTTGATCCAAAACAAAATGGGGTGGTTATGCAAGGCATAACACTTCCATATTCCAAATCCTTAGATCTTCCCATCCGTCTGTCCAAACAAACCCTTCCATGTCCCCAACCTTATCTTCATATTCATCCATCATACCATCCCTTCTATCCCCCATCTTTATCTCTCTATCCATTCATCCCTATCCTCATTCCATCTCATAATCCCTTTTCATTGGTATTTAGCTATAGGCTACTTGCAATCCAATTCAATTCCATTCATACCACTATCATCACTCTTTTCTATTTCCCACATCTTGTAACTTTTCATTCCTCATGTATCCATCATATCATCCTCCCAATTCATCTTTTGATGATTTGGATAACTATCCCATTTCTGAGCTTTTTGCTATCCACATCTTATTCATATCAAGCGTCTTATCCACAAGGTCTGTCTAGTATCATCATATCAGATCCATCCTTGTATTTACTTATCATGGTCCTCTCATCATCCCTTATCCTTTGTCTATCATTGGTCTTTTTTCAAACTACGTTGCCCCTATGCTTTCACATAATCAAGGCTAATCATTTGATTAGACCTTGGGTCATTTATTCATCTAGTATTTGTCATCCATCGACATCTCCATTTTCCTCTTTCTGCTTTTATCCATGGCCAGTTGTTGTCTTCTATCAAACTATGAGGGCTCCACACTTTGATGTAGCCAAGGCTAATCTTTGATCAGCCTCGAGACCCTAGGTCTGTCCTTAGGGTGTGTTTTGGTTCTGTGTCATGTCATCAAGTATGTCTTTATCCAGTTGGTTCTTAACAACCAAATCCATTAGTATCATGAGGTTCAATCAGTTTCAAGTATCTTGAGTCATGTTGATCACTTTATCTATCGTCCATCTTTGGTCTTAACAAGATATGTATCCTCCCTAAATTAGACCGCATCAATCCCATCCATCCATTGATCCTATGGAAAAGTAAATTTGAAATTTTTTATGATATCTTGGTGCTTTTGAATTTTTTTTTATCATTTGAGCTTCCTATTATACTTTTCCAGGGTCACCACGATCCATCATATCATGGTGTGCTTTGACAAGTAAACATAGGGGCATATCTTGATTTTATGTGATCATGTCTTCTTGGTTATCCCACATCATACCCACCAAGATGCTTGTGGTCTTGTGTTACGTTGGGGCATTCTTTGTGTCTTTGGTTTTCCAATATTGGCCCTACCAAAGTCCCTATGACTTTGGATGTTAAACTTTAAAACTATTATTTGATGTGTCAATCCTATACATGTGATACAAATTTTCCATGGTTCCTCATACCCTGGTGCATAGTATCTCATGCTATATCAAATTAAGTGCTCATTACATGGTAGCATAATGCATAATAATTAAATTGTTTTATTTGGTTACTATCCTTTCATCTTAACCCACCATCCATTCACCCTAAATCTTCCTAATCCATTCATTCTTCATCACTCTCCCTCATCTATTTATTCTAGATCTATTTTCATCCCTCCATTATCTACATCCTCATCATTTCATCAACTTTTCAATCTTCTTAGGATAATATAGATTTGTTATTCTAAGCATTTGTTCCTCCATCAACTTCATTCATTTCAGAAAGATCTCACATCTCTATCCAATCCTAATCTATTCAATCTTGCAAAAATCATCTAATCACATCCTTGGTCTTGTTCCCAACCTTGCTACAAGCCTTGATGCAATCATCATCATCATCGAGATGTATCCTTCCCTATCCTTTTGTGTTGTTTTGTGATTTATCCATCCCGCATCGACAACACTCTCATCATCATCATTGGGGTGTATCCTTCCCTATCCTCTTGTGTTGTTTTGGGATGTATCCGTCCCTCATCAACAACCCTTTTATCATCATCATCAGGATGTATTCTTCCCTTTCCTCATCTTGTTTCGGGATATATCATTCCCTCATCAAAAACACTCTATCCATCATCAACCAATTTTGGCTTGTAGCTTGACTAGGGAAACATCACATTTTTCCTTGAATCCATTTGTGATTTCTTACTTCTCATCGTCTCCTTCCATTATCTCTTCCTCCTCCCATTCCATATTTTATCCATCATTTTGCATCACCTTCCCCATTTACTCTCACATCACCTCATCCATTTCGAGAGCACACCCATGTTCTCTTGAGCCCGCATGTCCCCTCGAGGGGGAACCCTCAATCCCTAATCTTCATTCCCATCATCTATCCTCCTAGTCACTCCTTTGAATGATTGGGGCATCTTTCACAATCTAACCATCTTCTTCTATGTTCTATGTTTTAATCTTCTTTGAAATGATGCTACTTCATAACACCATCTTAAAGAGGGGAAAAAATTATACACTAAAAATTGACCACTTTGATTTGGTCAATTTACCACTAGTTCAACTAATGCCATATCCTCTATATTAATTAAATAATACCCTATTATTTAATTAATATTTATTTTCCCTTATTCCTTCATCCTAATTTATTTCTTCTATCATCTTTAAATCCTAGCCTAAAGTAAATAATTACCTTTAATTATTTACTCCCATCCTGTAACCCTTTTCCTTTGAAGAATTAATTAAATAATCTATTTATTTAATTCCCCTCATGTCACATCCTCCATAACCATTTTCTAATCCCTATTAATTTGCATAATTATCCTAGATTAAGGATGTACATATTCCTAATCCTTGATTAGGGAGGTGTCACATCCTCCATATCATTAATCTCATTACCCATCTAATCATTTTCCTAATCCCTCACTTACACAACCTAATCATTGATTAGCTAGGCCAACCTACCCTTTGGTCAACTCTCCCCATCCACCAAGGAGTTTTTAATTCCTTTTTGTCTTTCGAAGGTACTCTTGAGGAATTTTTATTCCTCTCCCATCTCCCAAGGAATACTTAATTCCTTTTCTCTTTCCCAATGAATATTAGATTCCTTTTATCCTTTCCATGCACATTAAAAAGGATTTTTTAATTCCTTTGGTCAACTATTGATCTCAACCCTTGATCTTCCTCCCCCTTTCAATCTCCACTATCCATTCCTATCTCCCTTGCTAAATGGCTAACACTTAGCCATTTTTTAATTATCAAACATTCAACCATATGCAACCACAATCTACCACATTCAAGCTCTCTCACAATCTCTCAGACTATCACCATAACCAAATCCTTGCAACCATAGCCATCTTGCATCCAAATCAAGCAAAAATCAAGGCATTATGCTACCAAAATTAATCTAGGAGCACACATATCAGGCCATCAATGAGGGAAAACAACTCCATAAAGCTCAAACAAGGTAAAATTGTTTTTATTTCCATTTTTAAGTTTGTGTTTCATCTTTAGCCCAATCTTGAGTGTTGTCTTTGGTTTTTATCTCTTGTTTGAGTTTATTTCTTGCATTTTAGATGGGGTAAAAACATTGCACACATTATTATTAATATATACAAATATGTTGAATATTTAAATATTTATATATGATTTTTTATTTTTTTTTAGACTACAGGAATCGGGTAGCACGACCCCATATAAATCGCAGTGCGCTTGGAAAAAAATTTAACGTGACCGGCAGTGCTAGCGCGACATGCCCTTTGGTACCATGGGGGTGGGGGAGACTAGACCTTGTGACCAACCTCCTATAACATGAAAGATTTAGCCAACCGAGCTAGGGCCCCAACCCAATATTTATATATGATTATTATTAAAGAAAAATAATAATTGTTTGCCTGATATATATATATATATATATATATATATATATATATATAATATATATTTAATAATAATTTAATATCATTAATTATATAAATAAGTAAATAAAAGATTTTATTTTCAAAATAATTATGTAAATGTCTATATATAATTAATAATATAATAAATTCTTAGATAAAGAACTAATATGGATATCTACTCAATTGTGGCATGGGGCTTGGACCTGGGCACGAGCAGGTTGAAACTATCAAAGAAGTGATGAGGACAATCCTTGATGAGGATTTCTTAGATGGGCTAGACTCGTTTCTGGAGCAGGTAGTGTTGGGTGTGGGAGTGGACTTTCGTGAAGGATGAAAATGCACATAAGAACTAATGCAGGGAAGAGGTGCACCGTGGATGACAATCTTTGAAAGATTTTGTAGGCATCATGAAAGTTGAAAAGTGTATTGCATAGGTCAAGGGAGACGAGAAGCTGTTGAAAGTGGAGGAACAAGGGGCTGGGTGTCAGAAGAAGAAGGGAAAGAAGCGCGGAGCGGCGAAGGGTAGGGTGGTTAGGCATTGTTAAATCTAGGTTTAGTATTTTGTTTTCAAGTAAAACAATGTTAGTCTAGGGTTAAGCCTATTTACTAGTTTGTTTTTTGAGATATGTAGTTTAGGGTTTTTTGTTAGATTGAAATGGGGATTGTGTCCAATGGTGTTTATCAGTATAGAATGTAGTTATATTGGATTGAAGGCTATTCTCTACATGTTTAGATGCTCTAAGATCTCTGACTGTAAAAAAAATTTGGTGGGTGATAATAATACTGATGAAAATATAATATTTTATTTTAAGTAATATAAATACAAATCCTATTACCGAAAAAAAAATAATATAATAAATATTATTATTATTATATATAAATATCAATAATATTTATTTATTTTAATTATACATATATAATTAATAATAAATTAATATTATTATTTATATATATAAATAACTAAATATAGAAAAAAGGAATAAGAAAATATTTTCTATAAATAAATTGCATGGAATAATAAAATTAAATTATTTTTAAAAGCTTTTGATATAATAATAAAAAGTTTAAAAAATAATAATAAATAAACTTACTAAAAGTTTGTATTAATGCTATGAAAAAGAAAAGAAAACTCTAAAAATAAATAAATAGAGAACTATAAGATTGCGTGGAAAGTAGGGATTGATATAATAAGAGGTGGAGTTTAAAGGAAAAGATATAAATAACTGAAACTTTAAAAGAATCACATGCATGGAAAATATTAAAAATTGTAACTTTAAAGAGCTAAAAATATAAGAAACTTGAACTATAGTAAAAATCGCAAGACTTGGAAAAATAGGAAATAAAAAAATAATAAATAAGGCATGGTGCTAAGATTTAAAAATAGGTAGCAGCTTTTGGGAAAACAATTTAACTAGAAAAAAAATTACAAGAACAAAGGAGATCATTGGGAGAAAAATTAGAGCTAGTGTCATGTTTTAGTGCAAAAGTCTGTGTATTCCTTTCTTAGATTAGTTTGAAAATTAATTCATCATATTTTTGAAATCTGAAACTATAGAAATAGTCTAGAATTGTCTACTTGCTGGCAACCCTACAAATTTATTTAGAACATGATTAAAAGTGTAGATTTACTTCAGTATTACTAGATAGGGGTGGTGCTAAATTTTTTTAGCTCAAGTTGTAGCAACATTTATTTTAAATCTCCTTTCAGTTTATTGTGAATAATTTGAAGCAATGGCTGAAGAAAAATAAGTTACATTTATTTTAAATCTCCTTTCAGTTTATTGTGAATAATTTGAAGATGGCTGAAGAAAAATAAGTTAGTGTGTTTTCTTAAAATAATTAAGGCAGTAGCTATAGAAAAATAGGCCTTATTTCATAGTTTTGATATTTCTCATGCACCATGTACCATTCTTCTCATACACCAACAAATAATTAGATACTCCAACAAATAATTAGATACTCCTGCAGATTTTTTTTCATTCTGTCTTTATTTTTTTTAATTTGTTTGATAAAATGGTCAAGAAAAGGAATCTTTGTTAAGTTTTGGGAATAAGGTTTATCATGTTGATTTATTTATCTCATGCACTATATTGAAACCTATTTAAATTTGTCATTTTAGATGCCTATAAAACTTATATCAACCATTTTTTTTATGGTGTTTAATATAGAAATAAATCAGAACATGATATCTCTATACTTTTATTTGGTTGCTTTAAAACCCGCACTATAATTTTCTATGCTATAAGTCTCCTAGTATATCGCAGTTTATGTTGGAATGGGTCTTTGTGAAAACCTAAATTCTTGCCTAAAATAAAAATAGTATTGTAATTGCGTTATTTAATGCATGAAACTACATGAAACTGAAAATAATACTAGTAAAAGGAATTCAATGGTATGTTTGAAATTAGTTTGCATGTAACATATAGCGAATTGAATTTCAAATTATCATTATAATGCATGGAACAATGAAATGATGAAAGTAGAAAATTTTCAGTACTATGAAAGGAAAAGAGTAGTTATTTATTTTATAATTATGTGCATGAATATTGTATTATGTGTGTGTATTGGATTTACCTTTCGGGATAGGGTGCCGAATATGGGTTAAAAGAGAAATTTGATCCTCTTTTTAGGATATACTTGATACTTTCATTGCTTTGGTCAAAGCCATGTGTTCATTGAAATAGATGAAATTTACCTAGCAAAATTATTATATATTTTTCTGTGATATCCTATTTGTGGGACATTGCATGTTCATGTTAGAAATAAATGTATATACATCCTAGACTTGCATTGGGATTCCCTCTTACTTTTTATTTCCAAGTTGCTAGCTACTCTATGCAGGGTTATGTATTCTTCAAGATTAGGAAGAATTGTGGGGGAGCATAAGCTTCGTGGTTAGGTACAAAAGTGCCTGAATTATGTTCTCTTCTCTTGAGTTCTAGATGAATGTGAGGGTCGGTGATGGTCAAAGACTATGCTATTTATGTGCTCACATTTTTTGATATCATTATTTGTAAGTTATTACTTTCAATTTGTATATTTAGTTCATTCAATGGCTTTTGAGCCTAAATTGTAATGTTGTATATCAGATATTATGTGCATTTACCTAGATTATGCACTACATATATGAGGTTATGTTATGTAATTTATTTACTTAATGATGTTGTATCATATTTATTCCACACTTATGAGATATTGAATTGATCATTTTTGTGAGACTAATTGGGTCATGATCCTTACATTTGGTATTATACCTCTAGATTTAACACTAGGGCTTTTTTGTCTATGATGCTAAGTTGTAAATCTATGTTTAAATTAGGATTTAGGATTAGTAATCATGGCACAAACAAGGAATAGTGATCATAGTGGGACAAGAAATGAGAAAAATGATGGTTTGGTTCAAATTGTGAACCTCTTGATTGAAGCAATGAACAAGTTGGATAATAGGATGGATAACTTGGAGCAACAAGTAAGAGGTGACTGAGTGGAGAAGGGCTAAGGAAACAAAGGGAAATGAATTCCAAGGAATGAGGACCTAGAGCATAACTATGGTAGGATTTCTGAAGAACCAAGTAAGGACCACAAAAGGTTTCTCTGCCCAAACTTGATGGTAAGACCATTGGAGATGGAGTAGAAGCTTGGATCATTGAGATGGAAAAATAATTTGAAATCTGAAATCTATCCAATGAGACCAAAGCTATGTAGGCTTCATATCAACTTACTAGAGAAACAACTACCTGGTGAGATAATATGAAAACTAAGAAGAAATTGTTGCCTAGAGAGACCACCTAGGATACTTTTATTGCACTTTTTAGGAAGAGGTGGTTACCCCAACTCTTCTTTGATAGGAAGATGATTGAACTATAGAATATGATTTAGTGTGGCTTGACAATGACATAGTAATGGGAGAGATTTAGTCATTTTCTCAAGTATATAGGTCATAGTATCAGATGGATGAATGGTTCTACATCCAAAAGTTCAACTTGGGTTTGAGGCCTCAGATAGGTGCAGACATGGATATCCATAATCCTTTGATCATGAATGAGGTTTTTGAGAAGGCTGCAATAAAGGAGCGAAAACTTCAATAGATGGCCAACTTTCATAATAACTGAGATGCTAGGTTTGGGAATAGAAAACTTCATAACAATAACTTGCAAGGAAGTATCAATCATCAAATCTGAAACCTAAAGCATGGAAATGATTCCCAAGATAGAGTTGAAGGAATTCTAATGGAAATAATAAGACAAGTAACTACAACAACTACAACTACAACAACATGAGGGATAGGTCTGAATGACCCAAAATACCTCACAATGGATGTTCTATGTGTGGATGACAACATTATTCCAATGTTCATCCTCAATGGGTGATCAGACAAAGAGGAAGGAATCAAAAAGGATCACCCTAACACCAAATTCATGTAGTTGTGGAGAATAGGCAAGCAGTTTTCCAAGATTCAACAATGCAAATTTTTGGTAAGATCTATAGACAAACTATTTCTATTTTGATTGATCTTGGGGTAATTGAAGGATTTGTAGATCCCAAAATCATTTCCAAGTTAACAGTTAGATCATGACAAATGGAAAATTCATGGATGGTTCAATATGGGAATCACATAGAAAATAAGGTAGACTCATGTCTTTCTTATAGTGAGTTAGAACT
This sequence comes from Sequoia sempervirens, assembly GCA_007258455.2. Taxonomy (NCBI): domain Eukaryota; kingdom Viridiplantae; phylum Streptophyta; class Pinopsida; order Cupressales; family Cupressaceae; genus Sequoia; species Sequoia sempervirens. The sequence continues at coordinate 190,033,219 of VDFB02058242.1, forward strand.
TCCTAGTTTTCAAAAATGAGTCAATATTTATGTGGCTCCCTTAGGAACCTATGATGTAATTTTAGGAATCAATTGGTTAGTAGAACATAACTCTATCATCAATTATGAGGATAATATTGTAAGTTGTTTATATGACTTTGGAAATCATGTCGAGATTCATGTTTTTTAGAAACCTTTGGATCTTAGAAAAATTTCAACTATGCAATTGAAGAAGGCCCAAAGGAAGGGATTTTCCATGTATGTCATTCATATTTGTGATATAAATATGATGAAACTAGTACTTGATGACTATCCTATCCTTGGAGAATTTTAGGATCTATTTCTAGAAGAATTAACAAAGTTTCCACCCAAGAGGGAATTTGATTTCTCAATTGATTTGCTACCTAGAACCGAACCTCAATCCAAGGCTCCCTACAAGATGACAACAATCGAGCTATATGAATTGAAGACCCAACTATAGGAATTTTTGAAGCAAAGGTTTATTAGACCTAGTGTGTCACCCTGGGAGTACCAGTCATTTTTGTAAAGGAGGGAACCTTACAGTTGTGAATTGACTACATGATGTTAAATAAGTCAACTATCAAGAAAAAACTCCAATTTCCAAGAATTGATGAACTCTTTGACCAAATGAAATGAGCTACAATATTCTCTAAGATGGATCTCTAAGATATGGATATCATCAATTAAGGATTAAGGAGGATGAAGTTTCTAAAATATCTTTTAGGACTCCTTATGGTCACTATGAATTCATAGTAGTACCATTCGGGTTGACTAATGCTCCCACAACTTTCATGAACCTAATGAACAATGTATTTAGGGATTGCTTAGATCTTTTTGTACTTATATTCTTGGACAAAATTTTTATTTACTCTAAGAACATTGAAGACATTTGAGGATAGTACTACAATGCTTTAGGGAGATTTTTTTTTGGAAAGGTATCCAAGTGTACCTTCTATCACGACAAACTACATTCTCTAAGGCATGCCATTTTAGTTGAAGGGATTTCCATAGATCCAATGAAGATAAAGGAAAATGTGGAATAACCTACACTGTAGAATGTGACTGAAGTCTGAAGCTTCATGGGACTTGAAGGATACTATCATAAGTTTGTAGAAGGAATTTTTTAGAATTGTAGCACCAATCACTTAACTCTAAAAGAAAGGGAAAATATTTGAGTGGACTAAAAATTGTGAGGAAGCTTTGTAGCTTTTGAAGGAAAATCTCACTACAACCCCAATTTTTAATATACCTGATATGAATGGTCAATTCATAGTGATAATAGATGCATCAAGAGAAGGTGTAGGAGGATTGCTAATGTAGAATGGGCAAGTGGTGCCTGATGAGTTATGCACCCCATGACTTAGAGTTATTGGAAATAGTTCATTCCTTAGAGATGTGGAGACATTACCTTTTGTGGAATTTATTTGAGTTGAAGATAGATCATTTGGGACAGGTACATTTTTACACAACCTAATCTCAATTCTTGATAGAGGAGATGGTTGGATTTTCTCAATGTGTATGACTTTGGCATTGAGTATATCAAGGGGAAGGAGAATAGAGTAGCTAATGTGCACTTAGGTGAAGAAGGTATATTGACTTTCCATATCTACATCAAGGTACAATTTGAAATTGCAGTGTCAAAAAATATTCTCCTTGATATTTTCACACTTGTTTGGGTCCTCCCTGCTAAAGTGGGCTTCTTTATGCCTTATTTGGGCCTATTTTGCATCCACAAGCCTTAATATTGCATATTTCCAAGGGTAATCCTAACACGTCAATTGATGAATCTTAATTCAATGATTTTGGATCGTATGGCCTAGATTTAGTGATTTGGGACTCATATGCCACCTTGGGCGTATGGGTCCCACCTAAGTTTTGGGGCCCCAATCTAGATTTCACATTGAATTAAGCCTTTCTTAAAAAATGTGTCCCAAGTTTAGCCTAACGACACTCATACACCCCAACTGGAATATGAGTCTCTCTTAGCTTAGAACTAATTTAAATTCAAATTCTTGGTGGTATTTGATTCTCCTAGATCTGATGTCAGCTTGTAGTGTTGTAATTTTAGGACACTTGGCATAAATAAGTATAAGTACAAGGTTATTTCACTCATTTTTCTCCTAGCAACTTTAATGAGCAAGTGTGATCTAAGAATTCAAGCACTCTAGCAATTCAAGAGCATTCAAGACTGGTTATCAAGCATGTTGGAGCATTATTCAAGTATCCAACATCATGTATATATTATGACGAGGGTTAGCTCACAATATATTATATCTAGATATAGTATATTACAGGGGCTCACTGGTTGGACACACTGTCTTTATAAGGCTCACAACCAAAAATAGATACAAAACAAAGATGGATACATAGCCAAATGTGAACTAATACAAATTATAGCTTCCTTGTGTTGAATTTCAATTCCTTTGAAGCTCTTAATACAAAATACTACTCTACTTAGTAGTCGCTCAACAATTATACCCTTATTCTGATCTCATGCTTTTGAATTCACATGTTTGCACAATATGAGACCTCTCGTACATGAAATAAGGGTTATCTTTCTATGGTAGTGCATCTACAATGAATTTAGTCAATGGAGTTAAAAATATTATTCGATAATGTGCCATTGTATATTAGCTAGCTTTTGTTGGCATGTGGGATTTTTGAAGTTCATCTTATTTGATAGCAAGAGGGATGCCTAAGGGTCTAGCAAACCTATTGTTTTTTGTATTTGGAAAGTCTAATGTGTTAGAGGGACACAAATACATATAGAGAAAGGCTTCATCCCATATGTTGGATAGCCTCCAACAAAAACTATAGCCACATGTAAACCACAACTATTAGATTATGATAATTTATAAGGTTTGCAATGTTTTCCTAGTGTATGGAGATGCAATTAAGCATAGAGACTATATGTTTATATGTGCTTTCACCTAAATACAATTATAGTTTTAATTTGTGTGGAAGACTAGGGGCATCAAGTACACAACTTCATTACTAAACAACTAGATATATACAAAATAAAACATACACACATATTGCATTTTTTAAAAATAAACTATTAAAAACTTTATATAAAATGGCGAGATATATAATTTTGAAGATACTTTATTTACTTATGGTTTTTTTTTTTTATTAGAATAATTTTATCTACCATATATGTGGACACATAGATTTTATTGTATCTATATTGTTTGTGTTGTCTTCTATATTTTTAGTTTGGTTAATTATTTAATTATTTAAAGTTATTTCTTCAATCAACTTTTGCCCATCAAAATTGTCACTATAATTAACAAATAAAGAAATATCTCAAATTAACAAATCAAATTATTGCTTTTTAGTCAAACCTTTTTAAAAATTTATAGGCTCTTCTTTTCACTCTTTTATATATCTTTGTTTTAAAAATATTATGTTTTTGACATGTAATTGTCTATCATATTTAATGTAAAAAATAAGAGATTTTTAGAACACACGTTATTACACTCCACCCCTTATTGCCATCATAAAATGCATCTTTACATTAATTAAATCCTATCTTAATGTTTAAAATATACCACTCTAAAAAATTGTCAATTTTATATTTAAATTTTTAAAATATCTGTTTTTACTTTTTTAAAGATACAGAAATAATAATAAAAAATCTTCTTATTTTCAATTCAAATTTACTTTGTCTTACCTCTTGAAATTAATTAGTACAAATTTTATTTCAATATAAATATGACGGAGATTGGATAATAGTTTAGTAAACTTGTAAAGCTAAGTACAATCAAATTTCAATTCAATATAGATGAGGTTGTGATTAAAGGGTATATAGTAAATGTTGGCGTGCATTTTGGTATAGATGGACTGAGATTTATTTTTTCATTGAACAGGACTGAAGAAAAGTAGTGAAGATTTTTCCTGCCTCACTCTTTGATTTTTTCTCTAACGAAATCTAATTGAAACGCGGCTGTGATTGTACGATATTTACTGGAGGCGGCCAAGACTTTTTATACCATTGAATCCAGATTTGATTTTTCTTCACGTCTAGCTAAAATATAGCTGTCAGTAATGTTGAGAATTTCAGCATTTACTCTGAGCGGGTCACTTCACTTTCATTATTAACAGAATCCTCCAAATTCCACTTCCAATCAGTTGGAAAACATGGCATGCGGGGCTCTGAAATAAAGTCGAGTCATGGGGATAAAAACAAGGGAGTTGGTCTCTTAGTCTTTGGCAGTGAGTATCCAGCGTATGTTAGATACGTTTGCTGGACCCTCACACTTCCCTCTCGCTGTCAAATAGGATGACATTCAACAATCCATAAAATATAGCTGCCACTGATGTTGACCATTTCAGCATAATTTACTCTAAGTGGGTCACTTCATTTCCATTATTAACAGAAATGTCCAAATTCCACTTCCATCAGTCGGCAAACTTGGCATGTGGGCTCTGAAATAAAATCTAGACGTGGGGAGAAAAACGAGTTGATCTCTTCTCTTTGGTAGTGATTATGCATGCCTCTAACATTTTAGATATGTTTGCTGGATCTCAGACTTCCCTCTCATTGTCAAATAGGACGACTTTAAACAATCTCATATGGCAATGGAATCTACGCATTATATAGTACATCATCGACGCCAAATACTTCAACCTCTATGGAATAAATCCATTGTAGATGCACTACCATATAAAAATAACCAATCTTTTTTAAATGCTGCAGGCAATCCATTGCGAGGTATTGTGATTTTTAACTAGAACTTGCATTCATGGGAGGTGCAAGGAATAGCTCTATGCTTATGTCATTACTAGTTACCATTTGTATCGGAAGGAAGTATAAGTTATATGAAGGTAATATTGTATTATTTTTATTAAAAATTAATAAATTATCAAATATTAATGCTAGTGCTTTTAATATTATAGAGTTAATGATATAATAATATATTTATATATGTTTTGAATATATATTTTAATTTTTATTTGTATAAATAATTATTTTATTATATGTTCTATTAAAAAAAATTTATTACAAAAGCACAGGAAAGGGTTCCTGAATCTAAGTAGAGAGCAACCAATAGGTGATCTAGCAAGCAGAACTACTACCACAAAACAACAAAACTAAAATTATGGACCAACTCCCCACACACCAAAACAACAACCCTACCCAACATGAAATAGCACCAGGCCAAACGACAAAGAAGCCAACAAAAATAGGCAAGCAAAAGACCAAAAAAGGATAGAACCTTAATCACAAAAACCAAAAGGCATGCAAACCCAAAAAGTACTAAGGCACATAAGCTAGAAACTAAGGAAATAGAAAGCAAAAACTACTTTCTGGGACAGTAGATCAAGTCCCATTCTTTAATCAAATGCTCTAGCTCCTCGCTACACTGCTCCATCTCCTCAGTACTTTCATCTTCCTATTGCATCTCCATTTCCTAAGAGGAGCTCATCTTCCCACAAGCTTTCCTAACTTTGAATAATCCATTCATAGCACCAAAAATAGCTCTCCTCATAATTTCTAGAGTAATGGATGTTGATTTGTTAAATGCCTTATCCATTATGTTCACTTAATCCTGAAGCTCACAAAATTGAGTGAGATGAAACTAAAAAGGCCTTTCTTTTGGCTATGTTTTCTCTTCATTATCCTTCATCGCTTGCCTACCCACATCCTCTGTGGCTTTCATTATACCTTACCCTCAATTTCTTTTGTAATCTATTTTCCCCTTCGTCCTCATTGTCCTCTGAATCTTGAACCACCACTTGATCAACTCCCTCCTCTTCATCTTCCTCATTGCTAATGGAGTCCTTCGAAAGATCCTCCCCCAAAACCACAAAAAATTCCTTCTTGCTAATATTTAAGGGAGCCAGAGCCTCAACAATAAGGTATTCTTTCGGTTCTTCATAACTTAGCTTCTTGCCCTTGGCAGATTGTCTAGCTAACCCAACTAACCTCCTACCACCTTTCCCACTACTAGAGTCCACCCCTTTTCCCTTTTCTTCCTAATCTTTTATTTAAGTGGTTACCTTTTTAGTTGTTTTACACTCATAAAAATCATGACCCTTTCTTTTAGTGCTTGAGGAATTACTGGGAGGGTTGCTTATACACTCCTTACCTTTCATAGTAGAGGCAATTAGATCCCCTTTAGTTAGGAGGTCTTCAATAGAGGATTGGTTCAACAAAAAAGGGGGCTCCTAAGGGTTTTTTTAGAGGAGGCTTAGTTGAGGAGGTACCCTCACCAAGGGAAATTGATACAAGAATGAGGAAGAAGGTGGGGGTATGACTGGCTAAATTGAGTAGCATTCACATTGGGGTTAAATCCCAAAGAGGGGCCAAAAAGGGGCGTGATAGCATAAACATAGTTATAGAGAAATTGAATAACACCTTGGTGAAGGGGTGGCAAAGACCCTTTAGCCTTACATTGCTTGAGAGAGGATAACAGAAAAAAGAAGGAATATTTATCTTCTCATTTCTCTTAATATGAAAAAGAAAAGGGAATTGATAGCCATGGATTGTGGTGTACCTACCTTCTAGCATGAAATATTTCTTTGTGTGAACACTGACCACCCCACAAGGAGTTGGGAGCTTCATTCCCTATCATAACCATTTTGGCACCTTTTGAGCTTCTCCTCCCCTTTAAAGAAATTATCAAAGAATCTTTGATAATTCACATTGCTGATTTTAGCCACCTTCAAACTACTATACTACAAGCCAGTCGCTACCGCAATCAATCCAGAAGAAACCTCAAACTTATACCTCCAATTTGTACTCTATCTTTATGCAATGAATTGTATAATTTAGCAGTGACATGGTCATTGTAACCCCTCATAGCCATGAAAAAAGGGTTCATGCCAGTGGTCTCAAAGAGCCTCCAAATCCCTACATTCTAGCATAAAGGAACAAAGGAAAGAGGCTCAAATTGCTTCCTTGGGCTCCCCATGTAATTACTTTTATAGTGACAAGAGATTAATTTTTTACCCACAACCGCAATAGCAATAGTGAGTAAAAAGTTAATAGTTCTTGTAATAATATAGGCCTCACCAAAATTTAGCGGAAGTTTAGAGGTGCCAACATCCACTAACACATCTCTACCAAAGTCTCTAGCATTATGGAAATTTCTATTAAGATATTTGATTAAGGTCTTTTTGTAGTTTAGAGCTTGATAAACCTTTCACTAGTTTTCCTCGATCTTAATTCGATACCCAAGATCCATGTGACTAAGGAATCTACAAAGAGTAATAATGGATATTAATCTCCATTTTCAACTCAAGTGACTTTTGAAGTGATAGCTAACAGCTAAAGGCATAGGATATATGTGAGAAGCCTTTATAAGAGAGTTCTGTAACCGTAATGTCATGATTGAAATAAATCCCAAATCCTTTGTGCCAAAAGAACTAGGATCCACAGTCTTGTCAAAAGGACCCCCATCATAATACTCATTATGAATTCCATAATAACCTTTGAGGGGGATAAATTTATTAATGTAAGTCCTGATAAGATTAACCTTTTCATTATTTTGAATCTCATTGAAGATCATGGGAACATTATGAGCCTTTTGAACAAAGGGAAAATTTTCATCATAACAACCTTTCTTAATAATATGATACTTAGTTCTTTGCCACAAAATAAAAGAGCATATGGTTAAAAATCAAAAGCAATTTGACATCAGTGAATCCACTTTCTTTTCCACCTCACACATCACTATTTGAATTAGATCTTTTGAAGTTGAATTAAAAAAGGGGCAGGAGAAGAAAAGACTTTTCCTAACCCCCGAACTAGGGAACAATCCCTCAACTAGAGAGTAACAAAGCATTATGAATTAGTTGGAGCGAACCCTCTCGATCAGTCCCTAAAAATCCATTCTCTGATCTAAAGAGAGATATTCTCAAACATCCAGAACTACCATTGGGGATCAACAAGTCCTACATTGGAGATTGCATCCACAACAATATTTCCTTCTCTATAGATATGAATCAGGGAGTACGTTTCCATAGAGTTGATCACCCATTTTACATCTTTAATCAAATTCTTGATCTTCTAGGGTGACTCAACCTAGCCTTTGAGGGAATCAATAATCAATTTGGAGTCTCCCTCAATTATAGCTTTATCAAAGCCTAGATATTTCAACCTCCTTATGCCTATTTAGGAAGCCATAGCCTCCACTTCCATACTATTATCACGACCAATACACTTGTAATAGGATTTAATAAATCTCCCTTTATGATATTTGATTAGGCCTTCAACATCAATTATCCTTGGGTTTCCTTTAGAGCAACTGCCAAATTTTATTTTAACCCAGATAGCAAGTGGAGGCATCTAGAAAATCAAATTCCTATATTGGATATTAGCCTAGTTGATCTTTGTAACATCATGGTTTAGCCCCCAAAGTTGTTTGACTCTTAAGTCTTTATAGATATGCAATATTTTAGAGAAACTAAATAATTTAGAATTCAAATTCTCCATGATTAGCTACTTTATGAAACAAAATGCCTCTCTACTACTCCTCTACTTTTCCCTAAGAATTATATTGTTCCTCTCTTTCAATAGGTGCTAGCAAACTAAGGGGGGAACCTACACCCAAATCTCCTTAATGAGACGATGATAGAAAGGAATTGACCTCCATTGGGTCATGAGCTCCTTTACATCCCTAGGGAACACCCAATCAACTAAAATACTTTGGAAGCTCACACAGACCAGACTTCCATAGAAAAAGGAAAATGGATTAGCAATTGATAGATTGATTCCTCAATGACAAGACAAAGGGAGAACCTATTGAAAAATTGGAATCCTTTCCTATTGAGAACATCTATAGTAATAATTCTCCCAAGAATTTCAGCCCACTAAAAGAAGTTCACTTTTGGGATGTGCTTGGCAATCCAAGTTAGATTCCAATTAAAGTTTTGGTCATTAGTAGAAGCTTTGTCCAATCTATTGTAAGCAAATTTAATAGAAAAAGATCCAGAGGGGTTATCATTCCATATCCAATCATTAGAACCACCTTGAATAGCCAAATAATAGTATCCTAAAAATGAGCTAAGAGTATAAAGCAACTTAGGACAAGGCAACACATTGTTACCTCTTCTTACCCTCAAATCAATGACCTCCTATTCAAAGTTTCTACATCTAGGATTCTCCTTTGACCAATTAACATAACCATAGAGAGAGGTACCATAAAGTCTAATTAAGTCATATTGTTTTAGAGGACTTAATTGGGCCACCAAATATGGAGTTAGATCATTCCCCCAAACCTCATCCCAGAAATTGATAGATCATCTCTCATTCCCCATTTTCCTTCTTGTCCCTTGCTACAAAATGTTCCTAGTCTTGAGGATATTATTCCAAAAATTAGACCCATTTGGTAGACCTTGGGAAGATATTAGGCTAATGAGGGGTCATTCCCCATATATTTGACACTAAGGATAGTAGACCAATATTTTTTTGTTTGAATCATGAGCCACCCCATTTTAGTTACAATACCTTATTGAACACATTTAATCTTTTGATCCTAATCCCCCCTAACTACTTTGGGGAGAACATTTTCTCCCAACTAAGAAGAGAAATCTTGGATCTCTCTTTCGTCCTAGTCCAGAGGAAGGTGTTTTAGATTTGCTCAATTTTCCTCATGATGAAAGTTAGAATCTTAAAGAGGGATAAGTAGAAGACCAAAAAATTTTGAAGAGAAGATTTCAGAAGCTAGAGTGTTCTAGCTTAACTGAGTAGTTTTCCTTTCCATCTAGTGAGTTTCCTTTGTATTCTTTTAATGATGCCATTCTAGAAGGAATTAGGAGGTTTCCTAGTACAAAGGGGGAGCCCTAGATAAACATCAAGATAACCTACTTCCTAGAATCCAAGCATTCTTAGAATTCTATCCTTCACTTATTGTGTGGTATTAAAAAATACATCTTGCTCTTGTTATAATTTATGATTTGGACCTGGAAGAATCAACATACCTGTAGAACAACCATCTTATTTACTACTTCAACAACAAAATTATCCCTGAATATAATGGTTTCATCAAAACATTGTTGGTGGGACGTAGGCGCCAAGGGGGAAGTTGAATGAATTCCTTGTAGGTGACCACTAATAAGATTCTTTTGGAGATTTCGGCTCAAAACTTCAGTAACAATTATAAAAAGGTGAGGAGATAAAGGGCTACCTTATCTTAACCCCTTACCATAGGTGAACTGAATTTTAGGAACATTACTAAGAAGATAAAAAACTAGTGGTAGAAACACATTCCTTTATGAATCTCAAAAATTTCCCACTAAACCCGAAATTTTCCAACACAACAAATAAAAACTCCAAAGAAACCCTATCATAAACTTTTTAAATGTACAATTTAAGCACCATACTCAGATTCTTAGAATTCTTCATATAATGAATAAAGGGACATAATAGTCGTATCAAGAATCTATCTTCCCACCACGAATCCTTTCTGATGTCATGAAATAAATTTATCCAATAAGGGATTTAGCCTATTAACCATGATTTTAGAAAATACTTTATACACCATGTTACATAAACAGTTGATACGGTGGTAGTCAAACATAGAAGTGGCATCATCCTTCTTGGGAATAAGAATAATTCAGGTAGAATCCAATTGACGAAGGATTCTACTCAATCAAAAAAATTCTTTGGTAGCAAGATGAAAGTTGTTGGAGATGATATCCGATAAATCCTAAAAGAAATCCAAGGGAAATCCATTTGGGCTAGGATATTTAAAGGATCAAACGGAGAATACAACCAATTTAACTTCTTGCATAGAAACCTTTCTCTCTAGGGACTTAAGATCATCTTGAAGAATCACTTTAGGGATAAATTCTAGAAGTGAATCTAGATCATCCTAAGGGGGGTGTTGAAGTTGTTGCCTTCCATCATTTTTGAAGAAGGAGATAGCCTCAGATTCTAAATATTAGTTTTGGTGGGGACATGCCCATTAGCTTTAACAAGAGAATAGATCATATTTCTTCTTCTATGCTTAAGAGTCAATTGATGGAATAATTTTGTATTCCTATCACCTTCATTCAAGCATTGTACTCTAGATTTTTATTTCTAGAATAAATCCTCTTTCCTAGCAATAGTAAAAAATTCATTCCTTAAATCCCTTTCTCTAGCTATTGTTTCATCATCAATTACACCAATCTCCATCATATCTTGAATATCCTTGAGCTCAAGGCATTAGGGAAAATTTACATAAAAAATGGGCCTCATAAGGAACTCTATAAATATAAAAATTATCTCATATAATACAAATTATTTAAATATAAAAACTATAAATTACTTAACTACATGAGTTAAGTGGGGACACACGTTTCTATTATAATTCCTTAAAAAACTGAAGTCCATGATTTTTTAAAAGTGGTAACATATATTTCTATTTGTAGACATGTCAAATTGACATTATGCATCACATTCATTCATCAATTAAATAAATCAATTTTATTTAATCAACCTTCTAAAGGTTATTGAATAAATTAATTAATCTTCTAAAGATATCCATTTAATTAAATAGATCAATGATATTTAATTAAATTTCTAATGATCAATTTCTTCTCATTTAATTTAAACAAACCCAAAAGTCTAAGTTGAATGTCACAATCATCGAATATCAGCTTAATTAATCTAATTCTTGATTAAATACTAATCACCCATCAAATCCTCTAGATATCTTCACTTGCACAAATAAATCAATTTATTGATTTATTAAATCCAACATTTTTCAATCAACATGGCATTTATGGGGAATATTCCCTCAAGATTGAAAAATATGACAAGTTGATTTGTCCCTCCAACATTGCATTTTTTTATCATTTTCTTGTCACCCACTCATCTTGCCTCTCAAATTCAAATTTGAAACTCCCTCTCATGGGCACATTTCCCAAATCTTGCACAGCCCATAGCCTATCACCACTTGACAAATGGCTTCTTCTCATTGGTGGATCTTTAGTCCCACATTTCACCCATTTGGCCCATCTCTAATTAAAAAAATCTATAAATGAAGACCTTAATCCTCATCAATCCATCCACATTTTACGTGCAAAGTCACTCTATTAGCTTGAGGATTGATTTTGGCTCTTCATCTCCATTGCATCTCACCATTTTAGCTTTTGATCAAGGATTGTGAAAGGGTCAATTATACATTTGACACCAATCCACTATGGAATAGGCAATTTGTTAATTTTTTTCATGATGCTTTTAGTTTTCTTTCATCCTTTGTTGCATTTTGAAGCATTTGCAAGGTATTTCATAGGAGTGTTCTTGAGAGATTTGTAGGTACTAACCCTTGTCTAAAGTTAGTGTTTGCAGATTTTAAAAACATGTTCACACTATTATAATTTATTAAAAAACTCAAGTTCACTTTCTTTTCTTCATTATTTGTTTTTATTTAAAAAGTGGTAAAGTAAAATTAATTTAGATATTTTATTTTATATATGTATGATTTTATAGATTTAGATTTATTATGTTATGTACGTTTATTTAAATAAACACATTTATAGGTTTTATAATAGTATATTTATATTTAAAAAAGTATTATTCGAGAATTCAATAATTACATGATAATGATTTGCTTTATAAAAGAAAAGATGCATAACCCTAATCTTATCTTGAGCAACAAGATAGCTCAAAAGATAAAGATGAGAATTAATTAACCTAGGAAATAAATAATGCCTAAGTAAACTTATTCAAGTGTAATTAAATATTAATTACACTAACACCTCCATAAGTGCAACTTAGGGAGACTAATAAAGCATGCACCTAAAGCTAAGATGAATGTAAGAAAGCATGAATGGGTCCCGACAACAAGGCCTGACCAGGTACCCAAGTACAAATTCAATATGAGGTAGAGAAGAAAAACCCAGTGGGACAAAACCCCCCCTACAATGAGATGACTGCTACAAAGAAGCACTAGAAGAACACTATGGAGTAACATTGGAACCGCAATCTGATAAGCAAGGAAAGATACTTTTTTCTACAATTGAAACCAAAAATGGAATCAAAATAATGTGATAGTAGACCCGATGCCACAGAATACTCAAAAACTCACAAACTGGAACAACCTTGGAATATGTGAAGCAATAGTAGATGAAATGATGACAAAATGTGGAGGCCATGAATCTCGATGTCGATGCCAAACTGTGACTGAAACTCTTCCATGGGAAGGAGTACCAAAATTAGACTATGGAGGAATAACCATAAAAAAATGGCCTTCAAATGAGAAAGATCTGAATCAATGCGGATCAAGAAACATAATCTCCCAATTGAACTGTGAACCAATGAATCCAACATGTGTCAAGCTATAGCAAAAAATGTGGCCAAAATAACAAGGAGACATATTAACCCATGCGAGTTGCCAACAAATTAAAATGGATATGGATATCAAAGTGAAAACTACACTCTAATTAGATTATTATGCAAGAAACCCCCCTGAATGGAACTTTATCATAGTTCATTTATTACAATAACCCAACGATTGTAAAAGGAGAGAATCCTAAATGTGCATAAATAGAAAATAATATGAAGTGGTACTAAAATGAAGTACAAATATTCAAATTTTACTTTTCCAACTGTCAAAACATCCAAGTAATCTCCAAAAGACATGGATAGCAAGATAGAGCTCCCCAATACCTTTCCAATGCCACAAAGAAGACTAAAATCAGAGATCGTGGCAAAAAGTTATGAGCTCGGAAGTCCAAAATAAAAATATGACTTCAAACAGAAAAAAAAAAGTAGCTAAACATAAAAATAATGTAAAAAACACTGCACCACTGGAAAGTGCTCAGAACCAACTTTCTGATGATATCTCATTTGCTCGATTTTGATACAATATGTCGAAGTTATGACCAAAAGAAAAAATTGCTCCTTTAGGAAAAATCAGGGCTTGGAGGGGCAAAGAGGGCTGGCCGTATGCTGACATCATGCTGACGTCATCAGTTCACAAGTGTAAATTTGATGGCCATCTAGCTGTTGGGGCAAAAAAAAGCCCCCCTTCTGGAAAAAAAATAAATTGGCAATCAAAATATTCACATTTCCACCAGAATATTCTCTAGCTGATAGGAATATTCCCTTTGCATGTGATTGGAGGTTGGGTGTGGGCCCCTGGTCTCTGATATGACCAAGGCTAGGTACTCGGACCAACCGAGGGCTAGATCTCAGCTCGTGGTTCTCCATATGGCCATAGCTGGGAGTTGAAACTTGTAGGTGGTAGGCCGGTGGCTGCCCAGTGGTCACCATGTGGCTGAAGCTTTATACACTAATAGCACCACACAGATCCTGAAAAATGACACATTTTTTTAAAAAAAATTGATTTTCGTGCTTCAATTTGCATGTTGGGGAGGCCGTATGGCCCCGTAGGAAAATTTTTTTGCCTCCCGGATCAACTGCACCAAAATTGACAAAACAAAGGGCATTTTTAGGGTTTTTAGCTATTGCGAACACAATGGTGACCTATGTTTCTACTCAAACTACTCCAAAAATTTGGCTACCTCCAAAACTTGCAAAAAAACTCCCAACCTGAAACCCTCACAGATTTGGCAAACGATGGCCAAAATCTACAAAATAAAAGTCAATCTAGAATTTTTACAATGCTCTGAATCCAATGGTGAAGCCCAATCTGATCCAAAATGCCTCATGAATGAAATCAAGGCATAATACCCTCGAGGAATCCCGAACGAACCCTCCAATGATTTTCTCAAAAGTCTGATCTTTAAAGGGGCTAAAAATCAAGGCTCTAATACCATGTTAGAAACCAAGATCAGATTTGCAAACTAGAATAACCTTCCACGTAAGAGACAAATTAGAAAAGGTAGAGATATTACAAAAACATGTGCAACATTATTATTTGAGAATTCAATAATTACATGATAATGATTTTATTTATAAAAGCAAAGATGCATAACTCTAATCTTATCTTGAGCAACAAGATAGCTCAAAAGATAAAGATGAGAATTAATTAACCTAGGAAATAAATAATGCCTAAGTAAACTTATGCAAGTGTAATTAAATATTAATTACACTAACAATTTGGCCCTAGAAGAATCAACATACCTATAGAACAACCTTCTAATTTACTACTTCAACAACAAAATTATCCCTGAATATAATGGCTTCATCAAAAAATTGTTGGTGGGACATAGGCACCAAGGAGGAAGTTGCACAAATTCCTTGTAGGTGACCACTAATAAGATTCTTTTGGAGATTTTGGCCCAAAACTTCAACAACAATTATAAAAAGGTGAGGAGATAAAGGGCCACCTTATCTTAACCCCTTACCATAGGTGAACTGAATTTTAGGAACATTATTAAGAAGATAAAAAAACTAGTGGTAGAAACACATTCCTTTATGAATCTCAAAACTTTCCCACTAAACCCAAAATTTTCCAACACAACAAATAAAAACTCCAAAGAAACCCTATTATAAGCTTTTTAAATGTACAATTTAAGCACCATACTCAGATTCTTAGAATTCTTCATATAATGAATAACTTCAAGGGACACAATAGCCATATCAAGAATCTATCTTCCCACCACAAATCCTTTTTGATGTCATGAAATAAATTTATCCAATAAGGGATTTAGCCTATTAACCATGATTTCAGAAAATATTTTATACACCATGTTACATAAACAGTTGATACGGTGGTAGTCAAACATAGAAGTGGCATCATCGCTCTTGGGAATAAGAATAATTTAGGTAGAATCCAATTGACAAAGGATTCTACTGGATCAAAAAAAGTCTTTGGTAGCAAGATGAAAGTTGTTGGAGATGATATCCAATTAATCCTAAAAGAAATCCAAGAGAAATATATTTGGGCTAGGAGATTTAAAGGATCAAAAGGAGAATACAACCAATTTAACTTCTTGGATAGAAACCTTTCTCTCTAGGGACTTAAGATCATCCTGAAGAATCACTTTAGGGATAAATTCTAGACGTGAATCTAGATCATCCTAAGGGGGGGGTTGAAGCTATTGCCTTCCATCATTTTTGAAGAAGGAGATAGCCTCAGATTCTAAATATTCACTTTGGTGGGGACATGCCCATTAGCTTTAACAAGAGAATAGATCATATTTCTTCTTCTACGCTTAAGATTCGATTGATGGAATAATTTTGTATTCCTATCACCTTCATTCAAAAATTATTTAAATATAAAAAAACAAAAATTATCTCATATAATACAAAAATTATTTTGATGGAATAATTTTGATATAATACAACAATTTTGATGGAATAATTTTGGAAATTATTTTGATATAATACAATAATTTTGATGGAATAATTTTGTATGCCTCATAAGGAACTCTTGAAAACAAAAATTATCTCATATAATACAAATTATTTAAATATAAAAAATATAAATTACTTAACTACATGAGTTAAGTGGGGACACACGTTTCTATTATAATTCCTTAAAAGACCGAAGTCCATGATTATTTAAAAGTGGTAACATATATTTCTATTATAATTTATTAAAAAACTCAAGTTCACTTTCTTTTCTTGATTATTATTTTTTATTTAAAAAGTGGTAAAGTAAAAGTAATTTAGATATTTTATTTTTTACTTAGTATTTTATTTTATATATATATGATTTTATAGATTTAGATTTATTATGTTATGTACGTTTATTTAAATAAACACGTTTATAGCTTTTATAATAGTATATTTATATTTAAAAAAGTATGTTGAGGGATATATTTTTTTCCATAGTCTCTTTGATTTTCTCATTTTCTTTCCTTTGCAATTTTTTTTGGTTTTTAATTTTTAATTTTCCAATTATTTTTTCCATAGTTTCATGATTTTCTCCAACTTTTTCTCCTTCCAATAGTTTCCAATTTGTTTTTGGTTTTTATTTTATTTTGTCCAATTTATTTATTTATTTATTTTAATTTATTCAAATTTTTGGTTGTAGTTTTGTGAGAACAATTTATAATTTCTTTGGTTTTTCCATTTCTTTGTTTTATTTTATTTTATTTTGTACGACTTCATAAATGATTTTATGATTTTTTAATGTTTTAAAAATATTTTTTATATTTTTTTCTTAAAGAATAAAATTTTTTTTTTGAAAATATAAAAAATTCTATAATAGAACTTAATAGCACTTAAGAAAATAAATTTAAAAAATAGAAAGAATATTTTATATTTAGAAAGATGAATGAGATTGAATAAGATATGTAGAGTTAAATTAACCATCCTAAGTTAGATCATAAGATTTTAGAAAGTTTTATTTTATAAAATCAATAATTTTATTTTTATTTTGGATGATGTCACCATACAGGTTGATTTCATCTTTTAGTTGATTTTTGATGACTTAAAAAGCTAATGATATCATCCTTAGGAGGCCCATTTTTATGTAAATTTCCCCTAATGAGGACATTTGTCTTCATCTAGAAAATGTTACCAAACATTACTCTGTTCCACCCTTAGACATTAAACCTTATATTTTTTAGTTTTTGTGCCACTCAAAACATTGGGGTTCCTTGACATGGAAGAATCTACCAAAGATTGATAAGATATTTGAAGTTTGGGTGTCGATTCCACATGATCTTGTATCTAAATTGGAAGGAAATAGACTTTTTGTTTCCTTCCCAATTTAAAACTAGAGCATTGTGGTTAGAAGTAGATTTGGGCAATGTAGATAACAAAAGTTTATCCAAAATACCCTAATCACTAGATGTCAAATTTTTTTTTAGCTTAACCTAAATATGATCTTGTCCATTACACCTATTTGACCAAGTGAATTTGGAGCCTATAAGCTCCACATCAAGAAGAACCTGAATAGAGATGAAATTAGAAAATTCAAGCATATTTTCAGAAAAACCATCAATCCCTCCAAGCTTCTTTGAAGGGTAGAGGGGGGGTATTAAAGTCCCCAACAAGTACCCACTTCACATTTTGGTTGTTAAAAAGGAGCACAGACAACGAGTCCCATTATGCATTCCTAGCTACTCTATTATTAGGCGCATAACATTGATAAGGTTTCACTCAAGACTAGTCCTCCTATCTTCAAAGACAACTTCTAAGCAGTTGCGATTACTAAAAATTTCCTTACAAGACAACTTATCTAGATTCCAGAGGGTAGTGATGTTTAACAATTTTTAATAATAAAGGATGTTATAAGTTCTATGATTGTATTCATAGTATAGGCTAAATACCCAAATCCTAATGAATTTGAGCATTATTTAACTCCCTAAGCTACAATCCAAATGAGATGTTCAAAATCTTCAAAAACTAAGAAACCATTAAACTAAACATGAAATAAACATGAAATCTTAAAAGAAACCTAATCTATAACTCCAAACCTTATCCCATAGGGGGAGTGGTGTCGTATTGATGTGTAATAACAACCCTTTCCCAATCTTTTGAATGAAATGAACATTTAACTGAACTCCATTGTTGAAAGCTAAACTAAAATTGATAAAACAATGTCGTGGGTGGATGAAAATGATGAAAAATATTGATAATGGATGCAAGCATGAATAAAGATAGTATTCAAATGGGCATCATAACTTTTCTTTGATGGAAGTGGATCCATTTCTCTCTAAATGTGAGGTATTTATAGGAGAGAAAATGAAGAATCAACGATCAATATGAAAAGGATCAATCAATGGTCAAGATGGAATCAAGGGTGAAGGAATGGATCAATAATTCCCATCAATGGATGAGAATCAAAGATCACATGGATCAAAGAAACCATAAATGGCTCACAATGATTCAAAAAAACACACTTTCTAACAACTTTGAAAGCTTGTTACAAAGTTTGTTAGGAAAGAATATTCTTTGTGAATATTCCCTATGCAAGTGGATGGATGGGAAAAATTAGTAATTAGTTAATTAAAACTAAGTTTTAATTGTACAAGCTGAGGAATATGAGGTTTTTCATTACATAAATAATTTATTTAATTTAAAGGGAATAATATGGCATTTAATTAAATAATATATGATTATTTAATTATAAGAGAGGACTTAGGGGGCTTAAATTAAATAATTTATATTATTCAATTAAATAAGATGAGAGGTGAAGATGAAAGGGGGTGAATTAACCTAATTTAATCAATAGGATTAATATATGAAAATGAGACATTTAGCTAAATAACTAGGATTATTTAATCAAATAGGTGAAAAGAAGAAAAAATTCAAGATGAAATGATGTTAGTGATCATATTCAAGTGTATAATACCATTTAGGATAATTCATGAAATAAATTTATCCAATAAGGGATTTTTCCTATTAACCATGATTTTAGAAAATATTTTATACACCGTGTTACATAGATTGATAGGCTGGTAGTCAAACATAGAAGTGGCATCGTCATTCTTGGGAATAAGAATAATTTAGGTAGAATCCAATTGACGAAGGAGTCTACTAGATCAAGAAAAGTCTCTAGTAGCAAGACGACGGTTGTTGGAGATGATATCCAATTAATCCTAAAAAAATCCAAGGGAAATCTATCTAGGCTAGGAGCTTTGAAGGAAAAAAAGGATAATACAACCGATTTAACTTCTTGCATAAAAACCGTTCTCTCTAGGCAGTTAAGATCATCCTGAAGAATCACTTTAGGGATAAATTCCATAAGTGAATCTAGATCATCGTGAGGGGGGTGTTGAAGTTGATGCATTCCATCATTTTTGAAGAAGGAGATAGCCTTCGATTCTAAATATTCACTTTGGTGAGGACATCCCCATTATCTTTAACAAGAGAATAGATCATATTTCTTCTTCTATGCTTAAGAGTCAATTGATGGATTAATTTTTTATTCGTATCACTTTCATTCAAGAATTATACTCTAGATTTTTATTTCTAGAATAACTCCTCTTTCCTAGCAATAGTAAACCAATAATTTCTTAAATCCCTTTCTCTAGCTATTGTTTCATCATCAATTACACCAATCTTCATCATATCTTGAATATCCTTGAGCTCAAGGAGGATTGTTGTCTTCGTCTGAGAAATTTTCCCAAACGTAACTCTATTCTAGCCTTGGACATTAAAGATTATATTTTTTAGTTTTTGAGCCACTCAAAACACTAGGTATCCTTGACATGGAAGACTCTACCAAATATTGATAAGATATTTGAAGTCTGGGTGTAGATTCCACATGATCTTGTATCTAAATTGGAAGGAACCAAAATTTCTTTTTTTGTTTCCAATTTAAAACCAGAGCATTATGGTTAGAAGTAGATCTGGGCAATGTAGATAATATAATTTTATCCAAAACATCCCAATCATCAGATACCAAAACATTGTTTAGCTTAACCTAAATATGATCTTGTCCATTACACCTATTTGACCAAGTGAATTTGGAGTCTATAAGCTCCACATCAAAAAGACCCCAAGTAAGTTTGGTTGTTAGAAAGGAGCACAAACAATGAGTCCCATTACACATTCCTAGTTACTCTAGTATTAGGGGCATAGCATTATAAGGTGTAACTCCAAACCAGTCCTACTATCTTCAAAAACAACTTCTAAGTTGTAGTTACTAAAAATTTCCTTACAAGACAACTTATCTAGATTCCAGAGGGCAGCAATGTTTAACAATTTTTAATAGTAAATGATGTTATAAGTTTTATGATTGTAATCATAGTATATAGGATAAATACCTAGATCCTAATGAATTTAAGCATTATTTAACCCCCTAAGTTACAATCCAAATGAGATGTTCAAAAGCTTCAAAAACTAAGAAACCATTAAACTAAACATGAAATCTTAAAATAAATCTAATCTAGAACTCCAAACCTTATCCCATTGGGGGAGTGGTGTCATATTGGTGTGTAATAACAACCCTTTCCCAATCCTTTGGATGAAATGAACATTTAACTAAAATCCATTATTGAAAGCTAAACTGAAATTGATAAAACAATGTTGTGGGTGGATGAAAATGATGAAAAATATTGATAATGGATGCAAGCATGAATAAAGAGCTTATTCAAGTGGGAGTCATAACTTTTTTTTGATGTAAGTGGATCCATTTCTCTCCAAATGGTGAGTTATTTAGCAGAGAGAAAATGAAGAATCAATGGTCAATATGAAAAGGATCAATCAATGGTCAAGATGGAATCAAGGGTGAAGGAATGGATCAATAATTCTCATCAATGGATGAGAATCAAAAATCACATGGATCAAAGAAACCATACATGGATCACAATGATTCAAACAAACATACTTTCTAACAACTTTGAAAGTTTGCTATAAAGTTTGATGGGAAAAAATATTATTTTGGAATATTCCCTATGCAAGTGGATGAATGAGGAAAATTAATAATTAGTTAATTAAAACTAAGTTTTAATTGTGCAAGTTGAGGAATATGAGGTTTTTCATTAAATAATTAATTTATTTAATGAAAAGGGGTTAAATGGACATTTAATTAAATTTAATATAGGATTATTTAATTAAATGAGAGGACTTAGGGGGTTTAAATTAAATAATTTGTATTATTCAATTAAACAAGATGAGAGGCTAAGATGAAAGGGGGTTAATTAACCTAATTAAATCAATAAGATTAATAGATGAAAATGATAAATTTAGCTAAATAACTAGGCTTATTTAACCAAATAGGTGAAAAGATAAAGAAATTCAAAATGAAATGATGTTGGTGACTAGATTCAAGTGTGTAATAACATTTAGAAAAATTTGAAGTGTCTAAAAGTTCATATAATTGTGATATATAAGTGTCCATGATGAAAATATGAACTACATAGAAAAATAACAATCTAATGAAAGCACCAAATTCAAATTTTAACAATCAATGAAGTTCTATGTCTTGGCTTAGAATTTAGATAACAAGAAAATTTATTATAACAAATACCTTGACTTCCTTCATTGTGAGTTTCTCTTTAAAATAACATAACCATGAAAGAACAATGATATTATCAATGATAATGATGTATTCTTAAAAATGTGATATATTTTTGCTTGATAATGATAATGATAATGATATCATTTGATTTCTTGAGAATATTATTTGAGGAGATATGAATGAATGAAAGCTTTGTGCATTTATATGTTTCTCTTGATACTTGATCAATGATGGAAATTAATTAGAAAAAAAAATGTATAGGAAAAATTGATATAGGCATAAAGTAAAATTTGAATTTCGATGGAGAAAAAGTTAAAAGAATTAAATAATTTCATAGGGATGTAGTTGGGAAAATAAATAAATATTAATTTTATTTATTTATTTTGGATTTTTTTTTAATTTAAATAAATTATTTTTTGTTGTAAGAATGAAGGCGTTGTCATTGATGTCAACTGGTCATCAACTGGTTGCTATTGATGTCATGGATGCAGGTTATTGGTTGTATATGTCGAGGATATTGAGAAAATTGTAATGAAGAAATATTGCAAGTGTTCACTGGTTGCTCTGGGTTTTACTTTGGGATTTGCTTCTATGTTTGTGTGGTTCAGATATGTTGATCATGGTTGTTGGAAGGTGTTATATCTAGGTTTCTAGCTTTTGATTCATTGTATAGTGCAAGTTATATTTCACCAGTCATGAACTGTGGTTTTTTGTGTTTCTGGCTAAGGTCCAGGAGAAATGTTGTTGGTATGGATTTCCTTTTAGTATATCTTATGACTTGTGGTTCTAGATCTAAGTTGTTATGATCGTGTTGAAGATAATTTTGGTGTCTGGAAGGATTTGATCATGCTAAGGGTTGTGTGAGCTTAATTGTTCTATGTGTTTTACACTGGTTTGGTCGATCTTGTGTTGAACACTACCTTCGAAGTTGATGAAGCGTGTTAGGAGCTACTTAGTTCATCATCAATCGTGTGTTTGGGTCACTCTCATTCTAATTCCACCCTAGGATGTTTTTTTTAATGAATAAGTAGTTATCTATATATTAATTATAAAGATAATAATACATATTCACAAAAAAGGATGGGTGGTAAGAAGGCACACCCTGAAAGTCACATGGGCTGAGCCCAAAAAAAATAGTCACTTGGGCCTAGTCCAAACAACCATAAACATTAGAAACATTGAAATAAAAAGGCCATTAAGGGGCTAGGGTAGTGCCAACAGAGCCAAGAGGGTCCCTGTTATCCATCTTCTTTCCCCATATATCAATGAGCTCTGGAGTGACATTAGGAGGGCCCCAACCATCATCATATTCATTCTCTTTTTTCTTCTTTATCCTCGTGTTTGGGTGAGATTTTGAAAGCCAATCATAGGAAACATTTTACAGTGTCCAACCAACCAGAGCCAGTACTAGGAGCAGTATTAAAGCGGCACCCAAAGGTGCCACCACCACTCCTTGCCACCCCTCTAGAGGGCCACCCTAGGTCAGCCCGCAAAGGAGGAGAATGTGACCTTTGGGGAGGGCAGGAGCTGGAACAAGGAGGATCCTGAGAGTGGGGATGAGTAGAACCACTCCACCACCAAATTCGTGAAGGCGACCGACCATGGGGGGAGGTGGGTGAAGATGGAACTCGAGCCATGGTGCATGGGGCATTTCCCCAATGGTCTAGAAGCACCTAGAGGTGAGAGACCTCAAGTGCAACTTTGTTTGCTTGAACATGAATCTACAAAAGTAAATTAGAAAAAATAATAGCTTTAGAAGACAAAGATAAATTTTTATCAATCTATTTATGAGAAAAATTGTAGGCATTTCTATCTTTCCAAATGCTGAGGAGGATTTCCACCCTAAAAGTGTACCAAATTTGGGTATGCTTGGTGAGAAGCCTGGGTGAATCACCTAGTAGAATCATGTGCTACAAGAATGGATCTAGTTGAAACAATTGAATGAAGTCATGAATCAAATTCCAAAACTGTTGAGATCTGGTACCAACCAAAAATAATAATTAAACACTCAGGTTGCCCAAAGAATGGGAAACAAGGGTCCTGGACCCCAAAGTGAACAAGTCAAGACCCCACTAGTACGCCTTGGAAAAAAATACACCAAGAAAAGTGGGTGATTTTAGGGTCAACATTTGTAGACCAAGTGGCAGAGAAGCCTGGGTGAATCACCTAGTAGAATCATGTGCTAAGAGAATGGATCTAGTCGAAACAATTGAATGAAGTCATGAATTGAATTCCAAAACTATTGAGATCTAGTTCCAACCAAAAAAGATAATTAAAACACTCAGCTTGCCCAAAGAATGGGAAACAAGGGTCCTGGACCCCAAAATGAACAAGTCAAGACCCCACTAGTACGCCTTGGAAAAAAATACACCAAGAAAAGTGGGTGAGTTTAGGCTCAAAATTTGTAGACCAAGTGGCAGAGAACCATTTTCACCAAATAGACATAGAATTCTAAAGATTCCACCACTATCAACCATAGGAAAGTGCAGAAAAAGCCATAGATATCCAATCCTAGGCTTGTAATTTCTGAAAGGGGTGTCTGGGTACCACTTCTAGTCCTATGGTTCAGACTATCAACCATAGGAAAGTGTGGTGAAAGCCATAGATATCCAAGCCTAGGCTTGTAATTTCTAAAAGGGGTGTCTAGGTACCACTTCTAGTCCTTCCACTAGTTCTTGGTGCCACAAATACCCACCTTAACAAGTGTATTTTCTGGAATAGCATTCATCAAACCATCGTAAGTATCACAATCCTAGTTTTGATGTCTGTAATGAGCACAAAATATTCCCATGGCATAATACACATCGCGGGTCTATAAAACAAGTATTGCAAGGTTTCAATACATTTCTTGTGAAACCTTAAAGCCTTGATCCAACGAGATTTGGCTAGCGGGTGATCATTACTAGAAAAGAGGGGAAACCACCACACATTCTATTGATTGAGTGAAATCCCATCACAAAAACTAGAGCCAACCCAACAGAGCTAGGGTTTAACAGCTTCTAGGCTCTCCAAATGCTTTTTGCCACAAAGTTTCCCATAATCTAGACTTGTTCCCTCATAACCATAAGGGTTTGAAATATAATCCTCTTCTAGGATGGTCTGTGAGCAGGAAAGCTGGACTAAATGCAATGCCTAAGGAGAATTTTCCAGGCTTCATTAGCACTAAGAGCTTTGATTATCCATTTCACAAATGGGGAAATCCCTTACCATTGAGTGGAGAGAAGGCCAAGCCCTCCAAAGTCTCTAGGAAGGCAGAAAAACTCTAAGGTTACATCATGAAACCCTCGATGAGTCTCAAAAGAGGCCCAAAGAAATTTGCATAACAACTTTTCAAGCTTAGCATAAGTGGCCTTCAGAGGAGCCAAACAAGAAGAGTAATAAACATTCATAGTAGCTAAGACTTTAGAAAAAATTTAGAATTTCCTAGCTAGAGAGAGAGCTTGGTAATCCAGTAAGCCAACTTCTACTCAATCCAAGAAAGAACTTCTTTCCACAACTCTGGGGGAGAAGCCTGAAAGACAAATGGAGTGCCTAGAAAATGAAAGATTTCCCCTAGACCAATCCACTTCCAACCATACTATTGAAACCATTAAGGAATCAATAGAATAGACTACCTATAGCATAAGGTTTTATCCCATTGAATGGAAAACCCAAATGAAAGGCATAATGTCTTAAGGAAATCCAAAGCAACTTTGATATTATTTTCCTCTCCTAGAAGAGTGAGAAAAGAGTCATTAGAAAAATGGCCATTAACAAGTTGAGCCTATGAATTGGGAAGGGTATGTGCAAGATCATGATGGGCCAAAAAGTGGCAATATGATGGGTATGTGGCTGACGGATATTTTTTTACCCAAAATTGATGAAACAAAAAGGGTTTTTAAAGGAGATTATCAGCTTTCCATCGATATAAATTATGCTTTATTTTGAATTTAATAGGTAATTATTATTCATTTTCTATTAAAACTACAACTAAAGTCTTGATTGACTAGTTGATTGAAAAAAATCTATAGCTTTCAAATGGTATCAAATTTTTTGAATCCAAAACATGCATCACATTCTATATTTCGTATACTATAGGATTAAAAAAAGAAAAATTGAATTTCATGAAGTTTTGACCAATTTAAGGTGGTCAGACATATGAGTTTTAATATTTTTTAAAAATTTGTAATAAAAAATTCATAATTAATTATTAACTTAGAAACAAATTACAAAAAAATATGCATCACATTGGGGCATGAGTCCTCTACTTATATATAAAATCTTATAAAAAAATATTATCATTTTATTGTGGTTAGGGTGGTCAAACAGACGCCTACTTATTTTTTCCCTGAAATTTAAGTACCACTGCATTGAAATTTCAAATTTTCACCAAATAGATTTTATTTTTTTTAAATAAACCTAGTAGTTTAGAAACTGCATTCAATTTTCTATAGATTCTATTCTTACATATTTTTGAAATAATATAGATAAATTATTCAAATTTTTACGTCAAGTTGCCTAACTTTGATTTTTCTAAATTTTTTGCCACTTAAGGGCCTGTTTTTTCCATAATGATCCTGCACATACCTGGAAAATAAATGCCTCTAACTCACCACTGGGAAACAACATTACCTATAAAATAACAAAAACCTTTAGTAAAACCCACATAGAGTGAGGGGGAAAGCATGCAACCCTAGTAGATGAGCAGAACAAGCCAAGGGAAAGTGACTGATGGCCATTAATGGTGATGCAAGTAGAGGAATCTGAAAAAAGAATTTGGACAACCTGAATAAAATTAGGGCCAAACCCCAAGGAAGGCAACATGGTGGGAATAAAAGGCCATTTGATGCAGTCATGCGCTTTATCAAAGTAAATTTTAAGGAAAATGACTTTTTGATTAGAGTGCCTAGCCCATTCCATGCCTTCTCAAACTGCAATGATATTATTTAGAATAAATCTGGATTTAATGAAACTAGTCTGTTCTAGGTGCACAATTTGAGGCAAGAGATGGTGGATTTTCAAGGCAAGGGCTTTAGGAATGATTTTGTAGGAAATATTGAGGGGTCTAATAGGCCTCCAGTTATAGATATCCTTGAGATTGCCAAACTTAGGTATGAATTTAATATTTTCTTTGTTAATTATGTTTTCTAAGTTATGAGAATGAAAAGCTTCAAGATAAACTTTATTCACATTATGCCCAACATAGTCCCAAAGGGATTTGTAAAATTCACATGAGAAGCGATCAACTCTCGGGGCTTTTTCATCTGCCATGGTGTGAAATTGCTTCAGGTCTTCAATTGTGATCATTTTCTCACATAAGGCTTTTTGGGCTAAAGATAGCATATTTGGCACAACAAAAAGACAATCCTAAAGAGCTTGTTAATGCTCTGGTGTGTAATCCTAAATAGTAAACACCTATTCATAATGCCTAATAAAGGCCTGGAGAATGTCAGGTAGCTTAGAGAGCACTTGGGTGCCATCTTTGATCTTTTTGATACTAGGAGATGAGTTCCTAGCACGAAGGGCCAGAAAAAATTCTTCAAATGCATGATCTCTAATTTTAAGCTAGTGTAACCTATATTTAATTTGTGCACCTCTGGCAGCATAATTATCTACAACTTTGTTTTTGTGTCTTAATTCTACCACCTTGATTTGCAATGAAGGGGAAAAAGGACTAGTTGTTAAAGTCTTAGTGGCTAAGCAGAGGTCAGTTGTGGTCACCTCATAGGACCTGTGATGAAAGATAGCCAATTGGTGCCCATAAATTCAAAGAAACCTCATTGTGCGAGTGATGGAATCATTCCACCAGGTAATCCAACCTGTCTTATGAGGTTTTCTACACTCCAAATTCCAAACCATATGAATGTGAGTCAATGTGGGTTGATGATAAAGTTGTAGACATCCAAATTTTAACACTCCCAAATGGTCAAATTCATCTCCTTTATTTATCTATCTCATATTCCCCATTGATATTAATTAAATGATTTAGTTAATTAATATTTCACCTTTTTCCTAAGGTTTCTAAAGTATTTAATTTAATAATTAAATACTTTATCTTTTAGAACTTCTTCACTAAATTAAATAAATACATCAATTTATTTAATTTAGTCATTTAGCCTCTTGAATTTAAATAAATTTTAAATTCCCTCTTTTCTCTCTCTTTGTCACATCCTCCACAATATTCTTCTAATCTGGATTAGTTTAATTAATCCATGATTAGGATATGCACACCTTTAATTAGGATTAATGTTGCATCCTCCATATTTGGCCACTTATATCTAATCCTTCATTAAACTTCTTAATCACCTATTTTCACAATCTTAATCTAATCCTCTTGCCATCATTGATATGTCCTCCAAGTCAACCTTTCATAATTACTTTCTTTATTTGACCTTGATCTCTTTCCCATGTGAATTAAAAATTCACATTTATTCATTCAATGCATTTCTCTTCCCCATGTAGGTTGTTGGGAGATTCTAAATTCCTTCAAAGGTCACATCAGTCACATGGGACAAGGATCTCCTTTATGAGGACCTTGGCTTATCCCCAAGGTACTCCCCAATCGTGTGAATATAAAATTCGCATTTATTCCCCATACAACTTCTTAGATCCCCATGATGATAAGAGAGGACTTTCTAAAATTCCTCACTTGTTGCCATCATCCTCATATGGTAGAAAGAACTTCCTTTTTGAGGACATATTCCCCTAATATCAAGGTACTTGCAAGTACCTCCACCTCACATGTCCTCTCTCCACATCATCTGTCATTTTTCCACCTCCCCTTCCACATGGCAAGATGTGAGGGCTTGTGAGTCCTCAACTCACTATAGCCCTCTATCTTGTCCATGTTGGCTAAATCCTAGCCATTGAATCCTCTAGAGAATCTTTTCTTAAAATGGAAGATTTTATCTCATTTTCAATACACTCATATCACATTCAAGTAATTCTACTCTCAAACACACATTAAGCAATCTAGCATTAAAATCTCAAACTCTCAAGAATTTTGCATTCAACCTCCATTGTTGCACTCATCAAGCTTCCATTGCATGCATTTTCATTTGTTTATCCAAATAATCACATATTCCATTGCATTCTACATCCAATTTTCATCACTTTCCATATCTTTTTAGCATTTTCTGCATCAAGGAGCACACAACTCACCAAAAATCAAAGGGCCAACCAAAAGGATCACTTGGACAAGGTATAATGTGTTGTTCATCTTTATTTGTTTAGGTCAATTTAGGATAATCTTGTGGTGGGGTTGTGTTATTTCTCCTTTACATTTCTTTGGTTTTGCATCTTTTAGGTTTAGTAAATAACATTGCATTACATTTTTGGCATGCCCAATGGGACCCACAAATAGTTTTTTTTCTTTCACGTTTATTGTTGTTTGAATTTTTGCAAGTTTAGGTTACATAGAGGTGACTTTGTAACTGACAAGGGCGACCTTTCCCTCAATAGGTGCGACCTTGCCCTAATAGAGGCAACTTTTCCCTAATAGGGGGGACCTTTCCCTCAACAAAGGTGACCCTACCCTAAGATAGACGACCATGCCTAAGACAAGTGATCATGCCCTAAGATAGGTGACCCTCCCTATAACAGGTGACCTTTCCCTCAACAAGGGCAAACCCACCCTCAATAAGGGTGATTCTTCCCCAGAAAGAGGTGTGTCTAAGCTATTTCACATTTTTCCAAGACTAGAGGATTAACTACTAGCATATTTACTGTAGGATGAATGAGCCATGTTTCTTAGTTAGCTTGTTTGTTTTTCATTTTCATACTAGTTAGACACATAGATCTAATTATGGGGAGTCAAAAAATTTGTGTGCTATGTTTTTAAAGTGGGATATTGACATATGCAATCCCATTGCACCATTTGGCAATCCTAGGTGAAGATAAATCATAGCTCACTTAGTCCTTTGTGTTACCTAGGGGGCATTAGGCCATTCAAGCTTTCCCCTTGCACTTCATGTGTGACTAGTGATTAGCCAAAAAAAATTAGTGTCTTCTTTTAGCAGGACCTGTTGGGGGATTTCATCACCCCAAGCGATGATCCCAACCATGTGTACCAATGGGATATATAAAGAGGGGAGAGCCAAAGTTGTACCCCAATCCAATCATGTTGTGTTTGGAAAAGCATCAAATCTAGGGTGATACCTAGCTAAGATGTGAAGAGTTGGTCCAAGTTTCCAGTACCTTGTTGGGGCTTCCAACTCATGCTTGTGATGGGATGGTGTTCATGGTTGTGTCTCACATACTGTGCATACATCAAGGACTCCCTAGATCACCTTGTTTAGCCTAGTTAGAGGATCATGTTGGCCATACCCCTCTTACTAATCTTAGGATTGTGTTGCTTGAACTGTCTTTTTTGTACAAAACTAGTGCATGTCTTATTAGTTGAGTCATCCTTTTCCTTTTGCTTGTTGTTTGGTAAATTTTTCTGTCCTTTTCCATAGCTATTTTTATCCAAGTTAAGTCTAGGTCTACTAATAGGGGTGATCTTTCCCTCAACAAGGTGATTCTACCACTAAGATAGGTGAACCTAACATCTAGAGGGGTGATTCTACACTTTTTCTGAGTCATTTTTTCAGTCAAGCAACCCAACACATTCACATATTTCAACAAAAAGAGGCGACCTTGCCCTTAACTTGGGTGACCTTGCCCTTGACTTGGGAAACCTTGCCCTTAACCTAGGTGACCTTACCCTTGAGTTGGGTGACCTTGCCCCATTTTCTCATTATGAGCATCTTTTTCCTTGTTCTGAGCATCCATTTCCCAATTCCAAGTATCCATTTAACTAGTCTGAGAATACATTTCCCTATTTTGAGCATCTGTTTCCCCATTTTGAGCATTTGTTTCCTCATTACAAATATCTATTTTCCTATTCTGAGCATCTGTTTCCCTGTTTTGAGCATCTATTTCCTTGTTCCGAGCATTCGTTTCCCATTACAAGTGTCTGTTTCCCCATTCTGACAGTCTATTTGCTTGTTCTGAAGGTTCATTTTCCCATTCCAATAATTCGTTTGGCTCTTTTCTGATTTAGACAAGTCTGAAAGTTGAGTTGGGAAACCTTTCCCTTAACTTGGGTGACGTTTCCCTTGAGTTGGGTGACCTTACCCTTAACTTGGGTGACCTTTCCCTTGAGTTGGGTGACCTTTCCCTTAACTTGGGTGACCTTACACTTGAGTTGGGCAACCCTGCCTGATGGAGCTTATAAAATTCTAAGGAATTTTCTCTTTGCATCCATGTATTTAGTATCCATTGTCCCCATGAATGAGTAGGGTTTTATTCACAAGATCATGCAAGTATTATAATTTGAGGTTGAATTGTTTTTTCAGTCACCAGCCCCTTAAGTCATCTCTTGAGCCACCCAACACATCAGTTTACCTGCCCTGTTAGCCCGAAGCATCAGTCATCAAGCCTCTTGTCAGTTTTAATCTTTTTCCTAAGTCTAATTTTAAATTTAACCCAGGGACTTAGGCTTAAGTCGTTAACCCCTAGTGGTCATTCATTGTTGGCTAGACCAA
Organism: Sequoia sempervirens; assembly: GCA_007258455.2. Lineage (NCBI taxonomy): Eukaryota > Viridiplantae > Streptophyta > Pinopsida > Cupressales > Cupressaceae > Sequoia > Sequoia sempervirens. Next base: position 190,064,486 of record VDFB02058242.1, read on the forward strand.
GTACTATACATTAAATGCTAACATTATGTGAAGTGTAGGTTTCAAGATTTAAGGATTTGGGAGGAGATTTGAACTATACCTGGCCAGCCCACAGGAATTAAGTTCCAGCAGGATAAATACAGTGAGACTAGTGAAAAGTGGACGTGTATCCCTATACAACCACGGGAGCCATTCCCCACTACCACTCCCATGGCCTGAAATCTTCAATGAATGACTAAGATGCAATCTACAAAACGATCTTTACCATTCCCTGCTGGCTCACTAGGCAAAAATGAACGATTGTTAAAACTAGCAAGATCAATGAGATCTCGATACTTGTCCCAGTCTACTTAGTTTGTGGAGCCCCCCCATTATGAAGATGTCATCAAACATGGATAAAAATTATTGGTTTTGAACATTTCAGTGAAGCCCCACTAGAAGTCAAAGGTAGTTAAACAAAGGCCAACCATTTGATGTGCCATCTCAACAGAGAATCAGTGAATTATATTTAATATTGATGGAAAGCATGTGATAGCCATTTTATGCCATGCAACCAACTCACATTAATGGAAAACCTTCTATAGAATGATCAAGTTGATCTTAATTCATGTGGAAACATAGATGTTGGTAATCATAAGGCACAATTTTTAAGTTTCCATGCAAATGGGGAATTAAATGGTGATATTACATCTACCAATGAGTTGACAGGGTTGCACATGTGTGTTGAACATTTATTGTGGATGCCATCACTCCACACAATAAATATAGAAGGAATAGCTACTATTTGTGTCATTCACACTTAGTAGCTAGATGTTTCCCTAAATTAGGCAAGGTAGGTTTGAGCAATTGAAATATAAGAAAATGAGTGAATGAGTGAAGAGGTATGCTCATCTCATCTCTTGAAATCTTGGTTCTAGTATTTCAGAAGCTGCCTCAATCATGGAGGGGAACATTCCTACTGGAAAGTCTAGACTTGCACCCACAAGGTGTAGTCGAAGGTTACAATTTTAGAATGTGGCTACAAAGAAAGTGTATGATAAGGGAAAGTAGCAAGTGTAGTCTACTATGGGAGATAAGATGAAGGTGAGGTATGGGCGTGGCTCCTTTAGATGCCAAAACTTTCCCATTGACCTTACAAGTAGCTCATCTTCTAGTGAAACAGAGACCAATTTTGGCTATTGTCAATACCTAGTGCTCTAGAGTCATGGTCTACCCCCTGGTGAGGAGGTAATATCAGTCTCGCCATTGGTAGTCAAAACTCCAAGCAGGTGGACCGGTATTGTGTTGGGAAAGGAAAAGAAAGAGGAAGAAGCCAATGTTTCCTCTCCTCTTACAATTTTTGCAAGGTGTGACCCTTGGTCTTCCTTGCATCACTAACGCTTGGGATTGTGACATGGTCTAACCGCCTCCTATGGTTCTTAACCGAAGCTTGTAGCGAACATTGATAGGTCGATCTTTTAGTGCAACAAAAAGTCTAAAAATTGGTATTAGAGTTGGTCACAGGTTCAAACCTCACGCTTGTGCTAAGGGGATTGTTGCAAGGTGAGACCGTTGGCCTTCCTTGCAGCATTAACTCTTAGGTTTGTGACATGGTCTAACCACATCCTATGGTTCTTAACCAAAACTTGTATCAGGAATTGACAGGTTGATCTTTTGGTGCAATGGAAAGTCCAACAACAATAACTCAGAGCGGGTGTGTATATTGCGATCTGGGCATTGGTAAAGGTGGGGTGGCTAGTAAATGAAAAGTTGTTGGGTGTGGGATGTGAAATTTTGTGTTGATAATGTTTACTATGGTGGTGGTTTTATTTTTGCATGTGTGGCACAATTTGGTGTTGAACGTTGATTGTGTGCCCTCGTTGCACTATGGACACTTGGTTCATTGAAGCATGGATCGTGAAAAAGGGAATTTTGGTGGAACTTTGCATTTCCCTTTTTGATGGCAGTTACAATTTTGGCTTTTCCCATTTTGCAACATTTTCTTGCAGATTCAACACATGGGAATATTGAAATGTGAGGTAAATACAGATGAAATTTTGCATGAAAAGAAATTTTTAATGAAACTCCATTTAAGCCTAAAGCTTGTCACTCCCATACTCTATAAAAGGGAATTCAAAATTTATTTGCAGGGAGAGGAATGATAGATAAAATTTCTTATTAGGTTTTTGAGTCAAGTGTATGTGAATAAAATGATAGGGATAGAGTAGTTAGTCTATTTTGAGATTTTTTGGATGAAACAAGTACATGTTATCTTAAATTGTTATGCAAATTTGATTTATAAGTATAAATGAAAGTATAATTCTAATATATCTTCTCTCCTTGTGTAGATTTGAGTGAATTTTGAGTGGAATATTAATAGTATTTTCATTCTTCTATGAACATTTTTTCAAATGTATGTCTCTATTTTATGCTTTGATTCAAGTAATCAATTAAATTCTTAAATAGAGTCATAGATTTACAATTATTTGTAGAGGGTTTGATAAGAAGTTATATATTAGAAATAGTGAGCTCCATAATGCAAAGATTTTAAGAAGTTAGTCCACCCCATTCAATTTTAAGGTCATCTTCTACATTACTGATTCTTTAATATGTGAATCCATCCCCCAATTTAGTAAGGCACTGGTCTATTCCTTAACGATTCACCTAAAGGGTTAATCAATAGTTGTATGGTGACCAACCTAAAGTCAGAATTTAAATTCACTTCAAATTTCATAAATCTTTATACAAAATTTGTGTCAATTACCATGCAGACTAGCTTTGGATGAATGGGTAGCAAGTTACTTAGAAATAAGCCAATTTCATAGTAATTACTGCATAATTATCCTTCATTCAAATTAATCAGTGGAAATGATGTGTTTTGTCTAGTATAATTGAAATGAACACCAATAAGAACACCCTCCTTGGCCCTATAGAGCCTAAAGTGCAGAATATCTTAGTCTTTGACTAGATCTTTTCCATTGGCAAGTGATTTTCAAGAGTTTTGAGTATAGGAACTGGCTATTCCTTAGAAGTTCCTTTAGGTGCACTAGAAAATCCAACACTACCCTTGACTTGGGCGACCTATCCCTTGACTTGGGCGACCCTGCACTTGACTTGGCCGACCTTGCCCTTGACTTGGGCAACCTTGCACTTGAATTGGTAAACCTTGCCCTTGAGTTGAGAAACCTTTCCCTTGACTTGGGAAACCTTACTCTTGACTTGGGAGACCTTTCCCTTGACTTGGGTGACCTTTCCCTTGACTTGGGCAACCTTGCACCCTAGTTGGGCGACCTTCCCACCTAGATAGGCAATTTTTCCCAAAAGCAGACCTTCATCCATCTTCTCGTCATCATTATTTCCTTCTAAAATTAATCATTTCTTTGAAAAAATCATATAGGTGCTTCTTCTAACATCATTAGAGTCCATATCCATCATCAAATCATCCATCCCAATCACCTAGACTTCATTTTAGGGGTTTTGATTTTGATGCAAAAACTTCTGGAGGCCATAACTTTCGACTCAAGTATCTGTTTGGGCTAAAATTTTATGGGTGGTTATGTTATGAGGTGGAATGTGGATTCCCAACTGATTTTAGTTGGTTGAACCCCATTTTGGCATATGTTTGGGGCTTGAAACTTTCATTTTGACCCTCAAAATAGCAATTTTCTATTTTTTTCTAGTTTTAAAAAATCATTTTCATTAATAACTCAGAATGCATGCCTCATATTTTGGATGTTAGTTGGAAATTCATCCTACCTTATTTTTAGGAATTTTTTTGGAAAAAACTAGAATCTCAAATAAATGCTTGTACACTTACCTAAAATGGCAAAATTTGACAATTTTTGAAAACTGCCAAATCTAGAAAAAATTGATTGTCAGCACCTTATGTCATCTAGTTAAACCCATGAATTTGGTGTAGAATCAATCCAATAAATCCTTCAATAATCCTAATATAATATTCAATCCAATCCTAATATGAGCTTTAATCTAATCCCAATTTGAGCTTAACCTAAATCTGGATCTGAGCTTTAGTCCATCTACATCCAAGATCTTCTGATATGAAAACAAATCTTAAGATCCATTCCTCTATCTTCTTTCAATCCACCCTGCTTATCTTTTCATCATATTTTCTTTCCTTCTAATCATCTATTCCCATACCTTCAATTCATATCCATCCCATCTGACATCATGAATCCTTATCCTTCGCCAATGCAACCAAAAATAGTAGTCAATGGGAATCCTAATTACGTTGACAATGATAATGAGAGTCTTGTTGATCAAGGAGTATATGACATATATCCCCTTGATGCTATCATTTCTAGTAAGCTTTCCCCAACCGCTGTCCAAAATTCAATCACTCATCCAAGCTATCCCATCACATCTTCACCCACACCTACTAGCAATCCTTATGCTACCTTTGACAAGGGATATAAATTATCTTCCCCATCCACATATTCATCATATCCTTTATCTACATATTTCTCTTATCCAACACCCACATCCTCTTATCCCAATCTACCATCCCAATCTTCCCATCCTAATCTACCATCCCAATACTCCTATTACAATTCCCCATCCATGTCCCCTATATTAATCCTCCTTACCATTTTTTCCATCTTAATCCTACATTCACACCTCCTTATCTTAATCCTACATCCCAATCAATCTATCCTAATACAATATACTCAACTTCCTATCCTAATACATCATTTACGTAAACCTACTCTAATCAGACATTCCAATCTTCCCATCCTATTTTTTGTCCCAATACCTTTATTACAATCCACCACCCACATCCTCTTGTCCTAATACACCACCCACATCCTCTTGTCCTAATAAACTACCCATATCCTCTTGTCATAATCCACCATCCATGTCCTCCTATCCTAACTCACCATCCCAATCTTCCCATCTTAATCCACCTTCCCAATAGTCCTATCTTAATTCCCCATCTATTTCCTCCAACATCAATTCACCATCCATGTCTTCCTATTCTAGTCTGATAACACAATATCCCTACCTTAACCCTCCATCTAGTCTTGACCCCCCCACTAATCCTAGTCCTCCACCTACTCTTAGTCTTCCATCCAATCCCATTCCTCCATCTAATCTTAGTCCACCAATTGATAATCCTATTCCTCCACCAATCCCACCACCCTAGCTAAGCCTAGAATATGCATGATTGTCACTCCAGAGGTCCTTGAAGGACTCATGACAAAAAATACATCCCAAAATCCACATCTTGAATTCATGGAATCATGTTTCCCTGCCCCCCATGTATGGTCACTAGTGATGAGACCCTTCTCCATCACACACCTATGATTAATGTTTCCACCCTTAGCACCACCCAAACTGTTAAAATCACCAAACCCACTCAATCCATTAAATGCCCATCTCCTACCCCAAGATCCATCAAACCCATCAAATATAACCAAACCCAATCTCCATCTTCTACTCATAGATCTACCCAATCCATCATAGAAATGAAAATGCAATCAACTCTTCTCACTCTTAGTATCACCAAAATCCATTCCCATGAACTTCATGAATCCTCCATCCTTCCATATCCCCCACTTGAGGAGTCCCTTCAACACCCCATCATCATGCCACCCACACAATATGAGTCATTCCAAGAGCTTGATCCAAATAATACCAACATATCCCCTTCTCCACATCAAGATCCTACCATTCCATCTAGTCCATCTCAAGATCACAATCCCCCCTCTATTTCACCCTATGATCCTGTTGTCACTCAAGATTTGATCACTCCATCTCATGAGCCCTTATCACCTATTGCAAAAATATATATCATATCTTATCATCTAATCCCTCTCCTGATCCCTTATCACTCACTCCACCCGATCAAGATGTTGTTACCCCATCATCTTTATCTCCTAATCCTTTATCATTTCCTAGCCCTACCATCCCAACACCATGTTTATATCCCCTTGGTACTCTTACACTCATCCATGGTGGTTTTCTTGCAAAAGAGGAACCAAGCATATAGGTCGCCCATCCTCCTCCATCTAATAATGGACTTTCATCATGTTTCCAAAGTAGCAAGCATCCTATTATAGATCGAATGCTCAAAAGAATGAACTATCAAGGTAAATGTTTAGGCCTTCATGAGCAAGGTATTTTAGAGCCCATCCATGCCAAAGGAAATCCACGTACACAAGGTATTAGATATCTCTCTCAAGATTTGTACTCCAAAAATGTTGGTAAAACCTCTATACATCCTGAATGAGCCTCCTCCAAAAGAATAATGGGATCTTCCAATAACTCCACCAAACCATTCACTTCCATCCCACCTCCATCATATCACCTCAAAACAACCATCCATATTCCTCTTTTGTCTTCTAAATCCATGTTGGGTCCTTATTTCCCTCCATCCACCATCTCCCATCCTTCATCTTCCCCATCTATCTTGGGTCCTTATGTCTCTCCATCCACCATGACACATCCTCCAGGTACTAGGTCCATTTTGGGCCCTTATATCCCAAAATCACATCTTCCATCTCATCCTATTCCTCCTTTCATCCACCAATCACCTATCCATGTCACCCATCATAAGCATCCCACTCTCATGTTACCTAATCAAGATCAACAAAGGCACATACCTACACATCCTCCATCCACATATCATCCCAAAAATCCTACCTCCATCACTCCACTCATGCTCCCTCCACATCATCTATCTCCTCACACCCATCCCATTGCTACTAAAAGCACTTTGGATGCTAAAGTAAAAATTCATAAATCTAAATATCCATATGAATCGAAAGTTTCTCATGTCCCCTTAAAAGACATGTTGAAGAGAACAAAATTCCAATCCAAAATCCAAATCGAACCCACAGGCCATAACAACCCATGAAAGCAAAGGCCAAAACTATGTGGACCCCAAATAAAAAATATGCAATGTCTTTAAGTGAAAAATATGCAACAACATCCAAAGTTGCTAATCCAAAATCTAATCATCCTCATCCAACATCTCCTAAATTTTTTTTGGGTCCTTATGTCCTAAAATTCACTATTCCATCTCCTCCATTATCCCCACATTCTCCATCCATTAATCCTCCTATCATTTCACATACACTGCCATATGTGCCAATGTTGGTCCTAAAAACATTTCCTCATCACACATCCACTCCATCATTCCATCCATACACTTTCCAGCATCCTACCCATTATCCCACATATCTCACCCATCAAATCCCTTTAATCCATTCTCTTGCATAATCCATTTATCCTAATAAGGTTGTACCAACATCAAATATTCACTTCACACATGGGCTCTTAATACCTCATATGGAACTTGATACTTGAGTCCTTCATCCATCTCCTCTAAATCCACTTATCTACATCCCTATCACTATCCATCTCTATCTGTATACTATCCAAAAAATCCAAGAAATCCAAAAACAACCAAAAAAGTCAATAAAATTCAAAAAGGTCACAAAAAAAAAGTTAAAAAAAGGGTAAAGAGAAATAATTCTTCCAATGGTGAAAACTTGGAAAACAAGCGCCTTGGATAAGTACCATGATGAAAACTTGGAAAATAGGCATCATGTGTAAATACCCCATCCATCTCTTTCCACACTTGGGGGCAGCTTCATGCTATTCATTCCCTTCATCCATGTCCCCCATCCCACCTATCTTACACATCCTACCTATCATATACCATTTATGCCAGTCCCTCCATCCTCCTTGAAATCTTGATAAAGATAGGGGAAAACATATATACATGCTTTGGACACCTCTTGGAATTCATTCCCCTCATCCATACACTATCCTATTCCTTATCCTTTCCATCTACCTTTCTTTTCCACCCGTTGTGCTACCATCCATCTCCCTTCCTTATCCCTACATCATGTCCATATCCATCTCACTACCTTATTCATCCATCCTTCTATCTTCCATCCCTCTTACCTCATCATGCATGAAATACCTAGAGTGGGGCATCTCCTTCTTTGTAACATAGTCCTTGGAGTCAACATTCTTCCATCCTGTTATCCCTTCCATATCACTATTGTCACCTTCTCATCCATATAGTAATCCCTTACATATCCCCATCCTTATCTTACCATCCATCCATCCAAATTATCCTTTTCCATTTTCACATCCTTATCTTCCCATCCGTCAATCCAATAATACTTTTCCATCTTCCTATATTTATCTTCCTATTCATCCATCATATCATCCCTTCCATCTCCCCATCCTTATATCCTTACCAATCCCAAAATTATTTTAATCACCCCATATTTATCTTCCCATTCATCCATCCAAAAAAGAAATTGCTTCCATTTTCCAACTCCTTACCTTCCCATCTATCCATCTAGTAACCTTTTCCACATCCAAATCCTTATCCCTCTATTCATCCATCCTAGCATATTTCCATCCCCTTATCTTTATCTACCCATCCTTTTATCCCTATTTGTTCCTCCCATCTCATAATCCCTTTTCATTGGTATCTAGCTATAGGCTTCTCCCCATGCAATCCAATTCCATCTATCTCATCATCATCACTCCCACTTCTCTAACACATATTTCTAGTCTCCTATCAATTCTCATCACTCATCTCTCTATCATATCATCCTCCAAGTTCATATTTTGATGATTTGGATAACTATCCCATCCCTAAGCTTTGTTCAATCACCATCATTCTATCTTATCCAATAGGTCTATCTTGTCTCATCATATTAGTTCCATTTGTTTTAATCCACTTATCACAATCATCTTATCATCCTTTATCCATTGTTTTTCTTTGGTATTTTATCAAACTACATTTCCCTTGTGCTTTCACATAGGAAAAGTTGGTCATTTCATCCACCCCTAGGGATTTTTTCCATCCAATATTTTTCCTCCATCCTTGTCTCCATCATCCCCTTTTCACTTTTATCCATGGTCTTTTATCAAACTACGAGGGCTCTGCGCTTTCACATAGGTAAGGCTAACCTTTGATCAGCCCTCGAGCCCCTAGGTCGTTAGGGTGTGTCAGTCTTGTGCCTTGTGTCTTGTGTCATGTTGTCAAGTATGTCCTTATCTAGTCGGTTCTTAACAAATGAGATCCACTTGTAACATGAGATCCAATCAGCTTTGAGTATCCTATGTCAAAATGATCTTTTAGTGTAGTATCCATCTATGGTCTCAATAGGATGCATCCTTCCTAATAGACCTTATCAATCCCATCCATCCCCTTGATCTAGTGGCAAAGGAAATTTGAAATTAATTGTGATATTTTGGTGCTTTTGGCTTTTGTTTATCATTTGAGCTCCCTATCATAACTTTTCATGGTCACCTTGATCTATCATATCATGGTGTGCTTTCACTAGTAAGCATAGGGGCATATCTTGATCTTTCTTTTGTTATTGTATGTTTAGTTGTCCCACGTAGTACCCACCAAGATCCTTGTGGTCTTGTGTTATGTTGGGGCATCCTTTTGTGTTTGTGGTTAACCCAATGCCTAGCCCGACAAAGGTCTTCATGAATTTGGGGTCTTGGGATATCCTTCTTGTCTATTTTTTTTGTTTTATGCATTAGACACTGATCCACCCTTGTTTCAAATACCCTGGCACTTGGTGTCTTATGCTATAGCAAAACTCAGTGCTCCAAAATTGGAAAATTGCATTAGGATTGAATGTTATGATAAATTCCATTGCATTTCATGATCTTATCCTCCACCGTTTTCATTCTTTTTATCCACCACACATCTCAATCCAATCCTCATTCATTAAATCTAACAAAAATCATATAATCACATCCTTGGTCTTGTTCCAAGCCTTGCTACAAGCCTTGAACCAATCATCATCATCATCATCACAATCAGGATGTATCTAATGAAAATCCAAGGTGGAGAAGATTCAAAACTGATCAGACCTCAATAAGACATCAAACCTTGAAATAATAATCATCCACATTGAGTCAATTAGCACCAATAAGGTTATAGACTACAAAACTCAAAATTTGGTTTATCTTTTAGAGAAGGCCACAAAAATACCAACTCATCATCATTTAAGCATCCTTTCAGACCCCAATACAATTCCCAAACCAATCACACAAGGTTTCTTTGCAACATTATAGAGAAACATCAAATTGACTTGCAAAAAGGCTACAAGAATTAGCCCTATTTTGCAAATGAAGTACTCTTTAAAGTTATCCTAACCCATAAATCTCTTGGAAAATCCTTAAATATGTCTCAAAACACCCAAATCCATTGGTCTTTGACAATTCCAAACTCTCTAAGCTATCATTCTCTAAAATCCTCAATTTACTCACAAATACCTAGGGTTTTCAGTATTTCACCATTCTAAGACTTTCCAATCCCAATCAAGACATAAAACTAATTTATTAGGGTCTACACATACATTTTATACTATTTCCTAGACAATTCTATCAACAACTCACCAAGATTCATCACTGTCCCACCAATTCTTGCATGAAAAATGCATCATTTTACACTATGGTGACATTCCATAGTCTGCAACTCACCTTGTCTCCAATCTAGAATACAAAGAAACATATTCTAACATAAGTTCATGCCGTCTCACTAAGTAACAGGCTTGAATAGTAAGTGGGAATGGCTTAAGACAAATTAGAACCTCAAACAGTCCCCTCACTACCTTACACAAGCAGGCTATAGAAAACCAATGAAAAACTCCCCAAATTTATTATTAAGACTTCAATATGGATTCAAAATTATGTTGTTACCATCCCCTATAAGAATCAAAATAATTTAAAGCATTAATTTCTATGAACAACCTATACAGTGCAAGGAAAACATAAAAACTTAGAAATAAATGAAGAGAGAACAATGAATAAATAGAGAAATGTTTCTTTTCTTGAAATAATGTTCACCACTACTTAATCATATACAAATAATAATTGGACTTCCAAAGTCCTTTATATATTTTCAAAACAAGACAACCTTTCCCCAGTGCCACTAACCACCTTTAACCACGTTAACCTTCATTTGGCTTAAAAGTGCTAACATTGACAATTGTTTGCTAAATGAACATCATTATGTAATTTTTTTGTCCAAGACACCTAATACAACTCAAAAACCTTTATCTTATCCCCAATATAAATTTTAAGCTCTTTTCTTGTGCTCCCATTTACAAACTCAAAAATTTTCCTTCAAAGGCTACAAGGACACTTTAAGGGCAAGATTAAAATTTCACCCTTAATGACTCAAGATGATTCCAAGTACATTATGATTGGTCCTTTTGGACCTTATTAAGCGTATATAAACACAAAAAACTTCTATACCAACCTATTCACCCATTAATGACTTTCCTTTTGACCTTGAAACATGGAGATTTGCAACTAGGCGATTAGGTGCTCCTGCACCATACACCCCCCCTATGAAGAATTCATGTCACATGAATTGTGGATGATACCAACATGCCCAAGCTAGAGTAAAACACCATTGATTCATAGGTTATTCCCATTGACCCACATTACTTAGTGCTCCATGTTGCTCAATCTTTATATCCTACCCTGCACCTTGGTCTGTGGTTGCATTTGAAAATGACCGTGTTTGTACATTCAGACCTAAGGTCTTCTCTTTTTGCATTCTCAGTCCAAAATCTACTTGTCCCCTATTACCTGTACCTACACATAAATAAAGGTCAGCAAAACCATTACCCTTAACTTCCTTTGACTTAGCCTCATCTCCTTGTTGAGGTCTTCCCTACATTGCAACTTGTGTTTCTACCACTGTCATTAGTTCCAATACCTTGCCATCATCTTTCTCCACTACCCTATCAATGTTATCAACCATTGTACTTTCAATTTTCATTTGTTTCACACCATTATCTATAAGAATAGGACATTCAATGGTCCCAACTAACACACCCTCTTTCCTTTCCACTATTGAATTACACTTCAGCCCTGTATTTTCCTTTAGACCTGTTGCCCCTACATTATCAAGCCTATAATTGTTCACAACATCATAAATTATTTTACAACACTCATGTGTTCCTTGCTCCCACACATGATCACTTTAGCTTTACCTTTCACATCTTCTACAAGTGGAGTAAAAAAAACTTATGACCATATTTCATGATAGTGTACTCATTTGCTCTTCCATCACACATGGCATACCTATCATACTACCAATATCTTACTAGGAGTATGTGGGAATATTCCATTGGAAGGATGTCACAAATAGCATTGTCCTTATAATCACCAATCTAGAAATTTACAATAGCCTTCTCATTTACTACGAAAGATTGACCATCACTTAGCCAAGATAAATTTTAACTCATGAGGAATCCTTTTCAAGTTTAACTTGTTCACCATTTCACATGAAACCATATTTTCAGTTGAACTAGAATTAACCACAAATTTACATAATTTTCCCTTGATCTTGCAAGTGGTTTTGAAAATTCCATTCCTATGAAATGGCTCTACTTCTTTGGAAGTCTTCAAAAGTTTATTATGAAACATTAAAGCTTCACCAACTTGAGGGTTTGTAGGATGGCTTTATGAGCTAGTGCTCTCCCATTCATCCTCTTCCACAAGTTGAACTCTTTTATCACCTTTACTCCCACTTGATAAAGCACCAATCTTCTTAGGACATTTGTATGATGGATGGAAAAATTCATTGCAAGTGTAACATCTACCTGAAAACACATTAGAACTTATATCTCCTCCAAATCTGCCATTTGTGCCTCTCCATCCACCTCTGAAATCATATTTCTCTTTCCCTTTCATGGAATATTCTTGACTATCATTGTTTGGCCTTGGATTAGGCATAGATCCTCTACCTCTTGATGCATTACCTCTGCCCCTAACTGCTTTTTCTTCTCTTCTCTTCATTTTCTCCTCCACCCTAATTGCCATTTGGTAACATTCCTCTACATTCCTAGGGTTAGCCAAAACCAATTCATCTTGTATGTTTAACCTCAAGCCACCCATATATCTTGCAAATTTTTCGTCTTCATTCTCATGATGACCAGACCTTAAACTTAATTTATAAAATTCCTTAGTATAAGACTTAATGCCCATTTCCTTTTTCCCTAAGCTTTGCAATTTCTTAAACATTTAAACTTGATGATCCTTGGGTAAGAATTTACTTTTTATTTTTGATACCATCTTGTACCATGAAGTGATTTTAGACTTTCCTTGCTTCCTCCTCTCAGATGGAAAGTAGTCCCACCATACCAAAGCATGGCCTTGAAACTTTGTGTTTGTAATCCTTACTCTTTGCTCCTCAGAAACCTCATCACATTCAAAATGGTTATCTAATGTAGCAATCCAGTCAAGTAATTCTTCATCATTTAAACTTCCACTATATTTAGGAACACCAATTTCTACCTTAGGTTTGTCATTCCTTACTACCTTCCCTAGCTTTTTAATTCTTTGATCCTCTGGGTCAAGCTCTTCCTCCATGTCTTCAAACTCATCATCTTCCTCTTCATCCAACTCACTCTCTTCCACATGCCTCCTTTTTTTGTCTCCAAGGCTATTATTCTTTCCTCAAACTCTATGATTTCTCTAGCATGTCTATATTTCATCTCCTTCATCTCTTTATCCATATCTTTTTTCTTTGGAGGCATCTTTGAATGCTAAACTCTTCACTTCTTCCTTGCTCTTCACAACCTACAAAATACAAAAAAATCTACTCCTTGATGCTCTGATACCACTATGATGTAAATCCAAGGTGGAGAAGATTAAAAAATGATTATACCTTAATAAGACATCAAACCTTGAAATCATAATCATCCACATTGAGTCAACTAGCACCAACAACGTTATAGACTACAAAACTAAACAATTTGTCTTATCTTTTAGAGAAGACCACCAAAAGACCAACTCATCATCATTTAAGTATCCTTTTAGAACCCAATACAATTCCCAAACAAATCACATAAGGTTTATTTGCAACATTATAGAGAAACATCAAACTAATCTACAAAAAGGCTACAATAATTAGCCCTATTTTGCAAATAAAGTACTCTTTAAACTTCTCCTAACCCCTCAATCTCTTGGATAGTCCTTAAATATGTCTCAAAACACCCAAATCTGATATTCTTTGAAAATTCCAAACTCTCTAAGCCATTTTTCTCCAAAACCTTCAATTTACTCACAAATACCTAGGGTTTTCAGCATTTCACCCTTCCAAGACTTTCCAAGCCCAATCAAGACATCAAACTACTTTATTAGGGTCTAGATAGAAATTTCATACTATTTCCTATATAATTCCATCAACAACTCACCAAGAGTCATCACTGTCCCAAAAATTCATGCATGAAAAATGCATCATTTCACACTATGGTGACATTCCACAGTCTGCAACTCACCTTATTTCTAGTCTAGAATACAAAATAACATATTCTAACCTAAGTTCATGCCATACCACTAAGTAACAAGCTGAGATAGTAAGTGGGAATGGCTTAAGACATATTAGAACCAGTTATGCCTTGCATAACCACCCCATTTTATTCTGAAACAAAATGGGTTCCCCTTCTCTTTTTGCCTTCGTTTCCTTTGTTTATTTGCTTTGACCTTTGGAATTCTTTTGTTTTCCTCCTAACTTTTTCTTTTGTTCTATTTGATTTTGGTTTTGTCTAAGCTTGAGTTGGTTTTATTCTTCCTAAGAATTAAATGAAATAATCATAAACAATCATGTATTTAATTATAATATATTTTATATGCTTCTGAGGGCTAATGGAGACCTTGTTTCACAGGATTAAATTGTGCACATGATGATATTTCTCAGGGAGCTCAGTTGGAAAGAATTCCCCAATCCAGTTTGGCATAAAATTCCTCTAAGAAGAAATTTGGCGAGGCCCTATAGTTGTCTTGCCGACTAGTGGTGCGTTCTATTCATTTTAAGCCCACTGGTCATCTGAACATCTATGTTGTCATGAGTATTTATGTATCTCGTTGACCGGAGGAGCCCTCATTGAAGGATTATGTGTTTGGCATAACATCTCGCTGAAAGGGGTGAAGTCTCACCGATAGAAGGGTAGCGTTGGAAAAAGTCTCACCGACATGGTGGACTCTTGCCAAAATGGAATGTCATTGGGGAAAGTGGTTTACTCTTGGCATGAGGTCCCGACGACCTTGTGAAGTCTCACTGAACGGGGATGGCGCCTTCAGTATGAGGTTATGCCTTTGGGGAGAAGTCTTCTTGACCCTAGATGGGTCTCACCGACATTTGAGGCATCGGCATAAGGTCCTGCCAACAGATGGAGCTCTTCCCAAAAATTATTCACAAGGACTCACAGAGAAGGTTTGTGCTCTCGCTATAAGGTCTGGCCAACAAAAGGAATTCTCAGCGAAGGCTGGTGCCTTTGGTGTGAAGGTCTCACTGATGGGGTGAGGTCTTGCCGAAGTCGAGTGGTTTCAAGGTAAAGTTCCCCTTTGTTGTGATGTCCTACCAATACAATGAGGTCTCGACGAAAGGGGTATGCCTTCCGCATAAGGTCTCACCGAAAGTAGGATGTCTCCCCGACACAAGAATGAGCTTGCCGAGGGATCTTGGATCGCTATAACATCTAGCCAACCTGGTAACCTCTTATGGACTGGTGAAGCCCTCTGTATAGTGTTTTGAGTTTGACGAAAAGTCTCATCGACTAGGAAAGTTCTCCCCAAAGTAAAATGAGCTCTCAATGAAAGAGGAGACTTTGATGTAATGTCTTGGTGAAAGAAGGAAGTCTCGTTGATATGAGATAATATTGGCGTAAGGTCTCACTGATGGGGTGAGGTCTTGGTGAAGGTGGGTATCATCACCATGAAGTATCGACGACTAAGTAGTGTCTCACCGATAGGTTGTGCCTTCGGGGAGAAAGATGCATTCGTCATAAATTCTGGCCGAATGGTAAAGGTCTCACTGAAGGGTTCTCCCTTTGGTGTGATGTCTGGCCGAATGGGGGAAGTCTCGGTGAAAGATCAGGGGCTTCAGTATGATGTCCTCTCGACTGAAGGAAGTCCCACCAAAATAAGGGTATGAGCTTGACAAGAGTAGGATGATCTTGGCATAATATCTCACCGACCGGAATTCTCTCGTCAAGAGGATGGTGACTTTGGTGTAATGTCTCGGTGAAGGAAGCAGTGTCTTGCTGAAATGAAATAGTGGTCCCAGGTGAAGTCTCTATGAAAGATTGTGATATCGGCATAATGTCTTACTGACCCGATGATGTCTTGCCAAAGGAAGAGGGGGCTTGATATGATGTTATGCCGAGGGAATAAAGTCTTACCAATAGCGTTGAGCTTGCCGATGGAAAAGGATGTCGATGTGAATCTTGCTGATCACTGAAATGTCTTGTTGATAAAGCGATATCTCAATGAAAGATTTGAGTTCAGCATAAGGTCTCACTGTCCAAGTAAAGTCTTGTCGACTGGGCAGAGTCTTATTGAAAGATGAAGGCCTTATAGAGAAGTCCTGTCGACCGATAAAGGGTTCCACCTAAAGTGTTGAGCATCACCGAAAGAATTAGGTTCAGGGAGTATTCTTCCCGACAAATAGAAGTCTAGGCGATAGGGGGTAGCATTGGTGTAAAGTCTTGCTGACCAAGAAAAGTCTCGCACACATTGAATGATATCAGCACAACCTCTAGCCAATAGGATGGATCATGGCCGAAATGAAATGAACTCGGTAAGATGTCTCACCGATGATTGCTAGTCTCGCTAAAGGGATTGTGCCTTCGGTGTAATGTTTTGAACTTGGTATGAAGTCTCCCCGACCGACGATGTCTTGCCGAAGGTTTTGTGGTCTTGGTGTAATCTCTCACCAACTTGTGAAGGTCTCACCAACACGAAAAGGGCTTGAACTTGAGGGGAACAGGAGGAACTTAGTGAGACTCCAAGTGAATGAAGTGCCTTCGCTATGACTTCTTTCTAATAGGCATTGGTCTTGTTGATAATGAGAGGTCTGTTGTGGACTTCAGCGAGAGCTCTTACCGAATGATGATGTTTGGTTGGTGGAAGTGCTATATTGGTGTGACTCTTGATGGCTCGCTATGATGTTTGGTCGATAGCGATTGTCTTGGGCACCACAGTGGATATCAATACAACTCCTATAGCCCAATATGAGGTCTTGTCGACTATCCTCTGCTACGCTAATGGTTACTATAAGGTATAATCACATCGGGGAGACATGATTAGTGTCTCACCGAAATGCGATTCTATTCAAATAACCTTTTGGTTTCCCAGGAATCTTGCATGGCCTATGTTCCACCAATCAAAAGAAGCTAAAGGGGTGAACCATTGGCCATTTGACTAGTTGACTACCCCTGTGAAGAAGATCAATAGGATGAAAGCAACATGAGACTAGAAGTGATAGAGCAGCTCGATGGACACTGTTGTGGAGATCTAACAATAGGAATCTGGTGCTGCTTCCAGGGGATGGTCAACGTGTAGAAAGATCTAGAGTAGGATGAAGGCCAAAAGAAATAAGAAGTTGTCAATTGTAGGGACAGCTGTGAGGTCTGTTGGTGAAAGGCAGGTCGGTATTAATAGCAATACTTTAAAGCATTCAAAGCAGCTCTGTAAGTGAGTTCAAAGATGGCCACGGGGGATAGGAGTTAATGTTGCAGTTGCAAAAGATATGAAGGCTTCTCTTCAGGACAAAGAAAAAAAAGCTTTCACCAACATGGACAGTGGGGGTGATTCCATTCAACATAGCCTTAACTCTCTTTAAAAGATCCAAGGGCTGGCCTTTTAAGAGGGAGATATTTTTTGTAAACCATAAAATAGGGGCTGATTTTCTTTTTGGTAGATTATATATATATGGCATTTTTAGGGCTCTTTGTAAAGGGGGTTAGAAGTTAGAAGGAATAGAGACAAATAGAGGAGATAATAGAGTAGACAAGTCTAGAGATAGATTTTTCAAGAGTAGGAATTTTCTAAAAGATAGAGGAGACAGAATTGCATCTTGATACTTTGTAATGGGAGATTCTTTTGTCTTCTTAGTTACGAGTTAGATTCAACAGAAGCCAATAATGTACCTTTCCAGTTTGCTTAGTATAGATGGAAACATTTTGGAGTCATGGATTTTCTGTACACTGATGATTATGCCATATTTGTAAATATTGCTTATCTGTTTCACTAGCAGTAGAAGCAACTAGATAAAAATCTACTTCATGTTGTGTTTTAGAAGGGTGTATGTCTTGAGTTAATCATTTGATTTGAGAAGCTTTCAAGGAATGAAGTTTGATTCTATGTTTTATTTAAATGGCGACTTGCAACCTGTTATTGAAATTAGCACTGTGAATAAATAAAATTGTGTGTTAATCAAAAGTTAATTTTGTTTTGTGGTTTTAGTTAGGAATTCCTTGAAAGGTAACAAGTCTAGTTAAAATAGATGAATTAACATTCTTTTATGTTTCAAAACTTTGATCTATCTTTTTTCATTTCTTTAAAAAACCCAGGTTAGAGTAGGTTTAAGTTTATGTTTGATCTCAGAACAATTGAGAAGCTCAACACTAGTAGGCCCCTTGAACATTACTGTCACATTGACCATTGAGCAACATCAGTACAGTTGAGAACCAACTACCAAGACCTTAGGAGCTAAGATATCCATGTGTTGTCTTTCTCTTTCTCTTTCAAGAGAAATAGAATAGCAATATTCTATTTACACATTGTTGTGTCATTAAGCCCTGTCAACAGATCTGGTGCTAGAAAGAGGGCCTAGAAGGGAAAAATGGATAAAACTGGGTTTTCCTCCCCAAAAAGGCCCCACAGAGTTCTTCAATCAGTTGAAAATCCATCACCTTTGATAGAACTCAAGACCCCAAGAACACACAAGGTTCGCAAAACTGGGGCAACCATCATACCACCCTTGTCAGCTCTACTCACTCCACCAGGTTTTCCACTAATACCTAGTGGATTCCTATCAACCCATTACCGAATCCATCTCAATTGTCACTACAGCTAGTTCGAACCATCCAACTGCTGGCTCAACCACCACCACCACCAATGGTGTTCTTTCAGAATAATCCCTCTCCATTGGGGACTCTTCTTGAAGGTTTTCATGATATGCCTAAGAATCTTGAGAAATTCTATCCCAAGTACATTCATGGTGAATCACAGAGTGCTGAGGAGCACATACAAGCTTTTAAGGATGCTTGTACTAGAGCTCGAATAGCCCACCGTGATGTAGTTTGTAGGTTGTTCCCTTATTCCTTAGGGGATATGGAATACAACTAGTACCTAAATCTCCCTCAACATTCTATTCTAAGCTGGATGGACTTGGAGAATGCTTTCATCAATCAGTTTAGAATCTACGTAGATCCTGATATTTTTTTCCACCAATTTGCTACTATTAGGAAGGAGCTAGGTGAACCTTTTCCCTTGTTTAATACCAGGTTTCAACGAATGTATAGGAGACTATAAGACCCCTATTTAGCTGTTGAAAATAGTTCCATTCAAGCTTACTTTAGAGTTATAGACCCCTTGCTTGGCTTGTTCTTGCAAAGGAATTCTTAGCCAACAGATATATAATTCTTTATCTAAAGTTTACCATTTGGCTATCAAGCCGCAACAAAAAATTAGTTCTCAACAAGGAATTTTGGTAGGAGGTTTTCCTTCAATAAGATATCAGATGTATAGCCCAACCCCTCTATTCAACACTATCCCAGGAATGTCTCCTTCCCATTATGGACCTATGTCTCAATTGCAAACTCAACCACCTGTTCCATTCTTTGCTAATGGAACTCCTAACTTCTTTCAACAATCAAAAGTTCCTCAAAGTCCCCATGGTCATCATAACCAAGCTGGAACACCAAATCATGGTGGTTAGCCACCTGTTTCTAAGGCTAGCGTTGAAAGTGAAAAGACGGTTCAACTCACAAATGAGGTAGAGACCTTAAAGAAAACACTGTCTCAAGTTACAAATGACATGGCTTAGGCTTAGATTGAACCCTTCTCAAAACCAAGGTAATTATCCTAATCAAAACAATAACAATTAGGGTAATTATCAGAATCATAACTATTAAAACCAAAGGGGTTATTAAGGCAAAAAATTCTCTAACCAAGGCTATCAAAATAAAAATAGAGGATACAACCAGAGACCAAATAACAACTGACAATGGAATACAGGGCCCAACAATGGTGGAGCTTCCCACAATTATCAAGCTAGTGAGGACAGGTCACATATTGCAAATGTGGCTGACCTCAACTTTATGACTAATTGGTGTAGGCTGCATGATACTGCCACTCATTCCAAAGTAAACTGCCCTGAAATGGAGAAAGTTGTCAAGATGGCATAGGAAGATGCCAAAACATTCCAAGGGAATTCAAACAAAGGAGGTGAATCAATAGATACAACAATGAATTATGACCTCTTTGAAGAATAACCTTCCTTCCTAATGCAGAGTGAGAATGAACCAGAGAAAGATATTTATGATGCCCAAGCTTTTCAGACAAAGGGAGGACACTTTCTAAGAAATCAGAATAAGGGCATGTTTACTACATCAACACCACCTAATCACATGGCGCCTTCAAATCAAAGTGCTGACAACAACCCTCCTCCACCAAAAGGTCTGCCTGACTCCCATAACAAAGGTAATTCATCTGGTGTTTTCAAAATCAATACAAGATATAACATAGAATTTGATATTATTTTTGAGATGCAAAAACATAAAACCTCTTTGTCATACTTCGACATCCCAAAGTGGTGCCCTGCCCAATGAGAGACAGTGCTGAAAGCTTTAGAACAAATTGATAAATCAAGAGGGAAAAAAAGGTGGCACCTGCTATAGAAATGAACACAGCTTTGTATAGAAGCAAGGTAGGTACCCCACAATTTCTTCTGAGTTTAAGAATTTTTGGGAAGAATCTACATAATTGTCTACTAGATTCAGGGGCTTCAGGCAATGTTATGCCATTTTTCTATATGCAAGAAATTGGGATTGAACTCTCTCCAAACAAACAAGAAGGTCATCCAACTTGACAAAACAAAGGTTAATGTAGTTGGAGAATTGAGAAACATACATGTGCAAGTAGGGTTCGACCCTAGTATTCAAACCAATATAGATGTTCAAGTGGAAGACATTCCCAAGACTTATGGTATGTTGTTGAGCACAAATTTGATGAAAGGTATAATGGGGTATCTCTCCCTTGAATTTTTACATATGTGGCTACCATGGAGAGGAATTCCTACACAAATTAGAATTGAAAGTGAGCCTTACCTCAAGCATGTCATCACTGAATATGATTGCCCCAATGTGGTAACCTATTTTGAAGCTGGGACATGGGTTTATAAAAGAGAGGAAATTCTAACCCTTTTAGTTCTTGATTCTAAAGACATGTCCTGATCCCATGATTAATGAATCAACATGAATTAATTAGGAAGCTACAACAAGATCAACTGGTCTTAGGGGAAGATACCGATCTGTAGAGTCTTTTACTCCCTAACTGGTGTAGGGTGCATTACCAAAATCATTCTGAATTAATTTTCCAACCCTGCATTAACATTTTAAATCATGTTTCCCAAGCTGAGGAATCTAGATTAAGTCACCTTGAGATCATTGCAGATCACTTCTCATTTGAAGCCAAAGAAGCAATAATGTTATCCAGGGATAAGATACCTTCAAAGGAAGTTCCTTCTCAAATTGAACCTACCCTAGACACATTTCTGAATCAACATATCGATGAAGAATAACCTGAAGGTTTGTTCGACATCCCTACACTCATCAATATACCAAAACCCAAGGGGTTAACCAAAGGCACCAATGACTGTCAGAAGGATAGTCACATATTATATGATATAGTTGTACAGGGATTGGAAAGTGTACCTACAAAACCTATCGAACACTTGTTCCCTATATTTGATACAAAAGATCAACCAACCCCACCTCTGGCTCATCCTATCCAAATGCCCACAATAACATCCAAAGGATCAACCTTAGCTCATGATCAGCTATGTACCCTTATGTTTGATGGATCCTAGTCCAAAACAGGTAGTGGTGTTGGAATTGAATTAACCAGCCCAAAAGGGAAAACTTTATTTGCTTCTTACAGGTTGTAGTTTGGATGCACTAACAATGTAGTAGAATATGAAGCCCTAACTCGCTGGCTGATGTTCACACATAAGAAGAAAGTCACAGCCTTGATGGTCAAAGGAGATTCAAAAAATTTTATCAAGCAATTGTGCAACCAATACACATGTCACAATAGAAGGCTGGCAGCTTATAGAAA
The DNA here is from genome assembly GCA_007258455.2 of Sequoia sempervirens. NCBI lineage: Eukaryota > Viridiplantae > Streptophyta > Pinopsida > Cupressales > Cupressaceae > Sequoia > Sequoia sempervirens. The sequence continues at coordinate 190,086,590 of VDFB02058242.1, forward strand.
TCAGGTATGGAACTTGATTGAAGACTTTGATGCATTTGGGATTAGTTTAATCCCAAGAGAGGAAAATCAGATAGCTGATTCATTAATTGTTGCTGCAAACACCCTGGAACCTATGCAAGGCTCCAAGCTTAATAAATTCTCATTGGAATTGATTTCCACCCCTGCAGTTCCTGATAATGTCAGGAACTTTCAAGTCTTTGATGATGATTGAAATATTCTTTATTTTCTCACAAGCTCGAATTTTTTTGAAGGATAGATCATTGATGAGTCTGCCAGGGATCTAGGAGATTGGAGCCCTGAAGATTTTGATAAAGAAGGGGTCCTCAATTTAAAAATAAATAGTATTCCCAAGGGAATGGTGGCTTTGAAAATAATTTTTGATTTAGACCCAAGGGATCGAGAGAAAATATCATCTGAAGATAAAGGAGGTGAATATGAAATTGTTGACCTAGCTGATTCTAGCCTTGAAAGAAATGTTTACATAGGGAAAGATTGCCTTGAAACAATTAGAAAAGATATGCTAAGGGCATTGAAGAAGGATATTTCTGCAATAGCCTGGGGATATGAAGACCTAAAGACATTTGATGCTTCTACAATGACTCATACTATTCCTTTAAAGCCTAAAGTTAAACCATTTCGATAGAAACAGTGCCCTGTCAATGCCTTGATTGAACCATTGATCTTTAAAGAAGTTCAAAAATTGCTTTCTGCAAGGATAATATTCTCTATACACCATTCAACATGGGTGGCTAACTTAGTTCCAGTCTAAAAAAAATGGAGAGATCAGGCTATGTGTAGACTTCAAAAATCTGAATAGAGCTTTAGAAAAAGATAACTACCCACTTCCTTCTCTAGATGAAGTCTTGCAGACTGTTAATGGGTCTTAGATGATATCATTCCTAGACGGTTATTCTGGGTAAAATTAGGTAATTTTTAATTATGAAGACTGGATGAAGACAACCTTCACTACTAAATGGGGAACATTCTCTTACAGAAGGATGTTGTTTGGTTTGATAAACGCTGGAGCAACCTTTCAATGTGCCATGGACATAGCATTCAAGGATCTAATTGGTAAATGCATTATTGTTTACATGGATGACCTAACAGTATTATCTAAAGATAGACTGAGACATGTTGTAGACTTGGCTAAGGTTCTTAAATGATGTATCAGATATGGCGTCTCCCTGAATCCTAAAAAGTGTGTGTTCGAAGTTTTTGAAGGGAAGCTCTTGGGACACATAATCTTAGAAAGAGGAATATCAATTGACCCAGACTGATTTGAGTCCATTCTCAAGATAACCAGGCTAGGAAGCAAGAAGGAGATGAGATCTTTCTTCAGAAAGATCAAATTTCTGAGAAAATTTATCACAGGTTTTGTAGAAATTGTAAAACCACTGAACGAAATGATGAAGAAAGATGCCAAAACATAATGGAGTGATGAGGAAAAGGTCACATTTTCATAGATCAAGTGATCCATTTCAGAAGCACCAGTCCTTACCAACCTTGACTACTTGAAGTTGTTCTACATTTATTCTTTTTCTTTTAAACATTCCTATTCAACAATACTAACTCAACGAAGAGGAGAGGCCAATCACTTTTATGATTTTGTGCTAGTTAAGGCTGTCAAGAAATTTAGGCACTACATCCTTTGAAGTCATATTATTGCGGTAGTTCTTGACGCAGCTGTGAAGTCCCTACTCATGCAGAGCGAATTGGAAGAATGAAGATGGAAATGGATGGCCATTCTGCAGGAATTTGACCTAGATATACACCCTATGAAACTTGTCATAGGTACAGGCCTATCTAATTCCATGGCTGATACTGGTGACAACATCATTTGTCAGTAATACACCACTCAGTCCTTCTCCAACGATACTTGGTATGCCAATATCATCTGCTTCATACTCAATAATTGGTGCTTGTAGGGAATGAATACAACTCAGAGGAGAGCACTGAGAATGAAGAGCTCTCATTATATGCTCAAAGGAGGGTTTCTATACAGGAAGAATTGCAAAGGGGTATACCTACGATGCCTTGATCAACAAGAGGCTAAGCATGTAATTGTTGAATTTCATGGGAAACATGGCACAGGTCATGGCTCGACATACTCATTAGCACATCAGATCCTCATATCTAGTTATTACTGGCCATGTGTGTTCAAATATGCCCATTAGCATGTAAGAACATGTCACATATGTCAAATTTCTGCATCAAAGGAATGCAATTCAGCCATGCCATTGCAAATTGTCTATGAGGTAAGGCCATTCGCCCAATGGGCATTGGATTTTCTTGGGGTAATTAACCCAAACTCTTCTGTAGGACACAAATTTATTCTGATTGCCACCGACTACTACACAAGATGGAAAAAAATGATGCCTTGCAATAATAGCACAATAGAGGTAGTGATCAAGTTCCTCACTGAATGCATAAAAACTAGGTTTGGAGTACCCTTCACATTGGTATGTGACAATGACTCTTCCTTTTCTTCTGCTGAGTTCATTTCATGGGCTTACAATCACAAAATTGTCTTAAAATATTCTTCAACTTATTACCCACAAGGCAATGGAGTTGTAGAATCAACCAATAAGAATCTTTTAGGGGTAATTAAGAAACTATTAGAAAACAATCCTAGACACTGGAACACCCAGCTAAGGTTTGCATTATGGGAAGATAGGACTAGGATCAAGGCTGCTTTAAAAACTTCACCATTCAAGCTGGTATATGGCCAAGAGCCTATGTTCCCTATCCATATGCAAATACCTATCCTCAAGTTCATACAGAAATTCTACTCTAGTGATGATAGGATAGAAGTAATATTAGCTACCTTGTTGAAATTAAAAAGAGCAGAGGGATGCCACCTTGAAACAATTCTTTAGGCACCAGGCTGTTGTCAAAAGTTTGTTTGAAAAAAGAGCCAAAATAAAGCTTTTATAATATTCAAGCTTGTGTTGCTATGGGATAAAGCTAGTGAAAAGAAGGGCAATCACCAAAAATTCGATAGGCTCTGGTTGGGGCCCTATCAGATTGCTAAGATCCTAGGAGAAAATGCTTTCCGATTGAGTAGTTTAACTGGAGAACCTGTTCCATTGCTTGTCAATGGACAATTTCTTAAACACTATTTTGAGTCATGAAGTTGGTATCTCTGCTGGGCAATGCATCTATGTAAATAGTTTCTGCTTGTGAATAACCTCTATGTGTAAATAATTTTATTCTTTATGTGAATAGTTTGTTGTTCTTTATGTAAATAATTGGTTTTACTATTTGTAAATAGTCTTTTGGGTGTTTTCTTGTTCTTCCTTTTATGTCCTTTTGTTTCCTTTGTTCTTTTTTTTTTGTCTTGTTTGTTCTTTGGGGTTTTCTCTATTATTTCCATCTTTAAATAGTGGGTTGTTATTTGAAGTATACTTTGGCCATTAGGAGAGAAGTGGTTTAGATATTTTCAAGTTTGCTGATTGGGTGACTTTTGTCCTAAACTCTTTGTTTCATGCCCATTGCCAATAAGAGTTGTGGAAAGTCTTGAAAACAAGGTGCGAAGTAAACATCCTTCATTAGCTCCTTTGAATCTGTCACAAATTGTCAAGATCATATTCCTTTGTAATGGTATATTTGTCATAGGACTATGGTGTTGTAAGATTCGAGTGAAAAATCCAATCTCCCAAGTGTTGTTATGAGGTCTATGGTAGTTTTCAACCCAGAATAGATGTTAAACATTTGACATATTGAGAAAAATTGAATGAAATATCTGAAACTCCAAAAAAAAAAAGAGAGAGAGAGAATTATCTAAAAGAAAAGAGGACTCAATATGAATGGGTGATTCTAGTATCTATATTGGGGCTATGGACGCCTAACTGGCAGTAGAGCAATGTTGTGGGAAAAATAGAGGTATCTCCATCGGGGCTATGGATGCCTGACTGGTAGCGGAGCAATTCCCAGGATATCATTACATGACAACTAAAGGGAATCAACTCATGTAGTTCAAATTTTGCACATTGTTGTTTGAAAGATGAGGAAAACTTTATGAAATGATGATGCACCATCAAGCACACACATAGATTCAGGGTTAGCTATTGTTGATTTACATTTGAGATTCTAGCTCAGCCTTGGTTGTTAAAACTGACCCAACTGGAGTTGTGATGTTCATAAACCAAGAAGGGTAGCTGAATCCTTCAGTTTCTTGAAAATGGTTAAACCATTTCCCTAGTCGAGTCACCATTTGTTATGCCTTCAATAACCACCCCATTTTATTTTGAAACAAAATGGGTCCCCCTTCTCTTTTTTCTTTTGTTGTGTTTGTTTATTTTCTTTGACCTTTGGAATTATTTGTTTTCCTCCTAACTTTATCATTTGTTCTATTTGATTTTGGTTTTGTCTTAGCTTGAGTTGGTTTTCTTCTTGCTGAGAATTGAATGAAATAATCATAAACAATCGTGTATTTCATTATAATATATTTTATGTGCTTCTGAGGGCTAATGGAGACCTTGTTTCGTAGGATTAAATCATGCACATGATGATTCTCAAGGAGCTCAGTTGGAAAGCATTCCCCAATCCAGTTTGGCATAAAATTCATCTAAGAAGAAAGTCGACAAGACCCTGCAGTTGTCTTGCTGACTAGTAGTTCATTCTATTCATTTGAAGCCCATCGTTCATACAAACATCCCTATCACTGTGAGTCTTTATGTATCTCACCGATTGGAGGAGCCCTCATTGAAGGATTCTGCATTCGGCATAAGATCTCACCGAAAGGGGAGAAGTCTCAGCGACAGAAGGGTAGCGTTGGAAAAAGTCTCACCGACATGGTGGACTCTTGCCAAAATGGAATGTCATCGGGGAAAGTGGTTTAATCTCAACATGAGGTCCCAACGACTATGTGAAGTCTCACCGAACGGGGATGGTGCCTTTGATATGAAGTTTTTCCTTTGGGGAGAAGTCTTCCTAACCTGAGAGGAGTCTCATTGACATGTGAGGCATTGGAATAAGGTTCTACCAACAGATGGAACTCTTGCTTACAATTTTTCACAAGGGCTCTCAAAGAAGGTTTGTGCTCTCGCTATAAGGTCTGGCCAAGAGAAGGAAGTCTCGAAAAAGGCTAGTGCCTTCAGTGTGAAGGTTTCATCGACGAGGTGAGGTCTCACAGAAGTCAAGTGGTTTTGGGGTAACATCTTGCCGAAATGAGGATGTCTCCCCGATATAAGAATGAGCTTGCCAAGGGATCTTGGGATCTCCATAACATCTTTCCGACTTGGTAACCTCTTGCCAACTAGTGAATCCCTCAATATACTATTCTGAGTTCAGTGAAAAGTCTCACTGACCAGGAAAGGCCTCCCCGAAGTAAAATGAGCTCTCGGCGAAAGAGGAGACTTCGGCGTAATGTATCGATGAAAGAAGGAAGTCTCGCTGAGAAGAGATAATATCAGCATAAGGTATCATTGATGGGGTGAGGTCTTGGAAAAAGGGGGTATCATCGCCATGAAGTCTTGGTGACTAAGTAGTGTCTTACTGACAAGTTGTGCCTTCGAGGAGAAAGATGCATTCACCATAAAGTCTAGCCGAATGGTAAAGGTCTCACCAAAGGGTTCTCCCTTTAGTGTGATGTATGGCTGAATGGAGGAAGTCTAGGTGAAATATGAGGGGCTCCGGTATGATGACCTCCTAACTGAAGGAAGTCCCACTGAAATAAGGGTATGATCTCAGCGAGAGCAAGATGATCTCAACATAATATCTCACCGACTAGAAATGTCTTGCCGACAGGATGGTGACTTCGTTGTAATGTATCAGTGAAGGAAGTAGGGTCTTGCCGAAATGAAATGGTGGTCCCAAGTGAAGTCTCTATGAAATATTGATATCAACATAATGTCTTGCTGAACAGATGATGTCTCGCCAAAGGAAGAGGGGGCTCGATATGATGTCATGCCGAGGGAATGAAGTCTTGCCGATAGCATTGAGCTTGCCAATGGAAAAGGATGTCGATATGACTCTTTCCGTCCACTGAAATGTCTTGTCAACTAAGCTATATCTCACTGAAAGATTTGAGTTTGGCATAAGGTCTCGCCGATTAGGTAAAGTCTTTCCAACTGGGCAGAGTCTCGTTGAAAGATGAAGGCCTCGGAGAGAAGTCCTGTCGACTGTTGAAGGGTCCCACCGAAAGTGTTGAGCATTGCCAAAATAATTAGGTTCGGGGAGAATTCTTCCCGACAAATGAGAGTCTTGGTGACATGGGGTAGCGTCGGTGTAAAGTCTTGCTGACCAAGAAAATTCTTGCCGACATGGAATGATATTGACACAACCTCTAGTCGAGAGGATGGATCCTGGCCAAAATGAAATGAACTTGGTAGGATCTCTCACTGATAATTTCTAGTCTTGTCGAAGGGATTGTGCCTTCGGTGTAATGTTTTGAACTTGGTATGAAATCTCCCCGACCGGCGATGTCTCGCCGAAGGTTTTGTGGTCTCGCTGTAATCTCTCACCCACTTGTGAAGGTCTCACCAAAACAAAAAAGGGCTCGAGCTTGAAGAGAATGAGAGGAACTCAGGGAGACTCCAAGCAAATGAAGTTCCTTCACTGTGACTTCTTGCCGATAGGCATTGGTCTTGCCAATAGTGATAGGTCTACTGTGGACTTCAACGAGAGCTCTTCTCGAATGATAATGTTTGGCTGATGGAAGCACTATATTGGTGTGACTCTTGATGGCTCACTATGATGTCTAGCCGATAGCAATTCTTTGGGTGACCATTGTGGATTTTGTTACAACTCTTGCAGCTTGATATGACATCTTGCCGACTGTCCTATGCTACGCCGATGGCTGGTATAAGGTATAATCACATCGAGGAGACATGATTAGTGTCTCACCAATGTGCAATTCTATTTGAATGACCTTTGACCACCTTGGAATCTTGTGTGGCCTATGTTCCACCAATAAGAAGAAGCTAAAGTGGTGAGCCATTGCCTGTTTGACCATTTGACTACCCCTATGAAGAAGATCAATAGGATGAAAGCAACATGAGACTAGAAGTGATGGAGCAGCTCGGTGGACACTACTGTAGAGATCTAACAACAAGAATCTGGTGGTGCTTCCAGGGGATGGTCAACTGCAAAAAGATCTAGAGCAAGAAGAAGGCCAAAAGAAAGAAGTCATTAGTCTTAGGGACAACTATGTGGTCTGTTGGCGAAAGGAAGATCAATATTAATAGCAATGCTTTAGAGCATTCAAGGAAGCTCTACAAGGGAGTTCAAAGATGGAAATGGAGGCTAGGAGTTAATGTTGTAGTTGTAAAAGATCTAAAGGCTTCTCTTGAGGAAAAAGAAAAAAAATATTTCACCAACATGGACAGCGGGGGGGATGCCATTCAACACAACCTTAACTCTATCTAAAATATCTGAGGGCCGACCTTTCGAGAGGTAGATATTTTTTGTAAACCCTAAAATAGGGGCTGATTTTCTTTTTGGTACATTATGTATATATGGAATTTTTAGGCCTCTTTGTAAAGGGGGTTAGAAGTTAGAAGGAATAGAGACAAATAGAGGAGATAATAGAGTAGACAGGTCTAGAGATAGATTTTTCAAGAGTAGGAATTTTCTGAAAGATAGAGGAGACAAAATTGCATCCTGATTCTTTTTAATGGGAGCTTCTTTTGTCTTCTTAGTTAGGAGTTAGACTCAGCAGAAGCAAATAATGTACCTTTCTAGTTTGCTTAGTATAGATGGAAACAATTTGGAGTCATGGATTTTCTCTACACTGATGATTGTGCCAGATTTGTAAATGTTGCTTATCTGTTTCACTAGTAGTAGAAGCAACCAGATAAAGATCTACTTCATGTTGTGTTCCAAAAGGGTGTATGTCTTGAGTTAATCATTTGATTTGAGAAGCTTTCAAGGAATGAAGTTTGATTCTATGTTTTTTTTAAATGGTGACTTGCAACTTGTTATTGAAATTAGCACTATGAATAAATGAAACTAGTGTTAATCACACGTTAATTTTTTTTTGTAGTTTTAGTTAGGAATTCCTTGAAAGGTAACAAGTTTGGTTAAATTGGATGAATTAAAATTCCTTTCAATTTCAAAACTCTGATCTATCTTTTTTCCTTTCTTTAAAAAACCCTAGTTAGAGTAGGTTTAAGTTTATGTTTGATCTCAAAACAACCGAGAAGCTCAACACCAGTAGGCCCCTTGAACATTACTATCACATTGACCATTGAGCAACATAAGCACAGTTGAGAACCAACTACCAAGACCTTGGGAGATAAGATATCCATGTGTTGTATTTCTCTTTTAGGAGAAACAAAATAGTAATATTTTGTTTACACGTTGTTGTGTCATTAAGACCCGTCAACAGAACCTCAATTGGTGGCCTCATTGCCTTACACAGGTAGGCTTCAGAAAACCAACAAAACACTCTCCAAATTTACTATTAAGACTTCAATATGGATTCAAAAGTATGTTTTTACCATCCCCTATAGGAATCAAGATAATTTAAAGCATTAATTTCTATGCATAATCTATACAGTGCAGGGAAAACACAGAAACTTAGAAATAAATGGATAGAGAACAATGAATAAATGGAGAAATGTTGTTTTTATTGAAAGAATTTTCACCACTACTAAATCATCAATATATCCTTGTTCCTTCCAAAGGAATTTATACATTTTCAAAATTGGATAACCTTTCCCCAATGCCTCTAACCACCTTTAACCACCTTAACCTTCATTTGGCTTTAAAGTGCTAACATTGACAATTATCTGCTAAATGAACATCATTATGCAATTTTGTTTCCCAAGACCCCTAAGACCACTCAAAAACCTTTATCTTATCCCAAATATAACTTTAAACTCTTTTCTTGCACTCCCATTTACAAACTCAAAAATTTTCCTTCAAAGGCTACAAGAACACTTTAAGTGCAAGATTAACATTTCACCCTTATTGACTCAAGATGCTTCCATGTACATTATGATTGGTCCTTTTAGACCTTATTAAGCATAAATAAACACAAAAAAATTCTATACCAACCTATTCACCCATTAATGACTTTCATTTTAACCTTCAAACATGGATATTTGCAACTAGGTGATTAGGTGCTCCTACACCAGTATCCTTCCCTATCCTTTAGTGTTTTTTTGGGATGTATCCTTCCCTCAACAACACTTTCATCATCATAATCAAGATAAACCCTTGCCTCATCAACAAAAATTTCATCATCATCATCAAGATGTATCCTTCCTATCGTCATGTTATTTTGGGATATATCATTCTGTCATTGACAACATTCCATCCATCATCAACCCATTTTGGCTTGTAGCTTGACTGGAGCAACATCACCTTTGTCCTTAAATCCATTTATGCTTCCCAATATCCTATTGCTTATCATCCTCTCTTATCCATCATTTTGCATTATCTTCCCCATCTACTCTCGCATCACCTCATCCATTTCAAGAGCACACATGTGTTCTCTTGAACCCACATGTCCTCTCAAGGGGGTATCCTGAATCCCTAATCTTCATCTTCATCCACATCATCTTTCTTCCTAGTCACTCATTTGATGACTTGGGCATCCTTTCCAATCTATTCATCTTCTTCCTGGTGTTATCTTTTAATCTTCTTTGAAATGATGCTACTTCAAAACACCATCTCAACGAGGGAAAAAATGTAGACATCCAAATTTGATCACTCCCATATGGTCAAATTCATCCCCTTTATTTGTCTATCTCATATTCCCCATCGATATTAATTAAATGATTTATTTAATTAATATTTCACCTTTTTCCTAAGGTTTCTAAAGTATTTAATTTAATAATTAAACACTTTATCTTTTGGACCTTATTCTATAAATTAAATAAATACATCAATTTATTTAATTTAGTCATTTAGCCTCTTAAATTTAAATCAATTTTAAATTCTATCTTTTCTCTCTCCTTGTCACATCCTCCATAATCTTCTTCTAATCTGGATTATTTTAATTAATCCATGATTAGGATGTGCACACCTTTAATCAGGATTAATGTCACATCCTCCATATTTTGCCACTTTCTCTAATCATTCATTAATCTTCTTAATCACCTATTTGCACAACCTTAATCTAATCCTCCTGCCATCTTTGGTATGTTCTCCAAGTAAACCTTTCATAAGTACTTTATTTATTTGACCTTGACCTCTTCCCCATTTTAATTAAAAATTCACATTTATTCATTCAATCCATTTCTCTTCCCCATGTAGGTTGTTGGAAAATTCTAAATTCTTTCATAGGTCACATCAGTCACATAGGACAAGGACCTCCTTTATGAGGACTTTGTCTTATCCCCAATGTACTCCCCAATCATGTGAATTGAAAATTCACATTTATTCCCCCAACAACTTCTCTCATCCCCATGATGATAAGAGAGGACTTTCTAAAATTCCTCACTTGTCACCATCATCCTCATATGGAGACAAGAACTTCCTTTTTGAGGAAATATTCTCCTAATCTCAAGGTATTTGCAAGTACTTCCACCTCACATGTCCTCTCTCCACATCATATGTCCTTTTTCCACCTCCCCTTCCACATGGTGAGATATGAGGGCTTGTGAGTCCTCAACTTACCATAGCCCTCCATCTTGTCCATGTTGTCTAAATCCTAGCCATTGAATCCTCAAAATACTCTTCCCTTAAAATGGAAGAATTTGTCTCATTTTCATAACACTCATATCACATTGAAGCAATTCTACTCTCAAACACACATTCAAGCAATTTAGCATTCAACTCTCAAAATCTCAAGCATTTTTCCTTCAACCTCCATTGTTGCACTCATCAAGGTTCCATTGCATGCATTTTCATTTGTTTATCCAAATACCCACATATTTCACTGCATTCTACATCCAATTTTCATCACTTTGCATATCATTTTAGCATTTTTTCCATCAAGGAGTAGACAACTCATCAACAATAAAAGGGCCAACCAAAAGGATCACTTGGAAAACTTGGTATAATGCTATGTTTATTTTTATTTTGTTCAAGTCAACTTAGGCTAATCTTGAGGTGGTGTTGTGTTAGTTCTCCTTTGCATTTTTTTTTTTTTGTATCTTTTAGGTTTAGTAAATAACATTGCATTGCAGTAGCAAAGATGTGTTCAGGAAGAATTGGGTCTTGCTGGCATGAGTTTGTCTTAATTACCATTCAATGTGAAAAGAGATGGGGAAATGGTCTGACAATGTCACATCCACTAATGGCTTAACAGGAAGTGAAGAGCTAGAAAAGGAGAAAAAAATTGAGTTGAGATCATAGCACAATCAAGGTGCTTAAATATCTTATTAGAATTGGCTTGGTAATTATACCAAGTGTGTCAAAGAGAATGAGAATGGTGGTTGCTAATATTGGGATCAGAAAGCCCCAATTTATTATTTATGTAGTACCATGCCTCTAATTCACCAGTTTCCTATCTAAATGATAGAGTACTATCCTTTTCGTATTCCATCTCAACCATATCTAAATCCCCACACAAAAGCCAAGTAGCAACTGGTAGTCATTAAACAATCCAATGAAAGAGATCTTTCAATAACATCATTTGAGGCATAAACATTAATACTCCCAAAAGAATGATTATTAATGTTAAGAAGAATCTAGACTTTGAGCCAATATGTGGGGTCAGGCCTATGATCAACCACACAAGCATTCCACCGTGGGGATAAAAGGGTGATTACTTCACCACTTCCAACCTCATGACTAGTAAAAAACATTTTTCTTGCTAGCCAAATAGATCGAAAATCCAACACAAGCAAAAACCAGTGACTTTCACTTCCTGTAGACAAAGCACTTCAATACTAGCATACTTCCACAAAGTATCCCTAATGGAATACATCCTAGAGAGGTCTATCAAACCTCCAACATTCCATGATAGGAAATTCATGAGTGAAACTAATCCATATCATTAGAGTTTAGCTCCTCATCCAAAGTAGAGAAGTGATTCTATAAAAATTATTGTGGAACTAAACCAATTTGAATGATTGGAGAAGAAAATATTTGATTCTCCTAAAAATATTCTCCTTCTTCTAGAGGTCAAGAAGGGATTTGAGACTTTGTTTAAGCTTCCAACATAGGAGGAGATTTAGTCGGCTATGCTATCATGACATCAATAGGTTGGGGTGTAGCCTTAGGCCTTGGCCATGCAAAAGTGGTGATAGACCCAACCTAGGATTCTTTCCCCTTAACCAAAGGTTTTGAAACTTCTTGGGCTAGCTCTAAGACTTTGGGAGCCATCTTAGATCCATTAGACTTTTTTTACAGTTTGTAACTATTGTCCAGTTCTCCTCTGGTTTGGTAGCAAAAATATATGCTTGATTGGACCTTTCAGTATCCTGTGACAATGAAGGAGTACGAGGAATTAGTAGAGGGAAATTCTTAATCTTGTGGTCTACAGACTGACACATGTAACACGTGTTCAATATATTAAAATAAGTGACTTTCTAGGTATCCCACAAAGCTCCAATTTGGATGTCAATCGACTCTTTCAAATCCTATGAAAGTTCCACTTCAACACAAACCCATTTTTGGGGTTGACCTTGTAAGAACCTATCTAGTTCAACAAAAATAACCTTCCATATAGAGGACACAATATCTTGCAAGAAAGGCACACAAGACAAAGGAAAACACGAAAACTCAGTCTAGACTAGGTCCGATAACTTGGTGTCATCTAAGATAGCAAAATCTTGGGTCCACAACTAGAAGACCAACAAAGATGACTAGACATACCAAGGACCATGATTTAGGATTTCCTGAACATGAATGACCTCTACAAAGCAAAATAGAAAAGAATCCTTGATTAAATTATGGACCATATCATGGTAGACCCCATGACAGACCAAAGCCTTGTGGACCCATTATTTAAGCACACATTTAGGGGGAGTCCTCCCTACAAAATAACAAACAAGAGTATGTTGCTCAAGCCACTGACATGTAGAATCAAAATATGGAAAGGGTAAAACCACATTAGCCAGGGAATCAAAAGACTTACTTTGTGAAAAAAATTTGAAATAAACTTTTGGGGTTGCTTGTTTGAAGGGGGATCCATTGAGCAGCGTTGTTGAACCAAAAACAATAGCAAGAATTGTTGGGTTAGAGCTAGTTGAAGGCATAATAAAACCAATAATTTTGCATTAAATGTAGACATACACATATTAAATAAGAAAATCCTACACTTAAGGTACGGTATGATGCAAGATGGGCCAAGAATGATCGTAGACACAAGAAACTCTAGTAGAGCTCATTCAAAACCTTGGGTCTCACCCTTTAGATCAAAGATATTTTTATAGTTTATAGGTTGAATCACCCTAGGATGTTTTGGAGCCAAACTAATTTTAATTTAATACTGGATGGCCAACTTTGGATATGTTTCAAAGTTGAAGATGTTATAAATACATGATGAGTTAGTGGCGAAAGTGGTACAAAGAGATAAGTGAAAATAAATAGAGTAGAGAGATGTGAAATATATGAGAATTTGTGTGTGTGTGATGCAAGTGTGGTAGATCAGTGCAAACTATAAATGCTAAGTTTATGGATGCACTGAGTTGAAAGTGTACTTTATCTTTCATCCATGTCTACAAGTGGTTGAGTAAATTGTGGTGGAAATCTCATTTGCATTGAGATTGTCTTCTCTCTATAATATATCTCTTATGTCTTCTTTTTATATATGTGGTAGTGAGCCCTTTGGGTGGTTAAAACTATTTAATAGCGAGTCTTGATATGAACAATGAGTCCTTATTTTGGTAGTGATCCTTTGTCATTGGTTTTGATATTCTCTATAGTGTGAGTTAATCCTCATCATGGTTTTTCCCTTATTGGGTTTTTCACATAAATTTGGTGTTACTGTTTTTGTTTGATGGTTTTCAATTTTTTTACTTGCACTTATTGTTTAATCATTCTAGTAGAGTTAAGGATTTGTGATTGATCTAAGTTCCAGTGAATGTTTTAAAAAGTTCAAAGTTTCTACAACTAATTCACCATGCCTCTTAGTTTTCTTATTCAATAATTGGTATTAGAGCTTGGTTCCTTGGAGGAGAGCTTAACAACTTAAGGAATGTCTGAGATGGGTGGAAAAGTTACTCATGATTATTTGAGGTTCAATGGAACTAATTATTCTATCTAGAAAATATTGGTGGACGAATATCTAGAGTATTGTGGATATGATGTGGAGAAAGCTTACAAGAATACTTACACCCTTGCTCATGGTCCGAGTACGGATGATGAGATCAAGTAAAATGAAGCAAAAAATAAGAAAAAGTACATTTTGAAGAATAGTCTTGTACATTTTGAGTTGATTAAAGTTCAAAATCTAAAAATGCTAAGGAAGTCTAGGATGCTTTGGAAAAGGTGCATGAAGGAGATGACAGGGTCAAAGAGGAAAAGTTGTAGAACTTGGAGACATAGTTTGACCTCCTACATATGTCTGAAGATGAGAATGCTAAAGCTTATGTACAAATATTGGATGAGGTAGTAGCTAAAGTGTGAGGACTTGGTGCTACAATAGATGAATCTAGTATTGTAAAGAAGATTCTTAGAAATATCCTCCTGTGAATTTAATATTTCTTTTGAAGTACATTGAATAAAAAGACAAGTATTTTCCCCAAGAACTCCTTAGCAAAAAGGAGTTGTTGAAAGAAAGAACAAAACAATTCAAGAGGCTACTAGATCAATGATTATTGAGGTTGGTCTATTGGAAACTTAATAGAGAGAAGCTATTCACACTACTGTTTATGTATTCAATCAAGTTCAAGCAAGATAAAATAGTACAAAAAACCCCTATGAGCTATGATGTGGAAGAATTCCTACTGTTAAGTATTTCAAGGTATTTGGAAGCAAATATTATATCAGACGGGATGAAGAAAACTTAAGAAAGTTTGATGCAAGAAGTGACGAAGGAATTTTTCTTGGATATTTGTTAGAATCCAAGATTAGACATGCAAACCAGAAATACCTTCGACAAGAGAAACACAAAGCAATTTGCATGAAGATGTGCAAATGTATAATATTCAGGAATTGAGAAATTACAAGTGAAGAATTGTTGTATAAAAGCAATGTATGCATAATCCTAAAAGGAAACCCTAGTGTGTACACTTAATAATTAATAAATAATTAATTATTAATGAGCTTAAGTTTAGCTTAAGTAACTAAATTAATTAACCAATATGATTAAATTAATTAAATGAAATAACTTGTTAGAGTAATAAGTTATTTCACTTAATTAATTTAATCATATTGGTTAATTAATTCACTTATCACTTTAGTTACTTAAGCTAAAATTAGGAATATTAATAATTAATTATTTATTAATTATTAAGTGTGTACACTAGGGTTTCATTTTAGGGTTATGCATACATTGCTTTTATAAAACAATTCATCTCTTGTAATTTCACAATTCCTAAATATTATAAATTTGTACATCTTCATGTTTATGACAACTTAGATGAGTTGTATTTGGATTTTTTATTTTCTTTTAGCATCATCTTGCTCATAGCTTGACACATTTTGGTTCATATCGCAGATTGAGAGCCTATGGTTAATGTTCCAAAATATTCATGGTACTTGCTCCTATGGATTAGTTTTTAGTCATAGTTTGGAATTGACATCGAGATACACATAGCTTCTATATTCTTTCATCAAATCATTCCCTCTTATGGGGGGAATCATTTATACATCTAATGTTGCTTCACAGATTTAGGATTCTAGTGTTACTCCACCAGTGTTCTTCCAGTACTTCCTTGCAGTAGGTTATCTCATTGAGGGGGTGTTTTTTCCCACTAGGTTTTCTCCCATTTCTAATTCATTGCATTTGTACATGGGTACTTGATCTGGCCTTGTTGTCGGGACCCATATTTTCTTCAATACATCTTACTTTAGTGTTTTAGCTACTTCCTAAGTTCATCTTAAGGGGGGTGTTAGAGTAATAAGTTATTTCACTTAATTAATTTAATCATATTGTTTAATTAATTAAGTCACTTATCACTTTAGTTACTTAAGCTAAACTTAGGCACATTAATAATTAATTATTTGTTAATTATTATGTGTGCACACAAGGGTTTACTTTTAGGGTTATGTATACATTGCTTTTATAAAGCAATTCATCTCTTGTAATTTCTCAATTCTTGAATATTATACATTTGCACATCTTCATGAAAATTGCTTCATGTTTCTCTTGTAGAAGGTATTTCTAGTTTGCATTTCTGATCTTGGATTCTAACAATATTTTACTAAAAGAAAATCTTACAGATGTTTCAATAAAATATTGGGGAAGATTATAGAAATTAAAAATTTTAAGGCAAGATGAAGCAATGAAAAATTCAATTGATGTTGATGGATATGTATTTGATGAACTTGATTGCATAAGGATTGAAGAGTTTGTTGAAGAACAAGAAAGGATGAGAAAGACAAGCAAAATGAAGAAAAATAGAAGTTCTAGTGGTGTCCCCTAAGACTCCTAGATATGTGCAGAAGAATCATTTAGAAATTTAGATCATTGGAGACAATACAAAAGGATTATTGACAAGAAGTAGAGCTTTTTCTAGCGAGGTAAATTTGTGTTTACTTTCTAATATTGAATTGAATACTGTAAGTGAAGCATGTAAAGATGAGCATTGGATTGAAGCTATGAAAGAACTTATGTAGATTGAGAAGAATCAAACTTTGGAATTGGTCCCAAGACTAGCTGAAAAAAACATTATTGGATCAAAGTGGGTATTCAAAAATAAGTTGAATGAGAATGGAAAAGTGGTTATAAATAAAGCAAGGCTTGTGTGTAAGGGTTGCTCACAAGTGGAAGGAATAGATTTTAAGAAGAATTTTTCTTTGGTGGCAAGAATGGAAGCTATCAAGATGTTCTTAGCATTTGTTGCTCGTAAACATTTCAAGGTCTATTAGATGGATGTCAAGTGTTCATTTTTGAATGGTGAGCTAGAAAAAGAGGTCTACATAGAATAGGCATAAGGATTTCAGTTGTCAAATCAACTAGATATGGTTTTTAGATTGACAAAATATTTATATGGATTGAAACAAGCTCCTAGGGCTTGGTATGCAAGGCTAGACAGGTACTTGATTCTGCAAGGTTTCAACAAAGGTATGACATATAGTAATCTGTATTTTAAAATTGAAAATGACAAAATCTTGACTATGGTTGTATATGTTGAAGACATTATTTTTGGAACAAATGAAACTATGTGTAAGATGTTTGCAAAAGAAATGAGAAAATAATTTGAGATGTCTATGTTTGGAGAGGTGAATTTC
>VDFB02058242.1:190103924-190150254 GCA_007258455.2 Sequoia sempervirens
TTTCTCTTTCTCTGGCTTTCCTTTTCTTTCACACCAAAACACTAACTCACACTAACTTCACTCAAGAAATCACTATTATATATCAACATGATGAAATACATCAACAACTTAGTTGGTCAGAAATATAAAACATATTTACAATGTCAACCAAAGTTTACAAATAAATTTTAATGCAAATAAAACACCATCAGCTAATATTATGATGAGACCAAAAAAAATATCTTCAAGTGCACCAAACATTTAAATTTTAATCTCCAAGGATCTGCAACACATTTCCACCATCATATCGGCTAAGAACATGAAAAACTTGAACATACACGAGAAAAATCTTTGACCACGAATACATTGATCAACATGGATGTACAAGAAGAATAGAGAATGATCTAGAAGCATCTATAGAAGAAAAAATTATCAGAATCACATAAAATTCAATCAAGAACATTGACAAGAGCCACAAAAATACTGTCAAAACACAACTATTCATAATACGATCAAATATTCATGTGAACCTATGAAACTTCTGGTAGATGAACTAGATACTCTCAGCAATAAAACCTTTATTCCACAACAAATGATCTTCAACGTATAGAAAAAAAACCTTCAATACCTTTACTATTCCATTGGCAACCAACAACTTTGTAACTCTTCCTTTAATTTTTTTTCAATACCCTAGACATATACAGCCTTCAATACAATAATGTTAATAGTATTGACATCAATGACAACCACATATCGACAACATAACCACAACATCCAACAATCACCCCCTTTGACATTGATTGCAACACATGATGTGAAAAATACCATCAACACAGTAGCACTAACTCCCCCTTTAGTTCTAACTCTTCTCCTCAATTGCTCTTCTCCCCCTTTGACATCAATGGAAAAGGGAAGCATTACCTCCCCACATATAAGCTCTTAACCACATATCTACACATCTGACTACTCCCCCTCAGTAGTAGCCACAAAAATATCAACCTGGATTAGAAAATATTTATGAAGCACATGGATTGATGCAACTAAATGCATCTTTAGTTCATATCAGGAGGTGTAATCACCCCTAACATCCCTCTGAGATATTCAAAAGTATCCTTTGGAAATTTCTTGGTGAAAATGTCTACAATTGGTTCTTTGGTAGGCACATATTCCAATTTGACTTCTTTCTCATTCACTTTCTCCCTTAAGAAGTTAAACTTGATTGATATATGCTTGGTCTTAGAGTGTAGCACTAGATTCTTTGATATGCTAATTGCACTTGAGTTGTCACAGTATATGGCAATAGGTTCTTCATATACTACTCTAATATCTTTCAGCATCTATTTCATCTACATCAGTTGAGTACAATTATTTCCAGTAGCAATATACTTTGCCTCAACAGTAGATAGGGAAATGGAATTTTTTTTTACACTCAACCAAGACCTAGCTTCTTCCCTAGGAAGAAATCACCACCTCTAATACTCTTCCTTTGATCTACATCTCCTTCCCAATCCGCATTAGTATATGCACTCAAAGTAAGATCATCATCCTTAGGATACCAAAGTCCAAAATCAACTATTCCTTTTAGATATCTAAATATTATCTTTATAGCATTCACATGAGATTCTTTTGGATCAACCTAAAATCTAGCAACCATACATACAACATTCATAATGTCTTGTTTGTTCTAAGTTAAGTAGAGCAATCCACCAATCATTGACTTGCATCTTGTATGATTTGCCTTAGGAGAATCATCATTCTATGTTAACTTGCATCCAGTCACCATGGGAGTACCAACAAGCTTTGAGTCTTCCATGTCAAACTTCTTCAGTAGTTCTTTCACATATTTGGATTGAGATATGAAATTTTCATTGTCTAATTGAGTAACTTGCAATCCTAGAAAGAACTTCATCTCTCTAATCATACTCATCTCAAATTCATTCTTCATTTCATCAGGAACTTCATACATAGATTATCATCTCCTCCAAAAATAATGTCATGAACAAAGACCTCAATAATCAACTCTTTATCATGATCCAACTTGAAATACAAGTTGTTGTAAATAGTGCCTTTATTGAATCCAAGCTTTAGTAAGTATTTGTCTAGTCTAGCATACTAGGCTTTGGGGGCTTGCTTGAGTCCATATAGAGCTTTATTCAAGTGGAAAACCATGCATTCCTTGTTAGTCAGTTGAAATCCATCTGACTGTTCAATGTATACTTCTTCTAGCTCACCATTCATAAAAGATGACTTCAAATCCATTTGATAGACTTTATATTTCTTATATGTAGCATAAGAAATAAATAATCTAACAGATTCAATTCTGGCAACAGGGCCAAAGCTTTCTTCAAAATAAACACCTTCCATTTGTGAATACCCTTTACATACTAGTCTTTCTTTTTTCTAGACCACTTCACCTTGTTCATTTAGCTTATTCAGAAAGAACCATTTAGTACCAATCACATATTTATCTTTAGGTCTAGGAAAAGTTATCCATGTATCACTCTTTTCAATCTGCATCAGTTCTTCCTTCATATATTCCATCCAGTGTTCATCATTGCAAGCATCATTGACATCTTTAGGCTCAATCTTGGAAATCAGGCAATACTCTTTTGTAATCTTTCTTCTAGTCTATACACCTTTATTCTTGTCTCCTATAATTTTATTTTTAGAATTATTTAGCTTCACATGCCTTGGAACTTTGGGACTCTCTCGAGCTTTTGATTCTTCTATTATTTCTTCTAGACTTGCACTTGTCTCTCCTTCCTGACTTACTTGATTTATCAAAAAAAATTGAAGTTGTTTTATCAGAACATATGGCACACTTTGAAGTTGATTCTATGTCTGAGCATTCTTCCCTTTTTTTTTCCTATCTTCCTAGTCATCTAAGTCATATTCACAATATCTGGATGATCCAAGAGAGTCCTCATCAATTCTAACATTTTCACTTTCAACCATTTTGCTCAATCTTTTGTTATAGCACTAGTAGGCCTTTCTTTTAGTAGAGTAACCTAGAAAGATTCCTCCATCGATTCTTGCATCAAACTTACCTATATCCTCATATCTCTTGATATAACACTTGCTTCCAAAGATCTTGAAATATCTAACAGTAGGCTTATAGCCAAACCATAGTTCAAAAGGAGTCTTACTAGAATTACCATTGACATTTACCCAGTTTAAAGTATACACAACAATGCTTACAACTTCACTCCAATAGATGTGAGGCACATTTCCTTCTATCATCATTGTTCTAGCACCATCCAAAATTGTTATATTATTTCTCTTTACAACTCCATTCTGTTGAGGGGTTCAGGGAGTGGATAACTATCTTTTGATTCCATGCTCTTCACAAAAAGAATTGAAATCCTTGGAGGTGAACTCACCACCTCTATATGAACTTAAACATTTTATTTTTATACCTTTCTCATTCTCTTGCATAGCTTTGAAACTTTTGAACTTTTCTAATGCTTCACATTTTTCTCTTAAGAAAGCAACCCATATCATCCTAGAATAATCATCAATAAGCAACATAAAGTACCTTTCTCCATGAAGACTTCTGACTCTAGATGGACCACATAGATTATTATGTACCAACTCCAATAATCCATTTGTATGATGTTGTTTTCTCTAAAAATAAACTCTAGTCTATTTTCCCATTTGACATTCCTTGCAAATTGTGTTAGCAGGCTTCACTAGCTTAGGTAGATCTCTTACTGCTTGAGTGGAACTTACTTTGACAATATTATAAAAATTCACATGACACAAACTTCTATTCCATAACCGAATTTCATCTATTTGAGCAATTAAACAACTTTCACTAGCAACATTCAGGTGAAAAATATTACCTTCTTTGTACCTAAAGCAATTACTTTTCCAAATCTTCCAAGTATCCTGCATCTTCCATCTTTGAACTGAAGATCAGAACCCTTGTCCACCATTTGTCCAAAACTCAGCAAGTTGTGCTTCAAGCCTTCAACATAAAGAACATCATTAGAGTTATGCTTACCACCAAGACAAATAGATCCTCTGCCACGAATCACACCAGCATTGTTATCCCCGAATCTTACAACTCCACCGTCATACTTCTCTAGACTTAAAAATTTGTTTTGTCACCAGTTATATAATGTGAGAATCCACTATCAATAACCCACTCATCCTTTTCTTCAATTCAAGTTGCAAGAGCTTTCTCAACTTCAACAGATTTAGTAGCCACCAAAAAAATTTCCTTGATAGCAAGGAACACCCATTCATCCTCATTTCCATTATCTTTATCAAAATCATCATCAACCACTCCTTCTTTGACAACATAGTAACATTTCTTTTGGAATCTAGATTTGTTAGGATTGGATCTAGGAACTCTCTTAGGACACATTGATGCAAAATGACCTATTTTACTACAAGAAAAACATTTAATAGGAAACAATTCTTTATACTTACCTTGTCCTCTACCTTCTTTCTTCACAATTAGTGCTTCCAATTCTTCTACCTCTCTTTCTTCATCTTCAAGCTGTTTCAATTCTTCATCATACTTGGATGACTTTCTGGAACACTCTCCCAGATCATATATTTTCTTGCTTCTTTTGGGTATAGTAGAATTGAATAGATATTTAGTCTTGGGAACAGATTCACCAAATTCACTCAACTCAAAGGCAACAAGTTTACCAATCAGTGTATCTCTTTTCATACTCATCAATGATTTGGTTTCTTCAATAACATGAGCCTTTGCTTTGTAAGAGGGAGGCAATGATCTTAGCACTATAGCTACAATTTCTTCCTCTTCCAGGGTACCGTTGGCACATCTAATACCCATCACTATTTCATTTACTCTGCATAAAAAAAGAGATATTTTCATCTTCACCCATCTTCAAATTTTCATACTTTCCTTTCAAACTTTGTAGCTTATCCATCTTCACATGTACATCTCCTTCATACAAAGTTTCCAACTTCATCAAAATCTAATGAGTTTTCTTCAGACCTATCACATTTGTCATCTCTAAATCTATTAGAGCACTCAACAAAGCTTCCATAGCACTGACATTATTCTCAACCTCTTTAATCTCATTAGTAGTGGAAAGACCATTCCGAGGAATAACATATAGATTCATTGTAATCTTCTAGAAGGGTTCTCCAATACACCTCAAATGACATTCCATCCTAGCTTTCCACAATGATTAGTTTGTTCCATCGAATCTAGGATTGTCCTTATTGTATGATGCCATCTAGGATCACCTCAAGTATTTAAACTTCTTCAAAGGAACCTGCTCTAATACCAATTATTGGAAAAAAAAGGATAGACAACTAAGAGGGGGGGTGAATCGGTTGTCATAGAATATTAAAAATTTCAAGCTTTACTTAACCTAACCTTAGATTTGATGAATGAACAATAAACCATAAACAATAAACACATCAAAAGCATAGAGAACACCAAGATTTTTTATGTTGAAACTAGGCTGTTAGGGGAAAAACCACGATGGATGTTAGTCCACAATATTATACCATGTTAAAAGTATAATGAGAATAATAATGGGAATGCATATGCATTCAAGAACACTACCAAGAGCTCACTACTTAAATACAAGAGGGCTCACTGCCCAACAATACATAGTAATTTGGATTAAATCCATAGGTTGTGAACTAAGAAAATAGCTTCTACACAAGCCTGATTACAGTTTCGGTTAAGCACAAAAAACCTTCTTAACACTTTGCTCAACCTTCTTCTCACTCTACTCTACAATCAAATGATTAGATAATGCTTGTGCACTTTCTTTCTCTCTGGATTTCCTTTTCTTTCACACACCAACACACTAACTCACTCTAACTTCACTCAAGCAATCATTTTTATATATCTGCATCAGGAAATACATCAACAACTTAGTCGGCCAGAAATATAAAACATATTTACAATGTCAGCCCAAGTTTAAAAATAAATTTTAATTCAAATCAAACACCATCAACTAATATTATGATGAGACCCATAACAATATCTTCAAGCATGCCAAACATTCAAATTTTAATCTCCAAGGATCTAGAAAATGTTACCACCATTATGTTAGCCAAGAACATGAAAAACCTGAACATACATAAGAAAAATCTTCGACCACAAATACACCAATCAACATGGATGTACAACAAGAATAGAGAATTATATAGAAGCATCCAAAAACAACAAGAACTAATAGAGAAGCATTTGCAAAAGTAGAAATTATCAGAATCACATAAACTTCAATCAGGAACACCAACAGGAACCACAAAAATACTGTCAAAACACAACTATTCATAGCATGATCAAATCTTCATGCAGACCTCTAAAACTTCTAGTAGATGAGCTAGATACTCTCAATAATAAATAATTTAGTCCACAACAACTGATCTTCAACGTACAAAACAAAACACCTTCAAGACCTTTACTATTCCATTGGCAACTAGTAACTCTATAACTCTTCCTTTAACAATTTTCTCAATATCCTCGACATATACAACCTTCAATATAATAATGCTAATAGTGTTGACATAAATGACAACCAAATATCAACAACATAGCCACAACATCCAACATATCATTTGAGCTTGGGAGCATTATGGAATCTTATAGTTACATTTTATATCATGTTTTGCATCATAGTTAAATCTTAATCTAACACTTTGCTTCATAGTTGCATTTTATGTCATCCTTTGCATCATAGTTTCATTTTAGATTAGCATATTCATAGTTAGCATTTGAGCATATGGAGTATCATCTTAGTTTTCCATAGTTTGCATTTGAGCATATGGAGTATCATCTTAGTTTTCTATAGTTTGCATTTGAGCATATGTAGAATCATTCCATCTCACTACTATAGTATCTACCTCAAATCATCTAACACCATCATCCATTCATCATAGTATCCATTATCCTTTCCATCGTATAGTTTCATGTAGGAACTTAGTTGGCTTGTATGTTGAATACTAATCTTGTTTCCTAAGTGTCATTCTAATAGCCTTTTTGCACATAGAAATTTGAGGGCCAAAGGGTTAAAGGAATCTTTAAGAATAGAGGACAATGAGACGTTCTTAAAAGATTCGTTTTGTTGCAACTTAGAGTAGCTTCTTTTCTTTGAATCTTTGATATAATTAATTTCATTAAGGTTCAAGTGTTATACTAACTTTCCACATTTCACACACACAAAAAATGGCACCCACCATTTTAAACACTGAAACAAAAAACCATCATGGTTGAGACTGAAGAATACCTCCTTCACAAATTTTATCAATATGAAATAGATGAGGATCATTTGAATGCTTTAGCTCATCAAATGAAAAACCTTCAACAACAAATATGGGATATGCAAAGGGAAACAACCATAGAGAGATATTTTCTACCAGAAATTTGTTCTTATTCCTCTGATAGAAATTTGGACATGACACCTTCTCCACCAACAACTACATCATCCAAGTTCAATATCTTTGAATTTTTGGAAAAAATAAATTAGAAGGCCAAATCTCAGTCCTCAAACACAAATTATATTGAAAAATATTACCATGTCATGCATCTATCTTCATTTCCCATAAGCCAAAATATACCTCATGATTCTTTCACCCAAGTTAACAATTCCATCCAACCACCTTCTATCATATCTTCTGCTCTAATGATTCATGTCAATCTCTTAGTCCAAACCATGCTAGCATAAACTCCCTTACACATCAAGATCAAAAGAATTCTTTCCACTTCATCCAATGATACCAGAATTCCACAAGTTCTTCCAATCATTGACCAAGATTGAATTTCTCAAGAATTCTATGATGATCCCCTCCTTTCACTTTTCATCCACAATGACTCCCTTCCATCTCAAGAGAAAATTATCCTTCCAAGTGCTCCTTCCACCATATCTAATGAATCCATACCATCTCAAGATTCCATTGCATCCCAAGAGCATGATAATTATTCCATCCTATCTAATGATGTCCTACTATCTAATGATCAAGACATACTTTCTACAAAATCTCATGATTCCCTTCCTCATCAAGATCAAGATATGCTTCCATGCAAGGATAACCTTTCATTACATGAGGATTTTCATCCTTCTCAAGATCAAGAGATGCCTTCCATACCACTTCATGATGATTCCACACCTAATAAAGAGCAAGCTACTCCATCTCCTACATCTCATACTCCTTTTCCAAGTCAATATCAAAGTACCCCATCATCCCCATGTCAAGAGCCTTTCACACCTATACAAGCCATCCATGAACCCCACAGGTCTACAAATTGGGATTCTCCACCTTTATCCACTCCAGTTTACTTCCAACACCTATCCTTTCATCCATATCATATCCTCCTCAAAATGGACTTGCATCTTGTTTCACAAACAACACATCCTATTAGTAAAAGAATGTGTCAAAGTATGAACTAAAAAGGAAAAGGATTAGGCCTTCATGAACAAGGTATCCTAGAACCTCTTTTTTCTCAAGAAAACCCATATTACCATGGCCTTGGTTATACACCTAAGTGTCCTACTCCACCAAACCTTCCATCTATACTAGGTCCTCATCCTAATCCACCAAACCTTCCATCTATCCTAGGTCCTCATCCTAGTCCATCAAACCTTTCCTCTATCCTAGGTCCATATCTTATTCCTCAAGAACAAAAAAGGCACACATCCTTGATACCCTTTCAAAATTATACCTACACTCACTCATCCATAATACCTCCATAACATTCATCTCAATCCACCCCTCCCATTGCTCTTGGAAACAATTTGGTACCAAATGTCAAAAGCTTCCGTATCAAAATCCACATGTGTCAAAGGATAAAGATTTCTCCTTGAAGAGGCATGCAAAAATAAAAGAAAATTTGATCCAAAATCAAAGGAAAAATAAAAAAGGACACAAAGGCCCATCAAAGCAAAAAGGAAATTTTAAAAGACCACAAAGGTCCATAAATCAAAAGAAATTTTCAAAAGGCCAAAAATTCCCATCAAAGAAAAAAGAAAAATTTTCAAGGCCACAAAGGCCCATAAATCAAAAAGAAAAATTTCAAAGGCCACAAAGGCTCACAAAGAAAAAATCAAAGTCAAATTCATGTGGATTCCAAAAAGTCTCATAGAAGCAATGAAATCTAAATTGGCACCTACATTTGTTGAACCAAAAGCTTCCTCCAATCCTCCATCTAAAAACCTATCACCTTCCAAATCCATTTTTCCTCCATCACTCTAGAACCTTTCAAGGTTTGTGCCAATGTTGACCTTGCAATCATTTCCATCTATCCATCAGCAAGTCTTCCCACCTCCTATACATTACCCAACATTCATCCCCTATTTTTCTGCTTTAATCCAAACCTTTGGATAAGTCCTTAGTTATTCCATCATACCTTTGATAGGACAACATTAATGAGTCTAATCCCCATTGCCATGGTTTATTAAAGGGATATTTGGTCATGAAAATTGATGTTTAAGTCCTTCCATCTTCCTATCATGCATATATTATCCTCCACATTTCCCACCTTTGATCTTGACAAAGTTAAGGATCTTCCTGAACATCACATATCTTATCCTATATGTGTTATTCAAATATTATGTACCATATCTTTCATCTTATCCATATTCCATCATTCTTTCTAGATACATCATTTCTTCCCTTCCTTGGTCTTGATGAGGAATAAGGGAGAAATACTTAAGCCTTGCATTTGTATCTTATCTAGTTGATCTTGATCATCCCATTCATTATCCTTATCCTAGCTTTCTTCCATTCCATATCTCCTAGCTTATCAAAATCCATGTCATCATGTCCCTTTGCAACCTTCAATCTTATCATGTAAATCATATTTGATCTAAGTTGTAAAACATTATCCAATCCTCATTTCTTTTGTCAACCCATCCTCAAAAATCATCAATCTTATTGTACTTAGAGGAAATCAGTGATCCTAAGTACTTATTATCATCATTCCTTATGGAATCAATCATTCCTAGAACCTTAATCAATCAACCATTATCATCTTTTGACAAGAGATATGCTGCTTTTGTGATATGTTTTGCAATGAATCTTTCATTTTAATCTATCATTTATCCATGGTTGCATTGCCTCTATTATGGGGCATCTTGTTCCTTCAATTAGTCATATCATATCATTTCATTGAAAGAAGTCATGAAAAAATACCAAAAACATCATAAAATATCCTGAGAAAATCCAAAAAAATCCAAAAAAAAAGGGAAAAATACAAAAAAGTGAAAAATAAAAAAGATAAAAAAAAATCATAAAATTTGAAAAAATGCAACAAAAAAAAGTAGTGAAAACCTATCAATAGGCATTATTTGTGATAGGCTAGATTTTCCATTTATTTGAGCATGTTGACCATTCACTTTCACCAATCCATCTGCCTATCCTCGGAAAGCACCATGTACATATCTTGGCATCATGGTTGTGTCTCACCCTAGACTGGGGGAAAAATCTTGAACTCACTGGGGGAAAATAAACTTTGAGCTTGAACCAACAAAAAAATAGTAATAGTACAGCACAACCCAAAACAATGATCATAGTGCAACCCAATATTGAACATCAATCACACAAACATGAACACATCAAACATCAAAATCAAAATAGCCAAATCAAGCCAAAGGAGAACTTCAAATGGATGATGTTCTTTCTAAATCATGGGTTTATCACATTAAACATAAGTGTTCAATTGTTTTACTTGGATTTTTTGTTATCATATCTCTAGAGTGCCTCGATGATGTATTGAACTAGAGGATCCAAGAAGGAGTATGATTTTTCTTTGTTTGTTGTCTATGAGTTGATCATTATTACTGTGCAAATTGTTGTGAGACGTGTGCTACAAAGTATCATTGATGGCATTCCAAATTTTCATAGGAAAAGGATTAACTCTTGTTTGTTTATGCAAGAAATACTCAGGTCATCTCAGTTTAATTATACTTAGATGCTTGTGTTAAATTTCACTATCAAACATCATTGAAGTAGTACTCAGGTCATCATGGTCTAAATATATACCATTGATGCTTGCAGTCACTTTCAACATTTTAAAGGCCCAACGATGATAAAAAGCATGAAAAATTGGCTATTACGAATGAAAACTTTTGCATATGAGATCTACATGATTAGAGTAGATTGCATCCATGTTAGTTTGCATTTGTATTTATGGGATTTCCAAAGTTGCATCAAATATGTTATCTCTCTTTATCAATGGATTGAGTACACTTGACACTAACCAAAAACACATCATTAGATCATTTAGTTGCACATCAGTTACATCATCATTTGCATCAATTAGAGAACTTTCTCATTTAGTTTCACATTAGTTGCATCATCATTTGCATACATTAGAAAACATTAGCACATCATTCTTCCATTCATGACATCATTTATTTTCATTAGAAAAGAATAAAAACATCACATTGGCATAATAGGATCCATCACAAGCATCATATAAGCATCAATCATAAATCATCATAGAATCATAACACATCAGTTACATCATCATTTGCATCCATAGCACAACATCATCATAAACATAGAAGTCAAATGCATCCATCACAATCATCATGATCATCATCACATATAAACATCATATAGACACATAGACCATAATCATCGCTACATATCATATAACCTTAAAATCATAATGTCAAAGTGTACAAGGATATCCAAGGGTATAAAGAGATACATCAATATCACAAATGGCAGTGTATCATAATGACTAAAATCAAGAGGTACATCATCAAGTATTAGTACATTAATTAATCATATATTGTGGCATATCAATCAAAGATGATAAACCACATTGACTAATAACATCAAAATCAGCCTGCACCAGATGCAAAATAATGTCCCACATCTTTAGGAAATGTTCCCTAGAGTGAAGAATTTTAAAATCCTCCTTTGATCATAACATATCACAAATTAGCAATCTTATCAATCAATCAAACCATCAATCAACCTATCAATCTAATCAGCTCTGGTAAGACTTTGATCGAATCTCATGAGCATCAATTTATCAATTCAATATTTCCTATCATGAGGTTCATAAATCAATTCAACCCCACCTTTCACGAGGTTCATCAATCAATGCACCTCACCTATCATGAGATTCATCAATCAATTCAACCTCGCCTATCATGAGGTTCATCAATCAATCCAACCTCACCTATCATGAGGCTCATCAATCAATCCAACCTTTCCTATCATGAGGTTCATAAATAAATTCACCTTACCTATCATGAGGTCCATCAATCAATCAAACTATCATTGATCCTCACCTATCATGAGGTCAATCATCAATCTATCATTGATCCTCACCTATCATGAGGTCAATCATCAATCTATCATTGATCCTCACCTATCATGAGGCCAATCATTAATCTATCATTGATCCTCGCCTATCATGAGGCCAATCATCAATCTATCATTGGTCCTCTCCTATCATGAGGTCAATCATCAATCTATCATCAAACCTCACCTATCATGAGGTCCATCAATTATCATCCTATCATTCACCATCACCTATCATGAGGTTAATCATCACCATCCTATCATTGATCCTCACTTATGATGAGGTCAATCATCAATTATCACATCAACATCATCAAATCGATTGGCTAAATGAGATCAAATATCAAACATAAGGAGGCAACATAAGGCATCAATTAATCAATCTGGTAGGTTCAATCTTCTTTTTTGGGAGATAAATAATTTTGAAGCATAAAATTTTGTGATTATCATCAAATCATCAAAAAATCATCAAAAATTCCAAAAAATCCTAAAAATTCCAAAATTCACCAATTTATCTCCTGAGGTGGCATATATCTAGCACTTGAAAATTAGCATCTAGGGCATCAAAATTAATTTTCTCGGCATCGATATCAAATTTTTCTTTCAAGCAACATGTAAACACATTACTTCAAAGAGGGAAAAAATGTATACACCTAAAATTGGTCATGGCATTTAATTAATTAAATACTAGTTATTTAATTAATATTTGACTACGTATAAATAAATTCTCAATTTATTTATATTGTTCACCGTTCTCTAATTCTCCAAATCTAAAATCATATTCTTCTAATTTAATTAAATAAACAAATTTCCATAAGCTTTTTTTTATTTAATTAAGTTTCACTACTCTCAATTAGGAATTCAAGCACATGTCTACAAATTTTTGTGCCACCTCACCAAGGTCACATGAAATTAAATAATTCTAATTTTTAATTAAAAATATCTTTAACCATTTTTTAAGCACATAGCTTATTCCTCACACACTTCCACCAATTTTCAAACACATGGTATTTGCTTCCCACACTTTTTCCATCCATTTGGCATGTTTCCTATTGGTCAAGAGATTCTTCCATCCATTTGGAATGTTATCTTTGGTCAAGGGGACAACATCTTGATTCTCTCCATCTCCACTATTCATTCTTCTTTTTTGAATCTGGACCATCGATCGTTGCCACCTCACAAGATGCTTGGAAAAGGCTATAAATACAACCCTTTGGCATTGTATTTTGCATCCACATTTGAATAGAGTTATCATGCAAGAATATTGTTTGAGCTTGGGAGCATTATGGAGTCTTATAGTTACATTTTATATCATATTTTGCATCAGAGTTGAATCTTAGACTAAAACTTTGCTTCATAGTTGCATTTTACATCATCCTTTGCATCATAGTTTCATTTTATGTCATCCTTTGATCATAGTTGCATTTTAGATTAGCATTTGAGCATATGTATAATCATATATAACATCATATAGATCACTACCATAGTATCCACCACCGTTTTTCCATTCATCATAGTATCCATTATCCTTTCCATCATATAGTTTCATGTAGGAATTTAATTGGCTTACATGTTGAATACTAATCTAGTTTCTTAATTGTCATTCTAATAGCCTTTGTGCACATAGAAATCTAAGGGCCAAAGGGTTAAATTAATCTTTAAGGATATAGGATAATGAGACATTCTTAAGAGATTTGTTTTGTTGCAAATTAGAGTAGCTTCTTTTCTTTTAATCTTTGATATAATTTTTTTCATTAACGTTTGTGTTGATTTACTAACTTTCCAGATTTCACACACACATAATTGTCATCTAATAAAATTAGGGATATTAACAATGATTCAACCCATGACAAATATACTATTATGATTTATATTCATTTTCTTGCCCTTGAAATGTTGAGATTGCCTTTGGAGGCTTCATGGAAAAAAAAATTACCCAATCCTTTTTAGAAGTGATTTATATTTAATTTAGTGAATTTGATCTAAAAAATGATATCACCCTTTCTAATATTATCTCATTAATAAGATTGTGTTTTCTTTACCCACCACCTTCATTTTAATCATAAAAACTTTGGATTTGAAGGTTTGCATGAAGTTGTTTGAGAAAGAGGAAAGAAATTTTCTTAATTATTTCTAGCTAGAAATTGTAATGCCCCAATTTTCAACCTATGCATTAAAAAATAATAATATGATAATAAAATATTCGCATTACGAGCTTGGCATTCACATGTCACATTTTGTACTATCACATTCATAAGTTTTCTTAATTTAACATAATGAAACACATAACACCTATCACCAATGCACCAAGCATGGTGGCACAAGTGGAAGATTTCACAAGCATGACATAAAACCATGACCATATGAGAGAATAGAACTACCTCCATAATGATGATTTGAGAATAGCTTAAAATTTCATTCTCTTATTAACACAAGGAATGGTAGGACAATGAAATTTATTACATAACCTATTCCAAGGTGTCATAAATGAACATTCAACACCTAAAATTACCTATAAAGAGGTAGGTCCATTAGGAAGTATAAGACTTCAACCAATAAAATTGGCAATCAACCATTTCACTCAAGGATAAGAACTTCAACATAGAGGTATGAATTACTTACAAAATATGATAGATTTTCAAATTTAGGCGATAATAATACAAAATTATTTTGGAAACCTAAATTTCACTACCTTCTATCATTAATTTTGTATATAGGTTCATCCTAGCTAATTTAATCTACCACCATATGATTAATTAATTAATTAACTTAACTTAACTAATTGCACTACATCATCATATTATATTAGCTAATTTATTATCATTAATTTTATTTATTTATTTATCAATTAATTAATTCTTATATTTCTCTACTAACATCACATCATAATAACTTAATAATTTATCATTATTAATTAAAGTTAGTCAATTCTTAAATAAATTTTATGCATACATAACTAGTTAATTATGTAAATAATTAACTTATTATTCTCTCAACATCCCATTCTCAAAAGTGGATCTCTTCAACATAGTTAGACATGTAAGTTTTTAATTTTATAAAAAAAAAAATGCACATTCCTAAATATAGGAAATATGATATATCAAAGTTCATATAAATTAATTTTAAAGTCAAATAAAAAATAATAATAAAATTAAGATGCTAAATTAGATGAATTAATCTCAACTACTCATCTCCTCATCTAAAAAATATGAATCTACCTCTTTGACTACTTAATCCATGTATAGAGAAATATATAGGAAATCATCATGTTGTAAAAAAAAGAGTATGATTATTTGACAACTACAACCCTTACTTAACGCATAAAAAAATCTAAATCAATTCCCTATTTGAGGACTGTGTGTGTTTAAAATGGAAATTATAATCATGATTTTTAATTCTTAGTTATATTATATTTTCATTACATATATTTTGGCATTCCTAGTGGGGAACCTTAGCCATAATATAATCTTAGTTTTATAGGTGATGCAGTCAATATCAGGGAGTTCTATCAAATTGGTCAATCATGCAGCCAAATTCATTATTTAGCAATAGAAAACTAGTATTACAAAATAAATAAAAATTAAATTGATTGTCTAGTAGAAAATTCCTAAAATATAACTACAATCATATGGATGTTTACCACATTCACCCTTTCTAAAATTTTCCAAAAGGCTCCAAATTATGGTAATTATCCTCCTTTTAGATCCATTAGGTGCCAAGAAGTTGAATTAGACTCAAGCTTGGTTGTTATAACTTTTATTTCATTACAAATGTTGAAATGCAGTAGCTGGCCAAAATTTCACAAAGTGCAAATGACCTCAAAGATCTTGCAAGGTGTAGCAACAAGTAGGAAATCTAAAAATATATTAGTGAGCGAAATTTTTTGCAAGTGCAGTAGTAAGTGGAAGATCCACAACCTACAAGTTCAAACATGAAATCTCGTATCAATCAAGTTGGGGGATAACTTTCTACAATCCATAAAAAATGATGTCATTGGATGTCAAAATGACATTATCAGAATAGGATCATAAACTATTAATGTTCACATCACCATTGTTTACCCACAAATTTTGATGACTACAAAATACTCATAAACCACATGGAGGTTGAATTATTGCAATGAAGAAAAACCTATTAGAATTGGAAAAAACATATGGTCAAGATAGATTTGATTCACTTGGGAACTTTTGCAAAGTTCCAATACAACCTAAAATTCCACATCCAGTAATAGTCTAAAACATTGCAAGTATAATAGTAGGTTAAAAACTTATAACTTGCCATAGCTCTCTCAAATTTTATCAAAATTTCACCAAATTTGAACTATGAGTGTGACTAAGGATATTAGTGTGGGCTGATTATGCTTGATCCATGAAGAATTGAAGGATAACAAAGCCACTAATACTCAATATAAATGTGATCAATCAATTTACAGTTAACTAGACATTTATCAAATCAAAGCAAATGTTGTAAATTATGAAAACACTTAAAATGTCTACTCTAACCCATTGAAAACTTATCGCATTTTGGGAGTTGTGTTGTGTTGATGTGGAATGATGACCTTTTCCCAATCCCGTGATGAGTGAGCTTGTTTCAATCGATTCTATTGAAGAGAATTGATGAAACAGTTGTGAGATGTGAATGAAAACATGATTTATGCTAAAATGAGCATGATTCAAGAGTTAATCTACCATGATTTATGCTAAAATGGTTCATATGTATGCAATTGCTAAGCTAATCTAAATGAAATTTAAAAAAATATTGAAACCCTAATGATATAATTAGCTAAATGGATGCATTATGAAAGCAATTAATGGAAGCTAAAGTTATTTTTGTAACTAATTTAAACTAAAATATGCTAAATGTGAGTTAAAATGAGTGTGAGTGTGAGTGATTTCAATAGCATATGTTTGAAAATTAAAAGATGGATCCATTTGTCTCCAAATAGTGACCTATTTATATGAAAGAAAATGAAAAATGAAGGGTTGAAAATGACAAATCTAATCAATGGTCAAGGATGGAGGAAATTAAAGGCATGGATCATGGATTCTCATCAACAGGTGAGAATACAAGATGAGATTTAATCAAGGGTTCTCATTCCTTCCAAACAAGCACACTTTTGATCTGTATAAGAGGTTAAAAGTTAACTTGCATAAGAAGTCACAAGTTAACTTGCATTTGAAGTTAAGTGAGAATATTCCCTTTCTCACATGATTGGAGGAGAGAGAATATTTTTTGGAATATTCTCATGGGTGAGGATAAAAAGTTATTTATTTAATTAAAACTAAATTAAATTGTTCAAAGGAGAAATATTCCCTCAGAATATTCCTTTCCAAGTGGGAGGAATTAGATTAACTAGATAATTGCTAATTAAACAAGGGTTTAATCATGTAGTGAGGGGAATTAGAAGAATAAAGTGATATTCATTAAATTAAATGATTTAATGAATGGGGGAAAGGTGAAATTAAATTTAATTAAATAACTTCTAGGGTTATTTAATTAAATAAAAAGATTTAGGAAATTAAATTAAATAGTTTGATCTATTTAATTTAATGAGATGAAATGTTAGCATGAAAAGGGGGGAGTTAATCTAATTAAATGAATTAGGTTAATAAATGCAAATGATGCAATTAATTAAATATCTAGGCTAATTTAATCAATTAAGCAAAAAGAAGATGGGTTTGACATTAAATGATGTTAGTATACCTAATTCGAGTGCATATCATATCATTTAGGAAATTTTTTAATGTCTACATTTTTCCCCTCTTTAAAGTGAGGTACCTTCTACTTCAGTTCAAAGACTAATGCTCTTCATATGAAAAATTGTTGCTTAAATCAAAAAATATTTTTTTTTTATATATTTTTAGATGCCCCACTACTAAAGGATTAAGCAGATTCCCTATCCCCTCAAAAAATTAGGTGGAAATTTTGAATTTTAGGTTAATTTCTTGACAAATGTGAGAGGTTGTCACAAGGGTCCCGAAAGGCTCCGAGATGCAAGAAACATGCCAAAAATTATAAAAATGATGCAATAAGGTTCAATTTCAAAAAATTGGTAAAAATGATGATAAAACCTAGCTTCAAGATTAAATTAGGGTAAAAACCCCTAAATTTGATGTATAAATAAGCTAAGAAGGGTCACTTTCAATTCATTTGTGAATTCATACCTTAGAGAATTCATGCTTTTTGAGCTTTGACCCTTTGACAAAATGGCACAATGAGTGCTCCCATGACACATTTCCAACCAAGTTTGAGAGTACTAGAGGCTTCCAGGGGTAGGACCACTAGTATATGATTTGAAACTGGATTTGAAATTTGACTTTTTGATGCATTTAATGCCTTTTAGAATTTAAACTTTGGCAGTCACTCTAGAGTGACATTGTGTCATAGAAAAATGTACCCTTAAAATTTTCACGATCATTTAGTTCTTTTTCCTTTGATGCTTGGTCTATTTTGCTTGATTTAATGTTGTAATGTGGCTTATACATTCACATCAAGTCTTGAATATTTAATTTATTAAGATCTTATCATGTCTTGTAAAGGTTTTGTGAAGTGTTGTAATACATTTCTACTCTTTTCTAGACTCTTCTTATCATAATTCATCTAAATATATCCTTTTTATTCATTATCAAGTCCTATTTTGAAGTGTTGTAAAGTCTTGTAACAAACTTTCATGCTTCTCTAGGCTTGTCACCACTAATTACACCTTATGTCTTATTTGGCCCCTTTATGCACTTACATGTCATAATTGAGTGTATTTTTGAACTCAAACCCAATAAACATAATTAAATGCATCTTTATCCCTAGCACCCACTTGCATGCCTTGAGTGGCACCCATTCACCATGGGTGGCGAATGGTGCCTCTTGGCACAAAATTCAATAAAAATTCAAATTTCTTTCAGGTTTTTATTCTTAAAGACCTTAGGTCGGCCTGTGATGTGGTATTTTCAAGAAATTAGGGCATAAGTGTGTATAAATATGTCTTTTTCCCTCATTTTATCATCTCCATCATTCTAATCCATTCAAGTATTCATGCATTCTATCTCTCTTAGCATTTAAGCATCATAGCATCATTTCATCAAGCAATTATCAAGCATTTTGGAGTAGCCATTGACATATCTTCAGAATTTATCAACAAGGGTTTGGTAAGTTGATAACATTTGCATGTTTTTTATTTATCATTCTCTTCATATTTCATTTCATTATCTAGGGTTTGATTACCAAAGTGAAGTTTGACCAAGGAAAACCCCTATACTCTAACCCTCAACTATTTTCCCGCTCTTTGCATGTGTGTTTCCAGGTCTTGTAGGAAGATTTATCAAAGAAATAGGTGTTGAAAAGTGGTCAAAAAGTCAACAAGTTCATTCAAGTCAACAAAGTCCTTATTCAAGCTTGGAGAAGACATTACATCTGTTTTCTACAGATTTGAACCAGTCAATCCGATAAGAAGACAAGTGCAAATCTGGTCCCACAGAGATGACTTCAGAATTTGCTATTTTGAGTAGGAATAATTTTCCATTAATGGAAAATAAATCCCACTGTAAGGCTTGGAAAAGTGATTTTTGAGGATTTAAGTTCTCAACACTTTGAAACCTATTCCAACAAAGTTTACCAAAAGTAAGACTGATTTTCCATCAGTGGCGAATGAGTCCCACTGGTCATCAATAGTAATTTCATCAGCATTCTAGAACTTCCTTAGATCTACAATCTTCAGAATCCAGATGCATTACATTCAGTCTCATTCAATTTTATTTTCATTTGTGCATGTTTATTGTTCATGTTTGCAAACAACACTATGTTTTCCAACACTTCACATTTCTTAGGTTTTACATAAATAGTCATTCATTTTTATCAATTTTCTACATCTAGGACATTGCATTTAGGCATAATTTTATTGTACAAACATTAGTTTGAGTGAACCACCTAGATTTTGGGGGTCTACCTCTCTCCTTTAGGTGAAAAACCCTAATTGTGCAAGAGTAAACAAACCCTTCTCAAAATCTACAGTTCATTTTGGTGAACCTGGAACATCTCTCTTTCTAATTTCAATTGCATATTGCATCCTAGATCTACCTTGCATCAACATTCAATTAGGTTTTGTTTTGTTTTTGCATCCTAGGGCTTCTAAAATTGCATTAGTGAAAGAATCATATAGATTTCATTTTTTGTACATCAAATCATTATAAAAATGAAAATCTGCATTTGCATCTTCATTTTGCATCTGAAAAGCATAAAAGCCAGTTTTTTTTTGAAAAAACATTAAAAAATCCATCCTTGGACTCATTCACCACCTTCGGCATATCAGTCCAGTTGCATTTTCTTCATTCAAATTTTTGGCATTTTCACGGTTTTTCTTGCATTTTTGTTTCCTATCACTGCCTTCTTTTTTTAGTTTACAAAATTTTATTATTCTTATTTTATTGTTCCTAGTTTTTATTTGCACCCAACCCATCTTTTTTGGTACTTGTATGAGTGTTTGGTACCCTATTGATAATACTGTGAACCAAGATTCTAACACCTACAAAACCCAAGAAACAATCAACTTATTAGATTAAATGCAAGGTTAAAATCATGATTCCTCAAGAAATTCATTTGAATGTAAAAGAAGAGGAACAAAATGAAGAACACAATAAACTTGAAACAAAATATCAAATCCTATTCTAAAACCAAACAAACTCTCAATCTCTTGAGGGAATTGGTGCCAATTTGATGTGAAAATTGGCCCTTTCCCAACTCCAATGATGCAATGGTGATTTGATGAAGAAATTTGATCCAATTTTTTGATGCTTGATGAGTGATCCAATGGAAAAATCTGCATAATCTAGCTAAGATTCAATGATAATGGATGGAATTTGCTAATGATTTGAGCATAGTAAGTTTACTTAAATTGTGGATGATGAAATGAGGAGATTAGACTCTTATTTATAGATGATATTGATGGAGATATGATCAAAATAGAGCAATGTGGGACTAATCTTCAACAAATGAGAAGAAGCCACATGTCATCATGTGAATAGTTGAAGGAATGAGCACATTTTAAAAAATGTGCAAAGAGGGGGGAGATTCAAATTCAAAATATGGCTTGAAGGATGAGGTGAAAAGTGAAGCAAATGCACATGGCTCAAGAAAAGGACATGTAAGAGATTTTAAATGCTTTGTTGGAAGGGACAAGTCCTCTTGGGGGGAGATTTCAAATTTGAGGAATATTCCATCTTTAATTCCTTTTTTGAATGAAAATAGATGATTTATAAATCAATTAAATTGATTTTCATGTGCAAGTTACAAAATATAGAGGATTTGAGTTATTAGGATTAGTATTAATCATGATTTGATTAATTTAAATGATGTTAGTTGATTTGACCATTTTGACTTAGATTTTAGAATTTAAATAACTCAAAATGAGAAGAGAGTGATTTAGACTTAGTTAAATAACTATTTTTGATTTATTTAACCAAAGGGGGTGATGTTAGATTAATTAGATAAATGTTTGATTTATTTAATTTAATTAGATGAACTTTAGAGATTTAATCAAATAATATGGATTATTTAATTAAACAAAGATAGGAAGATGAAATGACCTAGCTAATTACACAGAGACAAGGGTATGTGCAGGATCATGATGGGCCAAAAAGTGGCAATATGATGGGTATGTGGCTGACGAATTTTTTTTTACTCAAAATTGATGAAACAAAAAGGGGTTTTAAAGGATATTCTCAGTGTTCCACCAATATAAATTATGCTTTACTTTGAATTTAATAAGTAATTATTATTTATTTTCTATTCAAATTACGACTAAAGTCTTAATTGATAGGTTGATTGAAAAATCTATATAGCTTTCAAGCGGTATCACATTTTTTGAATCCAAAACATGCATCACATTCTATGCTTCACATACTATAGGATTAAAAAAAAAATTGAATTTCATGAAGTTTGGACCAAGTTAAGGTGGTCAGATCAGCTTTTATATTTCTTAAAATTTATAATAAAAAATCATAATTAATTATTTACTTGGAAAAAAATTACAAAAAAATGCATCACATCGAGACATGAGTCCTCTTCTTATATCTAAAATATTATAAAAAATATTATCATTTTATTGTGGGTAGGGTGGGATAGATACCTACTTCTT
This sequence comes from Sequoia sempervirens, assembly GCA_007258455.2. NCBI lineage: Eukaryota > Viridiplantae > Streptophyta > Pinopsida > Cupressales > Cupressaceae > Sequoia > Sequoia sempervirens. Next base: position 190,126,285 of record VDFB02058242.1, read on the forward strand.
ATTTTTCCCCTAAAATTTAAGTACTACTGCATTGAAATTTCAAATTTTCACCAAATAGATTTATTTATTTTAAAAAAAAACCTAGTAGTTTAGAAACTAAATTCAATTTTCTACAAATTCTATTCTTACATATTTTTGAAATAATATAGATAAATTATTCAAATTTTCACGTCAAGTTGCCTAACTCTAATTTTTTCTGAATTTTTTGCCACTTAAGGGCCTATTTTTTCCATGATGATCCTGCACATACCCACAATGATTTAATTAAATCAAGGGATTTATTTAATTAAAAGGAGAATTATGATGCATTTAATCAAATAAGGCTATTTGATTAAATGGTTAGATAGAGGGATAATTCAGGATGAGGTGATGTTAGTAGATTAGGATTGAGTGTGCGATATCAATTTGTATATTTTTGATGTCTACAAATACTTTAGTGAAATGAAGTTCTAGACACATGGCTTCCCACGATAGCACATTCATTGTGGACCTTGGGATATCAAGAGCTCATACTCCTAGTATTGATAATAGTGCATTAGGAATGGATACTACCACTAGTACCTCTTTGCCTTCCAATAACATCTACATTGACACACAAACCAATTCCATTCCGTAAGACAAATTAGTTAACATTCATGAGGACCTAGCACATATTCAACATAACTTGTGTCTTGAAAATATTTCAACCACTGTTATTCCTACTATAGATAACATCCATCGATTGCTTGAAAGTGATGAGGGATTAGATGTTATGAAGCACATTGTTGAGATATATCAAAAACATGGCCCTAGCACATCTCAACCAACAAACACTATGGTTAGCCAAGGAGGATCCAACATTCCTCCTCCAAAATTTGCATCCATACCCACCTATACCACTCCTCAAGTTAGAACAACCATGCAATAGGTTAGTCATGTGACTCCTTCCTTCTCTATTCCAACTAGAATTCCTAGTTCTTTTGTGGCATCAAATCTTCCATCATCCACCACCTTTACTCCTGTCAGTGTTCCCTTCACTTGTCCTACCACTACAATCACTCAATCACCCTTCTCTCTTCCACCTCATACCACTTATACCTATCCTCTCATAACACAACTCTTTCACACTGTTTCTTCCATGCAACAAAATATATCCACCATAAACCAAATCCAAAATGCACCACCTACCTACTATGTCTATAGTAGCCCATTATCTTTGGAAATATTAAGAACCTTGATGCCACAAGGAATTGAGATGCCTAGGTTTGAGAAGTTTAGAGGAAAATTAGAACCTACTAATCATGTCAATTCCTATACCACCGTTATGCAGTGATTTTGTCCTCAATGATGAATTTTTTCCTAGGACCTTAAAGGATATTGCCTTGGATTGGTTTTCCTCTTTACCTGATCATTCAATCCATTCTTTTGATGAGCTTGTTGATGCCTTTATAAGTCATTTTCAGGTACATATGACTCGCAAAAAGACAATGGCTATCTTGATCAGGTGTAAACAAAATGTGGATGAAAAAGTTACTAATTTCATTTCATGCTATCAGTCATTGTATGCTCAAGTAGATTTCAAGGTTCCTGATTCACATCTCCAAAAGATGTTTATTGAAAACTTGTAATCTCACATTCAAGATAAATTGACTATGATGAAGTTTCCCTCTTTCATGCATTTATGCATAGCCCTTTGTGACTATCACAATGTGGTTACTAGTCACGATGCAAAATCCACTTCTAACTGAATTGAGAAGTTTGAAAAAAAAAAACATAGTTCATAAAACTTTAGAAAATAAAACAAAGGGTTTTTATAGTTCAATCCTCCACCTTTACAACCAGCTCCACTTGTTAATAACTAGGTGGCAGTCACTAAAGTATCCATATCCTTTACCTATGGGGACCTGAAGAGAAAGTTCACCCCTTTTCCTAATACCTTGCATAATATAATGAATCAATTGCTCCAATAACAAATGATTGCTTTACCTATCATTAAACCACTTGATCCAACCAATCCTTTATCTCCCACCTTTAAACCCAATGCTTTTTGTCATTTTCATCACCAAAATGGACATGATACCAAACAATATAAGTGTCTCAAACACTTAGTGCAAGACCTCATTGATTTTGGTCATTTGTCCATTGCAGGTGTTAATGATTAGGGAAATAAGTCTATTGCCCCTCCTAATCAGAATTTGCAAATATTTACCAATCCTATGCCTAAACACAATGTCTCATTTGTCAAAGCCACTGAACCTTCAAGCATTGATGTAATTAATGTTGATACCAATGATGAACAACATGATATTAATCCAATTTTTACCCATATTAATCCTATGGATGAAATGGTGGGAATGATAGACATTATCCATCGTAAGGGCCCAACTACTAAATTTCTTGATATTAATTTTTCTCCTCAAGATATACTTAAAAAACTTCCCGATGGTCATCTTTACATAGCCGCCTAAATCTATGATAATCCCACAAATGGGATACTAATAGATCTTGCCTATGGTGAGAATGTGATCACATAAGAATTTTTAATATTACACGATTTCTATCAAGATTCAATTATAAGAAAGCAACAACATGGATTAAAATACATAATGGTTTTACGTGCCCTACAATTGGATCGATCATACTCCCATTATAGATAGGACCTAGGACATTGGATGTGACTTTCTCTATTATTCCACAATCAAATTAATTTCATTTGTGGCTAGGTCATCCTTGGCTTCACTCGATGAAAGCTATTCCTTTAGTCATTCACAAATGTTTAAAATTTTCACTTGAAAATGAGATATATATCATACACAATATTGGATTTAATCCATTGTCCTCTAAAGCTAACTTTTCCTTGGAAGCCTCTTGGCCTGAACCTATGGAACCCATCACCCCTCGCAAGGATTTCTTTTCCATTTCTTATCAAAAGTTCAAAGCCAAAAAGATAGCCGAATTGTCTCTTCATAATATGTCCACATCCACTTCCCAACCTCCTATCCTAGATGAGACAATGCTTCAACCTGCATCTTAACCTAAACAACCATTACAACCTCTCAAGCAACCAACAATAAAAACCTCACCATCTTCATCTAAATTACCAAGAGATACTAAAAATAATCCTGTTATATTGCCTTGCATTAAACAAGTTTATAAAGCTAAAGAGAAAGTGCTTGACCCATCTACTTCCATTCCTCCCCCTAGGGAAGAAAAGGGGCCTATAGTAGATCAATCCGTTCTTACAAATAAAAAAATTCAAAACATAATCAAAAGAAACCATGGTGCTAGAGAGTGTAGGCATTGTTGTTGTCTCCTTGCTTGCCAGTCACATGCAAAAGAAAACAAAGAAAATCACTATCCACATTTGACCAAAAAAATACCTACCAACCCTCCTCCTCCTAACCTACCACAAGATCATACTACCCAACCATCACAATAATAGGTGTAATCTCCTTCAGGTATAATCATTCATCCTCCTATTGTGATCAACCTAGATGACGATGAGGAAACCACAAAGATTGATGTCAAGATACATGAGGAATTGAATATACATTATTTTCCTCATTTGTGAGCTTTACTGAGATATCTCCTATTCAGAGTGATGATCCTATTACTTCACCTAGTATGGCCCTTTCTATTGTCACTCTCTCTAGTTTTTCACCTTCTGACCATAATTAGGGGGCATATGACTTGTTAGCTGGTTGGCATGCATTCACCTTACTAGCTTTGTACATTTTTATTTTTCTTTTCCCTTTTCTTTGATTATTTGTGTGTAATGTAATCCCATGTGCTCTCTTTGTACACTTTTTATATTTGTATCTCTATTCTTCTATATGTCACACATCACTTTTCACTTTGTCACTTTTGTTTTGTGGTTTCCTTTTGGGGATGACACAAAGCATTTAGACACCCTATGTCTCTTCCATGTTGACCCAAAAGGTCCCTTTTCCTTTTCCATTTTTCCTTTTCTTTTCTTATGTTTTCATTTTTGGGATGATGCAAGGCATTGAGACTGCAATGTCTCCTTCATGTTGACCCAAAAGTCTTTCTTTTTCATTTCACCTTTTTCTTTTTCACTTTTTCGCTTTCATTTTGTGTTTTCCTTTTGGGGACAATGTAAAGTGTTGAGATGCCCTATGTCTCTTCCATGTTAACCCAAAGGGCTATTTTTCTTGTGTTTTTTCTCTCTATGTGTCATTGTTCTAGTTCTATGTATTTGGGAAATAATGACACTTCTAATATCTTTAACAAAATATTGCAGCAACAAACATACTGACCCCAAATCCATAGATCCCTTATGTGTTTGGTGTTTTCCTCTTTGGGGGAAACACTTTTTCCTTTTCTTTCTCCTTCACATGATGTAGGCTTACTTGAAAAAATATGACTTGGCATAGGGGCTTTTCAAGTTGGCTCTCATTTCTTCTTTTCTGTTTTAGATTTTTCATTTGCTACTTTAAAGTAATTGCTCACATAACAGTGTGTATCCATTCCTTTAAATTTGGGGCATACATTGGCATTATCATTTTACATTTTCTTTTCTTGGCTCTTAGTGCACCCTTGTTACTTCACATGATGTGTTTGTCACTTTTTCAATGACATTGGGTGTGATACATTCATAAGTGTGATCCATCTTAGCATATTACATTCCTATTAGTGGCTTGATTTGATACATTACATCCCCTAAGTTGTGAATATTCTATTCTTTGATTGTTCCTCTCTTGGAGACATTAGACATAATTTTCCCTAAGTTATATACCTCACATGAACTAAACACGACTCCTTTGAACATCTTTTTCATTGTCATATTTTTTGTATGGCCACCTTGCATAATGCAACTTGCATGTCTGTGGTGTTATTATGTTTGTTCATGAGTTCTAGACATACAAAGCTTTTCTTGTCTCAAGGATCTCGAACCAACATCCTTTTTCCTTTGTGGCACCTTATTAAAGTTATCAGGAGGTATAACTCTGGCATGGTTGAGTAGGAAGCCCATTCCAAGGCATGAATTTACCCATAGCCACCTGTGTGTTTGTGAGTACATACCAACTAGTGTATGTTTCTCACCTTTTGGGCCTTCTCACCCAATAGATATCCATGAGTTTCATTGCCCCACATTGAGTATGCATTTTCTTATTTTTCAGAAAAACACCCTAGATCTAATCTACAACTAGCTAGACAAATGATCAAAGATTGATCCAACTTTTCCTTTTTTTGCTTCTCTTTTTCTCTTGTGTTCCTTTGTTCTTATGTTTATTTTTCCATGGGATCTTCATCCTGGGGGATTTTTTATCCCTCTTGATCATTGTTAATTCATCTTGCTAGCATAAGTACATTTGGATCTCTCTTGATATGCATGGCTACTTTAGTGTGAGTTTGAAGAAAGTTCATCTTCTCACTAAAGTGGGGGCTAAATGTGTTGTAGGAAAATGGAGCCTTGAAATTTTCATGACCATTTAGGTCTTTTACTTTGATGCTTGGTCTATTTTTCTTCATTTAATGTTGTAATGTGGCTTATGCATTCACATTAGGTCTTGAATATTTAATTTATTAAAATTTTATTATGTCTCGTAAAGGTGTTGAGAAGTGTTGTAATACATTTCTACACTTTTATAGACTCTTCTTATCATTATTCGTCTAAATATTTCCTTTTTACTCATTACCAAGTCCTATTTTGAAGTGTTGTAAAGTTTGGTAGCAAAATTTTACACTTCTCTAGGCTTGTCACCACTAATTACACCTTTCTTATGTCTTGTTTGGCCCCTTTATGCACTTACAAGTCATAATTGAGTGTATTTTTGAATTCAAACCTGATAAGAATCATTAAATTCATCTTAATCCCCAACACCCACTTGGATTCCTTGAGTGGGACCCATTCACCATGGGTGGTGAATGAGTCCCTCTTGGCACAAAATTAAATAAAACTTCAAATTTATTTCGTGTTTTTATTCTTAAAGGCCTTAGGTCGGCTTGTGATGTGGTATTTTCAAGGAATTAGGGCATAAGTGTGTATAAATATGTGTTTTTCCCTCATTTTATCATCTTCATCATTATAATCCATTCAAGGGTGATCTCCCATAATAGTGGTTTACAATTTTTGGCCAAATTGGACATTGAAATTATTTTTTAAAACTAAATCTTCACATTTAGGCACCTATAGCGGCTAAACCATGAAGAATTTGAAGATCATGAAAACTAGAGTCTCGTCACATTTTTTTTTTAGATTCTAAAAATATTTTTTTCAAAATTTTGGAATCAGATTATACTTCTTTTTCCATCTCCCACGAAAACTGGTTTTTTTGAAAAACAACATTTTTAATAAGTGACGCACACCGTATAATGCATAATTTTTTTTCCATGAAAGATAAAATTCTAATTCTTTCAAATTTAGATTTTTAACTCTGATATCTAGTGCTTCCAGTTAGTTAGACATTTTTTATTGAATATTTTTTCTTTAATCAAGTTTCAAAGTCAAACCAATTACAATTTAGACATAGCGCAACCGTATAACACAATTTTTTTTTTTCTGTTTAATCAAGGACTTCAATATCTGGTGCACTTATATTTTTCAATATTTTTTTTGATAATATGCTATTTTTCCACATGTGCAGAACAAAGACCTTCATTTTTGATGAAAAACCTATGTTTAATAAAACTAAAAAAATAAATACATAATAAAACCAAAACATATTAAAATCATATTTTTTGGATAGATCATTCTGAGGACTACCTGATTCAAGTTGGGTTTGTGAAGATTCCTCCATTTTCATCCTCAACCCGAGCTCTGAAGTGCCAAAATTTAGGTTTTTGTTGTGTCTTAGGGAGGGGATGAGGAATAAAGGGGGTTCGAGCGAACCACTAGGGGTTCACTCGAACTAGGGTTCACTTGAACCTTGGTTCATTCAAATCCCCCTTCTATGAGGGGTTTTGATGTCTTTTTTGGTGGGAAATTATTAGGAGGGTTCTCCCAAACCTAGGTTCTAGCAAACCCCTAATGGGTTCGGTTGAACCAATAAGTTCATATGAACCCCTAAAATCAATTTTTTTCCATGCATTCATTTTCTGTGAGTTTTCCTTCCTCACTTCAATTGTAAACCACTATTGTGGCTTCACCCTATTTATGGATTCATCTGCATCCCAATCCATTAGATCTAAGTCTTTAGTACCTATCTTATCAGCATCATATTAGGGATCCAGGGTTACACCATTATCTGACAATGTTCCAGGAATATCCTCCCTCACCGCATACTCAATCATGAGTGGAATGGGAAATCTTTCATAATTCCTTCTTCTTAGATCATACTCATCCTATAGGTCCATCCAAAAATCTTCCAACAAACTAAAATGCTTATAAAAAACTATAGGAAGTAAACCTTGCATCTTGTGCTTGGGATCAAAATACTTCCTAGATGTATATAAGCCTAATTTCAAATGGATCAACTCATCAAAAATCACCTTTGTACCACATTGTGGGCACAACTATACTCTCCCAACTTCATAGTAAATTTATGGCAACCAGTTTTGTGCTTGCTAGCAAATTTAAGATTGACCCCTATGGCTTGGTAGATGAACTCCATCAGAACAATTTTGTTATTGCAACATCTAGGCAGTAAATGAGGATGGACATCAAATCTAGCCAACCTAAAGTAGGTGAACTTGGGGTAAATTGGATGTACCAATGTCCCCATTCTACAATGAATTCCATGAAATCTTGCTAAGTCTATACCTTGCATCTCTTGTTAACCAATTAATGATGGCATATAAGAATGCATCATTAAGTCTTCTATAATGTAGCTTAGAAGTCTGCAAAGTCAATTGATCATAGTGATCCCATGCCTTCTTCTGTCCAGGGGCTTCTACCAATACCTGACTACATTTAAACTAGGAAAGATGCCTCTTCTTGCAAATGCATATATCACATAGGAAGTCATGAAAAATCTCTTTGTCTCCCTTATTCTAAGCATCTGGTTGTGTAGGAATTTTGATAAAATCATTGGCCAATCAAATTGTTGCATTCCATCCATAATAGTTTGAATGAATGGAAACATGCTTTCCTTGAATTGTGAGGAATCTCTCTTCCCAAACACTCTAGAAAGCGTCATGATAATGTCACCAATATCCTTGCTGAAGTCTGACCTCTTAGGTTGATCGGGAAGCTTGGCCAAAGATTTCTTTTCAATTCATCCATTTTTTGTTCATATGGATCCTATTAGCTTCTTTGTGGTCGCTAAATAATTTCAATGCCTATGCCTCATTAAGTTGCCTGGGGTTCTATGGTGTAGGTGCATTAAACATGAACCTAATCATTCGTGGAGTAAGATTAATGATGATATTTCCCTGCAAGTCCACACATTGTCTGGCTGTGGGATTATAAGCCTCACCTGCAGTTAGTATGAGTTTTGGACATTGGATTGATAAAGGAAAGAGGGAAACATGTGCCAATCCAGATTGAACAATCCTTTGTATTCTCCCTGTCACATCATCTATGAAAGTCTGTTCAAACAACTTGCCATAGTTGAATGGGCCCAAGTTTGTATTTGTGATGTTTTCCCAATTTGAATCTACCTTATTGGCTATAAGAGTAGCTTCCTTATGCTTATATCTCAAGGTGTAAGGGAGTTGCTCCACCTTTATCTTCTTAGTCTTGGTTCCTTCTCTTGGAATTTTTGCAACTTGGATTCTTTGAGAAGATTCCTCCAATGCTCCTAACATCGTATATTCCTACAATACAACCCTGGATTAGTTGAAAAAAGGCATGAAAATCATTGCATTGTACATTACTTCTCATACCATTCTCTATTACCTTAGGATAAATCTCCATATTTATTCAAATTTTATATCCACCAGAAGCAGAGTCAAGAAAGAATCAGGAACAAAAATCCTTTAAACACTAGTGGGATCGAGATTGGAATCGGAATGAGACTAAAACCAGGATTAGAATGGAACCCGAACCTGGAACCAATAGATAGTTGCAAATTCATTTCCCACTGTGCTTTCGCTTCCACCAAAGAAAAAAGGTGAAGACTGAAACAAACAGTCATCGAAAATGGGATCATTTTGGGAATTAACTCCCATGTGAACACTTATGGGACAAGTTTGTTCCTAGGTCTGCTTCTGCCAATTTTCCATTCAAACAAAGCAATTTCTTAAAGATGCGATCACATGAGCTTAAGACTTGGGTCACATGGAATCACAAGGAAACTTCAAATAAAGAGGATTAACCTCACCCTTTAAAAATATTAAAGACCAAATTTAAGATTTTAGGGCTTGACATTGTAAAAGGTTGTTGCACAAACCCTAGTTTGTGCAACTTGTTGACTTAGGTAATTAGGGAATCAAGAACTTGACATGAAAATCATTGAATCAACATGGGAATAGGATCAAGGGGGTCACCAAATAGATTTTGAAGCATCTAAAGAAAAGAAGATCCCACAAAAATGAAACCCTAGTTAAAAACTAGGGCACGATAGAATGAACATGCCATGAAAATGACAACAAAAATGACAAGAAATGAATAGGAAAATTAGAAAGAGAAAAATAGAAAACATAGAAGGAAAAAATGAAACCAGAAAAAAAACAAAGGAATAGGTGAAGATCCATTGGAAAGCTCCCATGAATGCACAAGAACACCACAACAAAATGAAAAAAACAAATGGAAAAAGAATGAGAAAACAAACCTACGTCAAATGCCAACAAGAAAGATTGAAACTCAATAAGAATCCGCTCACCAACGCACCTCCACAATCAAATTGTGCTCCTATAGAATTTAATTAGGATTCAGTTTGCTAAAAAAACTTGGACAATAAATATAATGAGCCAGTTAACCTTGATTAAGGTTTTAAAAACATTTTGTGCATGTGAGGAGGTTGCAATTAATGCAATGAATGCGGTTGATCAGGAGCAGAACTAGAAACATAAAAGAGTAATCAATCAATGTGGAAGTCAAAGATAGGGCAGACATGGATGCAGATCCAGAATAGAACAAGAAACTTTACCCAGTCTCTTCTCCAACTCAAAACCTAGTTCCGGTCCTGCGGCAAGGACAAACAACAAAAGGGGAAAGGGGGCGGTATCAAAACCAAAATCAGACCCAAAATTTTTACAAAGTTCCAAGTTTATTTCTGATTCTAGTTCCGCTCCTGAAAAAGGAAAAAAACACTGAGACAAGGAAAGCAACAAAAGAAATGACAGGAAGTGGGACCATAATGAAAACTAGACCCAACCAAGACACCAATGAAGACAAAATGCAAAGCAAGTGAGTGGGAACAGGATTGGGACTGAATTTTTTTTTGAAACTTTTACAAAGTCCCAAGTTCAACTCCAATTTCAGTTCCACTTTCGCCAGAGAAAAAAAACACAAGGAAATGAAAAAAAACTAAAGGGAAAAGTAGACCTAAGAGTGCAAGAAAAACCAAAAGAGAATGAAAAGAACAATGAGGCAAGGGCAGGGCCAGAACCAGAACCAAATCTAGACTTGGAATCTTCAAAAGTTTAGATTCTAGTTTCCATTCCAACTCCACTTGCACTAGACCAAAAAGAAACAAGGAATTAGGAGGAAAAATAAAAGCTCCTAAGACCTAAATTAAACACTAAGGACAAAAAAAAACAAAAGTGGGACCCATTTTGATCCAAAACAAAATGGGGTGGTTATGTAAGGCATAACACTTCCATATTCCACATCCTTATCTTCCCATCTATCTATCCAAACAAACCCTTCCATGTCCCCAACCTTCTCTTCATATCCATCCATCATACCATCCCTTCTATCCCCCATCCTTATCTCTCCATCCATTCATCCCTATCCTCATTCCATCTCATAATCCCTTGTCATTGGTATTTAGCTATAGGCTACTTGCAATCCAATTCAATGCCATTCATACCACTATCATCACTATTTTCTATTTCCCACATCTTGTAACTTTTCATTCCTCATGTATCCATCATATCATCCTCCCAATTCATCTTTTGATGATTTGGATAACTATCCCATTTATGAGCTTCCTGTTATCCACATCTTATTCATATCAACCATCTTATCCACAAGGTCCGTCTTGTGTCATCATATAAGATCCATCCTTTTATTTACTTATCATTGTCCTCTCATCATCCCTTATCCTTTGTCTATGATTGGTCTTTTGTCAAACTACATTGCCCCTGCGCTTTCACATAGGTAGCCTGGCTAATCATTTGATTAGTCCTTGGGGCATTTGTTCATCCATCGACATCTCCATTTTCCTAATTTTGCTTTTATCCATGGACAATCGTTGTCTTTTATCGAAGTACAAGGGCTCCACACTTTCACGTAGCCAATGCTAATCTTTGATCGGCCCCCAAGACCCCAGGTCTATCCTTAGGGTGTGTTTTGGTTCTATGTCATGTCATCAAGTATGTCTTTATCTAGCTGGTTCTTGACAACCAAATCCATTAGTATCATGAGTTTCAATTGGTTTTAAGTATCTTGAGTCATGTCGATCACTTGATCTATCCTCCATCTTTGGTCTTAACAAGATGTATCCTTCCTAAATTAGACCGCATCAATCCCATCCATCCATTGATCCTATGGAAAAGGAAATTTGAAATTTGTTATGATATTTTGGTGCCTTTGGAATTATTTTTTATCATTTGAGCTTCCTCTTATACTTTTCCAGGGTCACCATGGTCCATCATATCATGGTGCACTTTGACAAGTAAACATAGGGGCATATCTTGATTTTATGTGATCGTGTCTTCTTGGTTATCCCGCATTGTATGCACCAAGATCCTTGTGGTCTTGTGTTACGCTGAGGCATCCTTTGTGTATGTGGTTTTCTAATATTGGCCCTACCAAAGTCCCCATGACTTTGGAATGTTGGACTTAGACCTATTGTTTGATGTTTCAGTCCTATACATGTGATACAAAGTTTCCATGGTTCCTCATACCCTGGTGCATAGTATCTCATGCTATATCAAATTAAGTGCTCATTACATGGTAGCATAATGCATAAAAATTAAATTTTTTTATTTAGTTACTATCCTTTCATCTTACCCCACCATCCATTCACCCTAAATATTCCTAATCCATTCATTCTTCATCACTCTCTCTCATCTATTTATTCTAGATCTATTTTCATCCCACCATTATCTACATCCTCATCATTTCATCAACTTTTCAATCTTCTTAGAAAAATATAGATTTGTTATTCTAAGCATCTATTCCTCCATCATCTCCATTCATTTCAACAATCTCACATCTCTATCCAATCCTAATCTATTCGATCTTGCACAAATCATCTAATCACATCCTTGGTCTTGTTCCCAGCCTTGCTACAAGCCTTGATCCAATCATCATCATCATCATCATCGATGTAACACCCCTCCATTTTGTGCTCTGTTGATTAGAAAATGTTTTTCTATGTTATGCCTTGTTTCTATTAACACTTGAATTAAGGTGCTTGGTTGCTATTTGATTGCTGACAGTTAAGCGATGTGAATGTTCTATTTTGATGTGATGGCATTTTACTCTGACGTTATCGTTAAGGCATGCTTTGGATTAGCTTAGAAGATATTTGAAATTAATGATGCTTTATACTTTTGATTATATTATTGATGTTAGATTTTTCAGTTAGTAATACTGTATTGGTGAAGGGGAGGGGATTACATCACTCGCATGTGAGTGCCTGTGATTCTGTGATTTCCCCTTTCACGGTGTGTCTACTATGTTATATGCATGTCAAACACTCATTTTGGTTGCAGGACTATAGGTACAGGACATTGACTCCACCTAGTTCCACAGGTCAGAGCATTTCCATTGACCAACGATAATCGATTGGGAGATAGTAGCTAGGTTTTTCATGCCAAGTCATTCCCCTAGTCATGGTGTGTTGTCAGGTCTTAGTCGAGTGTAGTTGTTATATGTTGTCCCTGTGAATCCCTAATCCAAATACCTCCAATACACAACAAATGAATACATTAGGAGATCAAATGCAAGTAAGAACAAGGATTCCCCATGAAATCCATTAACAAAACTCAAAATAGGAATGAAAAGATGAAAATAATGAAAGAACAAGAAAGTAAATCAAATCCTATTGAAAGCAATGCAAACTCTTGATCCCATGGGGGAATTGGTGCCAATTTGATGTGTAAATTGGCCCTTTCCCAACTCCAATGATGCAATAGTGGGGCATTCGAAAAAAAAAATCAAAGAAATTTTGACTTTTAATCAAGGCAAGGTTATTTTTTGAACCAACGCAACAAGTGCATCACTTCAAAGAGGGGAAAAATGTAGACATCGAAAATATACAGATTGATATCACACTCTAATCCTGACTACTAATATTGTTTCATCTTGAATCATCCCTCGGTCTAACCATTTAATCAAATCCACCTATCTGATTAAATTCATCAATATTTGTCTCTTAATTAAATAAATCATTTTATCTAATCGATTCAATCTCTTTTGTTAATTAAATCAATCCATCTAATCTAATTATCCCTATTTAATTAAATAATCAATTTATTTGACTAAATCTCTAAAGTCTATCCATTAAATTAAATAAATTAAAATCTTATTGTATTTAATCTAACACCATCCCTTTTAATTAAATAAATCAAAATCCTTATTTAATTAGCCTCTTACCATATTCCTCTCTTATTTGATTTGCATAAATCCATAAATCTAAGTCAAATAAGTCACATTATCAAATCTCCTATTAAATTAATTAACCCTTGATTAATTTAACCTCATCTCATGTCCCATCCTCTAGATAATGCAAGTTGCACATGAAAATGGATTTAACTCATTTATTCAATCCGTATTTTCCTCACATGGAATTTTTTAGAATATTCTTTCAATTCAAATGAATTCAAAAATTCCAAGTCAACATGTACATCCAACAAGGCATTTAAAATCTCTTACATGTCCTTTTCCTTGAGCCAAGTGGCATTTATTGCATTTTCCCTTCCCTCTTACATGTCATTTCAAAAAAATTGAATTTAAAATTCAGGCATTTATTGGCACATTCCCCAAATCTTCCACATCCTCCACCCATTCATAGCTTGACAAGTGGCATCATGCCATTGGATAAATGTTAGTCCCACATTGCTCAAATATGGACATTCATCCATCTTGGAATTCTATAAATAAAGATCTCATATCCTCATTTTATCATCCACAACTTGAGTAAACTTACTATACTCAAATTCATAGCAATTTTCATCCATCTCATTGAATCATAGCTAGTTTTTTTTGCAGATTTTAGCTTGGAGCACTCTTCAACATCAACAAAGTGGATCACAATCTTCATCAAATCATCAAAGCTAGCATTGGAGTTGGAAAAGGGCCAATTTTCACATCAAATTGGCACCAATTCCCTCAAGAGATTAGGAGTTTATATTGCATTAGAATAGGATTTGATTTATTTTAATTTTCTTAGTGTTCTTCATCTCATTTCCTCTCTCTCTTGCAATTTAAATGAATTTCTTGAGGAATCATGTTTCTAGCTTTCATTTCAATCTTATAATGTGTTTGTTTGTTGTGTTTTGTAGGTATTAGGATCATGGTTCACATTTTGGTGCTAGAAGGAGGGCTTGATTATAAATCTAACATGTTTTTTAAAAAAAAATTTGCTTTTTTTTACAGTTCTGTTCGTAAATCCCCATTTTAGCACTCTTGCAGGTTCTTTTAGCACTTATGATCACTGTTTTAGCGCTCTTGCAGGTTCTTTTAGCACTTATGATCACTATTTTAGCGCTCTTGCAGGTTCTTTTAGTGCTTATGATCACTGTTTTAGCACTCTTGCATGTTCTTTTAGCGCTTATGATCACTGTTTCAGCGCTCTTGTAGGTTATCTTAGCGCTCTTGCAGATTATTTTAATGCTCTTGAGGGTTCTTTTAGCGCTCTTGAATGGTCTTTTAGTGCTCTTTACAATTATTTTAGCGCTCTTGACTGTTATTTTAGCACCCTTTAAAGTTCTTTTAGCACTCTTGACTATTATTTTAGCACCCTTGACTATTATTGTAGGGCCCATGATCACTGTTTTAACGCTTTTAGAGTCAGTTTTAAAATTACCATATCTTGGTCATACGGAGGTCTTTTTTGATACTTTTTTTTTTTGAAATAGGGTAGAATTTCGTAAGCTATCCAATAATGTAGCTGTTTCTTAACTATTAATGAGTTAAAATTTTCAAATTTTCATCTAAATTCAAAACACATGATAACTTGTCTAAGTTTTAGGGTGTTTTGGTAAATGATTCATCTAACCCCTATATCCTTTTATTTTTGATCTTATCTAACATTTTGATCACTTTTGTAGGTTTGGAATCGAAATCAAAAGAAAGAGAAGCATGAGAAGGATATTTTGTTCAATCAAAGTGTTTTTAAACATTTTAGTGTTTGTTTAACACTTCTTTAAGAATTTGTTATCTTTTCATTCTTAGAACACTAGTTTTCATTTGGGCTTAAAAAGAACCATTCAATTTCTTCTTGCAAAGGTTAAAACAAACAATAGGATCAACAACCTACTAGATTTCGTTTATTGGATTAACAAATTGAACAAATGTCTTTCACTTGTGATTTGGTGCTTTAAAATGAAGCCACATATTTCTTTGAGGCTTCAAAAAGAACAAGTGTAGCTTTTTTTTTGTGATTGCTTACTTAGACTAAAACCATTGAAAAAGGATGTATGCACTTCTCTTGCACTTTATAGCGATCTTGAGAATCAAAAGGCCTCTTTCATGACTTTGGTTTAAGATAAAGCAATCACCTCCACACTTCGATTTGGGCTTAAAATTGAACATCTTGTGCGAGTGTGAGTGGGGGAATTGTTGTGTATATTCTCTCTCCTTGTTGCCAACAAAGATTGATTGAGTTACGAATATTGTTCTTTATTCACTTTTGTTAATCCTAGAGGGCCTGCCTTGGAGAAAAAGTACTCACCCATGGGAACTGTATACCTTGATATTTTATGCTACTCTAAATGTGTGAATCTAACTAAGAAACATGAAAGACAAAACACCAAGGACACCTCAAGATTAGCCAAAAGAGAGTTACAACGAAAAGGAATGCAAATAAAATGAAACACAAAACACTTTTACCTCCCTTGTTGTTGAAACTTCTTTGATTGGCCCTTGCTTGGATGGGTTGTGTGCTCCTTAGATGATAGATTGAGTGATTAAAATGCAAGCTTCAACATGCAAAATGATGGACAAAGATGGTTGAATGATCTAAAAAGACTTGGACAGCATGTAGTTGTGAGAGTGCAAAGTGTTGTGAAGGCAAAATGGCAGCATAAGGTTATGAAAATCAAAAGTGTTGTTGAGAAGGAAAATGGGTAGCATGTGGGTGCTCAAAAATGAAGTGTTGTGTAAATGCCCTTGAGGAGGGGGTATTTATAGGAGAATTTGAATTCTCTAGAGAATTCAAGGGTCAAGATTGCTCCAACAAGGCCAAGATGAAGGGCTATGGTGGGTTGAGAACCCACAAGCCCTCACATCTTGACATGTGGAGGGTGAAATGGACAAGAGGATATGAGGTGGAGATGAGTTGTCAAGAGGGTACATGAGGTGGAGGAAGTACAAGTACCTTGCAAGTACATTGGAAGATGGGAAGAATCTTGGGTGAATAAAAGTGAATTTTAAATTCACAATGATTGGAAGAATCTAGAGGGTAAAAGGTGGGCTCCAAAAAGGTGGGACTTGGTCACATGTGGAGATTGTGACAAGTCCAAGGTGGGTCACATGTGGAGATTGTGACAAGTCTAAGGTTCTAGAAGCCTTGGAAGGATGGAATGTGAATTAAAAATTCACATATAAAGGAGGGGAATCTAGGACAAATAAAAAGGAATTAAAAATTCCTTGGGGAATGATTAGGCTTAATTAATTAGTAATTAGAAGATAATTAGGGGCTAATTAGGATTAAAAGCCAACTTGCAAAAGTTGGAGGATGTGACACATCCTAATCAAGGATTAGGCATGTGCACATCCTTAATAAAGAGATTAGGAGATGGATTAGGATTAGATGAAAATGACATGTGAGGAATTAAATAAATGTAATATTTATTTAATTTATTTGATGAAAAGAGGATTAAGGAGGGTAAGGTATTTAATTATTAATTAAATACCTTAGGGATTTAGCAGAATTAAAGATATTAATTAAATAATAGTAATATTATTTAATTAACTAGGCTAAGAGGATGTTTAGACGAAAAGTGATAAATTTGGATAAATTAAGTGTCCAAATTTGGATGTCTACATTTTGCCCCTCTTTGAGATGGTGTTACGAAGTAGCATCATTTCAAAGAATATTAAAATATAGAACCTAGAAGAAGATGGTTAGATTGGAATAGATGCCCCAGTCATCCAAAGGAGTGACTAGGAAGGAAGATGATGAGGGTGAAGATAAAGAGTAGGGATTGATGCCCCCTCGAGAGGACATGCGGGTTGAAGAGAACACGTGTGTGCTCTCGAAATAGATGATGTGATGCAAGGGGAGATGAGGAAGATGATGCAAGGTGCTGGGAAGAGGATGCAAGGTGATGGGAAGAGGGAAGGAGAAGCGATAGGAGATGGATGAAGCACAAATGGATTTCAAAAGGTGATGTTGCCCCAGTCAAGGTACAAGCCAAAATGGGTTGATGATGGATGGAGTGTTGTCAATGAGGGAATTAAAGATCCCAAAACAACACGAGGATAGGGAAGGGTACATCCCACTGAGTGGTATTGATGAGGGAAGGATACATCCCAAAACACCACTAAAGGATAGGGAAGAATACCTCCTGATGATGATGAAAGTGTTGTTGATGAGGGAAGGATACATCCCAAAACAACACCAAAGGGATAGGGGAGAATACCTCCCGATGATGATGATGGGTCAAGGCTAAGAACAAGACCAAGGATATGATTAGATGATTCGGGCTAAGTGGAATGGATGGAGATTGGATAGAGATAAGGATGAATGATGAATGATGAATGGATGGGGGGATACATGCAAATCGATAGAATGGAGAATGAGATAATTCTAAATGCAATTTATCATCTTTGGAGCACTAGTTTTTGCTATAGCATCAAACACAAGACACCAGGGTATGAAGAACAAAGGCATAATTGTGTCTAATGCATCAAATAAACATAACAGACAAGAAAGCTATCCCAACACCCCAAGGTCAAAAAGACCGTGGTCGGGCCAGGTATTGAGATAACCATAAGCACAAAAGGATGCCCCAGCATAACACAAGACCTCAGGGATCTTGGTGGGTACTACGTGGGACAACCAAGAAGACACAAATAGACATAAAAAGATCAAGATATGTCCCTATGTTGACCAATCAAAATACACCACAATATGATGGATTATGGCGGCCTTGACAAGTGATGATAGGGAGCTCAAATGATAAAAAAAAGCCAAAAGCATCAAAAGATCACAATCAATTTCAAACGTCCATTGCCATAGGATCAAGGGGATGGATGGGATTGATGAGGTCTGTTAGGAAGGATGCATCCTGTTGAGACCAAAGATGATGGATACGAAACTAAAAGATCGTTATGACGCAGGATGTTCAAAATTGATTGGATGTCATGATACAAGTGGATCTCATTTGTGAAGAAATGGCTAGATAAGGGCATAGCTTGATGGCACGACACAAGGGAGACAAGACATGAGACTGACAAAACCTAAAGACCTAGGGGCTCGGGGGTCGATCAAAGATTAGCATTGCCTACGTGAAAGCGTAGAGCCCTCGTAGTTCAGTGAAAGGTGGACGACTGACCAAGATGGAGACCTTGATGGATGGTAAAGATAGGATGGACAAAAGGAGAAAGACTGATGGTAGATGATAGAAGAGCAAAGCAGACAATGAAGAATAATGATGGAACCCCGGGGGCAGATCAAATGATCGACCTTGCCTACGTGAAAGCGCAGGGGCAACGTAGTTCGACAAGACCAAAGGAAAACAATGGATAAAAGATGATAAGATGATAGGACAAGTGGATAAAAAGATGGGACCGATATGACAAGATAGGATAGACTTGGTGGATTGGATAGGATGATGATGATCACATAAAGCTCAGGGATGGGATAGTTATCCAAAGCAGTAAAATGACTTGGGAGGATGATATGATAGATAGATGAGTGATAGGAGATTGGAAAGATGTGCAAGAGAAGCAGGGGTGATGTAAATGGCATTGGGTTGCATGGGGGAGGCCTATAGCCAGATACCAATGACAAAGGATTGTGAGGTGGGATGAGATGGGATGAGGATAAAGATGGAAGATTGGATAAAGATATAGGGATGGGGGATGGGAGGGATTGTTTGGAAGGATAGGAATATAAGGATTGTGAGATGAAAGGGATGCTAGGATAGATGGAGAAATGGAAGAGATGCTAGGGTAGATGGGGAGATGGAAGGGATGCTAGGATAGATGGATACGAAGATAAGGATGGGGAGATGGAAGGATACTATAATAGATGGATAGGGAGATGAAGGGATGTTATGATAGATGATGTCTGCAAGGACTATGTCACAAAGGAAGCACATGCCCCCACTCTAGATATGTCATATATGATGAGGCATGTAAGACGAGTGGATGATAAGATAAATGAGATAACTGAAGGAGGACAGGATGGGTGACCAAGGAATATGATAGAGCATGGATGAAGGGAATGTATACCAATAGGTATCCAAAGCATGCATAGATAGGTGCCCCAATTTTGATCAAGATCACAAGAAAGATGGAGGGAATGGGAGATAAATGGGATATGATGGTAGGATGTGGAAGATAGGTGGGATGGGGGGATTTATGACGGATAATAGAAGATGGGTGCATAGCTGGAAGCATAGCGGATGGAGGGAATGCATATCAGGAAGTTGCCCCCAAGTGCAGATGGGGATTTACACATGACGCCTGTTTGCCAGGTTTTCATCATGGTACTTATCCAAGGCGCTTGTTTGCCAAGTTTTCACCATTGGATGAATTATTTCTCTTTACTTTTTCTTTCTTTTTCTTTTTTTGGATTTTTGAATTTTTTGACTGTTTTAGGGGATGAAAATGGGTAAGGATAGGGATGTTGATAAGGGGATTTAGAAGACAAGCGATAAGGATATGGATGAAGGACTCAAGCATCAAGTTCCATACTAGGTAGTAAGAGCCCATGTTCAAACCGACTATTGGATGTTGGTACAACCTTATGCAAGAGGATGAATTAGGGGGATTTGAGAGGGGAGATACATGGGATAATGGATGGGATGCTGCGAAGGGTATGGATGGAATGATGGGGTGGATATATGATGGGGAGATGCGTTCAGGACCAACATTGGCACATGTGGTGGTGGATGTGGAAAAATAAGAGGATTAAGGGATGGAGAATGTGGGAATAATGGAGGAGATGGAATGGTGAATTTCGGGACATAGGGACCCAAGACAGATGTAGGAGATGAAAGGGGTGTATGATTAGCTTGTGGATTAGCGACTTTGGATGTTCTTACTGATTTTTCATGTGATGGCATTGCATCTTTTTTCTTTGGGATCCACATGGTTTTGATCTTTGCTTTGGTGGGCCTTTGTGGCCTACAGATTTTATTTAGATTTAGATTTTTCTTCTCTTCACCATGTATTTTAGAGGGGACATGGGGAGCCGTAAATTCATGTGGATGCTTAGATTTATGCATTTTTCCTTTAACAGCCAAAGTGCTTTTAGTAGCAATGGGATGGGTGTGAATGGATGGATGATGTGGAGGACACATGAATGGAGGGATGGAGGTAGGATTTTTAGGATGATATGTGGATGGATGATGTACAGGTACGTGCCTTTGTTGATCCTGATCAGGGAACATGAGAGTGGGATAGTTATGATGGGCGACATGGATAGGTGATGGATGGATGAAAGGATGGATAGGATGAGATGGAGGAGGTGATTTTGGGATATAAGGGCCCAAAATAGACTTAGGACTTGGAGGATACATGGGCATGGTAGATGGAGGATTAGAGATGGTAGATGGAGGGATGTAAGGACCCAAAATGGATGGAGCAATGAAGGAGGAAGATGGGAGTTGTTTTGAGGTGATATGATAGAGGAGGAGGGATGGCCACATATGATCTGGTAAGGCGATGGGAAGAGCCGACATTTCTTTGGAAAAGGCTCCTCCAAGTTGAGGACATCTAGAGGTTGTACCAACATTTTGGATTAAGTAGTCGTGAGTAGTACATCCAAGACCCTATGGATACAAGTGTTCTTTAGCTTGGATGGGCTCTATAATACCTTGCTCATGAAGGCCTAAACCTTTTCCTTGATAGTTCATTTTCTTGAGTATTCGATCTAGGATAGGATTTTTGTTATTCTGAAGAATGATGCGAGTTCATTAGTAGGTGGAAGAGGAGGGTTGGTGTATATGCTTTGTTTTTCTTCTGCAAGGAGACCACTATGGAGGAATGTGAGAGGACCAAGGGGATAGACAAGCGGTGTGGGGATAGCATTTTTAGGCGATGATGGGGGATCATGAGAAGGAGATGATGGGATAGCAACATCAGGAGGGGGAGTAGGGGCCATGATAGGATCTGGATTGGTGGTAGTAGGCTCATGCGATGGAGCTTGAATGACAAGGGGATTATGGGATGGAATAGATGGGGGATTGTGATCTTGAGGTGGACTAGATGGGATGGCAAGATCTTGATCTGGAGAAGGGGATATGCTGGCATGCTTTGGATTAGACTCATGGCATGACTCATCATGTGCGGGAGGCATGGGAATTGACTCTTGTTGGGACTCTTCAAGTGGGGAAGATGGAGGGACAGAAGATCCATGAGGTTCGTTGGAATGGGTTTTGGTGCTACCAGGAGTGGGAGGAGTGGATCGGATTTGGGTGTCTTCGATGGATTGGGTGGATCTAGGAGTAGAGGGAGTGGATTGGACTTGGGTTTCTTCGATGGGTTCAATGGCTCTCATAGTAGATGTGGGTTCAATGGTTTCAATGGTTTGATTAGTGCTAGGGGTGGTAACAACAATGATAGGTGTGGTGTGGAGAAGGGTCTCATCACTAGTGACCATGGATGATGGATTGGGATGGCATGGTTCCATGACTTCAAGATGTGGAGTTGGGGATGGCTTCTTTGTAATGAGTCCTTGGAGAACTTCTGAAATGAAAGACTTGCATATGGTTGGCTTGGCTGGGGTGGTAGAAATGGATGGGGGATTATGGATTGGTGGACCTGGGTTAGGATGGAGGAAATGGGATTGAATGTAGGGACTATGAGTAAAATGGAGGATTAGGATTGGATGGGTGAATGGGATTGATGGAGACTAGGAGTAGATGGAGGACTAGGATGGGATGGATGAATGGGATTGGATGGAGGACTAGGAGTAGATGGAGGACTAGGATGGGATGGATGAATGGGATTGGATGGAGGACTAGGAGTAGATGGAGGACAAGGATTAGGATGGAGGGCTGAGGGCGATTGGGAGGGTGAACTAAGATAGGGGGACATGAATTGTGGATTAGGACAAGAGGATATAGGTGGTGTAGTGGGACAAGAGGATGTGGAGGATGGATTATAACAAGGGTATTGGGATGATGGATTATGATGAGGAGACATGGATGTAGGATTAAGGTAAAAGGGTGTGGATGTAGGATTAGGATAGGAAGGTACGAATGTAGGATTAGAGTGCATAGATTGGCATGGAAGATTAGGGTAGTGGGTATATGCGGATGAAGGATTTAGATAGGAGGATGTGGATGGGGGATTAGGATAGGGGTATGGAGATGGTGGACTAGGATAAGGGGATGCGGGTGTTGGATAAGAGGATGATGTAGATGGAGGGTATGATGGATATGACGGATATCCCTTGTCAAAGGTAGTAGAAGCAACATGATTAGGCATGGATGAAGACATAACTGGATAACTGGAAGGTGGATGGACAGGGTGGAGAGATTCCACAATGGAGCACAGTAGACACAAGGGGACCACGGGCATGGACAAGGACAAGGAAAGAATGGAATGGGCACCAATGGATGGAGGAGGAATGGTGGATGGTGATGAAGAGGATGGATAAAAGATTTTGGATGGGAACGGATTAAAGCTCAAATCGGGATTTTGGTCAAGCTCAGATCAGGATTGGACAAAAGCTTAGATTAGAATGATTGGATGGGATTGCTTTTGATTTTGATGGGATTCGGATTTGATTTAGATTTGATCGGATTGGATTGGATTGGATTTGATTGGATTTGGATTGGGTTGGATTGGATTGGATTAGATAGGATTGGATTGAATTTGATTTGATTAGATTGGAAAGGATTGGATTAGATAGGATTGGATTGAATTGGATTTGATTAGATTGGAAAGGATTGGATTAGATAGGATTGGATTGAATTGGATTGGATTGGATTTGATTTGGATTGGATTGGAAAGGATTGGATTAAATAGGATTGGATTGAATTTGATTTGATTGGATTGGATTGGAAAGGATTGGATTAGATTTGATTGGATTGGATTGGATTGGATTGGGTGTGAGAGAGAGACCTCAAACTTGATCACGTGAGATTACCTTTAGTAACCCTAGAGCTTTGATTGATTGATAGGATGATTACGGCACCGAATCCACCTTAAGCTAGGAATGGAT
This sequence comes from Sequoia sempervirens, assembly GCA_007258455.2. NCBI lineage: Eukaryota > Viridiplantae > Streptophyta > Pinopsida > Cupressales > Cupressaceae > Sequoia > Sequoia sempervirens. The sequence goes on from VDFB02058242.1 coordinate 190,149,846, forward strand.
TGATTGGTAGGATGATAACACAACAGAACTACTTACTCAAGATGGAGCAGAATGATTGGGATTGAAGTTAAAGACTAGTAATCAAGTTCAAGCGCTATAGTCAATTTAGATAATCACTTTGTAATGCAATTTTAAGGCGGTTTGGCTATGGGTGGTGTTTAGGAGGTGTGAATGGCAAAGTTGTGATGTTTGTTAGGTGAGGGTATTGACTTGTGAATGGAAAATTAAAATGAAAAGGTAGATTAGAAGTGATTTATGAAAATTTGGGGTGGTAGAATGGGGGTTTAAATGGATGAAATGGAGGTTTTGGGAGGCTTAGGATAATGGGATGATAGTTGGGAATGATTAAGTAGTGATTTAGAGGCTAAATAAATCCAAATGGGGTACTTTCGGGGGGTTGAAAGCAAAA
>VDFB02058242.1:190150354-190176913 GCA_007258455.2 Sequoia sempervirens
GATAGGGTGGGAGAGAGTGGGATAAGGTGGAAGATAGAGTGGGAGAGAGTGGGAGAGAGTGTGGGAGGGTGGGAGATAGGTTTGGAGAGAGTGGGAGAGGGTGGGAGAGAGAGGGAGGAAGAGAGTGGGAGAGAGTGGGAGAGAGGGAGGGAGAGAGTGGGAGAGAGTGTGGGAGAGTGGAAGAGAGGGTGGGAGAGAGTGGGAGAGAGTGGGAGAGAGTGGGAGAGAGTGGGAGTGGGAGAGAGGGTGGGAGTTGGAGATAATATAGACAAAGAGAAAAAATAAATTTATAAAAAAGCCAACTTTCTAATAACACGAGCACATTTGAAGAAGTAGAGAGAGTGGTATTTTAGCAAGAAATAATGCGCTAGTGTTATAACACAAGCATGTCATAACACGAGCACATTTTTTCTTTCTCTAAAAATGGTAAAAAGCCACAATATACTCGTGATTTCGGCCCACTTTCTGCATATTCTCCTAGTTCTACGCATGCTCAGACAAAAAGTAGATTTTTGATGATTGAGTGAAATTTGCATGCATGATTTTTAGATTCCAGCACCTTTTTCATGATCTTTCCACCACCTTTTCATGAAATAGCAAAGTTTTCACTTTGAAAGGCATATAATATCAATTCAAGTTTGAATTTTAGTGATAACTGACATACAATTGAAGTTTGGAGGGGAATAAGCTTTTGAAATAGTCAAATTATTGAGGAGTTTGAGGAAAGAAGAAGCAAAGGCTACATAATTGGGTAGAACTCCTCCATTTGAAACTCAGGTTTTTAAGGTATGTGAAGTATTATTACATTTTCTTTCATTCCATTATGGCTTTCTTTCATTTTTGTTGTTTTGCATATTCCATGTTGATCATTGTTTTTTTGTCATGTTACAACCTTAGGTTGTCAATGGAAATTTTAAATTACACAATTCTATACACTTTCCAATTGCATTTTTAAAGCACATCTCTTTGAGGAATTTTGTTGTTTAATAATTGACTTACTTTGTGTATGCTTCCAAAGCTTTCATTGAGGTATTTTGTCAAACAATTATACAAACCAGCTAATTGCCTCATCTATGATACCAAACTTTCCATACATGTCTCTAAAAAACTAGAAATATACTCCTAATGTAGTAGGGAGAGGCCTGCAACACAGAAATACACAACTCCAATATGCAAAAACAATTTACAATTTACAATTTCATCAGGACCTCTTCATTCAACAAATTCACACTTTTCCTTATAGCATATCAAAGTCACTCAATCGGGTATAATTCCACTAACACAAACTTTCAACTCACAAAAGAACACACATCATGGACCCATTATGGAGCCTTTCAACATATTCAATAATCAACAATGCTTGTTTTGTACCAAACTGCACAAATTAGGTTTTCTACAGTTTTAAGGGCCCAAATTAGCCCACTTTTACAAAGGTGCCACCTTCAAAACTTGTTCACATCTCCTAAAACCTTGGAGCAGCACTTTATATCTATCAAAACTTCATATTCCAACATTATATTGCAGAGATTCAATCATTTACCACCCAAACTATAAAACCCTCTCCGCAGGCTTAGAAACCCTAGGTTTTATTGAAAGTAACACTTGCCAAACATTCCAAAACTTGAAAACTATTCAAACAAGCCTAAAATACCCTGATCATGCTCAATCTAACATAAAATAATGCTGACCAACTCAAAAACTCAATTTCACTCACCAAAACCTCATTTTTCTTAAGGAAAACTCAACATTTCCTCATTTGGTTTGACACCCAATCTACTTCCAGACCTCCCCTACTCTAGTTCAACATTCCTCCACCAAAAACTTATTTTTTCCAATCCATCCCATCTAGTTACAAGCCTTACAGTTGGTTGGATGGAGTTAATACATGTTTGAGGTTTACAAACTTACAAGAAACCCTATTTTAGCCGGTGAGAGAAATCTGAAGATAAATCACACAAAACTTAATGGAAAAAACTAAAAATCGATTCAAATGAGAGAAGACACAATATACTATTCTATTCCACAAGAAAATGAATCAAAAAGATGTTGTACGGCCTTTACCGATTGTTGCTATACTGGATAATACAGAAAAATGAAGAGATTCTGAGTTTTATTGTTCAAATTATTCTTTCCAATCAAAGGATCATCCTCCATTCAAGTTTCTCATGGCCTTTTATAATGTTTCCCTCCTAAAACAACCCACTTCAACTTCCAAAACTAATATTTGAAAGAAGTGATCATTGGTCTTCCACTTTAATAGACTTTTACAACTCTTCACTATTTGTTAATTTGACAACTTTGCACTTTTTGCACATTTTGAAAATTCTACTACCTAGACCCCTAAATAGTATTGAAAAATGACCATTTACATCACCACATGGTCTTATAGACCTTATTAAGAAAAAATTCCTCCAAAACTATAATCTAGACCTTATGACTTGAAATGGATTAACAACTTTATACCTCCCATGAATGCAAGTTCTGGTTAATAATCACAATACCTCACAATGGACTGCCTGCAACATTTAAGAAGGATTAGTTATTTTTATAGGGTAGTGCATCTATAATGAATTTATTCAAAAGAGGTCGAAGTACTTGGCATTGATGTTGCACTGTATATTGCGTAGATTCCATTACCATTTTATGGATTGTTGAATGCCATCCTATTTGACAGCAAGAGGGAAGTGTGAGGTCCAGCAAACGTATCTAACATGTTAGAGGCATACATAGTCACTGCCAAAGAGAAGATCAACTCACTTGTTTTTCTCCCCACGCCTGGACTTTATTTCAAAGCCCACATGCCAAGTTTGCCGACTGATGGAAGTGGAATTTGGACATTTTTGTTAATAATGAAAATTAAGTGACCCACTTAGAGTAAATTATGCTGAAATGGTCAACATCAGTGACAACTGTATTTTATGGATTGTTGAATGTCGTCCTATTTGACAGCGAGAGGGAAGTGTGAGGGTCCAGCAAACATATCTACCTAACATACGTTGGATAGTCACTGCCAAAGACTAGAGATCAACTCACTTGTTTTTATTCCCATGACTCGACTTTATTTCAGAGCCCCGCATGCCAAGTTTTCCAACTGATTGGAAGTGGAATTTGGAGGATTCTGTTAATAATGAAAATGAAGTGACCCGCTCAGAGTAAATGCTGAAATTGTCAACATTACTGACAGCTATATTTTAGCTAGACGTGAAGAAAAATCAAATCTGGATTCAATGGTATAAAAAGTCTTGGCCGCCTCCAGTAAATATCGTACAATCATAGCCGCGTTTCAATTAGATTTCGTTAGAGGAAAAATCAAAGAGTGAGGCAGGAAAAATCTTCACTACTTTTCTTCAGTCCTATTCAATGTAAAAATAAATCTCAGTCTATCTATACCAAAATGCACGCCAACATTTACTATATACCCTTTAATCACAACCACATCTATATTGAAATGAAATTTGATTGTACTTAGCTTTACAAGTTTACTAAACTATTATCCAATCTCAGTCATATTTATATTGAAATAAAATTTGTACTATTTAATTTCAAGAGGTAAAACAAAGTAAATTTGAATTGAAAATGAGAATATTTTTCATTATTATTCATTAGGAAAAATGTATTTTATGAAAATGGAGAAATGCGTAATCAATCTAAATTAAATAAAAAATTATATAGGAATAATTTATTTCTTTATCTTTAAAAAAGTAAAAACATATGTTTTTAAAATTTAAATATAAATTTGATAATTTTTTAGAATGGTATATTTTAAATATTAAGATAGGATTTAATTAATGTAAAGATGCATTTTATGATGGCAATAAGGGGTAGAGTGTAATAATGTGTGTGTTCTAAAAATCTCTTATTTTTTACATTAAATATGATAGACATTTACATGTCAAAAACATAATATTTAAAAAAAAAAGATATATAAAAGAGTGAAAAGAAAGGCTTATAAATTTTTAAAAAGGTTTGACTAAAAAACAATAATTTGATTTGTTAATTTGAGATATTTCTTTATTTGTTAATTATAGTGACAATTTTGATGGGCGCAAGTTGATTGAAGAAATAATTTTAAATAATTAAATAATTAACCAAACTAAAAATATAGAAGAAAACACAAACAATATAGATACAATAAAATCTATGTGTCCACATATATGGTAGATAAAATTATTCTAAGAAAAACAAAATAACCATAAGTAAATAAAGTATCTTCAAAATTATATATCTCACCATTTTATATAAAGTTTTTAATAGTTTATTTTTTTTAAATGCAATAACTGTGTAGGTTTTATTTTGTATATATCTAGTTGTTTAGTAATGAAGTTGTGTACTTGATGCCCCTAGTCTCCCACACAAATTAAAACTATAATTTTATTTAGATGAGAGCACATATAAACATATAGTCTCTATGCTTAATTGCATCTCCATACACTAGGAAAACATTGTAAACCTTATAAATTATCATAATCTAATAGTTGTGGTTTACCTGTGGCTATAGTTTTTGCTGGAGGCTATCCATCATATTGTATGAAGCCTTGCTCTATATGTATGTGTGTCCCTCTAACATGTTAGGCTTTCCAAATACAAAAAAAAAAGGTTTTCTAGACCCTTATGCATCCCTCTTGTTATCAAATAAGATGAACTTCAACAATCCCACATGCCAACAAAAGCTAGCCAATATACAATGGCACATTGTTGAATAATATTTTAAACTCCATTGAGTAAATTCATTGTAGATGCACTACCATAGAAAGATAACCCTTATTTTATGTGCGAGAGGTCTCATATTGTGCAAACATGTGAATTCAAAAGTGTGAGATCAGAATAAGGGTAGAATTGTTGAGCGACAACTAAGCAGAGTAGTATTTTGTATTAAGAGCTTCAAAGGAATTGAAATTCAACACAAGGAAGGTGTACTTTGTATCAATTCACATTTTGGCTATGTAGCCACCTTTTTTTTGTATCTATCTTTGGTTGTGAGCATTATAAAGACAGTGTGTCCAACCAGTGAGCTCTTGTAATACACTGTATCTAGATATAATATATTGTGAGCTAACCCTCATCATGGTTTTTCTAGTTTTAGGTTTTCCAAGTAAAAATATTGGTATTCATGTGTTATGCGATCTTGTGGATGTTTCATGTTTTCATTCTTTATATTTGTTAATACATTGGTGATTGGATAGGTTGTGTTTAAAAGATTAATAGAATATTGATTCACCTGCCCTCTTAGTATTCTAGGTGTTCAATACCCTGAATAAGGTGCATTGTGGATTTCCTCTAGGATCAATTTCCTTAAGTCTCCTAAATCTAGAATGTACATTCTTCCTTGGTATCTCAAGATTCTATCTGATTCAAACACATATCCATCGAAATGATGGTCTACGAGATTATCCTCTAAGGATTTCTTCACTGTAGAATAGTGTTTATCTCCTTGTAGATTATGAATTACTTGTTGTTTCTAAAAGGTAGAAAATTGTTGTTCCTATGTTTAGGGTATATGATAACAACTTTCTACACATTTCATTCATGGAAACCTTAGAGATTTCAAATCCAAGGATGGAATAAGGGAAAGGTTGTCCTAGGGGGTGATAAAAGGTATAAAGGGGGTTCAACACCAAGCTAGAGCTTCAAAAGACTAGTAACATGCAATACTAAATGACAAAACCTAATGATATACAAAACTTAAGAAAATGTCCTAGAAATGAACTCAAATCAAAATAACAAGTTGGAAAAGTATAGAGGTGCACCTAGAAACTTGAAATAGCTTGAATGAAGATCCAAAATCCTAAAAATACTGATTTTGATACACACTAGGACTCATACGCTAGTAGGGGTGATTTAGTTCCAATTTATGGTTTCAGACTAAAGTCAAAATCAAGAACTACTGAATCAAGATCTATAATAAAAGTCTAAATTTAGGTATACCAAGACTCATACACCACAAGTGGTGATTTATTCCTAGTATCGGGTTGCTTTGAAATTTTGATATCCTCTAATGATCTCTTGTAGCTTCCTTCTTGCCAAATCTCTAGCTTTGATATACTAAATTTTTCTCTGTAGATGACTTTCCATGATCTTGCAAGGTAGATGAAAACTTGAAAAATTTCCTCTAGTCTTTCTCTTCAATGGATCTTCAACCTAAACCACCTAGATCTACAATCATACATCAAAGCGAGGGAAAAAAATCGTTAGTGGATAGGGTTTTTCCTTTGTCAAACCCCGTTTTGGCAATCAAACCTCAACTCTTGCTTGAATGATATAGATCTTGACTTGAATACTTTCTTGAATCATAAAACCCTACATCACAAATGTTAGCTCAAAAATAAACATGATATGTGATGACTTTTACATGATGTTGGATACTTGAATAAGGCTCCAAAATGCTTGATAACCACTCTTGAATGCTCTTGAATTGCTAGAGTGCTTGAATTCTTAGATCACACTTGCTCATTAAATTTTCTTAGAGAAAAATGAGTGAAATAACCTTGTATTGATGTTTATTTATGCCAAATGTCCTAAAATTACAACACTACAAGCCGACATCAGATCTAGGAGAATCAAATACTGCCAAGAATTTGAATTTAAATTAGTTCTAAGCTAAGTGAGACTCATATTCCAGTTGGGGTGTATGAGTCCCATTAGGCTAAGCTTGGGACACATTTTTTAAGAAAGGCTTAATTCAATGTGAAATCTATATTGGGGCCCCAAAACTTAGGTGGGACCCATACGCCCTAGGTGGCATATGAGTCCCAAATCACTAAATCTGGGTCATACGATCTAAAATCATTAAATTAAGATTGTTCAATTGATATGTGTTAGGATTATCCTTTGAAAGATGAAATAATTAAGGCTTATGGATGAAAAATAGGCCCAAATAAGGCATAAAGAAGCCCACTTTAATAGGGAGGACCCAAACCCAAACAAGTGTGAAAATATCAAGGATAATATTTTTTGACACTGCAATTTAAAATTGTACCTTGATGTAGATATGGCTTCTATATTCCTTCTTCACCTAAGTTCACATCAGCTACTCTATTCTCCTTCCCCTTGATATACTCAATTCCAAAGTCATACTTGTTGAGAAAATCCAACCATATCCTCTGTCAAGAATTGAGATTAGGTTGTGTCAAAATGTACCTCTCTCAAATGATTTGTCTTCAACTCAATTAAATTCCACAAAAGGTAATGTCTCTACGTCTCTAAGGAATGAGCTGTGTCCAATAACTCTAAGTCATGGGGTGCATAAATCATCTCATATTTTTTTAATTTCCTTGAATCATAAGGCACCACTTGCCCATTCTACATTAGCAATCCTCCTACACCTTCTCTTGATGCATCTATTATCATTGTGAATTGACCATAAATATCAGGTATATTAGAAATTGGGGTTGTAGTGAGATTTTCCTTCAAAAGCTAGAAAGCTTCCTCACAATTTTTAGTCCACTCAAATATTTTCCCTTTCTTTTAGAGTGAAGTGATTGGTGCTACAATTCTGAAAAATTCCTTCTACAAATTTATGATAGTATCCTTCAAGTCCCATGAAGCTTCAGACTTTAGTCACATTCTATAGTGTAGGGTATTCCACATTTTCCTTTATCTTCTTTGGATCTATGGAAATCCCTTCAACTAAAATGGCATGGCTTAGATAATGTAGTTTATCCTAATAGAAGGTACACTTGGATAACTTTCCAAAAAAAAATTCCCTAAAGAATTGTAGTACTATCTTCAAATGTTTATCATGCTCTTCAATGTTCTTAGAGTAAATTAAAATATCATCCAGGAATATAAGTACAAAATGATCTAAGCAATCCCTAAATACATTGTTCATTAGGTTCATGAAAGTTGTGGGAGCATTAGTCAACCCGAATGGTACTACTATGAATTCATAGTGACCATAAGGAGTCCTAAAAGATATTTTAGAAAATTTGTCCTCCTTAATCCTTAATTGATGATATCCATATCTTAGAGATCCATCTTGGAGAATATTGTAGCTCATTTCATCTGGTCAAAGAGTTCATCAATTCTTGGAAATGGGTACTTTTTCTTGATAGTTGACTTATTTAACATCATGTAGTCAATTCACAACTACAAGGTTCCCTCCTTTACAAAAAATGATTGGTACTCCCCAAGGTGACACACTAGTTCTAACAAACCCTTGCTTCAAAAATTCCTATAGTTAGGTCTTCAATTCATATAGCTCGATTTTTGTCATCATGTATGGAGCCTCAGATTGAGGTTTGATTCTAGGTAGCAAATCAATTGAGAAATCAAATTCCCTCTTTAGTGGAAATTTTGTTAATTCTTCTAGAAACAGATCCTGAAATTCTCTAAGGATAGAATAGTCATCAAGTACTAGTTTAATCATATCCATATCACAAATGTGAATGACATACACGGAAAATTCCTTCCTTTGGGCCTTCTTCAATTGCATAGTTGAAATTTTTCTAAGATCCAAAGGTTTCTAAAAACCATGAATCTCAACATGATTTCCAAATTTATATAAACAACTTAAAATCTTATCCTCATAATTGATGATAGAGTTATGTTTTTCTAACCAATTGATTCCTAAAATTACCTCATAGGTTCCTAAGGGAGCCACATAAATATTGACTAGTGTCTGAATACTAGGAAGTTCTAACTCACTACAAGAAAGACATGAGTCTACCCTCTTTTCTATGCGATTCCCATATCGAACTATCCATGAATTTTCTATGTGTCATGGTCTAACTGTTAACTTGGAAATGATTTTGGGATCTACAAATCCTTCAGTTGCCCCAAGATCAATCAAAATAGAAATAGTTTGTCTATAGATCTTTCTAGAAATTTGCATTGTTGAATCTTTGAAAACTGCTTGCCTATTGTCCACAGCTGCATGAATTTGGTGTTAGGGTGATCCTTGTTGATTCCTTCCTATTTTTCTGATCACCTACTAAGGATGAACATTGGCATAATGTTGTCATCCACACATAAAACATCTATTGTGAGGTATTCTAGGTCATTCAGACCTATCCCTCATGTTGTTGTTGTAGTTGTTGTAGTTACTTCTCTTATTATTTCCATTAGAATTCCCTTCAGCTCTATCTTGGGAATCATTTCCATGCTTTAGGTTTTAGATTTGATGATTGATACTTCCTTGCAAGTTATTATTATGAAATTTTCTATTCCCAAACCTAGCATCTCCATTATTATGAAAGTTGGCCATCTATTGAAGTTTATGCTCCTTTATTGTAGCCTTCTCAAAAACCTCATTCATGATCAAAGGATTATGGATATTCATGTTTACACCTATCTAAGGCCTCAAACCCAAGATGAACTTTTGGATGTAGAACCATCCATCCGTCAGATACTATGACCTATATACTTGAGAAAATGACTAAATCTCTCCCATTACTCATAATCCTAACATATAACATATCTTTTACAATAACTTCAAGATTCCATCAAATTGAACAAGTCGTTGAAAACATATTAACCATATTCGTTTCAATTACAACCCTAACCCTTAACCTGTATTTAATCATTGCACTAACCTTAATTCCCAAAGTACAATGGAACTCATTCTAAAATTGAAACTTGCATACACTTTTCAACTGGAACACAATTATACTAATTAATTTTCACGTGTTCCGTAATACTAAAATATTATTCTTTATTCAAACTTGATAAAAATAACTATTATTTAAGGAATCCCAATTCCCAAAAATTAAATTTAATATAAAGGCTTTAACTTTAAACATCACTTAGGAAGCATCTCACGTGATCCAATAACCCATCATTAGGATATTCTAAATCCAAGCAAAGCAATGGCATAGCGCAAGTAATCAATTAAATAATTAACAATAATTGCGCATACTCGAAAATCAGTCAAATTTCATTGGTAACTTATGAAATATTATAACTAATAAGTTTATTCCATTTTCTTAATTTATTCATAATAATCAAAGCAATTTTTATTTTTTAAATAAATCATTTTATTTAAAAATTCATTTCTGCATTCATCATAGTAAAATACCCAACTTAAAATAATTATATTTAAACATAAATATAGATATTAAATAAAATCCACCATTTAAACTTCAAAACAATATTTTAATTATATTCCAATTATTTAATATATATAATCTATATATATTATATATATATTAAATAGTAATAAAAATAACATATTATAAATATAAATATATATATATATATATATATATACATTTATATAACATATAATATATGTGTAATGCCCCGCCATGCAACCCTAGAGGAAGTTGCAATCCACTACTTAAACGTACCAATTTTTTTTTTTTTTTAAGTATAAATAACATGTAAAGTGGATTCATAATGCCAACAACCTCTAAGGCCACGAGACAAAGATTACTTAAAAACCCAACATCACATAGCAATAACATAAACCGATACATCAATCACTTAAGGAAATGAAACAACATACATTCCATGCAAGATAAATTACAACAAGGATAATAAATACCTCAAGATTCCAAATTAACATTTAAACAATAAGGTTACATCACTCATTCCCCGAATGAGGTAAATCCAAAACTCATAATTACAATTACAAATTCCACCTCGAAACAAATGAGGGGTAATAAGATACAATAAGAGCTGAAAGAAAGAAGTGAGAGAAGAAACTGATTCCCACGAGCTCTCCAGCTGGAAAACACGAACACACGAACATGAAGAAGAACCAACGGAAAAGAAATGCACGCCACCCGACCTCGTGGAACCCAAAGGCCCCACTCCCTCCGTGCTAGGAGATAGTAACCAGGATTTCCTACACAAGACCATGCACCTCTAGACACAAGATAACACACTGAACTGAAACAAGAACCAAAACCCACATTACTTAACACAAAGGTTACAATGCTTCCAGAGTACAAAATCGAGTACCATCACTGCACAAAATAAACTCACGGTACAACACCATACCGACTGCTGTCATAGGAGGAGTGTCATCGCAAAGGCTGCATTGGTTATCCAATGGTGTTCTTCCTAGGTCCCGGCCCCCCTCTCGGGATATCCTGGTAACCTCTCACGAACCCGGCGCCATATGCCCACCAGAGCGGAATCGATTATCTTTCGAGAAGACAAGATAACGATCTTGCCATTCCAGGCCTTCCCGACTCATCTCAAGTCTCGTACAAGCCCTTGAGCCAATGAGCGAGGCTAAATTATCTTATTAATGTTCAATGCTACTCTCTCCCTAGTAAGTTATTTTAATTTTCACTTAATTAACTAACTCTCAAATGAGTTATCCTGGGACCACTTTGGGCCCGGCCCTCGTTTGAAAGCCACTCCCCTATCGACAACACAAAACTCAACCACATGCCAAGGGTAGACAATGCACTAACATATATCACAAATAACCAAACACCTCAACAGGCAACACATCCCTACGGATGTCCAAAACTGAAACCAAAACGTGCACTACCCAAGGCTAACACAAGGTTGGCTAACATAATGAAACCCACATGCCAACTGAAACACGACTCAACCATGAATCACAAGGTCACAAAACCCGTTCAAGGAACCAGGTAACCACTTGAGCTTAACTCACACATAAACCAAGATAGCCAAAGAAAAACATAAGAGGCATAACATCATCTCAAGAAAACACTGCTGGAAGACTTACATGATCAACAAGAAATGACTTACAGTCAACCATCATAAAAACTCACATAAACCACCCATACCAATGAGTGAACCCATATCAGGAAGATCCTCAAACATGCGCTCTCATTCCACAACATCGAAAGTGAGCAATTAAACATTAAAAACATTTCAGACAAAGAAGTAAGCTAATGTTCGGATTTCTTAAATCCATTCAAACACAATTTTCATAACCTGCATCTATCCAATCAATTGATCCCATTTATTTTCATGACATTGAGATATATAACGAACAGATCATAACCATATTCGTAATCAAAACATGTTAATAATCCAACTAACTGGTTAAAATTTAATCAATCGTTCACTCTAAGTTTCAAGATCACATATCATAGATAGATCACTTGCTTAATAAATCATTTAGGTTAATTGATAAGTTCGTCTTTTACTTTCAGTTCCACAATTATATTATATAATCAAGCATCTAGAAAAATAAACAAAATATGCCATTTAAATAATAGTTTGAAATCACTTCTTTGCAATTTACGACCATATGTTGAAATATCAATTTTCGCAATCATAAAAAAAAAACACATGATGGTTTAAAAGTTTCAGTTTAACATTTATCATTATTTAGATATATCCAATAAGGTGATATCTTATTTGCAACTGAATCATTTAAATAACTTTACATAAAATTCCCATTGAATAAACGATAACAAATAATATATACATAGGTTTTCCAATTAATCTATATTTCAGAAAACCTCATGATTCACCTAACATACATTTTGAACTTATTAAAATTCCTTTAATTAAAAATATAACAAATAACTTACATTATTCAATTAAACATTTCTAAAAACCTTAAGATTTTACCAAAAGAATTAAAATACATTTTAATCTTTAACCAAATTTCATTTAATTAAATAAATGACTATTAAATATATTATATTTTATATAATATATAATATTAAATATTATAAATATTATATAAAAATATAATATAAAATAATATTTATTTAAAACTTATATTTTAATAAATAATAAGAAAAAAAACAAACAATTTGAAAAAGCAGGGCCGCGCCCTAGCCGCGCGGCTCCCCTGCTTTCCCCGTGGGCGGCCACCGCCTCCCACGGCGGCGGTGGGCGCTGTGTGCAGGGCACCCAGCGCCGCTGCCTTAGGGCGGCGGGGACTGTGCGCCCAGCGCACAGTGACCGCGGCCTGCGGGCGGCGGCGGTGGTGGGGGTTGACTTCCCCTACCACCAAAACACAATTTTATAATAATATAAAAATTTTCCTGCGTTTTTTTCCAAATTAAATAAAAAAAAACCAGAGACATGTGGTTTAATCCAACATTTACAATTTTGATAAATACAAATATATATATGGATATATATTTGTGGGTACTTCCATATATGGCTATATATGGTTGTATTCACAATTATAGATACCCAAAACTTGATTCCATACTCAAACTATGAAAATAATCACAACCCCACTAAGAAAATGGAACTTATTTCAAATAAGCAAATGGGTTTACAAAAAACTAGGTTACACATTGAATTTCTTGGGTTTTCTTTCCAAAACTTGGTTCTAAATTTCATGTTTGGTTTCCATTCCAAATCTAACAACCATTTCCCAAATTTTAAGAGCTTCTCCATAAATTTTTATTGAATCTAACACTATATTTTCAACATGCAAAGTGAGAAAACAAAGTGAAGGGGGAGAACATGGAACCTTATGTTTCCTCCAAAGTTGCAAGCCTTAACCATGGAGATTTCAACACTCTTTCAACTCCACCATCATAGCCTCCTCCAAGCCTCTCCACCAAAACATTCAAAACCAAGAATTCCATGGAGAAATGAAAGAAAACCCTAAAACAAAATATATGCTTTTCTTTTTCCAAAAACTCCCCAAATTCACATTCAAATTCTAATTTTAATTCAAATTCAAATCCTAACTCAAATTAAACTCAAATTTAAATCAACATTTCATTCCAATTCCAATTTCAAACACAAATATCTTTTCCAAAGAAAGTCAACTAATTCAGAAAATATCCTTTTTGCCCCAAAGTCTTTGCATAAGAAATATTTGAATTTTTAATAACTTTAAACAATTTTCTCATTCCAAATTGAATCCAAATATTTTTGCACTTTACATTTAACAAAAGAATTAAATCTTTAACACTTTTAATTCAAAAGGGATAATTTAATTAATTCACACAATTAATTCAAATTATCAATAAAATAAGTCTAATTCAAAATTAGATTATTTTATTAATTCAATTAAATTAATTAACTAAACACTAATTTTTCAACATCTCCAAAAGACAAAACATTCATCATTTAAAATTCCCAAAAGCTATTAAATCACTTTTAGCTTGCAACTAAACACGTTTAATCATTAATCAAACTACGCAAGCCATTAAATCAACTTTAACTTGAAATTAAATAAACACTCAAAGGGAACTGCCCAAGATAAAACAACTGGCCCCAACGACAAACCAACAACACGCTACGACTAGGGTGACGACCTGGTTCGGAAACCCTAGCTACTATCTCCCAAATAATTTTCGTTGGTCAATGGACACGCTCAAACCTGGAAACCAGGTGGAGTCGATGTCATGTACCTGCCAACCTGCAACCAAGAGTATGTCGAACGTGCATATATACATAATATGATCAGACACACCGTGAAGAGGAAATCTCAGAATCATAGGGCACTCACAAGCGAGTGATAGAACCCCGTCCCCTTCACCAATACAATATCACTAACTGACAAAGCTAACATTATTTACATAATCAAAGCATAAAGCATCATTAATTCACATGATAACATGATCGAAGCATAACATAGGAAAACATTTCCTAATTATCAGAGTACAAAAAGGAGGGGTGTTACAATATATATATTTAAAAACATATATATATAATATATTATAAAATATATACTATATATATTTAAAATATATAATAAAAATAAAAATAAAGCAAATGAAAATGAATTAGGGTAGATCCGCAATAGAGGAGGGGACACAGCCCTGGCTGCGCCCAACCTCCCCTGTTGGAGGCGGCACTTCCTATGGTAGCGCCTCCCCCACAGACTGTGGGGGGCACTGCCACAACAACGACCTCCCCTTTGGGGTTTAGTTGGGGTATCCATGGCTACCGCTCCCCCCCCACAATGCTTCCACATTTTTTTATTTTTATTTATTAAACACGAAAACAAAAAAATGAAACCCATGTTCTTGCATTTTTTTTTAGAAGACCAAATAACAATATTTAATATATATATATATGTATATATATATATGTATATATATGTATATGTATATATATATGTATGCATATGTATATATATGTATGTATATCTATATATATATATATTATGTAATTTTGTTTATCAACAGCCAAATAGAGAAATTTCTTTCCTCAAAAAACATAATAGAAGAAAATATTTAATCACAATTTCATTTGCACAAATTTCTAAAGGTCTTCCAACTTCAAATAGAGATTTTTCAAGATCTTCTTTTGTTCCTTTTTATTTCTATTGTTTGATTCTTTCATTGTTTTCTTTTCCATTTCATTCCTATTGCAAGAATCTATCTTTGTTTTCTCTTCTTCTATGATTCCAAAGAGGTTTCCAGATTTGTTTTCTAAACTTGCATTCAAATTGAAACCAAAATTTCAAAACTTTGAAACAATTAAAACCAAAATAAAACCTATGATCAAGAACTTGAAGAACAAATGGATGTTGAGTTCCTCTACAAATTCCACTCCTCCACTATTACATCCCAAGATATCCACCTTCAAACCAAGATTGAATCCAAAAAATCCAAAACCCTCTTTTCATTTTTGCAACCAAAACTCTCCATCAAAACACAACCAGCAGTGAAAATAAAACCTATATGAAATATATTATCTCCTCCAAACTCAAATTGAAATTCAAAAATGAAATTTCATGGCTTCTCCAAATCCTCCCCAAATTGAGTCAACTCTTCTAAAATATCTTTTCCACCCAAATTTATTGCATTTTTGAAGATATTTGAATTTTAAATAACTTAAAACAAAATTCCAATTTCCAAATAGAATTTACTACATTTTAAAATTTTCTTTTCAAACAAAAGAATTTAAACTTTTAAAACTTTCTTTCCAAAAATAAACTAACACTTTTAATTCAAAAAAAAAAATAACTTAATCAATTCAACACAATTAATTTAATTAATCAATAAAATAAATCTAATCCGAGATTAAATTATTTTATTAATTACATTAAATTATTTAATAAATTAAATAACATTTTTAACAATATAGCTAGATTTATTTAAACAACAACTTAACTACTAAAGCCATTTATTTACTTTTCTATCTTGAATTTGAATAGAACCAAGGTGAAAGGGACTGTGAACCATGATCCAAATACCTGCAATACACAACAAATGAATACATTAGGAGATCAAATGCAAGTAAGAACAAGGATTCCCCATGAAATCCATTAACAAAACTCAAAATAGGAATGAAAAGATGAAAATAATGAAAGAACAAGAAAGTAAATCAAATCCTATTGAAAGCAATGCAAACTCTTGATCCCATGGGGGAATTGGTGCCAATTTGATGTGTAAATTGGCCCTTTCCCAACTCCAATGATGCAATGTTGATTTGATGAAGAGATTTGATCCACTTTGTTGATGTTGAAGAGTGCTCCAAGCTAAAATTTGCAAAATCCTAGCTATGATTCAATGAGATGGATGAAAATTGCTATGAATTTGAGTATAGTAATTTTATTCAAGTTTGTGGATGATCAAATGAGGATGTGATATCTTTATTTATAGAATGATAAGATGGATGAATGCCAAAAGTGAAGCAATGTGGTACTAACATTCATCCAATGGCATGATGCCACTTGTCAATCTATGAATGGATGGAGGATGAGCAAATTTTGATCCATGTGCAAGTTTGAAATTTGAATTTGATGAGATGACATGTTTAGGGGGGATGAAAGATAAGTTAAATGCCAAGTGGGAGACATGTAAGAGACAATGTAAGAGCTTTAAATGCTTTGTTGGATGGACAAGTCCTTTTTGGGGGGAGATTTCAAATTTGAGGAATATTCCCACTTGGATGCCTTTTTGAATGAAAATAGATGATTTATAAAACAATTAAATTGATTTTCATGTGCAAGTTGCAAAATCTAGAGGATTTGAGTGATTAGGATTAAATTAATCATGATTCAATTAATTTAAGGGGAGATTTAGTTGATTTGACTATTTGATTTAGATTTTAGGATTGAAATAAATCAAAAAGAGATGAAAATGATTAAGACTTAGTTAAATAAATATTTTTGATTTATTTAACCAAAAGGGGTGATGTTAGATTAAATTAGATAAATGTTTGATTTATTTAATTTAATTAGATGAACTTTAGAAATTTAATTAAATTGAGGGATTTATTTAGTTAAAAGGGGAATTATGATGACTTTAATAAAATAAGGCTATTCAATTAAATGGTTAGACAGAGGGATAATTTAGGTTGAAGTGATGTTAGTAGATCAGGATTGAGTGTATGTACATTTTACGTGTCTACATTTTTCCCCTCTTTGAAGTGATGCACTTGTTGCGTTGGTTCAAAGAATAACCTTGCCATGATCAAAAGTCAAAATTTCTCTGTTTTTTTTTGGGATGCCCCACTATTGCCCCAATGAATGAAGAATTACACCGGTATACTGCCCCCTCGAGAGATCGGGCGGAGAGGTTTGATTTGAGGGTCGATCTCTCGACAAAGAGGTTCAAGATCATGTTCAACTCAAATATTTGATGTAGACAAATTTGATGATGTAGACAGTCATCAGCCATGGGTAGCCTCATGCCTATTTTGATATATTACACCCACTTGATCCTGATTTGTACCATGACAGTGACATTATTGATGATGAGATGATTATAATGTTTATATGTAATGGATGATATGATGATGCATGGATGATATGGATGCACATGATATGATATGATGATGATTTTATGATTATGCGAATAGATGATAAATGTATGGTTTATGAGATGATTAGAATAACTAATCTATATTATGCAATGATGGGGATGAATGCATGTGGTATGATTAATGTTTTCTATATGGTATTATATGCATTGTGCAGTATGTTGATGGTTTTTAGATGCAAGATGGATACAATGGTGATGATTTATGATTCAATGTCATGGTACCATGTTAGCATGAAAAGAAAGAGATAGAAGAAAATAAGAGATTCCAAGAAGACATGATATGATGATGATGATGATGATTACTTGCCGAGGAGTTGGGATTTTCAAAGGGCCAATTACCTTATGTTTGATAACACATGTAGGCACGATGCATCAGGGTATAAAGAACCAGGATGGTGTTGTACCTAATGCGATGGACTATGACTTGACAAATAGATAGGAGTATTCTTGTTCACACTTGACATACGAAAACCTTGCTAGGACGTACATAACAAAGCAAGTATTCACCAAGTTATTTTACAAGAACGTCCAACAAGTATAGCAGAAAAAAGATAATGATCGTTGCCCCATTCCTATCTCTCTAAATCCCTTCATTGGGGACATCATTGAGAGGTCCTTGGAATGAGCACAATAAGATAAACCAAAAGAAAAGATCAAGTACACAAACAAGCCAATGTTCTTCATACCTCTAGCCAAAGGGATTTGTTTTGATAGGATAAGAATCCAAGGTGATATCCAAAATGATGCCCATTGTCGAAACGATATATCCTAGGACATGCATTGTATAGGATGATGATGGGTTGATAAGTTGACTGATAGGCTGTTGATATAAGGTTGACTGACATGTTTGAAAATGATCAAGATTTTGATTTTTTTTTAAAGATTTGTTGTTTGCTTTTGATTTTAAGATTGAAGCTTGCTTTTGCTGATTGTTGTGATTGTTTCTGTTTGTTTCACCAAAGGATGAAGGTGACAATTAGTTTATTATGGATGATTGATTATTGCGGGTGCAAGCGAGATGAGACAGATGGATTTTTTCAAATATGTGGATGTTTTTGATGTTTTGAAATGTTTTGAGGCTGTTTTTGGTGTTTTCAAGATTTTACAAATGTTTTGATGTTTGAATTTTGTGATGTTTTGGGGTTTTCTGAGATTTTATGAATGTTTTTGGATTTTAATGTTTTTTGAATTTTTTTGGATTTTTCTATGTTGAGGGCTGATCAAAGATTAGTCTTGCCTACATTTAAGCTCAGAGACAACGTAGTTCCGATTCCAATGTTTTTGACTTTTCTGTTTTATGGATGTTTTTGGATTTTTTGATGTTTTGGATGTTTTTGGATTTTTTGCATGGTTTTGATGATTTGGATATGGATATGTGTGATGATATCAGTGCTTTGTTTTTGGGATTTTTTTGAAGACCAAGCTAAGGTTGATCGATCAGGTCGATGGATTAATGATGATGATAACATTGTTGAGGATACACAACAATGCAAGGATTGATTGATCAGGGTTAATGATGATAACATTGTTAAGGATGCACAAAAATGTGAGGATTGATGATGATAACATTGTTGAGGATACACAACAATGCATTTATAGTGTTAAGCAACACAAGGATTGGGAATGATATCCCGAGATGATATTTTTTGATTGGATTTGATTATCATGATTGACAAAGCTTGATTTGGAACAAAATTTGTTCGAATGATTTGATGTGACGTTTAATTAGATACGCCTGATAGTGATTATTTGGATATATGTTGAATGAAAGATGAATCTTGATAAGGAAAATTTTCTTGTCAAAATATGCCATGGGCTAGTGATTTGGAATTTTGCTCACAAGTAGTTTGACCAATTCGGTTTCTCATTTACCAATGTTCGGATCACTACATAAGTTGGGGGATATAGATCAAGATTTATTCCTAAAGTGAGATCTAAATATCTGCCCCCAATGTCTAGCAATGTATGGAATGTGATGGGTGGATGTTTGGATAGGTGTGTGGATGGATGGATATGGATTATCTTGCGATAAGATAAGGTGTTTGGATAAAGGATGCTCATTTGGATAATGCTTCATGGCTCAGATAATGTTGGATAGGATAGGATCAATGAAAATGACACATGTCAAGATGTTTTACCCTAAGCAAGCGTAAAGTGTGCCCCAAAATTTCATCAAGATCAAGATAACTTGAATGATGGATGCAGATGGATGAAAATGGATTGGATAAATGGTTTATGGATGAATGGATTTATTATGGATGAGATGGGTGAATGGTTGATTTATTATGGATGGGATGAGATGCTTCGACTTGAAATAGTGCACGCAGATGCTTGATTCTACTCATGATGCATGTTTTCCAGGTTTTCATCATGGTACCTGCCCAAAGTGCCGCCCATGTGGTTTTCACTTGAGGATGATTTTTCTCTTTACTATTTTCAATCCTTTTTTTGATATTTTTGGTTTTTCATATTTTTTTGATTTTTTTGGTTTTTTCTAAAAGATTTTAAGCTCAAGTTGAATCACAAGGTGTTGTTGATGTAGATTCCCCTGTCATAATGTGCCATCGATATCCTACTCAAATAATTTTCTTTGCTAATATATGTGCACTTGAATACAACTTTTGAGATTCTTGATTGGCTTCATTGATACCGGAGTTAACTTTGTCTTTGAGCGCACATCGCGATAGAGTGCCTTCTAAATCCTTATGATGAAGGGTTGTTACCAATACATGGTCAATATGAGAATTGGATATCATGTGTGGAGGCGTGGATAGAGTGTGTTTAGGGATAAGAGATGGATTGGTTGACAGTTTGGAACCTTTGACTCTCCAAACTTGGGAAGATGAGAAATGATGGGTGCATATGAAAGTGTGCATTGAATTAGGACCAACTGCTTGATATACTTTGTACATCACTTGAAAATCCTGCTTTTTCTTTTGTGGACATCTTTGATGGATACTTTTCCCTTTTTTATTTATCCCCGTAGTTTCTTTGACTGATGGAGTTTGATAGGGATGATCTTTCTTTGTATTTTTTGGTATCCATTTGTATTTGATTTGTCCATTATGCTTATTAGCTTCTTTTACTTTGATAACATTCTTCGTACTTTGATTGAAATCTTCCTTTTGACGTTGGTCCCAATTTGTGGATGGGGTGATGGATGGATGAAGATTCATGCCATGGTTGATTGTAGTATTGACACTCATTGCATCATAAGGACTCTTAGTGCTCCCTATGTTGACGTTTTCTTGAGACGAAGTTGCCCCTAGTATTCTGCAAGTAGTACATTCATGCTTTGATTCTGTCTGTTCTGAGAGCTCTTTTTTAGAATGCATTCTCTGATAAATGACCATTGTAGATGATGCTATTGTAATTTTCTACTCCACTAACTTTGGAATATCATGTTCTATCCTATTTCCTTGAGTGGATACTGTTGGATATCTGCATACCTGATGTCCTCGGTCTGAATTTGGGATATATCTGATACTGTTGTTGACAATTTTGTTTGATTGTAGGAATCAATAACCTGCTCTTTTGTGTAATAATTTCAGGAATAAAGGAATCTTGTTTTGAATAATCATCTATGTGTCCATCCATAGAAAGCATCTCATGGGTAGATGGAGGAGTATGTTATGCATGGATATGATCATCTTACATAGATAGGAGAGTGTCCATTAGATTATTGTAGTATCTTGAAGACACAAATTCTTGACCTTGAATGATTTCGGAGTTTCTTTTGACATGCTTTGGATCAAGTTCTTGGCATGGGCCAGTTTCAAAGGATGGATTGCTTACAAAGGGTTTTTGGATGTCGTCATTAGACATGGGGAATGGCTCAATATCCTCTTGATCTTTGAGTGATTTTGGATCAAATGTCGAGTTGAGGATTCCTTCAGTATCTATAACCATGAGGTCAAAGGATGTCAACATGTCTTGGAAAGGACCATTGCTAGACCTTGGAGAAACATTTTGATCATGCTTTGGAATAAATTCTAGAGATATGTCCTCTAACTCATGAGGTGATGTAGAGACATTTTTAACATGATTATAGGTCAACAGATCATGCATTATGTCAATAGGATCAAATAATCCTAACACTCCTTGAAATAGGTCGCTAAAAAGTGGCTCTTGATGTATGGTGAGTTGGTCATCGAATGGGGTAGAAACATCTTCAAGGTGCTCATCGATGGAGAAATCTTGATCATTGTTTTCAACAATTGTGGTGGAGGGATTTCCAATTTCTTCAACCATAGGGTCAAATTATGTTGACATTTATTGATTGGATCATTGTTGGGTATTGTTGGTGGATTTTGATCATGATTGAGACATGACTCTTGACATACGTTGATTTGACCATTGGATGAAGTAGACATAGCTTCAAGGTTCTCAGTGATGGATTGATCTTGATCCTTTTTCTCAACAATTGTCATTTTTTGTGCTTGTGCTTGTGTTTGTTGGGTGGCTTGAGAGGCTTAGGAAGCTTGAGTGGCTTGTGGAGCCAACTGATATTGTTAAAGCGCTTGTTCATAGGCTTGATGTGCTTTTAATGTGATGTTACAATATTGACTTATTGCACTTGGTTTTGGTGGTAGTGGTGGTGTATTTGCAATTGTGTTGGGTATAGTGACAAGTGGTTAAGATACACTTGGAGTGATCATGGTAGTGATGGGTTAAGATATGATGGGTTTGATAGGGGTGGATGGAGTGATTGACGTGATAGGTCCTTGTGAGACCATGTTTTGATTTGTCATGATTGATGTTGTCATTTGATTAGATAACATCTATTGGTGCGATGTCAATGGTATATTCAAAGGATTTGATGTGATGGATTGGGGTATGTGCAGGATCAT
The DNA here is from genome assembly GCA_007258455.2 of Sequoia sempervirens. Classification (NCBI taxonomy): domain Eukaryota; kingdom Viridiplantae; phylum Streptophyta; class Pinopsida; order Cupressales; family Cupressaceae; genus Sequoia; species Sequoia sempervirens. The sequence continues at coordinate 190,172,823 of VDFB02058242.1, forward strand.
CATGGAAAAAATAGGCCCTTAAGTGGCAAAAAATTTAGAAAAATCAGTGTTAGGAAACTTGACGTAAAAATTTGAATAAGTTATCTATATTATTTCAAAAATATGTAAGAATAGAATCTATAGAAAATTGAATTTAGTTTCTAAACTACTAGGTTTATTTAAAAATAAATAAAATCTATTTGGTGAAAATTTGAAATTTCAATATAGTAGTACTTAAATTTTAGGGAAAATAAGAAGTAGTTGTTTGTCCGACCACCTTAACCATAATAAAATGATAATATTTTCTTATAATATTTTATATATAAGTAGAGGACTCATGTCCAGATGTGATGCATATTTTTGTAAATTTTTTTCCAAGTAAATAATTAATTATGAATTTTTATTACAACTTTTAAAAATATAAAACTCGTATGTCGACCACTTTAACTTGGTCAAAACTTCATGAAATTTAATTTTTCTTTTTTTTAATCTTATAGTATGTGAAGCATAGAATGTGATGCATGTTTCATATTCAAAAAATGTGATACCGTTTGAAAGTTATAGATTTTTTTCAATCGGCCTATCGATCAGGACTTTAGTCATAATTCTAATAGAAAATAAATAATAATTATTTATTAAATTCAAATTAAAGCATAATTTATATTGGTGGAAAGCTGAGAATCTCCTCTAAAAACCCTTTTTGTTTCATCAATTTTGGGTAAAAAAAAAGTCGTCAGCCACATACCCTACAATTACCCATACTATTTCCACTTTTTGGCCCATCATGATCCTGCACATACCCATTGATTGGTGTTAAGTGGATTGATTTGGATGGGGTGATTGGTGATAGGTAAAGGGGGAATCCCTAAACCAAGGAATGATGTTGATATGGGTAATGGTGGTGGAGATGTCTCTTGGCGCAATGACTCAACTATTTTGGCAAGTGCAACAATTTGATCTCACCAAATTTGTTCTTGATTTCGATTTTGACTCCCTTGATATAGTTGATTTGGATTTTGTTTAAGAAGATTTGGAGTGTGTACTTGTGTTTTATTTTGTACAATGTTCTTATTTGGGATGATGTTCAATTTGGCATTATGGGTTGAAATTGAACATTGTTGATGTTGGGAATCACATTGCCTTGTTTTAGGTAACTTTGATCTTGCATGGTGTTACCTTGACTTGGAGTTGTTAACATCTTGTTTGGATTTTGAAAAATATTCATATGATTTGCAACCATATTTATCCCAATTTTTCTGGATTCATATTTCAAAAACTTGTACTTGGTACATTCTCGTTGTTCATTTGAAGGCTTATGCATTGATTGCTTGGTTCGAAAACTTGTAGGTGTGGATTTAGATCTACCATCGGGAAATGTGTTCCAATCTTTGATTTGGGCATACTCATACTTTTTGTGCCATTGACATTTGTAGAAGGTAATGATCCCATGTATAAATGTGAGTGTTGGAAATCCATTGGCATTGTAAGGTTTTGATAGGTTGGTTGGTTTGGACCACTCATGATGTATGGATCAAGTTTATATTCCATGCTTCTCTTGTGTTTTGACCTTGTTGAAAAAGTGACCTCTAAGGTGTTTAGGACCAATGATGAGATGAAGGATGAAAAGGGGTGAATGATATGTGTGTTGAATGTTTAGGGACTTTGTATCAATGCTAGACTTAGGATTTGATTTTGATTGGTTTGATTTGGATAATGAACTTGTAAACCTTAAGATGTTGCATGTGATCTTAGGATGAATTTTCTCAAAGGATTGCTAATTCAATTAAATGTATGATAAAGGATGCATTCCCACACACCTAACTAAACAAGGTGACTTGATTTTTATGATTTACCCAAGTCTAGAATGATGTTTCAAAAGTTCTAAAGTTGCTTGTGGGATGGGATGATAAATGTTTTGGGATGGATGAAGTGTTTGAATTTGATCCTAAATGAACCTAAGAAGGATTTTTTTACAAGGCCAATGTTTTGAAGAACATGCTTTTCCCTTCACACCAGAAGATCAATGTTTGCTCAAAAGACCATAAGACAAAAGATACACAAGCACACGTGTTGGGTTCAATTGATTTCATCTTGATTAGTGAATTTATTTTACCACAAACACTTTCTTGATTAGATTTTCAAACTAAATGTCCAATTTCCTAACTTCTTCAAACCCCACAAGATATGCTATGTGGAAATTTGTTGAACTTAAGGCAAGGGATTTCTTATTGTTTACTTAAAAAGACAAATTTAGATATAATCCAATGTTTAGAAATATCTAAGGATGTGAATCCCAATGGAAAGCAATAACATATGGATTGAGTCAATTGTATTTGTCCTCAAAAGGGTTTGAAATTTGGATGATGTTAAGTGGTTGTTTTCATGATGGTTTTGATCAAACAATGCATTTTGTAACCCAAGAATAAGTACAATCCTATAGATGTGTAAGGCAGTATTTGTTGGATTCCCACTTGGACAAGTCTAGCTATGCTTATCTCTAGCGAATGGTTAGATGCTTGACCCCACTGGTTCCCCTCCATGGCTCATTAACATCAATCGGGGCAGCCAAGCATCAACACCCATGAAACTCCCATGGCATGCTTTCCATTTCTACTAGAAGACCGTAAACTGTGGAGCGGCTTTAGAACAACCGTTCTTGCACCAAAAAATAGATTAAGGATTTTGGAAAATTCTAGCACATGGGTTTTAATAAGGACTTTCCATTCGTGGAGATTGACCCATATGGCAAGAGTCCCCTTTCAGATCCATCTTGTCAGAATCAACCACGTGATATTGGTGTTTCTTCCCATATCCACATTTATATCCTATTTGGAAATACTCTTGGCTTTAGAGTGTTACTAGTTGAGTTGTTCCTGTAGACATCCAAATTTGGACACTTAATTTATCCAAATTTATCACTTTTCGTCTAAACATCCTCTTAGCCTAGTTAATTAAATAATATTACTATTATTTAATTAATATCTTTAATTCTGCTAAATCCCTAAGGTATTTAATTAATAATTAAATACCTTACCCTCCTTAATCCTCTTTTCATCAAATAAATTAAATAAATATTACATTTATTTAATTCCTCACATGTCATTTTCATCTAATCCTAATCCATCTCCTAATCTCTTCATTAGGATGTGCACATGCCTAATCCTTGATTAGGATGTGTCACATCCTCCAACTTTTGCAAGTTGGCTTTTAATCCTAATTAGCCCCTAATTATCTTTTAATTACTATTAATTAAGCCTAATCATTCCCAAGGAATTTTTAATTCCTTTTTATTTGTCCTAGATTCCCCTCCTTTATATGTGAATTTTTAATTCACATTCCATCCTTCCAAGGCTTCTAGAACCTTAGACTTGTCACAATCTCCACATGTGACCAAGTCCCACCTTTTTGGAGCCCACCTTTTACCCTCTAGATTCTTCCAATCATTGTGAATTTAAAATTCACTTTTATTCACCCAAGATTCTTCCCATCTTCCAATGTACTTGCAAGGTACTTGTACTTCCTCCACCTCATGTACCCTCTTGACAACTCATCTCCACCTCATATCCTCTTGTCCATTTCACCCTCCACATGTCAAGATGTGAGGGCTTGTGGGTTCTCAACCCACCATAGCCCTTCATCTTGGCCTTGTTGGAGCAATCTTGACCCTTGAATTCTCTAGAGAATTCAAATTCTCCTATAAATACCCCCTCCTCAAGGGCATTTACACAACACTTCATTTTTGAGCACCCACATGCTACCCATTTTCCTTCTCAACAACACTTTTGATTTTCATAACCTTATGCTGCCATTTTGCCTTCACAACACTTTGCACTCTCACAATTACATGCTGTCTAAGTCTTTTTAGATCATTCAACCATCTTTGTCCATCATTTTGCATGTTGAAGCTTGCATTTTAATCACTCAATCTATCATCTAAGGAGCACACAACCCATCCAAGCAAGGGCCAATCAAAGAAGTTTCAACAACAAGGGAGGTAAAAGTGTTTTGTGTTTCATTTTATTTGCATTCCTTTTCGTTGTAACTCTCTTTTGGCTAATCTTGAGGTGTCCTTGGTGTTTTGTCTTTCATGTTTCTTAGTTAGATTCACACAT
>VDFB02058242.1:190187738-190223604 GCA_007258455.2 Sequoia sempervirens
GGATTGTATAAAAACTAGGAGATGTTTTGAGGATACCTTTGTGTTTGTTGTAGACAGCACACTGCACAAGCGTTTGGCCATCGGATGTCCTCCTATCATATTGTGAAGATGTCAGAGGCAAAAGTTTCATAACGATTTTCTTATGACCTTCCTCTGCAGCTTTGAACAACGCAGTTTCACCGACACTATTAATCATATTTTGCAGATCACGACCAAGCTCCAATAAAACCTCAATTACTTTATAATGACCTTCAATTGTACTGTGAGGCGTGTTACCTTCCCCATTTTAGGCCCAAGTAGGAATTCATCACTAGCTTGGTTCCTCTACAACTTGTACATAACCATGATATCACTACTACATCAAGGGGTATTTAAGACAGTTTTTAAGACAATACTTGAGTATATTGTCTTAAATTGAGACAGAAAAAAAGTTGTTTATTGTCTCAAGTATTGTCTTTAAGGGGGTGTCTCTATAAAGACAATATAAAATTGTCTCTATAAAGACAATATGACATAGAAGTATTTTTGTCTCTTTAAAGACAATATGAAATTGTCTCTATAAAGACAATATGACATAGAAGTATTTTTGTCTGTTTAGAGACAATTTCACGTTTGTCTCTTTAGAGACAATTTCACTTTTGTCTCTTTAGAGACAATTTCACTTTTGTCTCTTTAAAGACAATAGTTGGGATTAAAGACATATTGTCTCTACAGAGACAATATGTAAAAATTGTTTCTTTAGAGACAATATGTAAAAATGTATTAAAAAAATAAACAATTCAATGTTTTCAAATTCTCATCGTCCTCCTATTTGTTGGAGTTTTTATTTTTTATTTTTCAAATGCAATGGAAAATTATAATAGAAATTATCAATGATTTTGAAGTTGGAACAATGAACAGTTGTCGAATACACAAAGCATAATGTTCATAAAAAAAGAAGAAAATAATGCATCCTAATCCAAATTCATAAAGTAAATGCCAATAAGTATTTTTTTATTTATAGTTTATAAACTTGTTCATACAATCATGAGCAACACGTATGTCATAACATGACATACACAAACAATTCATTTCTAGGAAAGAGAAAATGTTAATATTTTCCTAAAAGCCATTGGAATATACCCAACTACCAGCATAACTCTTTCGAGCATGGCAAGGTAGCTTGACAAAGAGTTGACTCAATTGTCTGGACTGGACAATTTTGCTTCAGAATGGGAACTTTCTTCTTGCATGCTTATGTATGGTCCTCTCAAACGCTGATAACTTTTCATTGTAACAATCCACTAAATCATGTACTTTGTTATTGATGAACGACAAGATTTCCAAATCGTCTTTGAGCATAACACAGCCTTTCAAGATTTTGATATGATTTTGGAGAGAGTTGAATTCTTCCTTTAAGATAATCAATATGGTGAAAGCAAAATTTTCCTGCAAGCAAACAATATTAGATTTAACAAGTAAATCCATTTGCATTATTCATTTAAAGAACCACAAATCCACAAGTCTCTACACATTAACTGAAAATAATAAATCTGCAAATCAAACCCCAAAAAAATATCCAATTATAAGCAACCACTACACTAGTCATTTGATAGCCCAAAAGTGAAAATATGTGATCCCAAAAAACTTTCACAAATATTTTCTTTCATATAACTTACTGCTCAAGCTGGGTTGCAAACTGTGCAATTTTAAGTTGGCACTGGTTAGCCATACTAGTAACTTCTTCACCTTGATAGAGCCCTGCAACTCGCTCAAACTATTCCAAAGCTAGTTCCAAAGTTTCTTCAGCTTCATATATTTCACCGAATTCCTGTAGAAAACAATATTTTGAAGTACATTAGAAATCTAAATTATGGAAATTGACTTCTAAATTTTGCAAATCAAAAACTGGTTGATGACCTCCAATATCCCAATTGAAGTATAAAACTCTAGAAACCAATAGATCTGATAGATACATGAAATTCTAACTTTATAAATTATAAACAATAAAATTCTGCTTAGACACAACCAACACACAGAACAACCAAAACTCTCAGGTAAGCCAATTTCAATTATGATGCTAAGGTAAATCAATCACAGAAAAAAAACTAAACGGACAAGGAAAATCTCTATGAAATTTAGTGTAATGAAGAACAGTTTAGAAGCTGTGATAGTTTTAGCATAACAAGGAGTACAATACAAGAAACAGCTGTGAGAAGAAGTACCAAGAACTGGAAGTTACAGCCATCTCCCACTTTAAGAAAAAGACACAAAATAATGGACTGGAAAGAGAGGACAGCCATAGTAGTGCCAAAACTAGTGTTGACCTTAGAAACTACTATCTTTGGGTCACCATTCAAATTCAAGGACTGTTTGGTCTTTGCTCTATCTATGACCCCAATCACCTCTTAATATGACCTAAGTTTGGAAATGGATGAGGTATAACTCACCATTATAGATTGGGTTCTCAAGGGAAACTTTAACATGGTTGAATACTCTTTTGACATACGTTGGAGTAACAACTCACACTTGTCTTGAGTTAAATTTGATGCTTCTAGATCTTAGCCCATAATTCTTTGGGTGTTTTTGACTCATTCACTAGATTTGTATAAATAGTTAAAATCACCATTGGTCCACTTGGAGTAATCGTAAAGATAGATTCTTCAGAAAATGAGTAGATTAGACTACATTAATCTCTAATGGTTCAAACAAGTTCAAACTTAAGCACCCTTACCTAGATTAGAGTTCAAATGCTGGAATTGATTCCAGATAAAATTTGCATGCTAATAACACATTCTTCTTGCTCTTCAACTTGAAAGCAAATGTAAGACAACCTTTAGATAATTTATACTATAATTATTAACAATCAACAGATTAACATTCTAACATTAAAAAATGCCAGCATATTGTACTACCTCAGGATGCACAATTCCAAATGCCCCAATGCTCTTCCCTTTAAACATAATATTTGCTTGTCTACTAAGGAAAAACTCTGGCTCCTGCAATCAGAAAACATCAGAGCAATGTTATTTATAAATTTCAGTAAAGTGTTTATGCTAGATATGACTACTAGAATATTCAAAGAAAGTTCATTATCTTTTTTCCCCTATACTAATTAAACAAAACCATTTGAATCTTACATGAGATGGCCTTATATAATAGCCTGAGTTATCTCCAACTGAAACAAACGGTACACCGACAACTTCCATAATTCTGTCCACCAGACCATGAATTACCTACAGGAATCAACAAGTAAAACATGCAATGAGAAAATGCAGGGTATCTCAAACTTAATACTAAGAACTCCTTTTGTCCCCAATGCCTGAAAGCATAAAGGCCTTTCTATAGGATGAAATGATCAAATTTCAATTTTATAGTGTAACAAATTTATTTCCAGTCAAGAGGAGTTCCATTCATTCAATTGTTTAAAACAATGAAACAGAAAAGTATCTGTCATATTAGACATAAAAATATATTTAATGCTCTTCAAGGAAACAAATCCTATGACAGATATATATAGATAGCAGAAATAAATGACTGAAAAGACAAAATAGGAAAGCGGGAAAACAATTCAATATTTGAAGTATTTCAACATGAATTATAAGAAACACCCCTTAATTGATAAACTTACATATGAGACCTCTCGTTGGTAGTCAAAGTCAGACCTCAAACCTCACCATAGGTCATTCACCCCCAGAGCATGAACTTGAGATGAGGGGGGCCGGCCAGTGACATCATCCTCGCTCTTGCCTTGGGTCTTCACAAGCCCATGTCCAAGAGTTGAGGTGCAAATTTGGAAGCACGCGTTTGTTCTATATGTTTAACTGAATCATTTAAACTAATTTTTAAGAAATAGAGGCTGAAATGCATAGCTAAAACAAGCCATATTGTGTGAGTCCTTTGAGGAACCACCACCTTCATAATTTGTGCTTGTCAAAAGAATGACAATCAGAAAGGATGGCAACAGTTCTTAGGATTGTCTTCACTGTGATATGCTGGAAAGACAGGCTAGATTCAAGCACATTTGATGAGAATTATTGCAAACCATTGCCAGTCATTAATATCTCCTTAAAAATTACATTAATAATCAATGAATCATCAAAGATGATCTCAATCTTTAGCCACCCTTTTTCAGTTGCCAACTTCAGGTCTCTCCCATCAGCCCTGCCTTAGGAAAAATTATTAGTTTCCAGCCTAAGAGCTTCATGAAAAGCAAGGAAAGATTTTTCATTAATGTCTATGAAAACATGCTAGGTCCAGCGAAACCAGGATACCTCTCAATGCAGCCATAAACTACTCCCACCCAATTTTTTACTTCTCCCATCTCCTTTATCAAGTACTTCTATTTTATATTAATTAATAAGGACAATAGTTAACTAATTATGAAGAAAATTACAAATCACGATCTATCAAAATATATTATGCATGTAAGCAACCACTTTTGACTGATTTAGTGACTAAGTTAAGGTTTTAACACATGTTGCTCCAACAAAGGGTCTATGATAGAGGCATTGGTTGAGGTTCTCAGATTTTACACATGCTCATAAATTTTATAATATGATTTAAATGTCACCGTCTTCAGTCCTAGTTTTATTTATTAAGAAAAGATTTGCATACCATATAAACTACTTTAGATCAATATTAAATATAAATACTACCTTCCAAAGGAATCAACACAAGCAAACAAGAAAATATTGAAGCAAACGAGCAAACAATTGTAGAACCCACATTATGAACTAAACTAGGTTTAAGATTGATTGATGGGCCAGTAATACTAGTAACAAAACTAGCAAACTTCAAACTAAACTTGCTATCAACACACCATATATATAATTTTAAATTATTTAGTGCACAAAAAAACCCCTTGTTCAATATGCTCATGACACATAAGGGAAAAAACCAAGCTAGTTATAGTCAATAGAATACAAAACCATTATATCCAGACTTATGTCCTCCAAGTTTATCAATAATTGTATCCTTACTACTATAAAGTAATTTGTGAAACACACTATGGCTCATTTTCTAGCCAAGACAAATCCTATCAGTCAACTTAACATTTGCATACCTCCGTGGCAGCAGAGTACTCCTGAGAAGAGCTTAAAAAGTCTTTACTAAACACACCTGGTGCTATCTTACTGAGTTCCTCTTTCGTGTATATTAAAATCTTGTGTACAATGCTACAAAACTCCCTGCACATTATGAAGCAGGTAAAACAAGTTACAAACCCAATAAAATTAAGCAAGCAGTATAGAAATTGTGAAGATTATTAGAGAGGACAGAGAGAGCTTGAACAGAGGCCTTCAAAAGGCAGTGATGAACTTAAAACCCTATCAAGGCATTGATATTACTAAACAATAAAAAGATCTAACTTGGTATTACTCATATTTGGATACATAATAAAAAGACTAGAATCTGTTTGTTACTCATTTATTCTTTGCAATGATTTAATGTAAGAAATGTCGTAAACTTTAATCAGATTACATCAATCTTTTTTATTATCATGCTATCATTTAAGCAAGCCAAAAAGATCTTTAAGAATTCTAAAGTGAAAAGAATTTAATGTAGAAATGGAATCTAAATAAGTAAAAATATCATATATGTATGTAAAATATTTACTTTATCTCACGCAATGATTTAATGTAACAAGTCTCTTACACTTTAATCAGAATACATTAATCTTCCTTAATAGCATACTAGCATTTAAACCAGCCAAGAACATTTTGCATAAATCTGATGCAGAATAGACCATAGTTGCATGGAAATGGACACAGATTTAGGATCAAATACAGCTATACATATATGGGAAATTTTCAAGGCACCTCATACAGATATTACAATAATGAAAATATAAATATATTTGATTCTTTAAACATATAAGGGTATATGCATCTTCCCCTGAAGCTCTAATAAAACAAACGATGAGACAAAAGTGTACGTAGAGAAAACAAACCATTCCAAGTAACTGCCCCACTAAAATAGATCCAACTGGATCATAAATTGGATTTCCAGTTACATTAACTGCAACCAAGGATAAAGCAACAATAATTAAGCCAGTAATTGCAACACCATCCTGAGAACACAATATGCAAATTCAAATGTTAACTCCTCATATCTTATTGTCACAAAATCTCAGACTATGATCATATTGATTGACTGATTTGTCAAAAAAACTATTAATCAGATACATTTAGTACAAAGCAAGGAACTGTCAGTTTTTTTTCTAATTAGATATTTGCATAAAAAAATCAGTCTCATCATGCAGCCAAAACCAAAACCATATGTTGTTTGTGCCATGATGTGGCCATCAGATTGTGTATGAGACAAGATGTCAACAGCCATTTTGATTACTGCAAGCATGTGACATATAAATAATTGTAAACCTGAAGGCTAATAAATTTTTTTTGTGAATAAATCTTTTGTAGTATTAAGGGAATTTTTTAAAGAGTTGAGAAACCTTTGCAAATATTTAATATGCTAAAATGTTCAATTATAAATATTATTCAAAACCTTCTATTTTTCTAATGTTTTAAAAAAAATAGTTCACATTTTCTGAAGCAAATTGAATTTCCTAACAAAATAACAATAACAAAATGCTATATATAAATATGCATTTTTATTTAAAAAAAACAATCAAATTCAAAACACAAAACAAAATGTTTTAGGAAATGTGAACATTGGTCAAAAATAAAAATAGTGAAAATACAAAAAAGAAGCAGCAAGGAAGTGAGCTGAGATATAAGATAGCTTTGATACCTCTTGAGCTTTCGAGGAACTCTATATTCTAGGTAGTCGTGTTTGTGGGATACTTTTGAATTATCATAACCTTACTTGAGACATTGAAGATAAGAGAGTTTATTCTTTAAGCTATAAAATGATAATCTCATGTATTGAAAAAAGAGAATAAGTTATAACATATTAAGCTGAAAATGTTTGATATGAAAACATTGCCTGTGAACAAAATATGACATTAAGAACACAATTAAAGCATGGGATTGTTATCCATGCAGACAAAAATAAAGGATATTAGTGATAATATTTACACAATTGCCACTAGGTGCAATTGGTTTGCACGATAAGGAGATAGCATTTGTTTTAATTAAGTTGGTTGCATTTCATGTATATTTATGCTCTTATCTGATTTAAGTTAAGAAATCAAGTTCAGTTTATGTGAAAGCAATTTTAAAACTGGAATTAGGCAAGTATATAAAATAAAGCCATGCAAAGGCTAAAGAGTAAAGACAACTTAGATTAAAGTGATATTTGGAATAGCTCTATCGTTAGCACTATCTTAAGGGTAGGAGACGACTTCCTTCTCATTGAAGTATGAGAAGACATTGTGAAAGAATGTGATTGTTGTCCATAAATTTTGGTGCAAAATTAAAACTTTGAAGATTTGTTAAATTCACAAATTGAAAGTGGTCCACCTTCAATCTTTGATTGCTTTGTATATTGGCAGTAGTAGAATAGAGTTGGGTTAGTCTTGTTTTTAATGGGATTTCAGTGCATCAAACATCAAAGTACTACCAATTTGAGATTTCACACAGTTAAAGTGAAATCTTAGAAGTCAAACAAGATTAAGCCAATTTTGTCTTCTATTGGCAATATCTAGAGAACAACCAAAGCCCATAGGTGAGTCACTCTTAATATGTAATGATTACACATCTTCAAGGTTTTTCATCCACACCAATTTTTATAAACAATCAATGTTGTCCTTTTACAATGTCTTCATATATAGGGAAGAAAGTCATCTCCATGCTTAGACATGCCCCTTAAGATAGAGTTCTTTCAAATAAAACTATATCTTAGGTTGTCTTTAGCCTTTGCATGGTTTCTTTTGCTTAATTATTTCCACATTAGTTCTTAAATTGTTTCCACATAAACTAAACCCTCTCTCAATAGGAAAATAGCATGCAATTTTGCATGAAATGCAACTAATTCAAACAACTCCCAGCTTTGTTTTATGCAAATTAGATGCACATTGGTGTGCGCTTAGATACCAGCATTAATACCATTCATATATATTTTCATGTTAAACATGTTGGGCGGGTTGCAAGTTTGCATTTGTTATTACCTGAATTGGTTGGTCCCCAATCAATGTAAACAGAGAAGTGTGCAGGTCTCGTCTAGAAGATTTTCTCATTGCAGTATATATATTGTTATTTTCTTCCGTAAATGTTTTGAATGCATAAATAGATATCCATATTAATAGTTCCACCTCATTCTCCTCTCTATCACCTACTTTTAACTTGACCCCATGTCTGTAATGCATCCCTACCTAATATAGAATCTTGTTCATGCCATTCAAGTTAAAATTTAAGAGTTTTACAGCTCCTTGTTTTTCTCTCTTTTCCTTCTTTCGTTGTGGATTATCCAGTATGGTATAACTATATATAACCTTCATTCATTTGTTACACCTAAATCTCTTCACCAGTCAGCAATGGATTAATCACAAATGCATGCCTTTGCTAGTTGGCCGTGTTATTGATTCAAATGCCCATAGTTTACTTCTTATTTCAATGTTTAGTTCTAATTTTCCTTTTAAAAACAAAAAAAACTTAAGTTAGGGTTTGATTTCCTTAATTCAAGGTTTTTCCATTTTTTAGTTCAATGAAGGATGGGTGGCATAAAGCATTTGAGTGGCCGGTAAGGATATATTTGAGTCCTTTCTTAGGCTATGAATCTTTTGAGTGTTTAAACAAATCCACGCTATTGTGCCTGTTCTCATTTTCTTAAAGCGCCTGTTGCTTTAAACCTGCCAACTTCAATAGTAGCTTAAATGCTCATAACGCCATCTCAATAGAACCATTTTGCACATATTATGCAACGATGGCATAACATCTGGTGGAGGAATTTCTTTCAAAATCCAATAAATCTGTCAGGAAATTTCCATTTATCCTACAACCACATCCAATTCAGCACTTAAAAGTCAGCCATTCCCCTGTTTATGTCCACTAATTTATGTTCAATTAGAATGGCCTAGTATTAGTTGACATGAAGTTTTCCCAAAAGCAGCATGAGCCTGAACTCTAACATCCAAGTCATTGTGTGAAGGAAAATGCATGCACAAACAAAGTAGCAAGCACAATAATGGAAAGTGGAAGCATCACACTAAAATCATAAACTCTGGAATTTTGATGGTAAAAAATAGATTGATATTGCAATGAACTGTAATTCATCATAGACTCTTTATATAATAAATACTAAATAGATTTGCGTGTGCGTCTAGAATAAACAGTAACTATGAAAGCACATAAGCAAATTATCAAGTAGTGCACAAGCAAACAATCAACTAGTCACTCTGCAGAGAAGCAACCAATTCAACTCTGTACTAAAAAGAGAGTAAGCCTATATTTTACAGTTATTACTTATTTACAGAAATTCACATCCCTGTTAATAGAGCCTAAAGGCTAAAAGTAAAAATGCATGATACTAAATAGGTGATTGTATAGGTTATGAATACAATCATTGCAGGTATGAACTTAAATTTCCATTTTGTCTTGCGTGATAACAAACTACATGAATTACTAGTGCATGCTCACAGTGGGAATTTTATATGATGACTTCATAAAATTATTCACTTATTACTAGGAATATACAACAATGTGCATTTGATACTCTAACTTGTGGTTTCCCAAAACTAATCCCCAAATATTTCAATTTCCTATTGCTCGTTACTTATCAAAAATACATAAATAATCCTGCATCTGGACTAGAAATGACCACTAAATGTGAGATAGAGTTATTGTATTGGAGAGGCAACATAATGATATTTGTTAATTGTCTCAGTACATATATTCACAGGAAAACTACAGTCCACTTTGAAAGAATTATTATTGGTCTACTAACTTAGGATCAATGCAGATTGCCAGATCGGTTTTAATGCAGCAGAATTACCGACTATTCTCCTTTTCAATTTTTTTTTCAATTTCTGAGCTTTTTTCTTATTGAGCCATAAGGGACTATCCCCTGCCAATTTTTGCACGTTTCTAGGATGTCCCTTATTTTTTCTGATAGGGGACAGCCCTGTGGATGTTTCCTAGCCATCCCCGTGACCCCTGAAACATCCCAGGGACAGAAGTGGATGGAAAAGACTAGGGGACCTGTTGCTGTGTAATATAGTCAGAAACTTGTTTCTGGTCAGAAACATAGAACATTCAAAGGGATCAGAAAAATAATCTATTAATAATTCTTTTCTTCATACTGAAGATTTAAATTCTAAAGTGCTTTAGGAAAAATACATTTGAACATTCTGTAACTGAAAAAATTGAAGTAATCCATTCCTTAACGTCTCCAATAGTAATGTGTCTGATATAATGTGTTGAATCCATTCTTATTGATGAGTGTGACTTGAAATCAATAGGATTGAGTGTTGCAGCGACAACTCTATAATATTGAAAAACTTTGAAAATTTACAGAGATGCTATGAACAATCTAGAATATCAAATAGGGCTTTGAACCTGCACAAATAACTATGGTATGGAAAGGATGATGTTTGATTGTTTAAACTTTGAATGAATGATTGCAATACAGTAACAAAAAAGGAAAACCCTTCATTCTCCCATTATCACAAGCAAAAAACCCACAAAATGCCAAAATCTATGCATGCAACACAAGAGAACACGCAACAAACCCACAAATCCTCCATTCATTTGCCATGGCCATGGATTTGTTGTGTTAGGACCTAGTCAAGCCAAAAAATCCACTAAAAAAGTGTTGACAGAGCATGTTGTGTTAAAACGGGTCAAGAAAACTTGAACCATCACATAAAATGCAATATGGGTCATCCTTGCAAGAAAACCTTCTCAACAAATCAGTGCCTTGGTGATTAAACGATGAATTCTAGGCACCACTCAATCAAATCCAACAACCACAAAGTCCATATGAGAAACGAGGGCATACATTTGTATGAAACATAACAAAAAAGAAAAAAATGTGGGGCACACCTGGTCTGTTGCTGAAAGGCCCTTCGTAAAAGGACTCGTGACTTGCTCTGAACTTCATGCCTTTTCGATTTTCTGAAAAGCCCCCTGTCATTATTGGAAAACCCCCGTTCTGTTCTTTGTGCCAGTCGTGCCTCTGTTCCTGGTACCTCTTTCTTCTGTTCTTGTCTTTGATTCTTCTTGTGTTCTTTTGTTCTATGCAAGTTATTCGAAGGAAGAAGCTTCACAAAAGGAAAATGCATGCTGAGGGAGGGAAAATGAAAAAGAAGAGGGAAATAAAAAAATTATTATAGAAAAAGTTATTTTTTTATTGTCTTAATTTCAGCAAGCCACTACTACTGTCACTCATTTTGTTAAGTTCTTCTTTTCTTCCAATAAGTCCTAAGAGCTAAAAAAAGCATTCTAATCTATATATTCTATTGTTTTCTTATCCACGATCAATCCCACATGATTAGACAACAATAGACTCAAACATAAGAAGCAAACATGTCTTTTGTTAATTTGTTTCTATCCATCCTCTTCCTTTATGTCCTCTTTCTACGAGGAACTATACTAATACGAGGCACTATTCTAATTGTGGGTGTCAATTGTTCATCACATTGGACACCCTCCTCATTATTCTCTTCTCCCACTTGCTCCTCATGTTCCTCTAGCTCCTCTTCATGCTCACTACCTGATGAGTTGGATTGTTGGGCTTCCTATACACAACAAAATTTAACTCATTAAAATAACATATCAAATCACAGTTTTAGCTTTGCTTGTTTCATTTCTCTATGCAAAAAAGAAACTATTATAATTCTAGGTGTATCTATCTATTTCAATATCTATATCATTTGTTTTGCAATGGAAATGAAAGCAAAATATGAAATTTTATTATATCCCATCATGCAAAGAACTTACCTCAGATTCATGACTAGTGACTAATTTCTCCCCTTGATCTAGCATATGTTGTCGAAGGCCTTTGGAACCATGTAGTAAAGCATATTTTAGGAGGTCCTCTGAAGCTTCCTTTTGAAATTGGTGAACCTACATAAACAATTATAACCAAATTTATAAGGTATAATGACTCATAAGATACAATTAACTCACAAGTTAATCATGACTTTTTTATGAAATAAAGAATACAATAGATGAAAATATTGACTTACCAAGCCACCACAAATGCTATTGTACCCACCAGATCCTAATTTATGAGATCCAATACTTGACACCCTAGCTTGGGTTGCTTTTGTTGTATCTCGAAGGCGTCTTTTAGATCCTGGTCGTGCAGATGGCCTATAGTTTGGATTATTGTGGGCCTTCCTCTTAAATTTGGCATCTTTCATAAGCTCATCCCATGTCACTTGGTCTGTGATCCAAGCTGGACGTGGATATCTTAAGTCTTTTGTTAGCTTTGACCTTAGATTGTCTCGTTTAGAGTGA
This sequence comes from Sequoia sempervirens, assembly GCA_007258455.2. Lineage (NCBI taxonomy): Eukaryota > Viridiplantae > Streptophyta > Pinopsida > Cupressales > Cupressaceae > Sequoia > Sequoia sempervirens. The sequence continues at coordinate 190,200,080 of VDFB02058242.1, forward strand.
ATGTATTTCCGAGCAATATCTAAAATAAATTCCTTATTAAAACCAGGATTTCCAAATGCTACTATGACATCCTTAAATAGTTCATCTTTCTTAGCATTGGCTTGCTTCCTCCAATCCATTTGAATGGTATTGCCAAATAATTGTTCTGCACGACGAAAAATGAAGTGAAAGAATTTCAACCCCATTTCATCCTTCAAGACATTTCCTTCTGAGGTGAGCAAGATTGTAACTTCTTGCGTTCCTTTTGTGGTCACCGAGGATATTGTTGTAGTTATAGGGGTTGAGGTAGATGCCCCTATAGGTACATCAGTCACATTGTCATTTATTTCCTGTATTTACAATGAGATCATCAAACAACCATTTAATCACAAATTAGAATCACAAAGCAACCATGTAATCATCAATACTGCTTTTACTAGTCAACATGTTATGACATTGATAAAAGTAAAATATGAACTAGAAAAGAATAATAAGATAATATTTCCATATAATTATACCTGTTCATCTGAAGTAAGCCCTGCACTCCCCAACAATGTCCTCTCCCATAACTCAATTTGCTTAGATATTTCTCTCCTAATTTCAACATTTTCAGGAGTATCTGGTAGGATCCTTAGTATTCTTGATTGTGACTCTATAAGACTCCTCAAGGAAACTTGTTCAGGTGTTGGTGGAAGAACTCTAACTGAACCTAGACTTGATGTAGAGGGCATGCTATGAGGTATTGTGCTTGATGCCACACTTGTGATAGGTGTTTCCGGTCTAGATGTAGAGGGCATGACACATCTTTTTGAAACATCCTGCAAGGCACAAATATAAATATTAAAGTGGTATTATGGCAGAAATAACATAATCAAACCCACACAAACATATGATTGAATCTTACTTTTTGCACAACATTGGGTGTATCGGATGGCATAATTGGATCTTGCATGCCAACAAGATGCATTCTTGGGGGAATTACTCTAGAAATGTCCTATAGCAAAAACACAAATATTAAAAAAATATAAAAGGTGAAATAAGTTAATTAAATGCACAAGAATCTAGATCAAATCTTACCCCTGGCATAATACTAGATGTATTAAAGGGCGTGATAGGTGTCGACACGACTTTAGAGATGGCCTGCATTCCACAAACATAAATTAACATAATATAATACGAAACATAAGATAATTGAACCTATAAAAGATAATTTTCAAACTTACCTCATTCACCATCATAGCAATGTTTTGCCCTTGCCCGTTCCTTAGCATTTCAATTAGCCCATTTAAGATCAATGGATCCCCCATAGTAGAATCGGGAGTACCCATTGGCACATTCTTAAAGAAACACATAATGACATAAAATGACAAAATATTAATTAAAGAACATATGCAATTGATATTAGTAATATAAGTCAAATTCACTAGCACATGAACAATAACATACATAATTTTCATTATGTTTCCATACATAAGAAAAACATAAACAATCCTCAACTTCCAAAGTTTTTTCAGCTTTAAGGTATTGTGTTTCTCTTGCTTAGGTGTCAATTGCATAAAGTTCATAGGTGTTGATTGCGTAAAGCTTCCAAAAACAAAAATGTCTTTCAGGTTAATTGTTAAAAGTAAAAAAATAAAATGAAACAACTTTGCCAATTGAAAAAAAATTGCAAGCTATATTCATTGACGTTACAAACATCCAGTAATAGAACACTCAAAATATTCAAATTACTTAATTTCCATTACATTTTGTGTACAATTAAAAACACAGCTACTTCTGAAGTTAGTTCGCTGCCCATGGACTAAGCACCATAATCCTTTAATCCTGCAGGGGCTAGGCATGACACCTTACTCAGGGTTTCTCCATACTGATTTTGCTGACATACACATACAACCTCATCTTTTCAGACTGGGCGCTTCAATCTCTGAGATCAGGGCATATACCAAACCAGGAGGCTTTTAACGGGTATCTTATTTAAATTTTTGTATGTAGTTGTGTTATAACTGCTGTAGCATTGGCTCTGAAACTGCTGCTAGTTCATGCATCAGATGTATGCAAAGGGGGTAGCAAATATGCTGTTATGAAATTCACTAATCAGGACTGAAGTGCCATTTTCTTAATTTGAGTATTTCCTTGAAAAAGAATCCACATAACTTCTAATGTTTCTTGAGTATTTATTATCCTGAAACATTCTATGTGTCATGTCCCTTACCCCAAATGTATCAAAATACGAAAATTATAATCATAATAAATCTGTGTCACTAATTTGCAATTACTTGGAAAAAATTTCCGTAAGGGTTAGGGAAAATATCTACACAGAAAATTAAAAAAAAAACCAGAGACCCTGAAAAAGTTCACCAGAAATTTGCAATTTTATCAAGAAAATAAATGCCAAAAAAAGGGTCTAAAATCACATTGAATGATTAAATAAAATAAATTATAATCATAGTTTTTCAATGAAAAAATGGGCACCCAGGTTGAGCACCAATTAATCACAATAAATTGTGATTTTTTGCAGATCTCTGCAACTCTGGTTTCTTCTACATCTGGACTTATTTCACAGTCAGCATCAGAACTACAAACCAATCAAAAGCATGTAGATTCATGGATATTTCTACAAGAAAGATAACCATTAGTAGAGATGATTTTCACTACTGTCAGTTCTGGTATGACATGATTTCATGTGGGATTCATGTTGTGAATGCTTTGGTTTCTAGTTCTTGATGCCATTGAGTACAGAGTACAAATCCTAGAATTGAGAAAATAAGAAAAGGAAATTTAACCACTGCAAACCCTAGCATTGAATATTTTTTTTACAGAACCATGCCTTGAAAAATTAAAGAAAGGGATTTTTAAATGCAAAAACTCTAGACCAATTTGAATCCATGTGGAACATAAAGGAACATGTAAGGGAAGAATTTAGAAATGTAAATGAAAGCTGGAAAAGCTTGGGGAAAAAAGAAAGAAAAAAAATGTACTTGAAACATCTAATTTGTCACTGAATTGGTCTACTTAACCCTCTTCATCATTTTATATCTATAAATCCACACCAAAACACCAGACTGGTGTTCGGTGAAGCACTTGCATTTTTTTGTTCATTGTAGCCTCCCTTGAGTGAAGGTTTTAACCTTGCAAGGCTTTCAACATGGCACCATGGAATTTTAACAAGATCACTTATTTTATAAATTTAAATCCACACCAAAACACCAAACCAGGGTGTTGGGCTTGGCACTTATAAAGTTTTGATTTATAAGGAGGCTATTTAAACCTTTGAAACTTCCTATTATGTTCAAGTGCTATAGCTGTGACAGGTTGACAATGGAATCAGGGAGGTTATTTAAACCTCTACAACTTTCTATTTTCAAGTACTACAGATGTGACAGGTTGCCAATGGAATCGGGAAGGCTTTTTTAAACCTCTACAGTCTTCTATGTTCAAGTGTTGCAACTGTGATAGGTTGCCAATAGAATCAGGGAGGTTATTTGAACTTTTACACCCTTCTATGTTCAAGTGTTGCAGCTGTGACAGGTTACCAATGGAATCAGGGACATTATTTAAACCTACACACTCCATTATATTCAAGTGTTGTAGCTATGACAGGTTGTCAATGGAATCAATTTCAGAAGATTCATCCAAAGAGGAAATTGATTTCCCAGCTGAAGACTGATGATTTTCAATAATTTTATGGATCACAGTTGGTTACAAATTCAACTATAACAGGGGAAAACCTATAAGATAGACACGTAAATCCACTTTCTGTAGCTTTTGAAGAACATTTCACAGAACAAAAGCAATCTGAACAGAAAGAGATTCTCCAAGAAGATGATTTAAATAAATCAAGTGAAGATGGCAGACACAAGGATGATGGGGAAGCTTCAGTGGAGGATCTTTCTTCATTCCAATTCCTAATGCTGAAATAACTGATGACCTGCATATTAACTCCAAAATCAAATATCTTGCCATCCCAAAGGCTTTTCAAAATATTCATTAACTTAGAGGTCTGGGATTCCTTATGATCCCCGTGAATTTGTTTCAAGACATTATGATTAATTCTATTTGTAGCTAAGTCATATTAATCATACTGATGTCATTCTTTGATCAAGCAAATTCCAGACCAAAATGAGCCAAAGCCAAAATAAATGGTGCACAAAGACGGATGAGGTATCAAACGTAAGTTGTACTCTTTACAGATTTGGGAAGTGCAATCAATGAAAATCTCTACAAGTTCCAAGATTCACTGAATTTTAATTTCAATGAGGTGAAAGATAGTTTATGAGAGAGCAAATCACACTATTTTAACTTTTAAGAATATTGAATGATTACTAAATGTAAGAGACAAGTCTATGATATTTAACGTTTCCTGGCTTGCTATTATCGCAGGGTACATAATACAATACAACATGCAACATAGGCAGGGGAGTAAGGAATTTTGACAAGATCTGGGGTTTTTTAAAATTTTACCTGTTTGCTTGGAGATGACCCATAGGTTGAAGAAAACGGCAGCCCACGGGATGAAGAAAATGGCAGCTAGGGCATAATATTTTCTGCAAATCCGGCAAAAACACAATACTGCAATCATCACTTCCCGCCACACCCTGCATTCTTATAAGCTTCCTTCCCACCACACCCATTGTAAGCCTTCCCGCATGAAGAAACTCCATCCGAGTCTGACGCCGTAGCAGCAAACGGGAGAGCCAACTCACAGAGCCATCAAAAAGCTGCGAAAACAACAGTTTTGTTTGAGGGAAAAGCCATATGTGGGAAATAATTAATATATTTTTTGGAAAAGGTAGGTATTTTTTCTATTTTAATTTGAGACAATGCAAAGTAAAAAATAAAACTTAACTAGCAATTGCACCTTGGTGTGCAATAGGTACGCCGAAGAGGTCCGAATGGTATCAAGACATAATAACCCGCCAAAATAACCCCGACAAAATAAACTCCCCAAAAATAACCCTAAGGACAAAATAACCGGGTCATAATAACCCATGGACAAAATAACCCATGGTCAAAATAACCCATGGACCCAAAATAACCCATGGTCATTTTAGATCAAGCTAGTAAACTAGAAATGACATAAAATAAATTATAAATATGATTGTGAGGCATCATAGCCACTATTCAGGGATGTTTTTCCCATTTCTCTCAATGCTTGTGGAGGAAAGTTCAAGAAGAAGGTCTACAAACACGTTATAGTGTCGATGAAGTATTTGCATATGAGATCAAGAAACTTGTTGCATTAGCTTTTGTGTCTCAGATAGATGTAATTGATGCATTTGAAACACTTCAACAATCTCCTTATTATACAGAACATGAGGAGACCCTGCAACCCATAATTTATTATTTTGTAGACACATGGATTGGTAGACTAGCCAAAAGAGGCAACAAACGATCACCCAAGTTTCCAATCACAATGTGGAATTGCTATTCAGCTACTCAAGATGATATTCCCATAACCAATAATACTATTGAGAGATGGCACAAAGTATTTAGTGAATTGCTTCAAGCATCACACAACTCAGTCTGGAAATTCATCAAAGCAGTGAAAAAAGAACAGAGTCTCCAAGAGAAAAGAATAGAGAAATATATGGTTGGATACACTGGGCAACCAAGCAGGAAAAAATACCGTGAACTGAAAGAAAGAATAAAAAGATTGGTTGATGGTTATGACAACCATAAAATTTTAGATTATAGAAGAGGCATTGCTCATAATTTGACACTTTAATTGAAATTTTGAATAATAAAGTTTTTTTAGCAACATACATGTAATTTATAAATTTTGTTTTCCTTTCTCTATATTCTTATGGGGATATTTTGTCCATGGGTTATTCTGACCACGAGTTATTTTGGCTTGGGTTATTATGACCCTAGGTTATTTTGTCCCTAGGTTATTGTTCAGGATTTGATTGGCTATTATGTCCCGTTGTATGTGACAAAATAACCCGGCCAAAATAACCCAAGGACAAAATAACCCAGGGTCATAATAACCCATGGACAAAATAACCCATGGTCAAAATAACCCATGGACAAAATAACCCATGGTCATTTTAGATCAAGCTAGTAAACTAGAAATGACATAAAATAAATTATAAATATGATTGTGAGGCATCATAGCCACTATTCAGGGATGTTTTTCCCATTTCTCTCAATGCTTGTGGAGGAAAGTTCAAGAAGAAGGTCTACAAACACGTTATAGTGTCGATGAAGTATTTGCATATGAGATCAAGAAACTTGTTGCATTAGCTTTTGTGTCTCAGATAGATGTAATTGATGCATTTGAAACACTTCAACAATCTCCTTATTATACAGAACATGAGGAGACCCTGCAACCCATAATTTATTATTTTGTAGACACATGGATTGGTAGACTAGCCAAAAGAGGCAACAAACGATCACCCAAGTTTCCAATCACAATGTGGAATTGCTATTCAGCTACTCAAGATGATATTCCCATAACCAATAATACTATTGAGAGATGGCACAAAGTATTTAGTGAATTGCTTCAAGCATCACACAACTCAGTCTGGAAATTCATCAAAGCAGTGAAAAAAGAACAGAGTCTCCAAGAGAAAAGAATAGAGAAATATATGGTTGGATACACTGGGCAACCAAGCAGGAAAAAATACCGTGAACTGAAAGAAAGAATAAAAAGATTGGTTGATGGTTATGACAACCATAAAATTTTAGATTATAGAAGAGGCATTGCTCATAATTTGACACTTTAATTGAAATTTTGAATAATAAAGTTTTTTTAGCAACATACATGTAATTTATAAATTTTGTTTTCCTTTCTCTATATTCTTATGGGGATATTTTGTCCATGGGTTATTCTGACCACGAGTTATTTTGGCTTGGGTTATTATGACCTCTGTTATGGTCCCTAGGTTATGTCCAAAGAGTTCGGTCTGTGGTTATTTTGGCTGGCTATTATGTCCCAGAACTGAGAAGTATTAGGACATAATAACCCGGCCAAAATAACCTTGGACAGAATAACCCGGCCAAAATAACCCAAGGACAAAATAACCCAGGGTCATAATAACCCATGGACAAAATAACCTGTGGTCAAAATAACCCATGGACAGAATAACCCATGGCCATTTTAGATCAAGCTAGTAAACTAGAAATGACATAAAATAAATTATAAATATGATTGTGAGGCATCATAGCCACTATTTGTGGATGTTTTTTCCATTTATCTTAATGCTTGTGGAGGAAAGTTCAAGATGAAGGTCTACAAACACATTACAGTGCTGATGAATTATTTGCATATGCGATCAAGAAACTTGTTGCATTAGCTTTTGTGCCTCAGATATATGTAATTGATGCATTTGAAACACTTCAACAATCTCCTTATTATATAGAACATGAGGAGACCCTACAACCCATAATTGATTATTTTGAAGACACATGGATTGGTAGACTAACCAAAAGAGGCAACAAACGATCGCCCAATTTTCCAATCACAATGTGGAATTGCTATTCAGCTACTCAAGATGATATTCCCATAACCAATAATACTATTGAGGGATGGCACAAAGTAATTAGTGAATTGCTTCAAGCATCACACAACTCAGTCTGGAAATTCATCAAAGTAGTGAAAAAAGAACAGAGTCTCCAAGAGAAAAGAATAGAGAAATATATGGCTGAATACATTCGGCAATCAAGTAGGAAAAAATACCATGAACTCAAAGAAAGAATAAAAAAATTGGTTGATGGTTATGAAAACCATAAAATTTTAGATTATATAAGAGGCATCACTCATAATTTGACACTTTAATTGAAATTTTGAATAATAAAGTTTTTTTAGAAACATACATGTAATTTATAAATTTTGTTTTCCTTTTTCTATATTCTTATGGAGATATTTTGTCCATGGGTTATTTTGACCATGGGTTATTATGGCTTGGGTTATTATGACCCTGGGTTATTTTGTCCCTAGGTTGTGTCTAGGTTATTCTCAGTCCTCGGGTTATTTGGCTTGCTATTATGTCCCGTGAACTGTGAGATAGGTAGAGGAGAAAAAAGTAAAGAGATATAGAAGAGGGAGTAATAGAGAGAGAGGGGGGAGATAGGGATAGAAAGAGGGAGAGATGGGGATAGAAAGAAGGAGAGATAGAGATAGATATAACTTAGGAAAGATAGAGGGGTTGAGAGAGAGATGGAGACGGAGAAATAGAGATATTAAGAGGGAGACAATGAGAGGGGGATGGAGAGATAGAAAGATAAATATATAAGAAGTTATATATATAGAGGGAGAGAAAGGGATATGTAGGGATATATAAAGGGGGGAAGAGTGAGAGAGAGGTAAAGAGGAAGATAGATATGGGGATGGAGATGGAGAGGGGTATGGAGAGGAGAGAGATGGATAAATAGAAATATAAAGATAGGCATAGGAAGTTATAGATAGAGAGAGATAGAGACAATGTAAAGTAAAAAATAAAACTTAACTAGCAATTGCACCTTGGTGTGCAATAAGTACGCCGAAGAGGTCTAGAATATCCATTACAAAAAATTTATGTCTTTATTTTGCATACATCTATGCAATGCAAGAGACTAATTGGTAGGCCATTTAGTAAATGATTTTGTTTGTGCAACAAAGGTCTCAATGGAGAGGTGATAGCTTCAAATGAAATATGCATCCACTTACAAGTATCCAAACATGAAAGAAACAAAACCTTTGAATCAAGAAGATAATCAGGCTTCATTAGTAGTAGGCTCATGTTATGTTTGTCATAGGAAGAGAGGGAGATAGAGGGAGAGATATGGATACAAAGAGGGAGATATAAAGGGGGGAAGAGGGAGAGAGAGGTAAAGAGGAAGATAGATATGGGGATGGAGATGGAGAGGGGTATGGAGAGGAGAGAGAGGAATAAATAGAAATATAAAGATAGGCATAGGAAGTTATATATGGAGAGAGATAGAGAGGGAGAGATAAAGATAGGGAGGTAAAGAGATATAGATATGGAGGTATAGGAAGAGGTAGAGGGAAATAGAGAGGGAGAGAGCTAAATGGATAGAGAGAAGGAGATGTGTCGAGAGATAGAGGGAGAAAAATAGATAGAGATGCATAGATAGAGAGATGGATAGGGGGATATAGAGGGAGTGAGGGAGGGAGAGATGGGGATAGATAGAGGGGAGATATAAAGAGAGGGAGGGAGAGAAAGAGAGGGAGATAGGTAGAGGAGAGAGAGAGAGGTTTGAAAGGTGAATTATCATATCCTTAATCAAATGACACATGTGGTACCCTAAGCATAACTGCCTAGGGACACATGTAATCCTTGGATTGTTAGATATAGTGAGGGAGGAATAGGGAGGTGTGTGTGTGTGTGCTGTAAGGAGAAAGATAGGATGGAGAGAGATAGAGAGGAGATTTGTATAAATAGATAGAGAGGGAAGGAGGGAGTAGAGAAAGAGAGACACCCCTTCCCCATCCATGTCTCCTCTCAATCTCCCATGTTTCTATTATCTCTTAATTCTCTCTTTGTATCTCTCTATATTTCTCTTTATATTTTTCTTACGCTCTCTCTCTTTCCCTCTCCCTATCTCTCTACCTTACTTCTTTATTGTCCCCATTTATCTCCCCCTCTCTCTACTCTATATATATCTCTTTGTTCCCATTTCTCTTTATCTATCTCTTTATCTCTCCTATGGTACTCCTTTATATCCATCTATGTCTCTTTTATATTCTCTTACTTATCTCTCTACCCTCTCTCTCTATTTACCTCTATATCTCTACCTCTATCTCTCTATCTCTATCTCTATATCTCTCTTTCTATATCTCTATATCTCTTTGTCTCCCTTTACCTCCATAAATCTCTATTTATCTTCTCATCTTTTCTCTTTCTCTTTTAGGTCTCCCTCTCCCCATCTATATCCATGTCAATTTTTATCTTTGTTCTCCCTCACTCTCTCTTTTCCTTTCTCTTTTTCTCCCTTTTCTCTTTATATCTTCTCTATCTTCCCTGAGTGCAATGGGTACACCAAAGAGGTTTGAAAGGTGAATTATCAGATCCTTAATCAAATGACATATGTGGTACCCAGAGCATAACTCCCTAGGGACACATGTAATCCTTGGATTGTTAGATATAGTGAGGGAGGAATAGGGAGTGTGTGTGTGTGTGTGAAAGATATATGGAGAGAGATAGAGAGGGAAGGAGAGGGAGGTAGAGAAATAGAGAGGAGAAAAAAGTAAAGAGATATAGAAGAGGGAGTAATAGAGAGATAGAGGGGGGTGGGAGATAGGGATAGAAAGAGGGAGAGATAGGGATAGAAAGAAGGAGAGATAGAGATAGATATAACTTATGAAAGATAGAGGGGTTGAGAGAGAGATGGAGAGGGAGAAATAGAGATATTAAGAGGGAGACAATGAGAAGGGGATGGAGAGATAGAAAGATAAATATATAAGAAGTTATATATAGAGAGGTAGAGAGAGGGATATGTAGAGAAGGAAAGAGTGAGAGATAACTTGTGATAAAGATAAGTAATAAAGAGATGAAGAGATAAATAGAGAGGGGGGGAGAGAGATAAAGATAAGGAGGGAGAAATGGAGTTTGTATGTGTGTGTGTGAGAGAGAGAGATATATATGAAGATAGAGACAAAGGGATATATTTAGGGAGAGAGGGAGAGATTAAATGGAGAGAGGATAGAGATAAAATAGAGATATAGAAAGAGGAAGTGATAGGGAGAGATAGAGATCTCAAAAGAGGGGGAGATAGAGAGATAGGTAGTGGAAAAAATGGAGGGGGAAGAGAGAGAAAGAGAGATGGAAGGAGAGAGGAAAGGGAAGAGGGAGATAATGAGAGAGGGAGCATTGAAAGGATAGAAAGATAGAGATAGGGAGTTATATATAAAGAGAGGTAGAGATGAGGAGATATATGTATAAAGATGGGAAGAGAAAGAGAGAGACACTCCTTCTATCTATGTCTCCCTCTCAATCTCTATGTTTCTCATTATCACTCAATTTCTCTCTTTGTATCTCTCATATTTCTTTATATATTTTTCTTATGTTCTCTCTTCCTCTCTCTCCCTATCTCTCTACCTTACTCCTTTATTGTCCCTATTTATCTCCCCCTCTCTCTACTTCTATATATCTTTGTCTCCTATTTCTCTTTATCTATCTCTTTATCTCTCTCCCTATGGTACTTTATATCTATCTATGTCTCTTATATTCTCTCTCTCTCTCTCTCTCTCTCTATTTATTCCTCTATATCTCTACCTCTATCTCTATCTCTATATCTATATCTCTCTTCTATCTCTCTATATCTCTTTGTCTCCCTCTTTACCTCTCCATAGATCTCTATTTATCTTTCTCTCTATCTTTTTTTATCTCTTTTCTCTTTTTGTATCTCCCTCTCCCTATCTATATCCATGTCCATTTTTATCTTTGCCTCCCCCTCACTCTCTCTCTTCCTTTCTTTCTCTTTTTCTCCCTTTTCCTCTTTATATCTTCTCTATCTTCCTTAAGTGTGCAATGGGTACACGAAAGAGGTTTGAAAGGTGAATTATCGTATCCTTAATCAAATGACACATGTGGTACCCTAAGCATAACTCCCTAGGGACACATGTAATCCTTGGATTGTTAGATATAGTGAGGGAGGAATAGGGAGAGTGTGTGTGTATGTGTGTGTGTGTGTGTGTGTGTGTGTGAGAGAGAGAGAGGGGGAGAGAGAGAGAAAGATATATGGAGAGAGATAGAGAGGGAAGGAGAGGGATGTAGAGAAATAGAGAGGAGAAAAAAGTAAAGAGATATAGAAGAGGGAGTAATAGAGAGATAGAGGGGGGGGGAGATAGGGATAGAAAGAGGGAGAGATAGGGATAGAAAGAAGGAGAGATAGAGATAAATATAACTTATGAAAGATAGAGGGGTTGAGAGAGAGATGGAGAGGGAGAAATATATATATTAAGAGGGAGACAATGAGAGGGGGATGGAGAGATAGAAAGATAAATATATAAGAAGTTATATATAGAGAGGTAGAGAGAGGGATATGTAGAGAAGGAAAGAGTTAGAGATAACTTGTGATAAAGATAAGTAATAAAGAGATGAAGAGATAAATAGAGAGGGGGAGAGAGAGATAAAGATAAGGAGGGAAAAATGGAGTTTGTATGTGTGTGTGTGTGTGTGAGAGATATATGAAGATAGAGACAAAGGGATATATTTAGGGAGAGAGGGAGAGATTCAATGGAGAGAGGATAGAGATAAAATAGAGATATAGAAAGAGGAAGTGATAGGGAGAGATAGAGATCTCAAAAGAGGGAGAGATAGAGAGATAGGTAGTGGGAAAAATGGAGGGGGAAGAGAGAGAAAGAGAGATGGAAGGAGAGAGGAAAGGGAAGAGGGAGAGAATGAGAGAGGGAGCATTGGAAGGATAGAAAGATAGAGATAGGGAGTTATATATAAAGAGAGGTAGAGATGAGGAGATATGTGTATAAAGATGGGAAGAGAAAGAGAGAGACACTCTTCTATCTATGTCTCCTCTCAATCTCTCGATGTTTCTCATTATCTCTCAATTTCTCTCTTTGTATCTCTCTCATATTTCTCTCTTTATATTTTTCTACGTTCTTCTCCTCTCTCTCCTATCTCTACCTTACTCCCTTTATTGTCCTATTTATCTCCTCTCTCTCTACTTCTATATATCTTTGTCTCCTATTATCTATCTTTATCTCTCTCCCTATGGTACTTTATATCTATCTATGTCTCTTATATTCTCTCTCTCTCTCACTATCTCTATCTTTCTCTCCCCCTCTCTCTCTCCCTATTTATTCCTCTAGTATATCTCTACCTCTATCTCTATCTCTATATCTCTATCTCTCTTCTATCTCTCTATATCTCTTTGTCTCCCTCTTTATCTCTCCATAGATCTCTATTTATGGAGGAAGGGTTTTTTCTGTTCACCCTTGTTTCAACGAAATAGTTCTTAACTAACGAAGATAGAGGTATTGATTTCCACTATCATTTTTGTTTTGTTTCTGAGGAAGGGTTTTTTCTGTTCACCCTTGTTTCTCTCTTTGCTGCCAATAAATATAATCTTGATCTCCTTAATAATCTGTGAAATAACATGTAGTAAACAAAGATAATCTAATGTTGATCAACACACAGATCTATTTATTTTTACGCAAAAGCTTCCGTCGGATTTTGTTCAAGTAATTGGTAGAGTAGTTTATAATACAATCACAAGTAGCTAAGCTCATTTATGATTTTTCAACAATGATATTTTTGGAGTTATTTTGGTACCATAATGTTATTTGTAAAATATTAAAAACAATACTTCCATGCAAAATGACCAAACACCAAATATATGCAACTCCACAAGAGAAGATGGATGTCTAGGATTGCCACACGGTGCACATCCAACAATTACATGTCTATCTTGAGTCTCCTTGCTATGCACAACACTTGCATCCATGCAACAATCTCGTGTGAAGTGCAATGTCATAAGTGGGTCAGCCCACAATAGTGTGTCCCACTTTTTGGCTAATGTGTTGGACATTGAAATTAACATTATAAAAACTAAACCATTAAGAATTTGAAGATGATGTGAGCTAGTGATTTTTAATATATTGTCTATAGATTATATATTTAAATTTATTTTTTTGAGGTTTTACGTAACTTTCAATAACTTTTTTTTTTATTTAGTGCACATATATTTTTCATAAATATTCAAACATAGATTCGTATACCAATATCTCTAAGTGCACATATATTTTTTTCATAATTATTTGTTGCATATTTTTTAATAAATTTTTAATTAAGATTAACTATAATTCAAACATATGTTAGTTCCGTAAGTTAAAATTGATTGTATTCATCCTAATTAATTTTTTTGGTTGTTGAAGGAAGATCATCAACACCTAGTGCACATATATTTTTCATATTTTATCTATTTTATTGTTTTCCATGTGTGTGGAATATAGAGCTTCACATAATTGTTGAAAAACGTATCTTCACTAGAAAATAGAAAATAAACCTAATAATCAAATAAAATATATTCAACATTATACTCATTGGAAATATTACTTTAAGTGCTACAAATTTACCAAAAATTTGTTTGTAAAGGTTCAAGTTGAAGTTACAAGTGAAAATCCTAAGAAAAATATAAAAAATGAAGAGCAAGAGGTCATCCAAGTATCTTCAAATGAAGGTACTTGGTCCTTGGATTCCCATGAGAAGCAATAAGATAAGATAATTGATATTTATTCCTTTGTACAGAAGGTCCAAATGATTAAAATTTTAATATAAGTAGACCTTTAAATGAAGGTCATTTAGGCAAACTTAATTTTTTTTAGTAAGTATTATATCTAATATAAATTTAAGAAATTTTTTGCAAATAAAAAATGAAATATATCGAAATTTTGATTTTTTCTAAAGTGAATTTTTTGAAGTGAATTATTTTTACATTTTGTAATTTTTTGTTTTTATGAATGAAAAACTATTCAAGAAAGAAATCCTAGATAAATATTTTACAAAGGAGAAAATGGGAAATAAGAGGACAGGGAGAAAAAGACTTATGAGGAAATAATTAGTAGAAAAGGATAAAGGGTGATATGAGGAAAGGACTCAAAGTTTTATTTCACAAAGACAAGGTATGCATAATTATTTAATTTATAAAAAAAAAAATCTTTTAAAAATATTAGATTTGTATTTACCCTTATTTATTCAACTTTAGGGTTTGAATTCTTTTATTTATTTATTTTAAATTTAATTTTAATTAAAAATTATTTCTACATGTTCTAGATTCATATAAATTTCAAATTCTGCATAGATTTAAAATAAATTTTCTACATCAAATTTACTATTTGCCCTCTATGGTTTTTACATCTCTTTCCCCTACTTCTTTGACTCTAAGGTTTTAATATAGTTTGTAGATCTCTTTGGACCCTACATCAAATTCACTAGTTCCTCTCTAAGATTACGTAAATTTATGAAAGTTGGTGGTCCCATTAAATTTGACAATAAATAATATTAGATAATTTACCTAACTTTTGTTAGGAAGATGATGGTGGATCCAATTAATTGAAAATTTATAAATTAAGATAAAATTAATGCATGAAAATGTTAAAAAATAAAAAATCTAGTTTCATATTCATTTGTCTCAATTCGTAGACATTTCCTTCTAAATCAAATTGTCAGCATGATCTAGCCTACTCCCTACAAGCATACTCTTGTCCAAAGGGGTCTTAGTCATAAAGTCTATGAAAATGAGTTAGCCACCGACTGACGGTTCAGAAGCCACTTACTCCCATTAAAAAATGATGATGAAAGGGAATGTCCATGTCACGCGTGGGTTCTTCGATGGCTCCGCGTTACACATTTTCAGGACCGAAGTTGAGAGGTCAAGCTGAAACAGACAGTCTGCCAAGGGCGAAAATTCCACGAAAGGCCATCAACTACGGCACGGAACGATTCCACGCAAGGGGTAACGGACAACTGGAAATATCCCAAGTAGATAAGGAATCCAAAAATCTTTAGTCAAAGAGGATACTGATTAAATTTAAAATACAAGGTCTATTTTACTTTTAGATAAAATGCATACATATCCGGATTGGAAGGTGCTCGAAATCATGATGTTGGTGAAATATTTGAAAAAGTTGGCAAAATAAAAGTGGAGTCTAGTCTGAATTTTCAAATTAAGCACTTTAAATTAAAAGAAAAAAAAACTATAATCACAAAGATAAAACATCTCAAATCAGTTGTTGAACTCTCACAACACAAACTCAAGTGGCTATATGGCCAACCAATCTAAAGATCGCCACCATTTATCCACTCATCAACAAAAATATCTTTTGACTATCAAAGCAATATTGATCGCTTTCATACATATCATATGGAAGATTATAAGAGAAACAATATTGAACATGTGATGGTTTATAGGTGGCATTGTTGTTCTTGCCACCCAGGTTCAAACCCCGTTGGGGTGGTATTGTTGAATGGTTGTATCTAGTTCATAGCTCCCGTCAAAAGCGTTTACCCCTTGAATAAAAAAAAAATAGCTCACAAAATTAAAACAAAGGAAAAATTAAACCCTTGCAAAGCTTCACTATGAATCCCTTCATTTTTTATAGATTTGAAACATAGGATTCTTTTAAGGAAATCAACCATCTCTGCAAGGTGTTGATAATTTTGAATTTAAAGCCTTCAATGCTCCAAATGTCACATCACACACAAAAACTATGTATATCATGTTGGATAACTGATGCGAGAGATTGAGATTCCTCTTTTGTTGTTTTTATTTTTTAAACAGCTTTTTAGTTTCTATTTAAACATCATTTTTTTTTTTTTTTTTTGTAATCCCTTAAAAAAATCCAGCAATATTTAATGCATGTCAAGGAAAATAACTATTTTTAGTTTTATTATTTTTTAGTGTTTTCATCAAGAGCTGTGAACTCTTATAAATTCACGGCTTTATGTTTTTTTAAGCAAACCCATGTGTAACAGTCATCTTAGAATAAAATGTATGTTTTAAAGAATGTTGATCAAAAAATTGTGCAGTGTTTTATTTTCTTTTGTTATTTCATCTATTTGTACTTATATAAAATCTTCATTTAGTATCAAAGTTGGTGTCGTTTTTTATTAAATTCATCATATCAAGTTCTAACTCTCTACCCTTTCTAAAATTTAGTGGAATTTTGATTATGATTATTGATGCGTCAAGATGATGACCTTTTTGAATGGAACAAATTTATGGGACATTGTGTTGCAAGGTGTGCACCTTTAGTCTCCTTGTGTTGTGTAGGGTAGCGTTTGGGTTTGTGACATGGCTTAACCGCCTCTCGTGGATTCATTAACTCTAGCAATTGTATCCGACATTAACAAGTTGATCTTTAAGTGCAATGTTAACCATCTTTGCAACAATTGGTATCAAAGCCCGAGTCACGAGTTCGAGCCCCTTGCTTGCACTAGGGGGATTGTCATAAGGCGTGCACCCTTGGTCTCCTTATGTTGTGCAACACAGTGCTTGGGTTCACAACATGGCTTAACCGCCTCACATGGATTCATTAATTCTGGTAGTTGTATTGGGCATTAACAAGTCGATCTTTTGGGGCAACGACAACCAACTTTACAAAAAAATGTAGAAATAGCTTATGAAAAACCAACTAATTGGAACACCCTTATAGCCTATGATTAAAAAACTAAAAGAGAAGCTAAACTGAAAAATACTTAGGTTTTTTTGCATATTCAAATATCTCTAGATAAGATCCTATTTCCCAGAATTGTAGGAGCAAAAAAAACTAAGGATGCGTGGAAGACTCTACAAGATGCTTACAAAGGCATTGATCACGTAAAAGTTGTCAAGTTGTAGCTATCAAAGAGATAGTTTGAATATTTGAACATGCAAGAAGTTGAGTGAAGTTACATATAAAAATAGGATTTTGGATGTGGGGTGTGTTTTCTAAAATGAAATGAAGGGGGTATGCTGCACCTATTTCTCTAAATTCATTCAAAATGCAAGCTATAATATGCAGAGGAAGAAAAAAAATTAAATCTAACTCAAATAGTAGTCAAAAGGCAACTTTGGAAATGGGAAAATGTTGAGGGAGAGAACTAGGAGTGAACGAGACCACAATTACGTATGTCGAGGCTTTAGGAGAAGCATCATAGGGATCAATAATTAAGTTAACAGAGTTAGATGGAAATGAGTCTATATAAATCTACAACTCACTATTTTCCTTAACCACTGACTTATTCACATTCTATTTATTTCCACCAAGATGGATGGTACTATCATTGATGTGATCCTGTATCTCATGACACAGGTGCATGCAACGCTCAATATCATGCCCGTGGACATGGTGGTACAGGTAGAATGTGTTTCCATCATACCAGTTGAGATAAGGTTCCCTTAAAGGTTGAGGATCTTCCAATGTTATAATATTATCCTTCAACAACTTTTGTAGAATGGAAGAATAAGACTTAGATAATTTTGTAAACTGTCTATTGTGCCTAAGGCCTCGATCATTAGTTTTGGCAACTACATTTGCAATAGATTTACCTTTTCCTAAAATTGACACTATAGATCTTCCTTAAAAATAGGAGTGCGAGGAGGATCCCTCGAACTAAACAACCATCTCCTAATACTCCTGTAGCGCAACAAACAGATGTGCAAAAGAAGGATATTTTATCAAGGTGAATTTCTCCTACCAAGATCACTGCAAGTTGTCTATGAATACCTTCAGTACATTTGAGTCAAGTAGTGGGTAAGTGATTTGCAAAAAGAGTGCTTGGTATCACGCAATGAAATTAGTGATCTACTCGTTCTCTTCGTACTCACATTGGACGAGATCTGAGAAGGTCATCTTTAGATCGATGTTAGCTTGGAATTGTCAAAAAAATTGATTGACAAGTTGATCAAGCAAGAATATAGAATTTTTAGGAAAGGAATAGTACCACTCTAGTGCTATATCCTTGAGAGATCGAGGAAAAATCTTAGCCATCAAAGCATCGCGGTGAAATAAATTTGTACACATTGCATTAAAAGTGGATACATGTGTTTGAGAATCTCGTTTACCACCATATTTCTCAAACTTAGGGATCTTCATTCCCTAAGGGAAAGGAGTGTTTGAGATTGTTATAGATAGGGGGTTGTTTCAGAAGAAAGGCTAGAAGATGGGCTAAGCAAGAGCCTGGGATAGGCTTGCTAACTGGTTTTTCCTCTAACCAATGTTTTGAAGCAAATAATTCAAAAAAAGGTCATTAGATGATGTAGGACTAGTAGAGCTACCACTAGGGCCACCACTGAATGCACCTCCAGAACTACCTCCCAAGCCCCCACCAGAGCTTCCACCATGACCACTACCATGGCCCCTACAGAGCCACCATCGATGCCATCATCATGACCACTACTAAAGCCATCATTATGACCACCACTAGCACCATCACTAGTGCCACCACCACTACCAAAACCACCACCACTCATTCCATCGGAGCCCCCACCACTAGGGGCACTAGGAGTGAAGCTAAAGCCAAGGGGTATTCTACTCACCTTGATTATGTGGGATGTTTGAGGAGAAAAGAAAACATTGATCAAAGGGCCCATTTAATCTATGCATATGGATGTTGTAGGCATTGAGACACCTATCTGTTTCTCATAGGCATTGAGCACCGTCCCTCAAGTAGTACCCAATCTAGTGTTATATGAAGAGATGTATGGTTTAGTTAGATCGATGAGGCAACGTAAGAATTCTATGCCTATCTTATTTTTTCCTAACATGTATCTCACCTCATTAACAAGCCTAGCGACTCTTGTCATATTTGGTACTCTCTCCAAGTGATTTCCAAGATCTAATAGTCTTTTGTCTAATGCCAAAATGTGTTTTATAGGAATGTGTACAACATCACCCTCTTTCATAGATGAGACTATAGTGGATGCTAGAGGAGTGGGTACACAAGTGGTCTCATCAACAAAACCCATCTCAATTGTTGAAATCTCCTTTTGAGAAAGGCAACCAGTAGTAAAGCCTATGGTAAAGCTGAAAGTGACCTTCATCATATCCATTTGTAAGTGTTGCACACCTCTTCTAACAACATACTTAGAGGTAGTAGATTGGGTTGTGATGCTCATAAAACCCCACAACACCCAATTCTATAATGGTTTCCAAATGTGAGGGAAAAGGTCTTAAGACAAAGAAACGAATAGATGTTGTTCATGTTAGGTTCACCAAAATGTAGAGGGGAACTAACCACTCAATGGCTCTAGGTCACAAAGAATCAAGAGTTGAAGGATGCCCTAACCTACCTCAAGTTGGACAAGAGTTACTATGTTCGAGGATAGAGAATGAAGAGCACTCTTAGTGCTTCTATGAATCTACTAAACCGAAAGTTATGTTTGGACCAAGTGAGGAGGTTTCTAGAACCCAGATTGTGATTTTGTTAACTCTCTGCAAGAGGACAACAATGCTCAACAAGGACAATAGCACGAAGCACTAGTGTCTCACAGGTGTGATGTAATTTGTACGGATAGACAGTGAAAAATGATAGTTAGAGGTGCTAAAAAACTACTAATAGTTTAGCTACTAAAGTTTGAAGTGATGGTGAAAACCAAAAATAACTAAATAACTAAAATACTAAGATAGATGTTGTAAGAAATAAAAAGAAAGAGAAAGGTAAGAGTTCAACTCATGAAAGTTCCAGTTCTCCTCCAAGCTCCACATGAACAAGTACCTACACATAATAGAATAGGGACTAATGTTGGGGCTATTTCGGGGCTTGCTATAGTCAAACCCCCATTTTGGTGTTTCCACCTCCATGGACAACCAAATAGATAGAGAAATAGAAATGCGATAAATAAAGTACTTGAAATAGATAATATAAAACACTACAAGAAACACTATGCTACTCAAATCCAACAACACTACAACAGTGAACAAACAATACCACCCTCAACCAGAGGCACTTAAGTCCAATGAGAAAGGAATGCAAGCTTAAAACTGTGGCAAAGTTGACGTGGCCATAGTGATGTTGAATGAAGTCTTGCAAGACACCAAATTGAAACTTCTATGGTAGATGTGAAGAATGTTGTAATGTTGGAATAGTGAAGTTGATAGTGCTGCAAGTAGCCAAGAAGTGTAAGAGAATGTGAGAATTGTGTAGAAGCTATCCAAGAATGTGTTGAGTTTTTCAAGAATTGTGAAGAGGTTGGAATGAATAGGAAAGATAGGAATTTCTAATTGAATCTAAGAGGGAAAGAGATGTTCAAAGGTTAGCTAAAGGGCGTAGATACATTACACTTTGGCCCCAATGGAAAACGTAATGCCTCTACAAATTCTAGAGGTAGGAATCATGTCAGGACACCAGTGTGTTGCACGCATGTCCCTGACAGAAATTTCCCCACCAACACTATAAACAGGTGCCAAGTGGATGGAGTACAGATGAAGGATGCAAAAATACATTGTCTGGTTTGATTTTTCTAAGGCGAAGGATGTAAAAGGGGAACTTGCAAGGGGGTTCAAATTCATGGGCCTATACAGTATGATCATTAAATAATCTTCTTTTTAAATATACCTTATATATTTTCTTTCATATGCCTTTAGACTTAGAAATTAAATTTGTTTATAATTTATTCTAATGACTTTTTCATAGTGACAAATTAACTGGAAGTTGCAATGATTATATTTTTCATGTTCATCTTGAGTTATACTTTTAGTCACCAATTTTTCCTTAAAAATATTTTTCAATATTCATAAAATTAGGTTTTCCACTTGGGCGAGGGTGCAACTTGTTAATTTTCCTATTGATTTATCCTTGCAATTGATCCCTTGAATGGTGGAACTTGACTATTTCCTCACATTTTCTTTAAACCATTTACTTATAGTCTTTAATTTTTTGAGGAATACCAATTTTTATTCATTGAAAAGAAGCCAAGTAGGAAAAAGTAGATTCCCACACCAATCTAAGTGGGTGAGATAGTACAAAATTTTATACAAACCCTTCTATAGTTACAAAATAAAATGCACATTTAAATAATGTAAAATCACATATAAATTAGTAACATACCATAACACAATGTATATATAGGGAAAACCCTATCAAGAGAAAAAATCCACACAAGTAAAAAGGAAAAATCTTTGTATTATTAGTAGTCTAAAGAGGCCATAATACAATCACAGAGCTAAGCTCATTTAGGAGTTTTCAACAATAATTTTTTTGGAGTGATTTAGGTAGTATAATGATATATGTAAAATCTTCAAACCTATACTACTATGCAAAATGACCAACTACCAAATATATACAACTCCATGAGAGAAGATGGATACCTAGGTTATTGCATGGTACAAATCTAATGCTTGCATGTTTTTCTTGAGTCTCCTTCGTATGCACAACACTTGTATGCATGCAACAACCATTCTTGAAGTGCAATGTCATAACTAGGTCAACCCATAATAGTGTGTTCCACTTTTTGACCAAAGTGGGACATTCAAATCAACATTCTTAATATTTTTGACACTTATAACAATAAAATCATTAAGAATTTGAAGATGATGTGAGAGAGTTATTTTTGAGTTTTTTTCATATATATATATATATATATACAATTTTTTAAAAAATGAGTTTTCTTTGTAACTTAAATTAATAATTTATCTTTTATACCTAACAATTTTTTTAACAATTAATGTGACTTTGAAAAGAAAACATAAATATATTTGTAAAAAGGATAAAATCATAAATATTTAAACATACATTTGTAACACCAATATCTAGAGCACAAATTGGTAAGTCCACCAAGATGGTTCCCAAAAAGGGGGCTTAAGTGGCCACCTTTTTTCTGAAATCAAGAAATATTGACCTTGAACATGAAATTGAGGATAGTTACACTCAAAATTTTGAGATGGAACAAAAACAAGGATCAAAGTGCTCCAAATCTACTTTCTAAACTACTAATTTATTTTGAAAATGGTTGAGATTAAGGGGTTCAAAAGAGGAATGTACACAAATTGGTGTTGTTTTTATTAGAAAAACATAACATAGAAACTCTTGTATGACCCTAGCATGGTGAACCTTTTTGTAGTATTTTTAAAATCCCTGTTGTTAGATGTTAGGTAATAGTAATTGATTTTTTTTTTAAATAAAAAATTGTAGAATGGAGTCTAGTTTCTAAAAATGTAATTTATTTGAAATTTTGATGAATGGTTAATTTATAACAAAAAAAACCAAACACTATTTTTTGACAAAAAAGAGACATACAAAAAATAAATTATGGATGAAAGGCTTAACATTGTTAGAAAGTGAAAAAAAGTATATTGTTGGATAGTTAAGAGAGAACCTAACATTACCCATGTGTTCGATTTTGTCGATATTGAACCAAATGCAATCATGATCCTAAGCACAAACCTGATTATGTGAAAAATTGTAGAATTTGCAAAAACACGTCTCTGGTAATTGGGAATGCCCTCCAATCCTTTTGGTTGGTATTCCAAGGGTTGGTATTCCAAGGCAAATACCAATGCTAAGGATTCCCAAAGAAAAATATAACGCGAGCACGTTATAATGTGAGCGTGTTATAATGCGCTCGTGTTATATCTTAGTTTTGACTTTTTTTGCTTCTCCGGGAAACTTGTCAAGCAAGACATAATGTGATTGTGTTATAACACGCTCATGTTATGTCTTCCTTTCTATTAAATGCCAGTCTATTGAATGTTTGTTGATATATTTATATGTTTGTATGTACATGTATGTTTGTGTGTCATGTATGTATGTATGTATCGGTGCATGTATATTGTATGTATGCCTAATTGTATGTATGCTTGTATGGATGTAGGATTGTATGTACATATGTATTATGCTTGTATGTATTTATGCATGTCTTTAGAGGGAGGGATAATTTTGAGAGAGAGAGAGAGAGAGAGAGAGAGAGTTGTCTAGGTAGGGTGGGATGGGGAGAGGGAGAGATAATTTGGAGAGAGGGAGAGGGGGTGGAAGTGAGAGTTTAAGAGAGAGGGAGTGGGAGAGATGGGATTGGAGTGAGAGGCACTTACCTAGATAGGGTGGGAGGGAGAGACTTGAGAGATAGGTAGTGAGAGGGAGTGCAAGAGAGAGGGAGTGGGAGAGAGAGGG
>VDFB02058242.1:190224240-190242030 GCA_007258455.2 Sequoia sempervirens
AGAGAGGGTGGGAGAGAGTGGGAGAGAGTGGGAGAGAGTGGGAGAGAGTGGGAGTGGGAGAGAGGGTGGGAGTTGGAGATAATATAGACAAAGAGAAAAAATAAATTTATAAAAAAGCCAACTTTCTAATAACACGAGCACATTTGAAGAAGTAGAGAGAGTGGTATTTTAGCAAGAAATAATGCGCTAGTGTTATAACACAAGCATGTCATAACACGAGCACATTTTTTCTTTCTCTAAAAATGGTAAAAAGCCACAATATACTCGTGATTTCGGCCCACTTTCTGCATATTCTCCTAGTTCTACGCATGCTCAGACAAAAAGTAGATTTTTGATGATTGAGTGAAATTTGCATGCATGATTTTTAGATTCCAGCACCTTTTTCATGATCTTTCCACCACCTTTTCATGAAATAGCAAAGTTTTCACTTTGAAAGGCATATAATATCAATTCAAGTTTGAATTTTAGTGATAACTGACATACAATTGAAGTTTGGAGGGGAATAAGCTTTTGAAATAGTCAAATTATTGAGGAGTTTGAGGAAAGAAGAAGCAAAGGCTACATAATTGGGTAGAACTCCTCCATTTGAAACTCAGGTTTTTAAGGTATGTGAAGTATTATTACATTTTCTTTCATTCCATTATGGCTTTCTTTCATTTTTGTTGTTTTGCATATTCCATGTTGATCATTGTTTTTTTGTCATGTTACAACCTTAGGTTGTCAATGGAAATTTTAAATTACACAATTCTATACACTTTCCAATTGCATTTTTAAAGCACATCTCTTTGAGGAATTTTGTTGTTTAATAATTGACTTACTTTGTGTATGCTTCCAAAGCTTTCATTGAGGTATTTTGTCAAACAATTATACAAACCAGCTAATTGCCTCATCTATGATACCAAACTTTCCATACATGTCTCTAAAAAACTAGAAATATACTCCTAATGTAGTAGGGAGAGGCCTGCAACACAGAAATACACAACTCCAATATGCAAAAACAATTTACAATTTACAATTTCATCAGGACCTCTTCATTCAACAAATTCACACTTTTCCTTATAGCATATCAAAGTCACTCAATCGGGTATAATTCCACTAACACAAACTTTCAACTCACAAAAGAACACACATCATGGACCCATTATGGAGCCTTTCAACATATTCAATAATCAACAATGCTTGTTTTGTACCAAACTGCACAAATTAGGTTTTCTACAGTTTTAAGGGCCCAAATTAGCCCACTTTTACAAAGGTGCCACCTTCAAAACTTGTTCACATCTCCTAAAACCTTGGAGCAGCACTTTATATCTATCAAAACTTCATATTCCAACATTATATTGCAGAGATTCAATCATTTACCACCCAAACTATAAAACCCTCTCCGCAGGCTTAGAAACCCTAGGTTTTATTGAAAGTAACACTTGCCAAACATTCCAAAACTTGAAAACTATTCAAACAAGCCTAAAATACCCTGATCATGCTCAATCTAACATAAAATAATGCTGACCAACTCAAAAACTCAATTTCACTCACCAAAACCTCATTTTTCTTAAGGAAAACTCAACATTTCCTCATTTGGTTTGACACCCAATCTACTTCCAGACCTCCCCTACTCTAGTTCAACATTCCTCCACCAAAAACTTATTTTTTCCAATCCATCCCATCTAGTTACAAGCCTTACAGTTGGTTGGATGGAGTTAATACATGTTTGAGGTTTACAAACTTACAAGAAACCCTATTTTAGCCGGTGAGAGAAATCTGAAGATAAATCACACAAAACTTAATGGAAAAAACTAAAAATCGATTCAAATGAGAGAAGACACAATATACTATTCTATTCCACAAGAAAATGAATCAAAAAGATGTTGTACGGCCTTTACCGATTGTTGCTATACTGGATAATACAGAAAAATGAAGAGATTCTGAGTTTTATTGTTCAAATTATTCTTTCCAATCAAAGGATCATCCTCCATTCAAGTTTCTCATGGCCTTTTATAATGTTTCCCTCCTAAAACAACCCACTTCAACTTCCAAAACTAATATTTGAAAGAAGTGATCATTGGTCTTCCACTTTAATAGACTTTTACAACTCTTCACTATTTGTTAATTTGACAACTTTGCACTTTTTGCACATTTTGAAAATTCTACTACCTAGACCCCTAAATAGTATTGAAAAATGACCATTTACATCACCACATGGTCTTATAGACCTTATTAAGAAAAAATTCCTCCAAAACTATAATCTAGACCTTATGACTTGAAATGGATTAACAACTTTATACCTCCCATGAATGCAAGTTCTGGTTAATAATCACAATACCTCACAATGGACTGCCTGCAACATTTAAGAAGGATTAGTTATTTTTATAGGGTAGTGCATCTATAATGAATTTATTCAAAAGAGGTCGAAGTACTTGGCATTGATGTTGCACTGTATATTGCGTAGATTCCATTACCATTTTATGGATTGTTGAATGCCATCCTATTTGACAGCAAGAGGGAAGTGTGAGGTCCAGCAAACGTATCTAACATGTTAGAGGCATACATAGTCACTGCCAAAGAGAAGATCAACTCACTTGTTTTTCTCCCCACGCCTGGACTTTATTTCAAAGCCCACATGCCAAGTTTGCCGACTGATGGAAGTGGAATTTGGACATTTTTGTTAATAATGAAAATTAAGTGACCCACTTAGAGTAAATTATGCTGAAATGGTCAACATCAGTGACAACTGTATTTTATGGATTGTTGAATGTCGTCCTATTTGACAGCGAGAGGGAAGTGTGAGGGTCCAGCAAACATATCTACCTAACATACGTTGGATAGTCACTGCCAAAGACTAGAGATCAACTCACTTGTTTTTATTCCCATGACTCGACTTTATTTCAGAGCCCCGCATGCCAAGTTTTCCAACTGATTGGAAGTGGAATTTGGAGGATTCTGTTAATAATGAAAATGAAGTGACCCGCTCAGAGTAAATGCTGAAATTGTCAACATTACTGACAGCTATATTTTAGCTAGACGTGAAGAAAAATCAAATCTGGATTCAATGGTATAAAAAGTCTTGGCCGCCTCCAGTAAATATCGTACAATCATAGCCGCGTTTCAATTAGATTTCGTTAGAGGAAAAATCAAAGAGTGAGGCAGGAAAAATCTTCACTACTTTTCTTCAGTCCTATTCAATGTAAAAATAAATCTCAGTCTATCTATACCAAAATGCACGCCAACATTTACTATATACCCTTTAATCACAACCACATCTATATTGAAATGAAATTTGATTGTACTTAGCTTTACAAGTTTACTAAACTATTATCCAATCTCAGTCATATTTATATTGAAATAAAATTTGTACTATTTAATTTCAAGAGGTAAAACAAAGTAAATTTGAATTGAAAATGAGAATATTTTTCATTATTATTCATTAGGAAAAATGTATTTTATGAAAATGGAGAAATGCGTAATCAATCTAAATTAAATAAAAAATTATATAGGAATAATTTATTTCTTTATCTTTAAAAAAGTAAAAACATATGTTTTTAAAATTTAAATATAAATTTGATAATTTTTTAGAATGGTATATTTTAAATATTAAGATAGGATTTAATTAATGTAAAGATGCATTTTATGATGGCAATAAGGGGTAGAGTGTAATAATGTGTGTGTTCTAAAAATCTCTTATTTTTTACATTAAATATGATAGACATTTACATGTCAAAAACATAATATTTAAAAAAAAAAGATATATAAAAGAGTGAAAAGAAAGGCTTATAAATTTTTAAAAAGGTTTGACTAAAAAACAATAATTTGATTTGTTAATTTGAGATATTTCTTTATTTGTTAATTATAGTGACAATTTTGATGGGCGCAAGTTGATTGAAGAAATAATTTTAAATAATTAAATAATTAACCAAACTAAAAATATAGAAGAAAACACAAACAATATAGATACAATAAAATCTATGTGTCCACATATATGGTAGATAAAATTATTCTAAGAAAAAAAAAAAAACCATAAGTAAATAAAGTATCTTCAAAATTATATATCTCGCCATTTTATATAATGTTTTTAATAGTTTTTTTTTTTTAAATGCAATATGTGTGTAGGTTTTATTTTGTATATATCTAGTTGTTTAGTAATGAAGTTGTGTACTTGATGCCCCTCGTCTCCCACACAAATTAAAACTATAATTTTATTTAGGTGAAAGCACATATAAACATATAGTCTCTATGCTTAATTGCATCTCCATACACTAGGAAAACATTGCAAACCTTATAAATTATCATATATGATCCAAAATCATTGAATTAAGATTGATCAATTGATATGTGTTAGGATTATCCTTGGAAAGATGCAATAATTAAGGCTAATGGATGAAAAATAGGCTCAAATAAGGCATAAAGAAGCCCACTTTAGCAGGGAGGACCCAAGCAAGTGTGAAAATATCAAGGACAATATTTTTTGACACTGCAATTTCAAATTGTACCTTGATGTAGATATGGAAAATCTATATTCCTTCTTCACCTAAGTGCACATCAGCTATTGTATTCTCCTTCCCCTTGATATACTCAATTCCAAATTCATACTTGTTGAGAAAATCCAACCATCTCTCTGTCAAGAATTGAGATTAGGTTGTGTAAAAATGTACCTGTCCCAAATGATCTGTCTTCAACTCAGATAACTTCCACAAAAGGTAATGTCTCCACGTCTCTAAGGAATGAACTATGTCCAATAACTCTAAGTCATGGGGTGCATAACTCATCTCATATTATTTTAATTTCCTTGACTCATAAGGCACCACTTGCCCATTCTACATTAGCAATCCTCCTACACCTTCTCTCAATGCATCTATTATCACTGTGAATTGACCATTCATATCAGGTATATTAAAAATTGGGGTTGTAGTGATATTTTCCTTCAAAAGCTAGAAAGCTTCCTCACAATTTTTAGTCCACTCAAATATTTTCCCTTTCTTTTAGAGTGCTACAATTCTAAAAAATTCCTTCTACAAACTTATGATAGTATCCTTCAAGTCCCATGAAGCTTCATACTTCAGTTACATTCTACAGTGTAGGGTATTGCACATTTTCCTTTATCTTCATTGGATCTATGGAAATCCCTTCGACTGAAATGGCATGGCTTAGAGAATGTAGTTTTTCCTGATAGAAGGTACACTTGGATACCTTTCCAAAAAAAATTCTCCCTAAAGCATTGTAGTACTATCCTCAAATGTCTGCAATGTTCTTAGAGTAAATAAAAATATCATCCAAGAATATAAGTAAAAAATGATCTAAGTAATCCCTAAATGTACATTGTTCATTAGGTTCATGAAAGTTGTGGGAGCAATAGTCAACCCGAATGGTACTACTATGAATTCATAGTGACCATAAGGAGTCCTAAAAGATATTTTAGAAACTTCGTCCTCCTTAATCCTTAATTGATGATATCCATATCTTAGAGATCCATCTTAGAGAATATTGTAGCTCATTTCATTTGGTCAAAGAGTTCATCAATTCTTGGAAATTGGTACTTTTTCTTGATAGTTGACTTATTTAACATCATGTAGTCAATTCACAATTGCAAGGTTCCCTCCTTTACAAAAATGACTAGTACTCCCCAGGGTGACACACTAGGTCTAATAAACCCTTGCTTCAAAAATTCCTACAGTTGGGTCTTCAATTCATATAGCTCGATTGTTGTCATCCTATAGGGA
Organism: Sequoia sempervirens; assembly: GCA_007258455.2. Taxonomy (NCBI): domain Eukaryota; kingdom Viridiplantae; phylum Streptophyta; class Pinopsida; order Cupressales; family Cupressaceae; genus Sequoia; species Sequoia sempervirens. Next base: position 190,229,952 of record VDFB02058242.1, read on the forward strand.
GCCTTGGATTGAGGTTCGGTTCTAGGTAGCAAATCAATTGAGAAATCAAATTCCATCTTTTGTTGAAATTTTGTTAATTCTTCTAGAAACAGATCCTAAAATCCTCTAAGGATAGGATAGTCATCAAGTACTAGTTTCATCATATTTATTTCACAAATGTGAACGACATACATGGAAAATCCCTTCCTTTGGGCTTTCTTCAATTGCATAGTTGAATTTTTTCTAAGATCCAAAGGTTTCTAAAAAACATGAATCTCAACATGATTTCCAAAGTCATATAAACAACTTACAATCTTATCCTCATAATTGATGAAAGAGTTATGTTCTGCTCACCAATTGATTCCTAAAATTACATTATAGGTTCCTAAGGGAGCCACATAAATATCGACTCGTGTCTGAAAACTAGGAAGTTATAACTCACTATAAGAAAGACATGAGTCTACCTTGTTTTCTACATGATTCCCAAATTGAACCATCCATGAATTTTCCATGTGTCATGGTCTAACTGTTAACTTGGAAATGATTTTGGGATCTACAAATCCTTCAGTTGCCCCAAGATCAATCAAAATAGAAATAGTTTGTCTATAGATCTTACCAAAAATTTGCATTGTTGAATCTTGGAAAACTGCTTGCCTATTGTCCATAACTGCATGAATTTGGTGTTAGGGTGATCCTTGTTGATTCCTTCCTCTTTGTCTGATCACCCACTGAGGATGAACATTGGCATAATGTTGTCATCCACACATAAAACATCTATTGTGAGGCATTTTGGGTCATTCTGACCTATCCCTCATGTTGTTGTTGTTGTAGTTGTTGTAGTTACTTGTCTTATTGTTTCCATTAGAATTCCCTTCAACTCTATCTTTGGAATCATTTCCATGCTTCAGGTTTCAGATTTGATGATTGATATTTCCTTGCAAGTTATTGTTATGAAATTTTCTATTCCCAAACCTAGCATCTCGGTTATTATGAAAGTTGGACATCTATTGAAGTTTTTGCTCCTTTATTTCAGCCTTCTCAAAAACCTCATTCATGATCAAAGGATTATGGATATCCATGTTTGCACCTATCTGAGGCCTCAAACCCAAGTTGAACTTCTGGATGTGGAACCATTCATCCATCTGATACTATGACCTATATACTTGAGAAAATGACTAAATCTCTCCCATTACTATGTCATTGTCAAGCGACACTAAATCAGGTTCTATAGTTCAGTCATCTTCCTATCAAAGAAGAGTTGGGGGTAACCACCTCTTCCTAAAACATGCAATCAAATTATCCTAGGTGGTTTCTCTAGGCAACAATTTCTTCTCAGTTTTCATATTATCTCACTAGGTAGTTGTTTCTCTAGTAAGTTGATATGAATCCTACATAGCTTTGGTATCATTGGATAGATTTCAGATCTCAAAATATTTTCCCATCTCAATGATCCAAGCTTCTACTCCATCTCCAATGGTCTTACCATCAAGTTTAGGCAGAGAAACCTTTTGAGGTCCTTACTTGGTTCTTAGACAATCCTACCATAGTTATGCTCTAGGTCCTCATTCCTTGGATTTCATTTCCCTTTGTTTCCTTAGCCCTTCTCCACTTGGTTACCCCTTACTTGTTGCTCCAAGTTATCCATCTTCTTATCCAACTTGTTCATCACTTCAATCAAGAGGTTCACAATTTGATCCAAACCATCATTTTGCTCATTTCTTGTTCCACTATGATCACTATTCCTTGTTTGCACCATGATTACTAATCATGAATCCTAAAAACATAGATTTACAACTTAGTGTCATAGACAAAAAGGCCCTAGTGTTACATCTAGAGGTCTAATACCAAATGTAAGGATCATGACCCAATTAGTCTCACAAAAATGATCAATTCAATATCTCATAAGTATGGAATAAATATGATACACATCATTAATTAAATAAATTAAATAACATAACCTCATATATGTAGTGCATAATCTAGGTAAATGCACATAATATCTGATATACAACATTACAATTCAGGATTAAAAGCCATGGAATGAACTAAATATACAAACTAGAAGTAATAACTTACAAATAATGATATAAAAAAATGTGAGCACATAAATAGCAGTCTTTGACCATCACTGACCCTCATATTCATCTAAACTCAAGAGAAGAGAACATAGTTCAGGAACTTTTGTACCTAACCACAAAGCTTATGCTCCCCCACAATTCTTCCTAATCTTGAAGAATACATAACCCTGCACATAGTAGCTAGCAACCTGGAAACAAAAAGGAGGAGGGAATCCCAATACAAGTCCAAGATGTATATACATGTATTTCTAACATGAACATGCAATGTCCCACAAATAGGATATCATAGAAAAATATATAATAATTTTGCTAGGTAAATTTCATCTATTTCAATGAACACATGGCTTTGACCAAAGCACTAAAAGTATAAAGTATATCCTAAAAAGAGGATCAACTTTCTTTGTTAACCCATATTCGGCACCCTATCCCGAAAGGTAAATCCAATACACACACATAATACAATATTCATGCACATAATTATAAAATAAATAACTACTCTTTTCCTTTCATAGTATTGAAAATTTTCTGCGTTCATCATTTCATTGTTCCATGCATTATAATGATAATTTAAAATGCAATTCATTATACGTTACATGCAAACTAATTTCAAACATACCATTGAATTCCTTTTACTAGTATTATTTTCAGTTTCATGTAGTTTCATGCATTAAATAACGCAATTACAATACTATTTTTATTTTAGGCAAGAATTTAGGTTTTCACAAAGACCCATTCCAACATAAACTGCGATATACTAGGAGACTTATAGCATAGAAAATTATAGTGCGGGTTTTAAAGCAACCAAATAAAAGTATAGAGATATCATGTTCTGATTTATTTCTATATTAAACACCATAAAAAAAATGGTTGATATAAGTTTTATAGGCATCTAAAATGACAAATTTAAATAGGTTTCAATATAGTGCATGAGATAAATAAATCAACATGATAAACCTTATTCCCAAAACTTAACAAAGATTCCTTTTCTTGACCATTTTATCAAACAAATTAAAAAAAATAAAGACAGAATGAAAAAAAATCTGCAGGAGTATCTAATTATTTGTTGGAGTATCTAATTATTTGTTGGTGTATGAGAAGAATGGTACATGGTGCATGAGAAATATCAAAACTATGAAATAAGGCCTATTTTTCTATAGCTACTGCCTTAATTATTTTAAGAAAACACACTAACTTATTTTTCTTCAGCCATCTTCAAATTATTCACAATAAACTGAAAGGAGATTTAAAATAAATGTTGCTACAACTTGAGCTAAAAAAATTTAGCACCACCCCTATCTAGTAATACTGAAGTAAATCTACACTTTTAATCATGTTCTAAATAAATTTGTAGGGTTGCCAGCAAGTAGACAATTCTAGACTATTTCTATAGTTTCAGATTTCAAAAATATGATGAATTAATTTTCAAACTAATCTAAGAAAGGAATACACAGACTTTTGCATTAAAAAAATGACACTAACTTTAATTTTTCTCCCAGTGATCTCCTTTGTTCTTGTAAATTTTTTTCTAGTTAAATTGTTTTCACAAAAACTGCTACCTATTTTTAAATCTTAGCACCATGCCTTATTTATTATTTTTTTATTTCCTATTTTTCCAAGTCTTGCGATTTTTTCTATAGTTCAAGTTTCTTATATTTTTAAATCTTTAAAGTTACAATTTTTAATATTTTCCATGCATGCATGTGATTCTTTTAAAGTTTCAGTTATTTATATCTTTTCCTTTAAACTCCACCTCTTATTATATATCAATCCCTACTTTCCACGCAATCTTATAGTTCTCTATTTATTCATTTTTAGAGTTTTCTTTTCTTTTTCATAGCATTAATACAAACTTTTAGTAGGTTTATTTATTATTATTTTTTTTAACTTTTTATTATTATATCAAAAGCTTTTAAAAATAATTTAATTTAATTATTCCATGCAATTTATTTATAGAAGATATTTTCTTATTCCCTTTTTCTATATTTAGTTATTTATATATATAAATAATAATATTAATTTATTATTAATTATATATATGTATAATTAAAATAAATAATTATTATTGATATTTATATATATAATAATAATAATATTTATTATTATTTTTTTTTATATTACTTAAAATAAAATATTATATTTTCATCAGTATTATTATCACCTACCAAAAAAAATTTACAGTCAAGAATCTTAGAGCATCTAAACATGTAGAGAATAGCCTTCAATCCAAGATAACTACATTCTATACTGATAAACACCATTGGACACAATCCCCATTTCAATCTAACAAAAAACCCTAGACTACATAGCTCAAAAAACAAACTACTAAATAGGCTTAACCCCAAACTAACATTATTATGCTTGAAAACAAAAAACTAAACCTAGCTTTAACAACCCCTAACCAGCCTACCCTTCGCCTTCTGACACCTAGCCCCTTGTTCCTCCACTTTCAACAGCTTCTTGTCTCCCTTGACCTATGCAATACACTTTTCAACTTTCCTAATGCCTACAAAATCTTTCAAAGATTGTCATCCACGGTGCACCTCTTCCCTGCATTAGTTCTTATGTGCATTTTCATCCTTCACAAAAGTCCACTCCCACATCCGACACTACCTACTCCAGAAATGAGTCTATCCCATCTAAGAAATCCTCATCAGTGATTGTCCTCATCACTTCTCTAATAGTTTCAACTTGCTCGTGCCTAGGTCCAGGCCCCATGCCACAATTGAGTAGATATCCATATTAGTTCTATACATATGAATTTATTATATTATTAATTATATATAGACATTTACATAATTATTTTGAAAATAAAATCTTTTATTTACTTATTTATATAATTAATGATATTAAATTATTATTAAATATATTATATATATATATATATCAGGTAAACAATTATTGTTTTTCTTTAATAATAATCATATATAAATATTTAAATATTCAACATATTTATATATATTAATAATAATCTGTGCAATGTTTTTACCCCATCTAAAATGCAAGAAATAAACTCAAACAAGAGATAAAAACCAAAGACAACACTCAAGATTGGGCTAAAGATGAAACAAAAACTTAAAAATGGAAATAAAAACAATTTTGCCTTGTTTGAGCTTTATGGAGTTGTTTTCCCTCATTGATGGCTTGATATGTGTGCTCCTAGATTAATTTTGGTAGCATAATGACTTGATTTTTGCTTAATTTGGATGCAAGATGGTTATGGTTCCAAGGATTTGGTTTTAATGATAGTGTGAGAGATTGTGAGAGAGCTTGAATGTGGTAGATTGTGGTTGCATATGGTTGAATGTTTGAGAATGAACAAATGGCTAAGTGTTAGCCATTTAGCAAGGGAGATAGGAATGGATAGTGGAGATTGAAAGGGGGAGGAATATCAAGGATTGAGATCAATAGTTGACCAAAGGAAATAAAAATTCATTTTTAATGTGCATGGAAAGGATAAAAGGAATTTAATATTCCTTGGGAAAGAGAAAATGAATTTAGTATTCCTTGGGAGATGGGAGAGGAATAAAAATTCCACAAAATGACCTTGGGAAGACAAAAAGGAATTAAAAATTCCTTGGTGGATGGCGAGAGTTGACCAAAGGATAGGTTGGGATAGCTAATCAGTGATTAGGTTGTGTAAGTGATGGACTAGGAAAATGATTAGATGGGTAATGAGGATTAATGATATGGAGGATGTGACACCTCCCTAATAAGGGATTAGGAATATGCACATCCTTAATCTAGGATTATGCAAATTAATGAGGATTAGAAAATGGTTATGGAGGATGTGACATGAGGGGATTTAAATAAATAGATTATTTATTTAATTCTTTAGAGGAAAAGGGGTACAGGATGGGAGTAAATAATTAAAGATAATTATTTACTTTAGGCTAGGATTTAAAGATGATAGAAGAAATAAATTAGGATGAAGGGATAAGGGAAAATAAATATTAATTAAATAATAGGGTATTATTTAATTAATATAGAGGATATGACATTAGTTGAACTAGTAGTAAATTGGCCAAATAAAAGTGGTCAATTTTTAGTGTATACATTTTGCCCCTCTTTAAGATGGTGTTATGAAGTAGCATCATTTCAAAGAAGATTAAAAGATAGAACTTAGAAGAAGATGGCTAGATTGTGAAAGATGCCCCAATCATTCAAAGGAGTGACTAGGAGGATAGATGATGGGAATGAAGATTAGGGATTGAGGATTCCCCCTCGAGGGGACATGCGGATTCAAGAGAACAAAGGTGTGCTCTCGAAATGGATGAGGTGATGTGAGAGTAAATGGGGAAGGTGATGAAAAATGATGGATAAAATATGGAATGGGAGGAGGAAGAGATAATGGAAAGAGAAGATGAGAAGTAAGCAAGCATAAATGGATTCAAGGAAAAATGTGATGTTGCCCTAGTCAAGCTACAAGCCAAAATTGGTTGATGATGGATGGAGTGTTTTTGATGAGGGAATGATATATCCCGAAACAACATGAGGAAAGGGAAGGATACATCCCAATGATGATGATAAAAGTGTTGTTGATGAGGGATGGATACATCCCACAACAACACAAGAGGATAGGGAAGGATACACCTCAATGATGATGATGAGAGTGTTGTTGATGAGGGATGGATACATCCCAAAACAACACAAAAGCATAGGGAAGGATACATCTCGATGATGATGACGATGATGATGATTGGATCAATGCTTGTAGCAAGGGTGGGAACAAGACCAAGGATGTGATTAGATGATTTGTGCAAGATTGAATAGATTAGGATTGGATAGAGATGTGAGATTGTTGAAATGAATGAAGATGATGGAGGAACAAATTCTTAGAATAACAAATCTATATTATCCTAAGAAGATTGAAAAGTTGATGAAATGATGAGGATGTAGATAATGGAGGGATGAAAATAGATCTAGAATAAATAGATGAGGGAGAGTGATGAAGAATGAATGGATTAGGAAGATTTAGGGTGAATGGATGGTGGGGTAAGATGAAAGGATAGTAACCAAATCAAACAATTTAATTGTTATGCATTATGCTACCATGTAGTGAGCACTTAATTTGATATAGCATGAGATACTATGCACCAGGGTATGAGGAACCATGGAAAATTTGTATCACATGTATAGGACTGACGCATCAAACAATAGGTTCTAAGTCCAACATACCAAAGTCATAGGGAATTTGGTAGGGCCAATATTGGAAAACCACAAACACAAAGGATGCCCCAGCATAACACAAGACCACAAGGATCTTGGTGGGTACGATGCGGGATAACCAAGAAGACGCGATCACATAAAATCAAGATATGCCCCTATGTTTACTTGTCAAAGCACACCATGATATGATGGACCGTGGTGATCATGGAAAAGTATAAAAGGAAGCTCAAATGATAAAAAAAATTCCAAAAGAACCAAAATATCATAACAAATTTAAAATTTACTTTTCCATAGGATCAATGGATGGATGGGATTGATGCGGTCTAATTTAGGAAGGATACATCTTGTTAAGACCAAAGATGGAGGATAGATCAAGTGATCGACATGACTCAAGATACTTGAAATAGATTGAATCTCATGATACTAATGGATTTGGTTGTCAAGAACCAGCTGGATAAAGACATACTTGATGACATGACATAGAACCAAAACATGCCATAAGGACAGACCTAGGGTCTCGGGGGCCAATCAAAGATTAGCCTTGGATATGTGAAAGTGTGGAGCCCTCGTAGTTCGATAAAAGAAAATGACTAGCCATGGATAAAAGCATAAAGAGGAAAATGGAGATGTCGATGGATGACAAATACTGGATGAACAAATGCCCCAAGGGCTAATCAAATGATTAGCCCTGCCTATGTGAAAGCACATGGGCAATGTAGTTCGACAAAAGACCAATGATAGACAAAGGATAAGGGATGATGAGAGGACCATGATAAGTAAATACAAGGATGGATCTGATATGATGACACAAGATGGACCTTGTGGATAAGATGGTTGATATGAATAAGATGTGGATAACAGGAAGCTCAGAAAGGGGATAGTTATCCAAATCATCAAAATATGAATTGGAAGGATGATATGATGGATACATGAGGAATGAAAAATTACATGATGTGGGAAATAGAAAAGAGTGATGATAGTGGTATATATGGCATTTAATTGGATTGCAAGTAGTCTATAGATAAATACCAATGACAAGGGATTATGAGATGTAATGAGGATAGGGATGAATGGATAGAGAGATAAGGATGGGGGATAGAAGGGATGGTATGATGGATGGATATAAAGAGAAAGTTGGGGACATGGAAGCATTTGTTTGGACAGATAGATGGGAAGACAAGGATGTGGAATATGGAAGTATTATGCCTTGCATAACCACCCCATTTTTTTTGGATAAAAATGGGTCCCCCTTTTGTTTTTGTTTTGTCCTTAGTGTTTAATTTGGGTCTTAGGAGCTTTTATTTTTCCTCCTAAGTCATTGTTTCTTTTTTGTCTGGCGGAAGCAGAGTCGTAATGGAAACTAGACACTGAACTTTTGAAGGTTCCAAGACTAGATTCGGTTCTAGTTCTGGCCCCACCCTTGCCTCGTTGTTCTTTTCGTTGTCTTTTGGTTTGTCTTGCACTCTTAGGTCTACTTTTCCCTTGAGTTTTTTTTCATTCCTTGTGTTTTTTTTTTGCTCTAGAGGAAGTGGAACCAAAATTGGAGTTGAACTTGGGACTTTGTAAAATTTTCAAAAAAAAATTTGGTCCCAATCTTGTTCCTGTTCGCTTGCTTTGTGTTTTGTCTTTGTTGGTGTCTTGGCTGGGTCTAGTTTTCATTCTGGTCCCACTTCCTATCATTTCTTTTGTTGCTTTCCTTGTCTTGGTTTTTTATTCCTTTGTCAAGAGTGGAATTGGAATCGGAAATAAAATTGGAACTTTGTAAAAATTTTGGGTCCAATTTTGGTTCCAATACTGCCCCCTTTCCCCTTTTGTTGTTTGTCCCTGCCGCAGGACTAGAACTGGGTTCGAAGTTGGAGAAGAGACTTGGGTAAAGTTTCTTGTTCTATTCTAGATCTACATCCATGTCTACCCTATCTTTGACTTCCACATTGATTGATTACTCTTTTTCATTTTTGGTTCCGCTCCTCATCAACCGTATTCATTGCATTAATTGCAACCTTCTCACATGCACAAAATGTTTTTAAAACCCTAATCAAGGTTAACTGGCTCATTATCTTTATTGTCCAAGTTGTTTTAGCAAATTGAATCCTAAGTAACTTCTATAGGAGCACAATTTGATTGTGGAGGTGCGTTGGTGAGTGGATTCTTATTGAGTTTCTATCTTTCTTGTTGGTGTTCGACGTAGGTTTGTTTTCTCATTCTTTTTCCATTTATTTTTTTCATTTTGTTGTCATTTTTCTTGTTCATGGTGTTCTTGCACATTCACAGGAGCTTTCCTATGGATCTTCACCTATTCCTTTTTTTTTTTCTGGTTTCTTTTTATCCTTCTATGTTTTCTATTTTTCTCTTTCTACTTTTCCTATTCATTTCTTGTCATTTTTGTTGTCATTTTCATGGCGTGTTCATTCTATTGTGCCCTGGTTTTTAACTAGGGTTTCATTTTTGTGGGATCTTCTTTTCTTTAGATGCTTTGAAATCTATTTGGTGACCCCCTTGACCCTATTCCCATGTTGATTCAATGATTTTCATGTCAGGTTCTTGATGCCTTAATCACCTAAGTTGACAAGTCACGCAAACTAGGGTTTGTACGACAACCTTTACAATGTCAAGCCCTAAAAGTTTAAATTTGGTCTTTAATATTTTTAAAGGGTGAGGTTAATCCCCTTTATTTGAAGTTTCCTTGTGATTCCATGTGACCCAAGTCTTAATCTCATGTGATCGCATCTTTAAGAAATTGCTTCTTTTGAATAGAAAACTGGCGGAAGCAGACCTAGGAAAAAACTTGTCCCATAAGTGTTCACATGGGAGTTAATTCCCAAAATGATCCCATTTCCGATGGCTATTTGTTTCAGTCTTCACCTTTTTTCTTTGGTGGAAGTGGAAGGGGAGTGGGAAACAAATTTGGAACATCTATTGGTTCTAGGTTCGGGTTCCGTTCTAATCCTAGTTTCGGTTTCATTCCAATTCCAATCCTGATCCCACCGTTGTTTAAAGGCTTTTTGTTCTTGATTCTTTCCTGACTTTGCTTCCAGTGGATATAAAATTTGACTAAGTATGGAGAGTTATTCTGAGGTAATAGAGAATGGTATGATAAGTAATGTACGATGCAATGATTTTCATGCCTTTGTTCAACTAATCCAAGGTTGTATTGTAGGAATAGACAATGTTAGGAGCATTAGAGGAAGCTTCTCAAAGAATCCAAGTTGCAAAAAGTTCAAGAGAAGGAACCAAGCCTAAGAAGATAAAGGTGGAGCAACTCCCTTACACCTTGAGATATAAGCATAAGGAAGCTACTCTTATAGCCAATAAGGTAGATTCAGATTGGGAAGACATCACAAATACAAACTTGGGCCCATTCAACTATGGAAAGTTGTTTGAAGAAACTTTCATAGAGGATGTGATAGGGAGAACACAAAGGATTGTTCAATCTGGATTGTCACATGTTGCCCTCTTTCCTTTATCAATCCAATGTCCATAACTCATACTAACCATAGGTGGGGCTTATAATCCCACAACTAGACAATGTGTGGACTTGCAGGGAAATATCATCATTAATCTTACTCCACAGATGATTAGGTTCATGTTTAATGCACCTACACCATAGAACCCCAACAAATTAATGAGGCAGATGCATTGAAATTATTTAGCGACCATAAAGAAGCTAATAGGATCCATATGAACAAAAAAAGGATGAGTTGAAAAGAAATCTTTGGCAAAGCTTCCTGATCAGCCTAAGAGGTCAAACTCTAGCAAGGAGATTGGTGACATTATCATGATGCTTTCCAAAGTGTTTGGGAAGAGAGATTCCTCACAATTCAAGGAATGGATGTTTTCATTCATTCAAACTATTATGGATGGCACACAACAATTTGATTGGCCAATGATTTTATCAGAATTCCGACACAACCAGATGCTTAGAGTAAGGGAGACAAAGAGCTTCTTCATGAATTCCTATGTGATATATGCAGTTGCAAGAAGAGGCATATTTCCTAGTTTAAATGCAGTCGGGGTATTGGTAGAAGCCCCTGGATAGAAGAAGGCATGGGAACACTATGATCAATTGACTTTGCAGACTTCTAAGCTACATTATAGAAGAGTTAATGATGCATTCTTGTATGCCATCATTAATTGGTTAACATGAGATGCAGGGTATAGACTGAGCAAGATTTCATGGCATTCATTGGAGAATGGGGACATTGGTACATCCAATTTACCCCAAGTTCACCTACTTTAGGTTGGATAGATTTGATGTCCATCCTCATTTACTTCCTAGATGTTGCAATAATAGAATTTTTCTAATGGAGTTCATCTACCAAGCCATAGGGGTCAATCTTAAATTTGCTAGCAACCACAAGACTGGTTGACATAAATTTACTATGAAGTTGGGAGAGTATAGTTGTGCCCACAATGTGGTAGCAAAGGTGATTTTTGATGAGTTCATCCATTTGAAATTAGGCTTATATACATCTAGGAAGTATTTTGATCCCAAGCACAAGATGCAAGGTTTACTTCCTATAGTTTTTTTTATAAGCATTTTAGTTTGTTGGAAGATTTTTGGATGGACCTATAGGATGAGTATGATCTAAGAAGAAGGAATTATGAAATATTTCCCATTCCACTCATGATTGAGTATGGGGTGAAGGAGAATATTCCTGGCACATTGTCAGATAATGGTGTAACCCTGGATCCCTAGTATGATGTTGATAAGATAGGTACTAAGGACTTGGATCCAATGGATTGGGATGCAGATGAATCCATTAACAGGGTGAAGCAACAATAGTGGTTTACAATTGAAGTGAGGAAGGAAACTCACAAAAAATGAATGCATGGCAAAAAATTGATTTTAGGGGTTC